>OV884009.1:93230684-93855668 GCA_930367205.1 Acanthosoma haemorrhoidale
TATATATATATATATATATGTAAAGAAAATGTATTTCTTTAATTTGAATTAGCACGCCGCACCAACGTAGATAATGCAGGCGTTGAAGAGAATGATACTAGCGTTATCAGCAGGGAGGTTACGTGAGTGTTAGGCAAGCAGTGAAAGCAAGCTAAACTTAATATTTGACTTTATTATTTGTTATTATAAAACAAACCGAATCGACAGGAGAATAAACATTGAATGTCGTTTCTTTGTTTTACAGGTATGACTTTATATTTTATTTGTAAACCCGTAAAGTAATTAACAATTAAAGGAAAATAAACTTTGTTTTACAGAGCAACACAACCTTGTTTTTCTGTCGTCCCTAAGAACCATTATAAAACGACATTCAAGTTTAAATTACAAGGGTTATAAGAAAATTATAAAATGGAAAAGCTACAATTCTGTTTCAAAGTAATCCCAACAACAGACGGAAAAAGTAATGTAATTGGCATAACCTCGATAACTACCGAGGATGATAGAATTTTCAAAATCCCAGAAGAATTGCAAAATGCAAACCTCCATGAACAATTAATCGCCACTAACGCTTTTAAGAAGGTAAAAAATTCGTTGAAAAAAAGGCACCACGAGCGTAATATCTGGATAAAATTGACAAAGGAAATCAAAGAAACTTATGTAGATGAAGAAGAAAATTTACAATTTGATGACGTATACCTAGAAAATATCAAAACAGAAAATATAACTGCTGGACATGCAGACGTAAGTACTTTAAATACACTACTTAAAACATTAATTGAAAATCCACGAGCTAACAATTTAAAACACATAACAGAGAAATTCATTATCGACAGATTCACAAGTCAAAATCCAAACCCAAGCCGATGGATGGAAATTTTTGAACAAGAATGCAATCGATTTAATATAAATGAAGACTCCCAAAAAGTTGAAGTACTCCGATTCTTCATGGAAGGGTCCTGCAAAGATTGGTTCAGCTCAATGTTTACAAAATTAACAGTGCATGGGACATGGGATGAATGGAAAAAGAACTTTTCTGAAACATTCGCTGCAAAAGGCTGGAACCCAGTTACCTATGCACTACATTTCAAATACAGAGAAGGACCTTTAATAGATTATGCACTAAGAAAAGAAAAACTTTTAATAGATATGCGACAAACAATAGATAAGGGAACTCTCATCGATCTCATTGCAGCAGGACTTCCAGAATTCATTTTAAACAGAATTGATAGAGAAATGATAAGAGAAACTTCAGATTTATTCAGCGAGTTGAACAAATATGAACACATGGTGAGAAAAAAATCTTTTAATAAAAAAAACCGGTACAAACGCGGAAGATAAAAATAAAACACCATGCACAACATGCGAAAAATTAAATAAGGGGAAAAGATTCCACGCAGAAACCGCTTGCTGGTTCAATAAAAAAAATGATAAAGGTACAAAAAATATTAGACACGTAAACAATTCAGTAATAGAATCCGAATTGAACGAATCAGATCAAAAAACGAGTAATGACGCCATTAATAAAAGTCAAACTAACTATAGAAAACAAAATAAACCTTTGTGGAATTTACGATTCAGGATCAAATGTATCTTTAATAAACTCGAAATTCCTAAACATAAAAAATAAAAAAGAAAATAATAATAAAGGTAATAATGCAAGTTTGATAACAATTAATGGTGTCCAAAAAACAAACGGTTTGACGACTCTAAAATTAAAAATATTCAACATAGAAAAAAATATGGATGTCCACATAATAGATAACGAATATTTTAAATACGATTTCCTAATTGGACTAGACACAATAAAAGAATTTAAATTAATCCAGGATGAAAACCTCAAGATTTTTCAACAAAACGAGGAAAATGCTAATGAAGAAAAAAATTTAGTAAATTTTAACGAGCACATAAAAGAAGAGAATTTTATAGCAAATATGGATCACTTATCAGATAATCAAAAATATGAAATAAACAAAACAATAGATACTTACAAATCAGTGTTTGCAAAAGATAAATATGACGTAGGTACAGTAAATAAATATGAAGCACATATAGATCTATTGGTAGATAAATATTGTAGCAAGAGGCCTTACAAATGCAGCCTAGAAGACAGAACAGAAATAGGGGAACAAGTAACAAAACTATTAGATAAAAAACTCATTGAAGAATCATACAGCCCTTTCGCAGCACCTGTAACACTAGCGTTTAAAAAAGGTGAAAATAAAAGAAGCAGACTATGCATAGACTTCAGGGACATAAATAAAATAGTAATACCTCAAGCACAACCATTTCCATTGATAGACGACTTAATGATAAAAACAAGAAACTGTAAATTTTTTACTACATTAGACATAAACTCTGCATTCTGGTCTATCCCTTTGCGTATTGAAGACAGACACAAAACAGGTTTTGTTACACAAGAAGGTCATTATCAGTGGACATGTTTACCTTTTGGGCTGAAAACAGCCCCAGCAATCTTTCAAAGAATCCTGAGCAATATATTAAGTAAAAATAGATTAACTCAATTTGTAGTAAATTTTATAGACGATTTACTAATATTTTCGAAATCATTTGAGGAACATGTGAAACATATAGAATTACTATTAGACGCAATAAAAAAAGAAGGATTCAGGCTAAAATTTACA
This sequence comes from Acanthosoma haemorrhoidale, assembly GCA_930367205.1. Taxonomy (NCBI): domain Eukaryota; kingdom Metazoa; phylum Arthropoda; class Insecta; order Hemiptera; family Acanthosomatidae; genus Acanthosoma; species Acanthosoma haemorrhoidale. The sequence goes on from OV884009.1 coordinate 93,233,327, forward strand.
AAATGCAAATTTGCAGCAGAGTCTGCACAGTACCTGGGCCACATAATAGAAAATAATACGATCAGACCAATAAAAGATAATTTAATATCAGTAAAAAAATTTTCCAATACCTAAGACTCAAAAAAACGTACGACAATTCCTCGGAAAGATAAATTTCTATCACGAATATATTCCAAACTGTGCAATAATTTTAGATCCTTTACACAATTTACTCAGGAAAAATGTACAATTTTCATGGTCAATAAAATGACAAGAATCGTTCGAAAAAATAAAAAAACTACTATGCTCACAACCTATACTAGAAATCTACGACAAAAATCTACCAATAGTAATATACACCGATGCATCAATAGAAGGATTAGGTGCAGTATTAAAACAAATACAAGAAAACGGAAAACAAAAACCAGTAGCATACTTCTCAAAAAAACTAAACGAAGCACAAAAGAAAAAAAAAGCGATATATCTGGAATGCTTAGCTATTAAAGAAGCCATTAGATACTGGCAATATTGGTTGATTGGGAAGTCATTCACGGTATACTCAGACCATAAACCATTGGAAAATATGAATATAAAAGCCAGACCAGACGAAGAGCTAGGAGACCTAACTTATTATTTGTCGCAATATGATTTTAATATAAAATATGCTCCAGGTAAATACAATCTAGAAGCAGACTGTTTGAGCAGGAACCCAGTACTGGCACCAGAAGATAACAAAAAAGAACAATTAAAAATTGTTAATCTAATAAAATTATCAGATATCATTCAAGACCAGTCAGGAAATCAAGAACTACTAAATAAAACAGGTTTAACAAAAAAAAACGACGTCTACTACAAGAAAATAAAAGACAAAGAAAAAATTTTACTATCTGAGGAATTTAGTATAAAATTCATACAAAATGTACATAAAGACATGTGTCACATTGGCATAAAACAAATGCAAAACAAAATAGGCCCCTTGTATACAGCAAAAAAACCTAACAAAAAATATCAAAAATATCTGCAGCAATTGTGAGGTATGTATTAAAAACAAATCTAGAGGACAAACAAAATTCGGCCTCATGTCCCATTTAGGTCCAGCAACAAAGCCCTTCGAAATAATGTCGATAGATACGATAGGAGGCTTTGGAGGCTCGAGATCGACGAAGAAATACTTACACCTGTTGGTTGACCACTACACAAGGTATGCTTTCATACATACTTCAAAAACGCAAAATGCAACGGACTTTATAAAACTAGTAAATGAAGTGATAGAAACAAGTGAAATCGGTACAATCCTTAGTGACCAATATCCAGGTATAAACTCCAAAGAATTTAAAAATTTTTTAAAGGAAAAAAAAATCCCTATAATTTTTACAGCAGTAAACTCACCATTTTCGAATGGTCTGAATGAACGGCTAAACCAAACCATAGTGAACAAAATAAGGTGTAAAATAAACGAACGAACACAAAAAACGGCATGGACAACAATAGCTCGAGTGTGCATAGATAAATACAACAACACAGAACATTCCGTTACCGGTTTCACCCCCAGCTACTTGCTTGATGGTACAGACTTTAAAATAGTTCCAAATGAATTGAAACGAGACATAGCAAACAGAGATTGGATTAAGGATAAAGAAAAAGCGCTTCACAATACAATAAAATCACACACATACAACAAACAACTATTCGACAAGCACCGAAAGGATCACGAGTTTAACGAAAACGATATGGTATACATAGAGAATGGAAACAAACTAAACAGGAAGAAACTTGACGAACTCAGAATTGGACCATATAAAATAATAGAGAAAATATCAAACTCGATATACAGGATCAACACAGGACATAGAAAAACCGAATCAAATCTATTCCACGTTTCAAAACTTATCCCTAGTTTTCAGGACAATCCCGAGTAAAGGATGTCCTATCAGCGAAAAAGTTTTCTTCCTTTGTGAATATTTTCGCTTCTGGGGGGGGGGAGATGTAAAGAAAATGTATTTCTTTAATTTGAATTAGCACGCCGCACCAACGTAGATAATGCAGGCGTTGAAGAGAATGATACTAGCGTTATCAGCAGGGAGGTTACGTGAGTGTTAGGCAAGCAGTGAAAGCAAGCTAAACTTAATATTTGACTTTATTATTTGTTATTATAAAACAAACCGAATCGACAGGAGAATAAACATTGAATGTCGTTTCTTTGTTTTACAGGTATGACTTTATATTTTATTTGTAAACCCGTAAAGTAATTAACAATTAAAGGAAAATAAACTTTGTTTTACAGAGCAACACAACCTTGTTTTTCTGTCGTCCCTAAGAACCATTATATATATATAAAAGTTATATAATCCCCAGCCAGGTCTACATGGACAATCTGTTAGTTTTCAGCAGAACGGAGGCAGAGCACGTTGAGCACCTAAGAAGTGTATTTCAAAGAGTCCGCGAATACGGATTAAAATTGTCCATGGAGAAGTCTCTGTTGGGGAAGAAAAAAATCAATTTTTTGGGCCACACCATCTCACAGGAGGGGGTTAAGCCAGACTCTACGAAGGTCGAGGCGATTAGAAGGATGGTGGTGCCCACAGATTGTAAAGGGGATCCGTCGACTTCTGGGGACGCTTAATTATTACAGAAGATTTGTGCCGGACATGGCGGCATACCTGGTGCCTATTAATAATTTACTGCGAAAGGGAGCGAGGGTGGTAATTACCCCAATCATGGAGCAGAACATCCGGAAATGTATGTCTAGCTTACAAGAGGAACCAATATTAGCATTTCCCGATTTCCAACATCCCTTCACAATCACCACTGATGCCAGTGAATACGCACTGGGGGCAGTGTTGTCGCAGACGGTGAGAGAGACGGTGGGGAGCGCCCGGTGGCGTACGCTAGTCGACGGCTCACAGAAACGGAAGCGCGGTATAGTGCGCTAGAGAGAGAGCTCCTAGGTATCGTCTAGGCTATAGACCATTTCCGCCCATATGTCTTCGGCAGAAAATTCCGTGTTCACACCGACCACAGACCCCTACAATGGGTAGGAAAGTTAAAGGAGTCCTCGGCGCGGGTCACGAGGTGGAAAGAGTTTTTGTCCCAGTACAATATGGAGATCATATATAAACCCGGGAAAGAGAACGTAGTGGCAGACTGGCTGTCCAGAGCCATTACTGTGAATGCATTGGAAGAATGGGAACCATCCGGGGAAATCCAACAGTTTCTCCGGGAATGGACACCCGGGGAGGATGGAAGCCTCGGTACGCGAGGAGATAGCGAAGGTGAGGAAACCCTTGAAGAGGAAGGTTCCGCCGCCGAAAGACCTGTTGAAATGGAAGTAACAGAAGGGATCGTGAACGACAAAAGACGGCAGATCATTTGGAAATCCAAGACCTCAGGGCGGCTGCAGATCGCATATGACAGTTATGGGAGAAGTAAAATCGCGACGATTTGGTCGCCACCAGGGGTTAGGAACGACCAAATTTGCCGTGCATTGAAAGATGCCTCGGAACCCGGAAAGACCCATCATGTATTTGTAGGTAATGCCACTATTTGGGAGAAAATTCGTAGACTCTGGCGAACGGAACAACTTGGAGTGGATAGGATATTTATTCGGTGCACGACGATGGTGGAGACACTCAAAGACAGAGAACAGCAGCTGGAAGTGACGCTGGCCTATCACCAAGGAAAAACGAACCACCGTGGAGTTCAGGAAACGTTGCAAGCGTTGCGGCGGAGGTACTTTTGGTGGGGAATGAAAAAGAGCATACAAGAAATGATAGGGGCATGTGCAGTTTGTCTCACTACGAAGTATGACAGACATCCGCCACGGGGGCGACAAGAAGAATCGCCCACCGCCGAGACACCGTTGAGTGACTTACAAGTGGATACCTTCACTTGGAGGGGGTATAAGTGGGTTACCACAATCGACAGCTTTAGCAAAGTGGCCATGGCGCACCCGGTGCAAGATCGGTCATCAGACGCGGTAATGCTGGCATTAAATACCTGGTTCCAGTTTTACGGAGTACCAGACCGGATCTCGTCGGATGGGGGCAGAGAATTTGACAATGCCAACATCCGAAAAGAAATGAAGACTCTCGATGTCTCTTGGCATCTTAATACCCCAGGGCACCCTAAGAGTAGAGGAGGGATAGAAAGATTGCACAGCACCCTGAGTGACCACCTGCGGGTATATCACGCGGAAAAGGGTCTGCCGGCGAATGAGGCAATGCCGAAGGCGGTGGCCGCTTACAATCATTCGATCCACACCGCGACGGGGTTCTCCCCGTTCGAGATCCTCTTTGGGCTGCGCGAAAGACGGAGAAATGGGGCAGAGACGGTAGCAGAAAAGGGAATGGCGGAGAAAATGGCGAGTAATACTGTCGGTTCGAGGAAAATATGCGACAAAGTCCGAGGAAGGATAACGAGGGACAAAGCGAGACGAGTGGAACGGGAAAACCTCAAAGTCCGGGATCGAATGGGGGAACTTAAAATCGAGACTATCGTCTATAAAAAACTAGGGTCAAATAGGAGGAAAGAGCTGGTGCGATATGAGGGCCCATTTAAAGTGGTCGTGATTAGGGAACACAACGTCGTGACAATTAAGAGTATACGACCCCCTAAGAAGCGGCGAAATGTCCACATAGAACAGTTAAAGCTTCCACCAGGGGGGGAGGTTGTAGATCAGTAATGAGCTGGAGTGTCCTCGCAGCATACACGCGAGGAACATAGTAAATAGTTATAGTTATGTGATTTTTCCCACAGAAGTATTGTTTTTTTTTTGAAAGTCAAAGTTTTATGTTTTTTGTTTACAAGTGACAGTTGGTTTTTACGTTTTATAGGATTAGAGCTTAATGTGAGGGATTACAGGCTGTGTACGGGCGGGGCTGGCCTTTGCTCCTTTGTAACATTAGCGGAGCATTATTTGAATGGACTAAGACGTCCGAGTGTTGGACTTCAAAGTTTGCGAATGGGTGTTCGTAAACTGGTGGGGGGGAGTTAAGTCCAGGCGCCACTAGTGCCCAGCCTTAATCCCCAAACATATGTTATCTGTATATGTTTACAGGTAATACCTATAGATAGAGGTATCTTGGTCTAAATAAAGTAGTCTTGTTATAACGTTCTACGTGTTCTTATTACCAACCTTTCTTAGCTTGTAATTCAATAAACATTAACTGGTGCCGAAACCCGGGAACCATGGAGAAAGAGAGTTATCGAGTGCGAGCGTAATTTTTTTTTGTTTTTTTTTCTTCTATACGCGAAAGAGAGAAGATGACTTAACTTATATATATATATATATATAAAAGGTTACAACAAGGTTACAAAAATGGTTACATGTATAAGGGTTTCAATTATATTAAATAGTCAATTAGTTTTAATTATACATAACAATACTTAATCGCTCCTATATCCTAATATATCCTATCCCAGATCCGACTTCTAACCGTTCTAATCCATTCCTGCTTTTGTTTGTACCAACACAATCACCCGTACTCATGACATTATATAAAATATCTACCAATTTTGAATATGTAAAGAAAAATATTAAAATTACTTTTATCATGTATTAAAGAATCTTACGTGTATTTCAGTGATTATTTGAAACTATAAAGTTATAGTTGTTATAATATATGTGTAATTAAATAAACTATAATCATTCATCCAGTTATTGTTATAAATTTAAAAAGAAAGTTTAGTAACTTTTGAGCCGATAGTCAAACAGGGTGTGGAAAGTGGCTAGCGTGAGCCAGAGATGGGGGATGATTCACCGTTATGAGAACAAGTCAAAATACCTATGTAACAGAGCTATTAGGGACAGAACGAAGTCTGGGGTACGAATAGAGGGTCAGGTAGACCGAGGCAAAGGCAAAGTTGAAATACCGATGGAAGACTGGGGCATGAAAAGAGGCAGTTGCAACGGAAAAATCCAGACCGTGTACCGTCCTACCAGGAACCTTTCTAACTCGGCAAACTGTCAACGTACAAATTTGAATTATGGCTTATTAGGAAGAGGGTGAACTACTGAACGTTTCCCTTCCTTACTGTATATATCAAGGATTTTCAGTATTTGAGATATATGAATCCAAATGTTCATCAGTGATGAAAAAAATGAATGTTTGTCTTTTCACCTCTTTTCCTTGGCATCGCGTCAACGCACAATTTAAAACGATGCCTTTTTATTAAGTCGGTTAATTGCTGAAGATTCCCCTTGCTATTGAATGTATCTAGAATTTTCAGTTTTTAGATATTTTAATATAACGGTGGAGTGGAACGAAGACTGAAGGAAGGAAAGAGGTTTTAACGGAAAAATTCATGCCATATATCATTCATAATCGTTCCAACAATGGGAACCGCTCCTCGTTCCGTTCCACCAGCATCGGTGCTTCCCTGGTTCCACAGGACATTGCCTACTAGTTTTGTTATAATAAATTTACTAAATTATCAAAACTTAAAAATAAAACAATTATTTGTAATGGACTACAAAAAAAATTTCGGTTGATATGCTATCTACTACCAATACCTTCATGGAAAATTTTGCAGACAACACAGGAGTCCAGTCATCCCACTCAGATCCTAAAACGAATCTATAGGGATGTCGACATCGGAGGTAAGAAGAGGGACCCCAGGACTTATTATGATGTGCTGAGCTTCGTTGTTGTATCTAGTTTCAATTATTTTAGAACCATTCGTACCTCTTACCTTTCAATAAAGTACCCGTTGGAGTAAATTACCAAGTACAAGTAAGGAGCAGGGCATACTTCGCTGACCTTTACAAGTTCATGAGCAGTTTAATTACTGTAAATAGCAAAGAATGCAATAGTTGGGCCACGTGAAAGAAGAGTTAGAGATAACGACGAGGATGTACACAGGGCGTAAGGATATAAGAAGGGCAATGGGATCGGCCTAGAACGATAAGGTCGAATGATGTCCTCTGTGACCTTCCAGTGCCGGACCTCAGAAGATGGTGAGTTATAGCGTCAAGAATAAAGGATCGGAGGTATATTTTTCTGAATGAAGAATTCGAAAGAAGATTACATGACCTAACCTTGGATAAGGTGAAAAGGGCGCCTGCCAGTCTAGTCAATGGCACTAAACTACTTATAGGGATCGATCTCTTGTCTTGGCTATTACTTATTTTTTATGTAATGCTAACTATAGTTTGTAAATATTTACAAATGTCTATTGTACTTTTCAAATAAACTAATTTCGTTATAATACATTCAATAAATTATCAAAACTTAAAAATAAAACAATTATACTTATTATTGGCTAAAAAAAAAAATGAAACATTAAAACAATGAGCATGGTTGATATTGTACGATCACAATTATTTAAGTTACTAGTTGATTACTTAAAGAACAAGGATTACTGGATTTTTTCGCTGAAGAACCTTTAAATTTGTGCGCTGTAGTCGTGATTTTCTAAGAATCGTGTCTTTAACCAGCTTGTCTATTATTCAGAAAAGCAGCCGGATTACTGACGATCGGTGAATGCTGAATTATCGAGATTGTATTGTTTATTGATATAGTTTCTTAAGTCATGCTATGTGAATTCTAGTTTTTTGATCCAACTTTCAAATTATTTGATTTTTCAGGATTCATAAATTCAAATATTTACTGTAATAATAAATTATGTTTTAACAAATCAATAGAATCACAAATTGTATCCTTTAATTACCTGTTAGTATGTTTCCTAAAAATAGCTTGATCTGAACGAGAATAAGTACAATAACTTATTTAAAGGATTGAACCATAGTATAAACCAAATACACAGTTTAGTAAGCTTTAATAAACATAAAAATAAATAAATTACACAAATAAAGTTGATAACTATTACTGGTAAGAAATAGTAAAACAAAAATATTTAGATATACCTTAAACAACATTTGAATTTACCATTACTAACTTAGCAAATAAAATGGATGAAATTAATAACAATTACTATCAGGAAAATTGAAAAAGTAATGAAATTGCTAGTTTTCTTTTAGAAATTTCTTACATATAAATTTTACAGTACAATTTAACATATTTTATTAAAAATTAATCTTGTCCTGGTTCAACTTCGTTCTGTCATTGAGTCCAGCTAAGCCAAGCTGCAACGCGTACTTTCTTGTAGCCTTGAGTTAATCAGATAAGTTGAAACATTATAGATAAATCCTCATTAAAGGTATAAATAAATATAAGAAATAAATAATTTAATTCTTCCTTCGTGCCGCTAGGATTTGAAAAAATAACAAAACTTGAACGTTAAAAGAAAACAGGACAACTGACACTTGGTTTTGTTAACGCTACAAGAGTCTCCAATAGTCAGCTTGTTTATATTCAAAGATAATCCTTTTCAATATATGTCTTCATATTTTTATATATTTTCGTATTGTTATTAGTTTTGTTCACTTTTCATCTCTCGACTTAACATTCAATCAATGGAATGACACTATACAAAATGAAAATTAAATTTTAGATTAGAATAAATCATCGGCAATGAAAATAAAGAAAATAAATAATTTCTGAACGTGAACAAATGATGCGTGCTATAATTTCGATAATACTGTAATGTGAAACTTGGTGGGTTATTACCCTCCACAAATGATGGATTATCTTTATTTTTGTACAATTTATTTGTTAGCCTATTTATTGATTAAATAATAAATGATGAATAATAAAATAATGAATAATAATTTATTTATGAATTCAATATTTTACTGTACATATTTAAATTGTTAACAAAAATTAGGACAAAATAACGGACTTGTCCTTGTTTCTAAATGAAGAACATAATTAGAAAAATTGTGAGGGAGAAAAATAGCTAACAATGGCGTTTCCAGGAAGTATTTCAGAGAGGGGATACAAGTTTTTATTTTATATTTATACTGTGTGAAAATTAGTTTTTCAATAAACAGCTTGAAGTCTCTCCCAAAATATATTTTATCATTGATATTACATCAACAGTCAACGTTACGCCTATTCAGGCATTCTGAAAACTGCAATTCAGGCAAAAAAGAAATATACACAGAACGCATTGAATAAGATTGGCAACAATCTAAAGAATAAAATGACGCACCTGAGAATGATATCTTTAAATTCATATTTACTCACAGGTGTTCCGTTTTATTCTATGAAACATTGCCAATCGTAGTATTTATTATTTCAAATAAACCATCAAAATCATATCGATTATTTTACTTCCTTATTCATTACTCAGGAGAAAATTTTTTTTGTGATAAAATTACAAAATAAGATATTTAACAATGATAAAATATAAATATACCTCATAACAACGAAAGTATGTATTTATTCACGTCCATTTTTGACTGTCCTTTTACAAACATTTAATATTTTAATTAATGATTAAAAATAATTTTACGCTTATACTTTGTGATATCACAATTTAACTTGTTCGAGTTGAAGGTGCGAGAATACGAGAATTACAATAAGTCATATCAATGCACTTGCCTAAGATTCTAATCAGATATATTTTCATATTAAGTTATCATAGATGATATGTCCCAGGAAAAATAAACACTAAAGTCACATTGAGAAGAGAGGTACATATAATGTGATGCATAAACTGTGTGATTTTATTAGTAATAATAGTAATAAAATGGATGAATTTGTTCGGATACCGGCTTAGAATGATGAAAAAAGGAAAGCTCTGTATCGCGCTTTTCTTTTAACTAAAGTTTTTTTTTTTATGGCCAGATCTTTGTAAATAAAAGATGAAATAGTTTCAATTTATCGGCTCTAAAAAAAAAGTTCTTATTTCGAAAGCTTTTTTAACCTCTGATTGAATTTATTTTCCTAAGCGTCTTCTATTCACAATAAGTGTTATTACTAAAGCCTCCACAGCTTGGTAGTTTGAGCACATATATAACAACTATAGTGACCCAGTTCGATTCCCAGTTCCCATAGGATTTTTCCTGTTGGGTATTGTTCTGAGTGGAGAACACAAGTGCGGTAAACTGAGTAGTTTATTGAGTACTAAAGTTGCAAATTTGGTATTGGAGCACTATATTTTAAAAATAATTTTATAAATAAGTATGGGTGCTCAAAAATACAATGGGGTTGCTAACTATAGAGCAAACTTAGCGGTCCCATGGACATTATAAATATTAATATGCAAATATAATAATATATATAAAAAAAAACAATACGGCATAAAAATCTCTCCTTGTGTGGTTTATGTAATTTTTGTAAATGTTCCATGGAGTTCAATTGCTCTGATGTAATTGGTGCAATATTGCACACATGGAGCCACTGTTTGTGAGGTATATTAGTTTATTTAAAATTATATTTTATTTTTCAATAGGAGACTGATATTAAAGTCTTGTACTAGTAAGAATGAGGCAGCCCCTCCACCTGAAGTAGACCAACAATCCACTCTTCTCAAACTAAACCGAGAATGCCCAACAAGGAAGAAGCAGGACTGATGTAGCTGAAGCTTGTTGGGCAGGTACTTCTAGGACTTTAGTGCTGCGGACGATGATGACGAATAAATGCACCATTTTCCATTTCCTGCTACCATACAAAAAACCATGGATTTATCTTATATTAGCTAGTTTATTCTGAAAACACGCAAGGCCGTACATAATGAGATGCCAATATTGAACCAGTGCAGTGATCAATCCAAGGGCTTAGTCATCCACGTGAAGGCCAGTTTGCCTGACGTATCCATTGCTACACTTTTCACTAAACACCGTGAAATATTGCACAAATGTGTATTACATTCTGACATTAGTGCAACCATAAGAAGACGGTTCAGCATCGACCAATGACCATAGCGTTTGAATCAATATTTTTACAGTATTTGTTACTTTGCCTCATCACAAATGATCTCACCCCTTGTGTAACATCTTTTTTTGGTAAAAAAAAAAAATCAAAAGGTACAAATTAATAATAATTTTTTGGGAATTTATCGTAAATAAAACCGTAACGCAAGCAATTGGGTTGGTCCTAAGAATCGACAAATGTGTGTGTAGCAACCGCTAACTACATAAGATAAATCACCCTATATTCTATTGTATATATATTGTAAATTGGTTATAATATGTTGTAAATTAATTAAAACAGATGTAAATAACATTACCAGTGTAAATATTGTAAACAATAAAAGACGCAGCTGCAAAAAACTAGTCAGAGGCTGGAAGGGAAAAGCAGGTATATTTAACATATTTAAACAAGCAGTTCATTTGGAATGATGTTTACATCTTGCTCACACATCGTTTTTCCCCCAGATAAACCCCTCAATAAAATTTCTCTTTCTTCAAATTCTCAATAAAAATTTGTATAAACAGATTAAAATGAATGAAATTTCATTGGTTTCAAACTTATGCTTCATAAATAGCTTTGTGAACTTATCAACATAAGCTAAGTAAAAAGCTTTTTTGCCCCAGGTACATCTGCAGCATGATCCGACCACCAAGTTTCCCAACGTTACTAAAGGACCAGTTTGGGTTTCAGTTCAGGCTTCAGAAGGGTCTTACGATTTTATAATTGTTAAATAGTCAATTAGGAAGAGATTACGAAGTTTACTCCACATCGCCTTATACATATTATTTATGGGAAACTTATCTGAACTTATACTTTACTGAACATCTGGCTTCAACCTGAAATAGTCGCCTCATGAAACGACGCCAGGGATGAAGGGGCTACTTGGCGCGGTGTTGACACATACGGGTGGGCGGGCGAATAATCACTGATTTACTTATTGCTTAATGATTGGCATTATAGAAGTAAAGGGATCATGTGGATAGAAGAGAAAAAACACAGAACGGCAACAGGGTTTGCCTTGTATTGCGGGTTTTCACCCCCTCAGTTCTACGAAATTCTTCTAATTTCGTGATGGCATCTACAGTGAGTCAATATTTTAATAAAATTTTCCACCAAAAAAAGAAGAGGACTTCTCGGGCATTTCAAAAAGGGTTTCAAATCACTATCCAGAGTCTTTTTCTTTTTCAAAAATTAAAGCTTTCCTTTTGATAATTATATGATATAGAACAATTATATGGTCAGTCATGTGGTTCCAAAGGGTAACCCTTACTCCTTAGATATTACGAAAGAAGTGACCACTTATGTGCTTTATTATAAAATAATTATGCTTCAATGTATTAATAATTGAGCAAGACGTTAAATTTATTTATAACAATGAATCATCGGATGAGTGTGTAAACAGATTTTTCAAAATGGTTGCAATAATAAAAATACTAATAGAGGTGAGTTATTGGCTGTAACCTTGCCCTCCATGTCCTTAATCGCATAGTGATTAGAAAAACTGAATTCAGGCTATAAACAAATGATTGTAAAACAATGCTTTCTATCTATGAAGTCGGTGGGAACAATGGAGCCGTGGTACAATTGAAGCAATAAACATGTTTAGTGGCATCCACTATTTCGCTCACTCTAACTGAAATATTGTTTAGTTTCAAATGACTAATAAGTGCATACTAGTCCTTGTGGGTGCCCAGTTCCACTATACCGAAACGAAAGCTAAGCTGGAGGCCCCTTTTGATGTTGCGAAAAGATGAAAAGTATTGTTGTATCGAAACAAGAGGAACTGTTATTAAATAATTTGTCACCTAAATATTTTATTAAACAATTTTTATATTGGTATCAAATTAAATATCTTGACGTCCTGATTAATCAAACGTAATTTGTGTTTTTTAAAATCTAAAATGAATGAAGAAAAAAAAACCACTTTATTTCCTGGACATTGTTTTCTGAGGATAACAAAAAAAAAAATTAAACTGATTTGATTAGCATATAAATAATAAGGTCCTATGTATATGTGATGACTACAATTAACCAACAACAAAATAAATCAGTGGAGGTGAGTGACAAGCACTGACTATGGCCACTACTAAAGTAATAAAATATAGGCGTTATTACAAGGGGGAATGATTGCTGGTATATATTAAAATAGGGAATACAAAAAGTAATGAAAAATAAATAAAAATAATAATAATAACGAATTATACATTGCTAAATTGGAGGGAGATAAGGAACTGATAAGTCTGGATACAAAGTTTAGAAGAGTTGGTGAACGAAGAATATTGATGAGAATATAACTACAAAGGTTTGTGGCACGTACGGGAAAAGAACGGTCAAAGGGAGCAGATTTGTTAGATGTGAAAATTTCACACCTGTTTTTAAAACAGGTTGGAAGGGCGGGATCTAGTATTGCGGGATTTGATAGCTGATTTTATTCTAAAAAGAGACTTTTTAGTTCTGAAAAGGTCACTATTACCACAAATAGAAAAATGTCATTAATATCGTGCTTACAACTTTAACTTAGTAGTACTGTTTGATACTCCAGTGATGGTAAAGCTAATAGCAAACCAAAGATACGTAACGAAGGTAGTATTTGAAACAATAGTTATGTTCCTATCAAATTGAGTAGGGTGTCAAATTGAAGATCTCATCGTCTTGATCTGATTAATCTTAGCGTGATTATTAATATGTAATGTGTTTTGGGACTTGGACTATAACCACAAAAAGTCGTTCATGGCTCAAACTAAATCTTTAATTAGGTGACGATCACACTTGACTTTTTAACTGTATTTTTACGATTGCTATCGACCGAAATTGAGTCAGAAAAAACACACTCCTGTTTAAAAGTAAGAAACATTCCTTGGGGGTTGATGGCCATCTTCTTTCTGAATAATATTGTACACGACTAACTGTTTTTCTCTTCCCACACCGCAGTGAGCTTCCTCTCGAACAAGAGCCTCGACCATCCCGCTCCTTGCACGTTCAGACCACTTCCATTCTAGCCTCCTATCGTGATATCGCGCTCTTAATTAGCTTTGGACGCCCTGTTCAATCGGCGTATGTGATCCACGAAGCTTAAGCACGCTAGCGGCTCCTACGAATCCAACACGTATCTGGTCGAGTCAGATTCAACAGCGTTCCACGTCAACTACATCATGGTAATTCCCAAATCCCTAGTTGTCAGAGTCTTGTATGCTTTTGCAGTAGACATCTCAGTTATAGTAAATCAGCACAAGGATGATGTTACACGTGCGATCCTCAGCAATGAAACTATCATACATAGTTTAAATTTTAAAAGACTAAGAATCGTCTTATTAACTGATGAACAGCATGCTATTTTTTTTCATCATTAAAATTTTTTCACATAAATTATGAACGAAATGTAGTAAAATTGAAATAAATAATATCTAAAGATACACAAAACATTGATGTTAATTGTAATGCGATGCCTTGGCAGTGAACATTTCCTTTTAAACGAATACTAAACATTCTTAAACAGCTGAAATACTGAGCCCTCCCCCCTCCACCGCTGATATGACATGAAATATTGTTGGTTCCCTATAGTTCTTTCGATTGGATACCTCTGGATTTTTTTTTTTTTCTCGTAACGTCCTAAACCATAACAGAAAGTCAGAGAGAGGTTGTCAAATTAATCTATTTCTCATATTTACACAATACTAAATAATCTAATGCTAGACTAAAAACAAAAGGTGTTAGTAACACCATCGCTCTTGATTGAAATACATAGGGATTTAAACATTTTAACTTAGAAGAAATATCAACATAAAACCTAACGACAAAAAACAAATAAAAACTAGATACCAATAGATAACTATTTCCTCATAACATGTCATATCTTAAGCCCATATATTTAGGTAATTAATCGATCTTAGCAGTATTTTGAAGTAATGGATTCTATGTTTACACTTTTCTATAAATTTTGTGGTATAGCTTTTAAAATATCTAGAATGTAAGCAGCTTTAGATACTTCATACAATTTAATTATTGTAGTGTACCTTGGCTAGAAAAATTTTATACTTAGAAATCAATTTTGGTTTATTCAAAGTTTGGTGATTTTGGTATGACTAAGTTCTAACTATGTGGTGGGAAAGTTGATATTGGCTTTACTAGAAAATTGTAAATGAGTGGTATAGTCTAGGCATTATGCTTAATATTTCTATCGATTGAGAAAATCGTGGATAGAGCTGATTCTGTGCATATATACTTTAGCTTATAGTGTGAAAGTGGGCTTGCGGTCAAGATAAACATCAAGGTACTTCGCCTTATAAATATGGGGCGACCTTTTTACACGTGTGATTTGTTTTTAGAAACGTTTAATTATTTCATCTCAATTAACATATTTACTGTAAAATTTGAAGTGAAGCCTTATAAGCATAAATGTCCAATAGATTGATTGATTTTAATGGCCACTATTGCAGAACATACAGAAAGCTGATTGCCCTCTGTTGGCAATTGATGAAAAGTTGATTCTCAGTGACCAAGACTGTATAACAAATAAAATGAGTTCTTCCGATAAAAAGTACCGAGACGTTTTCTCACAACATATACAGTGATGGCTGACGTGGAATTAAAACAAGTAGACATAAAACCGGCCGTGGCCAAGCTGCGTGTAACCCTCGCTTCCCGGGGAATGGTCTTAGATAGATAAGATAAAATTAATGAGCAGTAGAAACTCTTGCACAGGAGGGCATTGTCTTCCTTATCATAATTATATTTTAATACATAATATTCATTTCTTAACAATCTCAAGCAACAATGTACAATATGTACCCACATTTTAATAAACAACCCACACTGTCTTGAAAAAAGGAATTAATTCAGTAGAAATCAGTAATTCGTCCGATATTAATGTTTGGGTGCCGAGAATGGGGCTTCACCAGTAAAATAATACTTACAAATCATTCAAATTGTTCAAAACAAATGTCTCAGAATGATAAATAATTATCCTTGCTACGCCAGAATTAAAACGACGCATGACGAATTAAACGGTCCTCTCATTGATTCTGTACTCTCTGATTAATGTTTTTTTTTTACAATGGCCATAACCCCATAATACCACTAATTACAGAAATAGTAATTTACACTAAATTGTGATCCAAACGTCACATCCATAAGCGAACCAAACTTAATTATTATATTACAATAATGAAACCTATCATTCTAAAATATTGATACTCCTACTTATTTAAATACATTATTCTTTAACATTTGCATTCTATTTAAGTACATCATTTTTAATTTAGTCGTAATAATTAAATGAATATATATTACAAGGAAAAAGGGGTTTTCACTAAAAATAGAATTTTTAACCATGCAAATAACATTATTCTTTTGCAATGCATGTCATTAAAAGTGTAAAGATCTTCTATCTATAAGTTGTTAGTTTTTAACGATTTTTTTTAGTACCATTTTAAAATAAACCAATGAGTTACGAAAACGACACAATTAGGATAAGTCATAGGACACGTTAGAAAACTCCCAACGCCCAAACAAGCGTTTTCTGTAGTTTCGAAACATCACCTCTAAACATTTTCATTTGACTTGGCTGGATGGAAAGCCAGTATCTTTACTTGTGGGGGGGGGACTATTCTGCAGTTGAATTTGGGGGATTCCTGGGTTTGAATATATATATCTGTACATTTTAAATTCTTTTTTAATGCAATATTGTTAATATGGTACGAACGAGATTATTTATCACAATTGTTCATTGTTCTATCAGGCCGATTTTTATTTTTTTTATAATTTATAAATAAAGGTTTTCAAATAAAAAATAACAAATATCATTGAAAATAAATATTAAAAAAAGAACCTAGTTTTAGATAAGGACAATGTTTTTATTAATCTCAAGAATAAGAAGCAATTATCAGGATAATATATGGTTTTTTAAACAACTTTTTAAACAAATCCCCCCTTCTATGTGCTATAAACAATTAATAATAAAAAAATCCGAAGAGACTAGTTCACGTTGTAAATCGTGTAAACGTTCACGTTGTAAACTTTCTTATTATTTTAATAATATTGAAAAAAATTTTAATAGCGAAAAAGCAATATTTATTTATTTTCAATAGTTGCATCTTCGAAAAACGTCAGTTTCAGTAATTGGCAGTTTCGTACTCAATGTATTTCCAAAAAAATTAGAAAACATTTACAAGCTAGCGCATATAAGAGAGAATAATGCAACAAGTACTCTCAGGGCTTTTGAAATTTGCTTGAAAAAATTCTGTGCCCACGTAAAGTTTGAGAAAATAACCAGTAACTGTTCAATTACAACGCAGATGTATCTAAAGTATGTAGATGTATTTGTTTTCATCTATAAGCTATGTTTACAATAAATATTAACCATATGTGCAGCTAACCAATAAATAATATTTTTAATATTTCTTCTATATAAGTAAGTAAACAAATCTTAACAGAAGCCATTTTGTGTGTGTGTGTGTTTGCTGCTAACGATCTCAGCACGCATGTGGAACTTCTAAATATTTAATATTTATAACTATCAATTAATAGTAAACGTGATCAGGGACAATTAATGATAAACCATATCACAACAATTTGAAACTGGTCCGCTTAAGCGGGATCTCTTCGCTCGTGTTATCAAATCAATTGGAAACAGTCCCTATTGTATAACCTGCTTTGTAGTGTGTGCATGAATAGGAGCATTATAACGATTGTAATTATTCTATCGCTTCCTGTAAAAATTATTGGACTGACTTTTATTCAAACGGAAAACATTCTGCCTAGTTTATGTATATAAATTTGTATGGTTATAAACTCAAATGGATTTACAGGTAAACATGATATTTATAACTGCTTAAAGGTTATAAATAAAATCGAGAAATAATTTTATATTGGTCATAAAATAAGAGGTGCTTTTTATCAACAGGTCTATTTCGTTTTATAAGAATTTGGGAGATTTTTGAAGATGGGATTCATAAAGTTAATCTATTTTAATAGATGTTAAATATTTTAACAAGTTTTTAAATTAGGATTCAATGCCCTTTAATATAATTCGAGTTAAGTATTTCGGTTAATAATTGAGAAATGAAAACTTGCGAGTTGTGTTAATAACTTGAAATCGCTCTATCATGCTGGCTGAAGATGGTTAGATGTGGTGATTCCAAGTCGAGAGCTGCGAGCGGACTGGTCAGCCCGAGATAAAATTCTACGACTACAGATATGGATACTTGGATACACGTAGGAAGTACATACGTGCCGTGAGGTTCCCATGGCTGTGGTGTGCGGGACAGCTCACCTCAGCGCACCGGCTGCCATCTGGGACGTGACCTAGCTCCGTTTGTTAGTAAATAAGTAACCACGGCAACACCCAACCCCCTTCCCGCCCTTGAATCAATTTCCCTACCCTCCGGAGGCGCTTGCTAATTCCGGTTTCAGGGAGCTGGGACTCATCCATTTCCGGTTTTCCATGTGACGACGACCGGAAAATGTCCACGGGCCGGTAAGATGAACGACCTATCCGGTAGTTTTGGTAGACTAGTGGTAGATTAGTGGTTAACTTCTCTCTATTACATCAATCTAGGTTTTTCTTATTTTTTCCCAATAAATAACATTTAACAGTAGGAATGTGAGGAAGCCTGGAAATGAATTGCAAACATCATGTGTCAGTGGGATGAATCACAGAATTAAGGACTCTTGGGGGATTTTATTGTCACTTTTAATGATATTTTGTAATTATTTTATTTAATTCTATACACATGGAATTCTATCATTTAGTTTTTAGAAGCCAGAGTGCATTTAAACTAAATGTAAAAATATAATCACTACTAAAAGTAAAAATAAAATTAATACGTAAAACTATGTACTATTTTATATGTTATAAATTATTATTATTTGTAGTGACCCTCGAAGATAAAATGAATGTCTTTATGTACCTTATTCCTAACTGAAACATTATGCACGAAACGTTTTACTAAATTATTAGTGCTAATCTTACAATTTTAAAGAAACACTCAAGGGGTTTACTTTTACTGCTTTATAATTCAAGTAAATGTCAGTGGTATCCTGTAGTCGGGACATCGAAGCAGGCCTAGGTGAATTTATTATTGTTCTTAGGAATGTATATGTTTTGTAATATTATTACTCTAAAGCCTCGACACATATAGATATTAACTCATCACGACATCGAGACCTTTAGCTTGTTAACCTGTTTAATATGGTAGGGATATATTTATGGTGTAGTTAAAAGTAATTGATTGATAACATATCTTTTATTTTTTTTTCGCACAAAGGCTTTTAGTTTTAGTTTCGCTTGGGAATTAAAAAAAATGTATAATCAACATATGGCCCCTCTATATGAAAATGGGATTGGAAACATATTCCCAATTTTGATGAAAGTTTACATGATTTACGTAATTCACATCGCAACGTACAGTTCATGTTATTACTCAGGAAGTCAAGATCTTTAATTTGTTGCAGCATTCAAAAAGAAAAGTATTTATGTCTTTATTATAATGTTTAACGCAGGGTTGGGTGGTTCATGGGCTGTGTATATTTGTGTGTAGCTGAACTGTAAATATGGGAGGAATGAGATAAACGATCACAATTATTTATTGCTCAAACCGGGCTGACTGTAATTTTGATCCTGGTGGTCTCTTTTTGTAGTTAATATTTAAAAAAAGAAACGTATTCTTTTCCTGGAATCTTATCAAATGTATTATTTATTGTATAGAGGTATGTTATAATTTCATTCCAATCTTTATGTAAAACATTTTGAAAAAAATTGTATTAATAAATGAGATAATTGTCTCTAAAAGAGAGGTAATTAGGTAGTTTTAATACACAACATACTTCATTCTATCATACATCATACGTCATTCTATAAAAAAAAAGTCATGGAATGAACGATTTAAATTTCCAATTGATAGGTTAATTTTCACTTATACTTTAACCCTCATACGACGAATTACAATTTCAGGTACCTGCATTTTTATTATTTTCTTTTTGAGAGAGAGAAAGAGAGAAATTTTTTATTTAATTTTATGGTATATGGGCTCATTATACATAGTTGTTAGACACCAGAGCGTCTTTAAACTAAAACTAAAATAGACTCGGTAGATAAAACTAAAATATCCACTTATTTATCTATGTTTAGGAAAACGAATTAGGAAATTCCTAGTTGAAACATTATTCAAAACACATATTTTTGTTTCTACTCTTCAGGAGACTTTTGAGTGCTTTCCTTTCCTACGCTATAAATAATTCACTTTATTTAAGTCGGTGGCATCATGTAGTTGAGAGATGGTAGCACTCCTTGGTGAATTTGTTATTATTCCAAGGAATTTATTCTGAAATTAGGTGCAGTTACTAGTTCAGACAGTATAGGAAGTTACTCTAGGATGGTAATTCGTAGTTCAAGAGAGGTCTGACAAGCATTTTATAAATTATTTCTTAGGATTTTATCATTAGTTTAGATGTTAGGAGATAAGAATATACATGGAACAGAACAAAATACTATAACATATAACGAATACAATGGATTGAAGTAAATCCCCCTCGAGTTTTACTCCCATTTTGTTAAGTCCACACACAATCTATAAGCCAAGACAGTTATTCGCAGAAAAAGAGTGCTTGTTAACAAACAATTCAAGCCTACTGTGCTTTTTTTTAAACACTTTTCTTCAGTTGTTTTGTTTGACGATGTGTTAACTATTTTTTATGGTAGGTTACGTTTTGATTTTTCCATCAAGTAATCGTTTTCAATCGTCAAGTTTAGAATGTTTCAGTGACTGCTGCTAATTGTCATCATGCGACATGATTTGCGCAACTGTGTGCAAGCAGCCTTGGCCAAAGACTTGGAGCACGTGGCGTCGCATATCGATTCTATTCCTTCCCACGCCGTTTTAATATTAGATACGGTAATTAAGACATTATTCGCTGAGTATCCCATTATAGATCAATATCAAATTACCCTTAATTTGCCTTCATTGCCTTGGTTAATCGATGCGATCGGTAATATACCAATCACTCATAAGTTTCTTTGTCTTTGTACAACACTGTTCTTTCGTATAACCCTTGCAAGACCCCCTGGATCACCCTGCTGTTAGGGCTATCCAGTATAAAACCACTGGCCGTTACCACTGACAATCCTTGGCCAACGGAGCTTTATTTTTCAATTAATACTATACTATTCCCTATTCCTTATCCTGACGACTTTCAAACTGTCCATTAAAATAGCCCCAACTCATTGTGGAATAGAATAGGAAAAATAATTATTTCGGACAATACACAACCCTATGAATAACAATAACGTTCAGATAACAAATCCATACCTGGCAAATAAAAAAACTATTAGATTATAAAAACATGACGGGGTAAAACAAAGTGTAAACCTCTGAAAGAAATACTAATAATAAAAATAAAATAAAAGATTATTTAACTGGTTTTATTTATTTAGTAAATTGAAACATAATCCATCTATGACTTATAAGCTATTAGATATGGATCCATCTGTAAGAATGAAAAGCCAAAATCTACAATATGAAAAAGTCTGTACAATACATATGTATTGTCTTCTATAATAATATAGAATGGTAATATAATAAATAAATCATTCCCAAACTGGTATATGCGTATATACCTCGATAGTGAGGTGGTGTTGGAATAGGAGAGTATTGAAGGTTTGTAGGGACAAGCGGCTATTAGGAGGTAGAGAATTTCAGAGAATAGTGGAACGAGCGGAAGGAATGATCTAAATAATTTTAATCAAGGCCTCGCGATATTTAATTTGATATCCTACTCAGTTTAATAGGAATATTAGTTATTTCTAAACAAAATTAACTGACAAAGTTATTTTTTAAAGACCCTTCATCATATTTTTTTAGTGGTTGCTTTTAGCATCTTGGGCCATTAAATCGAACAACAAATCAAACTGTATGCCGTTAAAAAATCTGGGTGAGTTAAAGTTGCGAATATGATGTTAGAGACAGTTTTAATGGCTTTTTCATTATAATATAAATTAGCAAAACGCAAAGTACATATTCTTGATGAGGACGTTGGTATCTATAATTTAATATACTACAAAAAAATTATTAAATAAAGACTTTGCAGATGACACTGCAGTCTTGTCATCCCACTCAGACCCCGATATAGCAACCCATAACCTTTAAAAACACCTTGAAGAGATCGAGCATTCGTGCAACCAATAGTGGATTAAAGTTAATAAAGCAAAATGTTCCCTCATTACCTACACCCTCGGCCGCAAGTCTTGTCCAGTAGTTTTTTTTAATTCCATTCCTCTTCCTGAATCCAAGGTACTTAGGCTTCCATTTCGACTAACGTCTGACCTGGAACCCACATACGAGGCTAAAAAGACCCATTGGAAAGCTGTACAGACTACGGCATAGAGCGATGGGGGACAGCAAAAAGTCGAACATCAATCGTATCCAATCCTTTCAACCAAAAGTCCTGAGAACAATAGTAAATGCCCCTTATTACATCAGCAACAAAATCGTTCATAACGATCTTAATATACCTCACATTCTCGAATTCATCCCTTCCAAGTTTATGAAATTCCATAGTAACCTAACCAACCACCCTAATCTCCCAGCACAGTCATTGCTGCACCACTCATCCCTATAAACCTTCTCGGAGACTAAAACGACAGTGGCCTCGTGACCTGCTATAAATGCGTAACAGTGGGAGCCCTGGCAATGGCCAGTTTCTTCAATCATGTCCTGAACGTACGTGGCTATCGCGCTCTTTGTCAGCCTCCACGGGCTCATATCCGGTGACGCGGCTGACGGAGGAGCGTGGGGGACTTCCCAAGACTCTGCTTCCTCTTTTTTTTGGATCCTTACTGGATTTGGGAGGTCTCTGGGCTGTTTGTAAATACTGTATGAATAAGCGAGTGAATGAAAATTGTAAATATGGTATGAATGAGAACATTTATCATAATTACTCATTGCCTAATAAGGCAGATTGTAATTTTAGCACAATAAAAAAGTTTCGATTCGTAAATCAAGACATTTAATCATTCATCGTGTCTTCCTCATATGAGATGGGATCTCCATGACAATAACTTTAGCTTGAGCAGAGGATTCACAAAAACAACAACATTCATACACATGGGGGAAATATGAAGGTTTGTATATACTCTTTATTGGGCTATAATTACAATCTGCCTTTTATAAGGCAATAAATAATTAAGATAAACGCTCTCATTCATACCATATTTACAATATAAAGGTTTAGGGTTTAAAAAAGAACAACATCATTTTGGTTGTTTCCGTTCATCATTTCCTGCAATAGTCTAATAGTGATTAGACATACTCAAATGTACATTCTTCGACAATTGGAGGACCACGATTTATGTGCCATAGAAGTAAAAAAGGAGCCGAGAGTAAAACTCTTTTGAAATGCTTCACAAAAATCATTTGCAGGATCTGCTATTTTATGCTAATGAATTTATTTCAATAATAATTATGTGTTACATGGTGGTTGCTTTCATGGTTATTCATTTGTGCCATTTCCTGAATTTTATTCCGTATTTGTTTTATTAAATTTTCACTACTACTCTTGCAAACTAGATTTTGTAACTAAAGTAATTTTACTTACAGTCGAGCGCTATTCTTTTTTCTTAACCCCTTGTAAATTTATATTGGAAAATATATACAAAATGATATAAGCTCTGCCAACAAAACAGGACCGGGTGATGGGACACACTCTTCGGTTAAAATATGGGCAACAAGTGCTAAATTATCATTCAACGATACTTATAAGGTATATGGCAAACGCAAAAATTGTTTACATCGTTTTGCATATAACCCACATTATTTACCACATATAAGCGATACGATGTATAAATACAAACATTGATGAAAAAAAAAATCATAAGACGCATTGTTAACTTTAGTGTTTATAGTGTTAACATAAAAATTAATGTGTTCCAAGTAAGTTAAATTTGTGATTTCCTTGATGAAGTGCGTGATTATACAGCGTGTTATGATGTGATCAATAAGTGAAAAGATTGAAAGGTCTGACCTCTTATTAGAATTCTCCTCCTCCCTTACAGAAACCCATAGCTAAAATGGCAATCTTAATCAAGTAAGATTGAATCTTTCTGAAACAAAACTACTACTGTAAATTAAATATTTAGATTACCAAGATATAAATATTGTTTTGATATTTTCATTATGTTTAAGATTTTTATTTAAATGATAATTAAACTTAATCATCTACTAAATTGAAAAAAAAAATGAAAGTATTTGCTGAGTAAATATTAATGATCCAAGAAAAACTTCTGTCTTTGAGCATGTAAATAATCATTCAATTTACAATTTAGCTATAAAACTAATGCCTAAACTAGTTTATCCAAGGGTCAGTAACCTAACCTTTTTTGTTTAATTTTTTGAATATTGTTGTTAATGAACTAAATTGTAATTTTGTAATGTTTATAAACGGAAAAAGGAAGCTGAATATGGATAAACTATATAGTGTGATACTTAACCCCAGTGAAGTTTCATAAATGCATAACTAAAAAACTACTTAGAGTTTTAAATCAACGATGCTTCATTTTATTTATTAAACCACTTTGATCACTGAAAATGCTCAAAACGAATAATTATAAATCTAAAATATTAACATTAATTATTTAAAACGGTACCATTGACATACGTTATTTTTCATTTTGACTTCCAATACATTATTTTATATAATGTGTCCCCAACCTCGATAATGGGAAATATCGTACCGAATATTAAGTCTTAGTTATGACTTGTAGAATTTGTTGGGATATCCGCTGTTGACAGAAATATGTTAGAATTTCATCTAATTTATTAATGGGCAAAGTTTCGACATACTATGTAGGCCTGCAGCAGGTCTTAAGATCTATCTTAGATAGCTTAAATGCGGCGATTTGAGAAATTTAAAATGTCAATGAAGTGGGTAAATTAATATATAAAAAGGCTGATTTTATTTTATTTCAATTTTCTATAATTCTGTTTATTGTATCGTAACAAAATAAACTTATCAGCATATTTGTATCTGTTAGATTTCCGAGTGTTTCATGGTTTTTAACGTTTTACGTTATGATCTTGTCAATTCAGGTGGATGTCAAAATGTTAGGTGTATGTTCAGAAAGAACTTGATTTTCCAGAAACGGGTTTAGCTTCTATACATCTGGTAAATAATTAATATGCCTTTTCGGCCTTATCTGTTTCGACAATTGTATTTCGTAAATGTTTCCAAACTTTCTTCAAAACGGACCGTACAAGATGTGATCTTGCATCTTGGTTTAACTTGAACAGATCAGCTTGGATGAAAATTGGGAATATATGGTGCCTTTTTCCTCCCAATGTCATATTCAGAAAGGGAGTCTATAGGTCTATAGATTTCAACGACTGAAGGTTTAGTCTCTATGTAAGAGATGAAGTATACTAAATCTTCTCCAAGCTGAGAGGACTCCCTAATGGTGTGTATTCTGTTATAAGTATCCTGTAAATCTTTGGCCTATTTGGCATGTGTTTGAGTATTCTACCTGTGTCATTGTCTTCTCCAGGTGCTAACCCACTGGAGTTGTTTCAAATCCTCCTCATAAAAAGATATGTCCAATTTATTACTGATTCGACTGAAAATGTTACACGTTGCAGACACTAACTACCTGCCGAACACTGGCTTGAAATAGTAGACTGTAACATTGCGAGATAACTGGAGTTCTTATGCGTTTAGTATTATTTGCGTGGAAGAAGTAATAATAATAGTGGCTAATGTTGAATAAGTTGTCCATCACTATTTATCCTTGTTATTGTGATAATGTGTGTTGTTATTTATATATTTTTAAAGTTCCAGATAAATTGTATCAACTTTACTATCGTAGATAACCCATATATAGTTAAGGCAGACAGATGATAGACATTCGCACACCGGTTTGAAAGTAAAGTTTCTCCATTCGGGCTCGGAAAATATGAGTTGTTGAGGAATATAGTTTGAGGGTAAATACGTACCTTTGAAAAAAATTAAAAAGGTGCCATCATGATAAGCAATAATTTGTTATTGTACTTCAGCAATTACGTGCAGATATTTCTGGAGCTATGTTTACCTGCTCTTGCAATCATTAATCATATTTATTTATTCCAGAAGAATACTCGATGATTTGGCTGTTAGCTTAAATCTCCCTTACTTCATTATTCGTTTATTTTTCTGATGCATTCTTCGGTAGTACATGCACAGTTTCATTTTCATTTTCGTTACTGTTTCAGATGAAACTACTAAATCAGTATACAGTTACAGAACGATTGATTTAGTTATCATGCCGTTGGCTGCTAAAATGGTTGATAATAAATCACAAGGCGATACAAAGGGGCAATTTGAAAAATCCATTTATTTAAAAAATATTTGGTTCTCTACAATACATTTTGTGTCAATTTACAAAAAATATCATACTTTTCATTTGCTACATTCTTACTATTCTACAATTTTAAAAATCATTAACCAACTCTTAATTCTATAAAACTTCTTTCTAAGTCATAACCAATATATCAGCATTGGTATCTCATAGCTAATATAAGCCAGGTACGAGCGATAAAGTTAATTAATGTTTTTCTATGATCTGAACTCACAACCGCATATTGAACTCAAGTGTGAATACAACGTATTTCTTGCATTAAAATTTGACATGAAAATACATGGATCTCACAAGTAAGTTTTTTGAAGCTCGTTTGATATTTCACTATTACACACAATGTTGTATACCGTACTTCAACTGCAATATAAAAACATTTTAAGACGATTGTTTTCGGGTCATAATTATAATAGGTTTTACGTGGATTAACAGGTATTCAGTCCCTGGGAACGAAGAAGCACTTGAATGACTGTGGTGTGATGGTAGCTCCGTCAATGGGGGCGAGGTCCGGCAGTGGTCCAGGGACAGGAACAACTCGGAACTCACGCAGTATAGCAGTCATGAACAGGAACATGGCCGATTTGGCCAGCGCTTCTCCCATACACCTCCTCTTTCCTGCAAATAAATGACTGTTATTTCATTGTGAATGATGAATCTATGAATGAATAAACTTAGAGGTATGGAGGCCTCCCTGACATTGGGCTCATGTCTCACACGCGAGGTAAAAATGAGGAAACTAGGAAGGCTGGGAGAGAAATTCCACGAAAACTCCGGAATGGGAACTAGAAACAAAAGGTACAAGCAAAGCCGATCAAATATGAAAATTTGTATCGCTGACCGGGAAAAGACGAAACGTTTAATGTATTTCTACTTGAATTATTTATGAATTTTAAGAAGGTCTTAACCAATTTTTAATTTGCCACGTCATGTCTGCTTCTCGGGGGAAAAAATTTAACTAACATATCTTTTTGCTCGCCTTGTTACGATTCAGGATGGTTGACAGATTGGAAAACGATCTTGATATGAATTTTGAAGTAATCATCCAAAGTATTTTATAATGTAGATTACCTGATGAAATGGATTGGAAGATTCTCATTGAGACTTGTCTAGTTTGTATAGCGTTTCTTTACTGATACATTATACTTTACAAAATACGACGAGTGCTTAAAGTAACATACAGAAAATATACGCGAGACAAAATGCAAGTTCATAAATCATCTACTAACCAGGGTAATGAAAATATGAGTTTAAGTGTAAAAATAATTGATATGATACCTAAACCAAATGGAATGAAGAACTCGTCGTGAATAATGGACCCGTTTTCAGCGATGAACCTTTCAGGTCTGAAGTTCTCTGGATCGCCCCAGTGGTTCTTGTCCATGTGCAGGCTGTGCAAGTTCCCGAGGATAATGGTATCCTGCGGAAGAGAAGATCAAATAAAAGGCACTGTAAAGGGCCCTGTACCATTCATGTCAGGCTGCTCAAAACGCTAAGGTAATATCGTTTTGGCAAACGTGGATGATCGACACAATGAACTGAGTCGTACTAAATAGCAACAAACGTACAATTCCTTGATTTAAAATTTTCCAACTGAACACCTCTAAAAGTTTTAGTTTGGCATGAACGACTGTTTTTAATTGTCCTAAAGTTCGATATAAGTTAAGATAACATTCATACATAACTACTTTATACCTCAGTTAACATGTATACATAGAGCTGCATTTTAATAATTACTAGTCGTGGCCTGTAATCCCAGTGTTTTATTAATAATTACACATGGAAAATATACAGAACTAATCCAATTTAAATTGAACAACGTACACCGTATAAACCAGTAAAACTTGCTTCTATTTGTCCGTGATGAAGTTGGCACAACAGTGAATTGTACTGTATTTAAAGTATGATGAGGATAGTAAGTGGCATCAGAAACTAGAAACACTAAATTTTAATTTAGTAATTAAGTAAGCCTATTTAAGTAATAAGTCTATTCAAAAATAAAAGATAAAATTAACATATTTGGGGAGAATGGCCCAAAATTATAATTTAATTAATAGGTTAGTAATCAATTGTGTTTCCTCTGACTTGAAACTAAAAACTAATATATTCTCTATGTGGCTCCCAGTATCTGGGGGTTTTAGTAATAATGGTTGTACCTCCATTTCGCCGGTTTTCTGGGTTCTCCTCCCACTGCCCTGAGGTACTTCATCCTCTACTCGATAGCTGCGTGATTTCTCGGCTGTAGATTGATAAAAAAAGATGTAGTGGTTGACCATGTTTTTCACCTGAGCTGTGCACTTCTTGCGGATTGACCCTTGCCCATGGCAAATTCAAGGGCTGATCAAGTCACCCTTACAGCTGGCACCGAGATATTTTCAATGATGGGGGGCATTGTCACTTTAAATTAATGTGTTGTTTTACATTGAACAACTTTTACACCCCCTATGGTGTCTTAAATTACTTACTTGTTAGTTATAAATTAATTATATATAGGATCGCTATTAATAGCACTACAGTAGTCAGTTCCAGCCAAATAGATAGATTAAAAAGTATTTAATATAATATAATAATGGAAATGTAACTCACCTTGGGGATTAGATACCCCATCACTTCGGCGTCTTCCTTTGCCCGATGTGACACTGTGGTAGGAGTTACGTTAACCTTTCTAAGCAATTCCATAAGAAACGCTTCCATGTACAATAGTCTAGAAGAAAAATATGCAACCAGTATATATTACTGTTTACCAAGAACTGATTATGACCATAACCGTAAAATAAACCATATTTTATAAAGAGACATTTAATTATTTGAGATCATCCACAAACTAACTTCGTTTAGTATTTTTTGTGTGTATATATGTGTATGTTTTTTGTATATATATATGTATTTATTGAAATGATTGAATGCTATCAATACGTACTATTATAAGCCGTGCTTAGGAGTTAACTTTTTACTACTTTTGCTACTTTTTTGGGGGGGGGGTAGAAGGCTGATTAACCGAATCCAATATGATTATTGGTATGTGATTCAATGATCAATAATAATCAATAATCAGGAATGGTGATCTACTCCATGAAGCTCACTTTTATCAAATAATTAAGTTGTAGGACCAGGATGTGTATAATTAATGTTGCTCCAAGTAATTGGCAACCCCGAAGAGTGCGGCTTTACTTTGAACCAAGCACGGGGAAATGTCATCCGCCTGTCTCATCATCATGCACCTATATGTTTCCATAACTTTGGTATATCTTGTATCGTTAAAATAATCGAATCAATCTAATATTCTACACTAATATTCCTCAACACCCAAAGCCCGTGGATGAATTCCTGTATTTATTTCTATAACAATTTTACTATACTAGTAATAAAATGATTTTTACTTCATTCCACTATTTAATCAACTTTTCTAGTCAAATTATGAGTGATGGATAAAAATTTCCCAGGTATGAAACAGTAAGAATATTCATGATGAGCTCAGAGATTTCAAGCCCTGAATAGTAAGGTCTACCTTAAGGACAAGCGAAGGGATTTGAGTCAAGGGCTGATTCTACTTAACCCAGTCCAGCGGTAAAGAGGTCAACGATTTGCATGAAGGAGATTCCATTTTAACACGCTAAGGGCGTACGTAATCACCTTTACATCAACATGTTATTGGACTAGTTCAATATAGATTAAAAAGGTAAGGGTTGTATTAATAATAAGTCGACTTTTGACGCAGTACTGAATTTGTTCCACCGATACAATCGAACCAGAAAATCCTTTAGAGTCATGTTTTTCTAGCAATACCATTAACTTCATAATTAGTACTTTGAAAATGAATACACATTATGTTCAAACTCCTTCATTCCCCTTTTGCCCTATTCCCCATATCATCCCCCTTTTACTTAAAAGTTGTTAGCCAATAAGAATATATAAGCTAGGATTTGATCTAGAGACCTTCTGATCTCTGACCAGGCACCCTTCCAGCCGGGTCATCCCAGGTGTCTACCTTATCTCTTAAAATCTAAACTAGTGGTAAAATATAAAGCAACAGTTTATAAAATGCTTGTCAGACCTCAGCAAGCCGTGACTGCTGTCAAACTGCACATCGCCATCAGTTGGTATGTGACCTGTACCAGCAACTTCCTTAAACTGTAGAGAACAAATTCACCTAGCCGTACTACCCCATCCCCCGACTACACGATATACCACTGGCATTGACTTTAGGGACATTGATATTTGTAACAGTTTTATTAAATTTATATTTTGTTAAATAGCGTTATGTAAAATGTTTCAACTTGAAAGAAGACATAAAAACATTCATTTTGTCCTTAAGGGCAACTAGAAATTATCGTTTTAGTTGTAGGTTTTTGTTTCGGTTTTCCGACATATAAATAAATAATTTTATATTTTAGTTTTGGGTATTAAGTGCATTTTAGTTTTTAGTTTATTGGTGCTCTGACAATGACACTTCTGACATTAGCCCCTGTACATAAAATGAAATAAAGAAATTATCTCTCTCACAAAAAATTAGTGGGTCATCACCGGAAAAATATTTTGGAACGAACCCCTGACGGAAGATGAAGAGGTACCGGGCCCGAAATCCCGGCCATGTCATCTTCTTTATGAGGGGGGGGGGCATAGTTATTAGCAATAACTATTAACACGTTATTTTGCGTGGTACTTCCAATCTGATGCTAAAAATAAAAGCAACCCTACGTAAAATAATAAAGTTTATTTAAGAAATTAATTATTAATTAAAAATGAAATATTTTTCTAAAATATAGTAAGTAAGGACTCTGGAATCAACGAATATTTTACTCATGGTGTTTGTTATTTATTTATTTTTCAATATACTGGTTAAAACACAGATTTGAATTGAAGTTCAATTTGAATGCATAGAAATCGTTGCTTATCATAGTGACTTACTAATTTCATACAGCTTTGTAAATTATTTCCAAATAATATAATAATATAATTTATATTTATAATAATATAAATTCTAGTCATTGATATTACAAATCTGTTTTTTGTCGAATTAATAATTAGAAATTTTAGCTCACATGCAACTCTGTTGAAAAACATTATATTGCAGAAAAAAAAACAAGTTTTTGGAATGTTTAGCAAAATTTAGAACTACTCCAATATGCTCGTGTTCTTTTATAGTTTACAATCCATGAGATTTTGAACCCTAATGTTTTATTTAATTTTCTAAAAAATATAATACTAATAAAGTATACTAATAATAATAATAGGAGATAACATTTTAGGTAGTTCTAGTTTGTGTTGAAGTAGGCTACTCAAGGGTTCGTGTGTCCAAGCTGGGGCCTTGGGGACTTCAACGATTTTCCACCAGACATGCCATTTCTTATCGGGAGCCGTTGTTATCTATCAGATAAAGCGTAAGATATTTTTAAAATAAGCTAAGCTATTTATAGTTAAATGAAAGCTCATTAGGTCGTTTATAATAGTTTTGTGGTACTGATTATCAGGAAATTATTCATATTTTGGTTTTATTATAGGATAATAATATATTTTGACAGTTTTCAATAAAAATTTTGATTAGTTTTTTGCGTAATAAGTTGTTTTTATTTTATTCTGAATCATTTACATACGAAATGTCATTATAGTATTCGAACGTCTCCTAAAAACAGTTTTTATTTTTAACCATTTTCATTGCCATAGTTCATAAACTCATCTTGTTAAATTTGTATACCTATTCAATAGTCTATTCTTTAGTCCTTTTAAATAAATAACTGAATCATAAAAACAAATTCTGGATATCAAAATATTTCATTATTTATTGGTTATGAAGTGTTGAAAAATATTGAAGTAGAGGAGATGGACACAGCCTAACCCACCTCCGATATTTGTACGTAATATTACTAATTTTAAATTGCTATGTACTAAAATGAGTAAAATTGTTGGTACGGGCAAATACACGCGCCTCAATCGGCCCCGGGCCACAAACATTTTTCCGGGCACTCCCGATACATTTCGAGCGATAGTTAAATAGATACTTAGAAGAAACCAAGGATGACTTCCATACTTGCCAGTTAAACCAGGAAAAATCGTAGTGATCAGAAATATTCACCCGACCACACCAGCTGATGAAATTGAAGACGAACTCTCAGCTCTCGGTTTCAAAATTCGCCAAATAACAAACGTTTTACGTGAATACAGGGAACAGGACGAAGCGATCAAGACACCACTGCCCTTGTTATTTGTCAATCTAGAGCGAACACCAAGAGTAGAAAAAAATCTACGAACTGACCCACCTGTATTACACAAGAGTACAGGTTGAAAAACCTTACCCCAAAAGTGACATACTCCAATGCCATAATTGCCAGGAATATGGGCACACGAAATCATACTGTCACCACCCTCCCAGGTGTGTAAAGTGCAGTGGGCAGCACCAAAGTGAATTGTGCAAGAAGCTCCTAAAATCACCTGCACTATGCGTTGTCTGCAATCAAGGCCACTCATAAGGGCCGCGAGGCTTACAGAATCCTCAAGTCCAAGAGCGAACAACGTCTTCGGCCAGAAGAAGAGAAGCCAACCACAGGTAGCCCAAGAAGCGCCCCAGCCAGAAATTTGAGGCGTTCAGTCTCTTTTGCTGATGTGGATCAGAACAGAGAGCAGTTACAGGCACTGCCAACTACTCGTCCGCAAGCTCCTCTTCCTCAGCATTCCGTTCATCCTGTCAACCAGCAAACCCAATCCTATCCTCAACCACACATCTCGCATATTCCTCCTCCTTAATTATTAATATTATATTAAATATTAACATCATTCCTTCAAGAATTCAGAACCCTAATTAACCCCTCTCATTTCCCTTCTTACAAATCTTGTCTCCTACCTTATCGCGTTAAACAAAATCCATAAGTGGATCCTTTGGAATGCGAATGGTGTTCGCACCCACACTAACGAACTGACAGCACTAGTCCACGACAAGAGCATCGACGTAGCTCTTATTACTGTAACAAGACTTACGACTAAATGGTAGTTAGAATATTCTTAACCTCAGCGAACTTGGAAGAAGCGGTTTGAATGGTAGGACTGTAGGATTAGGAAAAGAGCCTGTGGTAAATATCTTTTGAGCTTGTAGAGCAAACCTGCGTGCCAAACCCTGTACCAGACTTATCGAACTGATCACCCAGATGGAAGAGCTCGTGCAGGTACCACTGCCATTGTCCATAACTCCATACCCCATCACATAGTTCCTTTGGTAGCACATGATTTCCTTCAGTCCACTGCAGTGTGAATCAGCCCCTTCACTTTCCCCCTCACTCTATTATCATTGTACTGCCCTCCCAATAAATCCATTTCCGATTCCCAATTCATCTCCTTTCTAGACTCCCTCAGACATCTTTTACTTGTGGGTGGGGACTTTAATACGAAGCACCAACATTGGGTTCAAGATTCACTATCTCTCCTGACACAGCCACCTACTGGCTATCAGATCCCAACCGAAATCCAGATCTCCTTGACTTTTTCTTCCACAATAGTTTAGGAACACTAAACTATTCACTCACGCACCTCGATGACCTCTCCTCCGATCATAGTCCTTTATTATTAACCATTTCCCTAAGACCAATTCACCAACTTCCTCCTCCTTCATTTATTAGGGGCCCAGTTGACTGGGACCACTTCCGCCAGCTTCTATCAGATTCCGTAGACCTCAAAATGTCCCTGAAAACATCGCAAGACCTAGACGATGCAATGTATTCTTTCAATACTCTGATCCAGAGGTCGGCTTGGGAGGCATCGTCGCCCCATTGTCATCCAAAAATTCACAATCATAATGGTTTACCTCAGCATCTCAAAGATCTAATCCAATCCAAACTCTGCTCCAGAACAGTGTGGCAAAGATCCCGGCATCCTGCTGATCGTTGCTCGTACAATCAGTACTGCAGATTAGTAAAGCGGCTAATGGCATCCTTCCGTGTCGATTCCTTCAATTCCCACCTCACTTCGCTGTCTACCAGGGATGACTCCCTGTGGAATGTAACTAAAAAATTCCTAAAGTATCATCCTGTTTCACACCCACTCTAAGGTGATGATGGGTTCTGGATGGCTTCGGATGGGGATAGGTCGGATGAATTTGCTCTGCATCTTACCCATACTTTCACACCTTACCTTTCTCATCAAAACCATACTCATGGCACAACTGTTAAATATTTTCTCACTTCACCTCTCTCGCTTCCACCAAAAGCCGTTAACCCCTCTAAGATCAAATAC
This sequence comes from Acanthosoma haemorrhoidale, assembly GCA_930367205.1. Lineage (NCBI taxonomy): Eukaryota > Metazoa > Arthropoda > Insecta > Hemiptera > Acanthosomatidae > Acanthosoma > Acanthosoma haemorrhoidale. The sequence goes on from OV884009.1 coordinate 93,267,653, forward strand.
CTTCTGAAAAACTTACCTTACCGAAAATCCCCGGGATATGACCTCCTTACTTCCCCCTAAAGCTATAATCTTCCTAATCTACATATATAATTGCATTATCCGAACGACGCACTTTCCTGTCCTCTGGAAACATTCCATTGTAGTCCTATTCGCCAAACCCAGTAAACCACCCAATGACGCATCATCTTACCGTCCAATTAGCCTATTCCCTATACTCTCTGTTGAGATAGTTAAATATTGTTATATTTGAGAAACTCCTATTGAAACGTCTACTTCCAATTGTTGAATCCAAAAACCTTTTTCTACACACAAGTTTGGTTTCCGTCAACGACATTCCACTGCTCAACAGGGCCTTCGCGTTGTTGATCAAGTCTCCGCAAACCAAACAGAATTGCACTGCTGCCTTTCTTGATATAGCTCAAGCTTTTGACAGGGTTTGGCACGCAGGTTTGCTCTACAAGCTCAAAAGATATTTACCACAGGCTCTTTTCCTAATCCTACAGTCCTACCATTCAAACCGCTTCTTCCAAGTTAGCTGAGGTTAAGAATATTCTAACTACCATTCCATAAAAGCAGGAGTTCAACAGGACAGTGTCCCTGGGTCTCATCCTCTATAACCTATACACCACTGATGTCCCCTCTACCCCCAATATCTTTCTGGCCACATTTGCAGATGAGACTGCAGTCTTGTCATCCCACCCAGATCCCTATATAGCATCCCATAACCTTCAAAAATACCTTGATGAGATCTAGTATTGGTGCAACCAATGGCGGATTAAAGTTAATGAAGCAAAATGTTCCCACGTTACCTTCAACCTCTGTCGCAAGTCTTGTCCAATGGTTAATTCTATTCCATTAGTTATATTCCTCTGCCTGTATCCGAGACAATACGGTACTTAGGCTTCCATCTCGACAAACGACTGACCTGGAACTCACATACGAGGCTAAAAAGACAAGAACTAAACAGACGCTTTGGACAACTGTACAGACTACTTCAAAGGGCACCCCATCTCTCAATAGCAAATAAATTACTAATTTACAAAGTTATACTTAAGCCAATCTGGACATACGGACTAGAGCTATGGGGGACAGCAAAAAAGTCGAACATCAAGCGTATCCTTTCAACCAAAAGTCCTTAGAACAATAGTAAATGCCTCTTATTACGTCAGCAACAAAACCCTTCATAACGATCTTAATGTACCCTACATTGAACTCATCCCTTCCAAGTTTATGGAATTCCATAGTAGCCTATCCAACCACCCTAATCCCCCAGCACAGTCATTGCACTGTATCACTCATTCCTGTAATCCTCCTTGGAGACTGAAACGGCAGTGGCCTCGTGACCTGCTATAAATGCGTGACAGTGGGAGTCCTGGCAACGGCCAGTTTCTCCAATCATGTCCTGAGCGTCTGTGGCTCTCGCGCTCTTCGTCGGTCACGCGGCTGACGGAGGAGCGTGGGGGACTTCCCTAGTCTCGCATGCGAGGGAGGTGACAAACATGTGGATTTGGGAGGCCTCTGGGCTGTTTGTAAATATTGTATGAATGAGCGAGTGAATGATGAATTGTAAATATGGTGTGAATGAGAACATTTATCTCAATTACTTATAGACTAATAAAGCAGATTGTAATTTTAGCACAATGAAGAATATATATTTATTGGTTATCTTTAATCAATATTGAAAGGTCCGAAACTGGTGAATCAACAAATTTAATGTCTTTGTGGATATTCAGATCCTAACTTATTTTGGTTGAATTGTGCATTAGGTTATAACCGGAAGATGAATTGTAAAATGTGTGTATAAACAATGACTAAAACATGCCACGCATAAATAGCTTCACCAATGACTTCGAAATGCCAAATGGGCAAATCTTTTTAAAGTGGTTAAGTTTCCTTTCTTATTCCAGAGCACCTGCTGTCAACTTTTTTTTTTTCTTTTTTTGTAAATCTGATTCATAAGGGCACTTTTCGCAGAGGGATTTGAGAGATCCTAAGTTAACTTGAAAACGTTGTTTTATGAACCCCCCTGAGAGGTCTGGGCTCACGGGCACTAGCCAAAGGGTGTATATAAGTTAAGTCCAGGCGCCGCTAGTGCCCAGCCTTAATCCCCAAACATATGTTATCTGTATATGTTTACAGGTAATACCTATAGATAGAGGTATCTTGGTCTAAATAAAGCAGTCTTGTTATAACGTTCTACGTGTTCTTATTACCAACCTTTCTTAGCTTGTAATTCAATAAACATTAACTGGTGCCGAAACCCGGGAACCGTGGAGAAAGAGAGTTATCGAGTGCGAGCGTAATTTTTTTTCTTCTATACGCGAAAGAGAGAAGATGACTGAAGGAGGAGTTTTGAGACAGCCCGTCTTGAATCTCGTAGAGGGAGCAGATATTAGAAGAGTGGGAACTATGCCAGAAGTTCATGCCACGGCGCTCGCGCTGATGAGGGTAAAAGCGATGAATACCCAGGATCTGAGGAAGGCTGTTGCGGAGCTGGAGAGATTCACTGGCGAGTAATACTGTCGGTTTGAGGTAAATATGTGACAAAGTCCGAGAAAGGCTAACAAGGGACAAAGCGAGACGAGTGGAACGGGAAAACCTCAAAGTCCGGGATCGAATGGGGGAACTTAAAATCGGGACTATCGTCTATAAAAAACTAGGGTCAAATAGGAGCAAAGAGCTGGTGCGATATGAGGGCCCATTTAAAGTGGTCGTGATTAGGGAACACAACGTCGTGACAATTGAGAGTATACGACCCCCTAAGAAGCGGCGAAATGTCCACATAGAACAGTTAAAGCTTCCACCAGGGGGGGAGGTTGTAGATCAGGAATGAGCTGGAGTGTCCTCGCAGCATACACGCGAGGAACATTGTAAATAAGTATAGTTATGTGATTTTTCCCACAGAAGTATTGTTTTTTTTTCAAAGTCAAAGTTTTCTTTTATGTTTTTTTTTACAAGTGACAGTTGGTTTTTACGTTTTATAGGTTTAGAGCTTAATGTGAGGGATTACAGGCTTTTTACTTATATATATATATAAGTTAATGTTTATTGAATTACAAGCTAAGAAAGGTTGGTAATAAGAACACGTAGAACGTTATAACAAGACTACTTTATTTAGACCAAGATACCTCTATCTATAGGTATTACCTGTAAACATATACAGATAACATATGTTTGGGGATTAAGGCTGGGCACTAGCGGCGCCTGGACTTAACTCCCCCCCACCAGTTTACGAACACCCATTCGCAAACTTTGAAGTCCAACACTCGGACGTCTTAGTCCATTCAAATAATGCTCCGCTAATGTTACAAAGGAGCAAAGGCCAGCCCCGCCCGTACACAGCCTGTAATCCCTCACATTAAGCTCTAATCCTATAAAACGTAAAAACCAACTGTCACTTGTAAACAAAAAACATAAAAGAAAACTTTGACTTTTAAAAAAAAACAATACTTCTGTGGGAAAAATCACATAACTATAACTATTTACAATGTTCCTTGCGTGTATGCTGCGAGGACACTCCAGCTCATTCCTGATCTACAACTTCCCCCCCAGGTGGAAGCTTTAACTGTTCTATGTGGACATTTCGCCGCTTCTTAGGGGGTCGTATACTCTCAATTGTCACGACGTTGTGTTCCCTAATCACGACTACTTTAAATGGGCCCTCATATCGCACCAGCTCTTTGCTCCTATTTGACCCTAGTTTTTTATAGATGATAGTCCCGATTTTAAGTTCCCCCATTCGATCCCGGACTTTGAGGTTTTCCCGTTCCACTCGTCTCGCTTTGTCCCTCATTATCCTTTCTCTGACTTTGTCGCATATTTTCCTCAAAGCGACAGTATTACTCGCCATTTTCTCCGCCATTCCCTTGTCTGCTACCGTCTCTGCCCCATTTCTCCGTCTTTCGCGCAGCCCAAAGAGGATCTCGAACGGGGAGAACCCCGTCGCGGTGTGGATCGAATGATTGTAAGCGGCCACCGCCTTCGGCATTGCCTCATTCGCCGGCAGACCCTTTTCCGCGTGATATACCCGCAGGTGGTCACTCAGGGTGCTGTGCAATCTTTCTATCCCTCCTCTACTCTTAGGGTGCCCTGGGGTATTAAGATGCCAAGAGACATCGAGAGTCTTCATTTCTTTTCGGATGTTGGCATTGTCAAATTCTCTGCCCCCATCCGACGCGATCCGGTCTGGTACTCCGTAAAACTGGAACCAGGTATTTAATGCCAGCATTACCGCGTCTGATGACCGATCTTGCACCGGGTGCGCCATGGCCACTTTGCTAAAGCTGTCGATTGTGGTAACCCACTTATACCCCCTCCAAGTGAAGGTATCCACTTGTAAGTCACTCAACGGTGTCTCGGCGGTGGGCGATTCTTCTTGTCGCCCCCGTGGCGGATGTCTGTCATACTTCGTAGTGAGACAAACTGCACATGCCCCTATCATTTCTTGTATGCTCTTTTTCATTCCCCACCAAAAGTACCTCCGCCGCAACGCTTGCAACGTTTCCTGAACTCCACGGTGGTTCGTTTTTCCTTGGTGATAGGCCAGCGTCACTTCCAGCTGCTGTTCTCTGTCTTTGAGTGTCTCCACCATCGACGTGCACCGAATAAATATCCTATCCACTCCAAGTTGTTCCGTTCGCCAGAGTCTACGAATTTTCTCCCAAATAGTGGCATTCCCTACAAATACATGATGGGTCTTTCCGGGTTCCGAGGCATCTTTCAATGCACGGCAAATTTGGTGGTTCCTAACCCCTGGTGGCGACCAAATCGTCGCGATTTTACTTCTCCCATAACTGTCATATGCGATCTGCAGCCGCCCTGAGGTCTTGGATTTCCAAATGATCTGCCGTCTTTTGTCGTTCACGATCCCTTCTGTTACTTCCATTTCAACAGGTCTTTCGGCGGCGGAACCTTCCTCTTCAAGGGTTTCCTCACCTTCGCTATCTCCTCGCGTACCGAGGCTTCCATCCTCCCCGGGTGTCCATTCCCGGAGAAACTGTTGGATTTCCCCGGATGGTTCCCCTTCTTCCAATGCATTCACAGTAATGGCTCTGGACAGCCAGTCTGCCACTACGTTCTCTTTCCCGGGTTTATATATGATCTCCATATTGTACTGGGACAAAAACTCTTTCCACCTCGTGACCCGCGCCGAGGACTCCTTTAACTTTCCTACCCATTGTAGGGGTCTGTGGTCGGTGTGAACACGGAATTTTCTGCCGAAGACATATGGGCGGAAATGGTCTATAGCCCAGACGATACCTAGGAGCTCTCTCTCTAGCGCACTATACCGCGCTTCCGTTTCTGTGAGCCGTCGACTAGCGTACGCCACCGGGCGCTCCCCACCGTCTCTCTCCTGCGACAACACTGTCCCCAGTGCGTATTCACTGGCATCAGTGGTGATTGTGAAGGGATGTTGGAAATCGGGAAATGCTAATATCGGTTCCTCTTGTAAGCTAGACATACATTTCCGGATGTTCTGCTCCATGATTGGGGTAATTACCACCCTCGCTCCCTTTCGCAGTAAATTATTAATAGGCACCAGGTATGCCGCCATGTCCGGCACAAATCTTCTGTAATAATTAAGCGTCCCCAGAAGTCGACGGATCCCCTTTACATCTGTGGGCACCACCATCCTTCTAATGGCCTCGACCTTCGTAGAGTCTGGCTTAACCCCCTCCTGTGAGATAGTGTGGCCCAAAAAATTGATTTTTTTCTTCCCCAACAGAGACTTCTCCATGGACAATTTTAATCCGAATTCGCGGACTCTTTGAAATACACTTCTTAGGTGCTCAACGTGCTCTGCCTCCGTTCTGCTGAAAACTAACAGATCGTCCATGTAGACCTGGCATACCGCTTCGTCTATTCCCCTCAAAAATTCATCCATTAGGCGTTGAAAGGTAATCGGGGCGTTTTTCAGTCCAAATGGCATCCTGGTAAATTGATAATGCCCCCTCTCAAATGTAAAGGCCGTTTTGTCTTGGTCGTTCGCACTCATCTTGATCTGGTGATAGCCTGCCTTTAGATCTAGGGTACTAAATATTGTCGCCCCGTTCAATCTGTCTAATATGTCCTCAAATCGGGGAATAGGATACTTCTCATCCGTCGTGTTCTCGTTTAACTTCCGATAATCGATATCTACCCTGTATTTCTCCGTCTCGTCCCCAGGTCTATTTTTCTTCCTCACTGCCCATAGAGGACTGTTATATGGCGAAGTGCTATCAATTATAATCCCTTGCCGTTTGAGACTCTCTAGCTCCTCTCTAATATGCCTACGTAGTGCCTGCGGATATCGTCTCTCTTTCACGTATGTGACGCGTTCTTTCTTTAACTGGATCTCGTGGACCGTCTTCCCAGTCGCTCCTAGCGTTTCTCCCTCTACGTAAAAAATATCCTCAAACTCCCTCTGTAGGCCTTCCCTCCAGCCCTCTATTTTATTAACCGCCCCTATCCGCGCTCTTCCGTCCCATATAGTCCCTTGACATTTATATTCCACTTTGCCCAACTTAATGTTCCATTTTTCCCCGATATTCTCCACACGCGCACCTACCTTCCCCAACATGTCGCACCCAACTATCACCTGGTACTCCCGCGGCATGTTTCCTACGATATGTATCTTTAGATCTCCCCCTTTCTTCGCCCACCTATTTAGCCCTATGACTAACTCTCCCACTACCTCGCAAGGGCCTCCCAGGGTGATTAAACTACAATTACATACCTGAATCTGGAGTGCCCTCTCTCCACCATACAGCCTCTCCAGCGCTCCGCGGGACATGATGGTGTTGGTGCTTCCCGTGTCCACCAGACACATCTCTCCTCCTTTGACCCTAATTATTGGCAACGCACACATCCTCTTCCGAATTGCATTACATCTCAGGATGCGGTCGCCTCTCTGCCGACACGCTCCTCAGGCTTCATCACGTTGCTCCCATCTACGTGACTCGACCTTCTGCCCTGTCTGTCTCCTGTTTCTGCTGCGCCTCGCTTCTTCTCCTTCAGTTCCCGAAGTCCCTGATGACTCATCTTCTGATGATCCACTCTCCCCATGTGTCATGCTCCGTCTCTCTCTTACTTCTTGAGTGTTTACCTCCATTGGTTCTGGTCGTTGGTATTCTCTCCTCCGGAAGATATACGGGCAATGCCTCGCGATGTGTCCTTCCTCGCCACACTCAAAACATTTTGTTCGAGGACACTGTGCCACTAAATGTCCTGCCTTCCTACATCCGTGGCATTTTCTTTCTTCCCTGGGCGGGGCATACCTCGGTCTCGTTCCTCTAAATCTTCTTTCTCCTGTCGTTCCCTTGTCTCTGCCAATAACGGACGTTTCTGGTCTCCTCCAGGTTGGTTTCAGGGTCCGGGTTCTTTTGTATGCAACTCGGCTCCACTCATTGTCGACGTCTTGCACCCTCACTTCTTCTTCCTTGGCACTAGTGTCGATCATTGATTGTGCACACTCCGAGAACGAGCGCTCATCAGAGAATCCTTCCTTTCTTCCTGTCTCCTTGGCCAGTTGCACTTTTAGAATTGTGGATAAGAATCCCATTCTACCCTCCACCTCTTCTACGCTAATCGACTCTCTCATCTTCTCCGTTATCTTATTGAAACGGACTACTAACCCCGCAGCATATTGCCCGTTACTTTGTCTTGGGGACTTTGTCTCCCTAAACATTTGGAATATGTCCTCCTCGGGAGTCCATCGTCCTCCTCCGTACGCCTTCTTCAATCTCATCTTAATTAATTCCCACGGGGTTTCTTCATCTGCCTGAATTTGATTCAGTATACTTCTCTTGACCCGACATATCAGGGCCGCCTTCAACGATTCCGCGTCTCTGGGATCTATTAAATTTTCTTCTGCTTTAGCTCCAATTAAAGCTGTGAGACGGTCTCCTCCTTTTAGGAAATGGTTCAGCTCACCCAGTTCCCCAGTGAATCTCTCTAGCTCCGCAACAGCCTTCCTCAGATCCTGGGTATTCATCGCTTTTACCCTCATCAGCGCGAGCGCCGTGGCATGAACTTCTGGCATAGTTCCCACTCTTCTAATATCTGCTCCCTCTACGAGATTCAAGACGGGCTGTCTCAAAATTCCTCCTTCAGTCATCTTCTCTCTTTCGCGTATAGAAGAAAAAAAAACAAAAAAAAATTACGCTCGCACTCGATAACTCTCTTTCTCCACGGTTCCCGGGTTTCGGCACCAGTTAATGTTTATTGAATTACAAGCTAAGAAAGGTTGGTAATAAGAACACGTAGAACGTTATAACAAGACTACTTTATTTAGACCAAGATACCTCTATCTATAGGTATTACCTGTAAACATATACAGATAACATATGTTTGGGGATTAAGGCTGGGCACTAGCGGCGCCTGGACTTAACTTATATATATATATATATATATATATATATACACAGACACGTTTATTATTGTAAAGAAACTTAATAACTTCAGAATGTAAGCAGTCGAACCATGCACAATAGTCTCGTTTTGAGATATGGGACTCACCATCTTTTTATGGGGGGGGGGGGAGGGGGTGCTGTGGCCAGAGGCGTAACTACAGGGTGGCAGGGCTGGCAAAATGCCACGGGTCCCCGACCCAAGAGGGCCCCGGCCCAAGTGGCCGCGAGCTCAGAAATATTGTTTTAATATTGTACCTATTTATAAAAATATTAAAATATATATACCATAATAAAAATTATTGGCTGTGGGTAACTAAACTACTCGTAAGTATAATAAAGCTTAATGATAGGGCCCCCATTAAAGGAATTTGCCACGGGCCCCAGATGATATAGTTACGCCACTGGCTGTGGCATCTTCGAGACCGTGTTTATTATTATTATTTGTTTTTCTATCACCACATAGTTTGATCCGTAAGTCTTATTAAGGCTTATAGTTGCTTCGGGATTAACCTGCCTATACTACTCTATGTTACCTACATACAGCAGGTAACATATAATCACGGTATTTTTATATTACATAATTTTAGAAGGTATAAGATAAAGGTTATATTTTTTGGCCAAAAATATAATTTTATTCAGGAATTCCTTTACTTCTTTTGTGATTCTTAAGTCGAAGATATTAGCTTCCCTGCGTATTTTTTTAGGATATCACATTATTTTAGTAACCAAAGGTACTGGCACTTAGTTACCAATTTTATTAACTTGCTGGGTGAGTTCTTGGAGAACCACTGGAAAAAAATACATTCAACCTACATCCTTTATTCTTTTCGTTTTTTAACACGTTTAGCTCTTAATAAATTATAAAAATGATTGATAAATACTACACACCTAGGCCTGTCTTTAAGGCTTGGGATGAAGGGACTACTTTGCGCGGTGTTGCCACATGCGGGTGGGTGGAAGTAGTGCGCACAGAGGGGCAACTGGGCTTGCCATATATTCTTAAAGTCCTGAAGAATCCTTTATTCTTTTCGGTTTTTAACACGTTTAGTTCTTAATAAATTATAAAAATGATTGATAAATACTACACACCTAGGCCTGTCTTTAAGGCTGGGCTGTACTCCTTTGCCGACTACTTCGTCCATCTCGTTCTGCAGTTTGTCTTGGATCTCAGGGTTATGAAGGAGGTACATTACTGCGAAACCTAGTAATGCAGAAGTTGTTTCAGGTCCGGCCACGAACAGATCGAGCAATAGTACTACCAATTGCTTTTCTGAAACATTTGACTTTGATTAGATGTTTGAAACATACCAGTTGATAATTATTACTTTGAGAAAAGGCTAAATTTTATTAATATACTTTTGAGAGCCCGTAACTTCGCCGGTTCACGAACGTCCAGGCCAAATCGTATAGTTGTTTTTTTTTCGTTCAACTAGATCATTTATTTATTTTTAATTAATTCTCAGCGTGCGAAGATGTATAGAAAATTAAATGATTTTTGGTCAAGAAAGAACTTTGCCGGGAGAGGAGTTAAGAACGAGAATCACTAATCTACCAGCTAAAGTTAGTGAGCTCAACCTATAGACAAAGATATGATTAAATAATCATTAATATATAAGTTAAGGCCTGGGCACTGTTGGTACGCAGTCTTAATACCAAAACATCGGGATGTAAACATTCCGAGTGTATGTGTATTGGATTAATAGCTATGAATAAAGCAGTCTTATACTATCGCTTGCCCTATTCATTTCTATTACCTCTTTCTCGATCTTTTGTTACTGTTCTAGTTCTCACGAACGTTAACTGGTGCCGAAACCCGGGAAGAATTAAGGAACACAGTTCGGGGAAATTTTGTTGTGGCCCGATTTAGATCGATACACATAGAAGAAGATATGACGGAAAGTGGCGTATTAAGACAGCCCGTCGTAAATATCGTTGATGGGACGGAACCTAGGAGAGTGGGCCTGCTACCGGAGACTCACGCAAATGCACTCGCCCTGATGAGGGTGAAGGCTATGATCACCCAGGATCTAAGAAAAGCGATTTCGGATCTGGAGAAGTTTACAGGTGAGCTGGGTGAACTTAATCACTTTTTAAAGGGAGGAGACCGCCTCACAGCGTTAATCGGGACAAAGGTGGAAGGCAATTGGCTGGACCTCAGGGACGCGGAATCACTGAGCGCGGCTTTGATATGTCGAGTAAAAAGAAGCATCCTGAATCAGATCCAAGCTGACGGGGAAACCCCATGGGAAGTGGTAAAGGCGCGACTAAAGAAAGCGTATGGAGGGGGGTGTTGGACCCCTGAGGAAGATATTTTCCAGATGTTTCGGGAAACGAGGTCTCCGAGACAGAGTAACGGACAGTATGCCGCAGGTCTGGTAGTCCGTTACAATCAGGTTACTGAAAAGATGAGAGAGACGTTTAGCGCTGAAGAAGTCGAAGGCCGGATGGGCTTCCTGTCAACAATATTGAAGGTGCAGCTGGCCAAGGAAACGGGAAGGAAAGAGGGATTCGCTCACGAACGGTCTTTTCTAGAGTGAGCGCAAACGATGATCGACGCCAGCGCCGATGTGAATGATGAATTGTAAGTAAGGTATGAATGAGAACATTGAACAAAATTACTTATTGCCTAATAAAGAAGATTGTATTTTTAGCACAATTAAGAAGTTTCAATAAAAAAAAAAAAAAATCTTTGGTTGCATTTAAGTTGCTGTAGGTGACTCACTAAGTCCAGTACAGATGGGGGAAACAGCTCTGTTTCTGATTTTGAAAAAAAAAACATCGAAACCTTAAAAAGGAAATACATGATTGTGTAGTTCAATAATCTTAGTCACTAAAAATAACCTTTTCGAAATAAATAAACTAAAACTTCATATAATTATGAGAACTTTAAGCTCTCCTGGACGCTTTTGTTAAGTTGGGAGTTGAATCTTAAACGGTACAGGTCACACTTTTCCCCCCCGTAATACTTCCCAGGTGTATTGGACCCTCATAAGTCTTACTCCCGCAAGAACCACCCTCAGACATCATCTACTACAAAATCCTCTCAGACATTCTTGTATAATGTCTCCCACATTACAATGTTGTTAGCGACAGCGCTGTCAAACTGATGACCACTGTGGGGCAGTAATCGGAGACCAGCCTTCAGCTCAACAACGACAAACTATTCATCAAGTGACAGTTGTCAGTGCTATTAAAGGTGGAGAGTTACAACACGCTAGATAAGTCTTACTCCCGCAAGAACCACCCTCAGACATCATCTACTACAAAATCCTCTCAGACATTCTTGTATAATGTCTCCCACATTACAATGTTGTTAGCGACAGCGCTGTCAAACTGATGACCACTGTGGGGCAGTAATCGGAGACCAGCCTTCAGCTCAACAACGACAAACTATTCATCAAGTGACAGTTGTCAGTGCTATTAAAGGTGGAGAGTTACAACACGCTAGATAAGTCTTACTCCCGCAAGAACCACCCTCAGACATCATCTACTACAAAATCCTCTCAGACATTCTTGTATAATGTCTCCCACATTACAATGTTGTTAGCGACAGCGCTGTCAAACTGATGACCACTGTGGGGCAGTAATCGGAGACCAGCCTTCAGCTCAACAACGACAAACTATTCATCAAGTGACAGTTGTCAGTGCTATTAAAGGTGGAGAGTTACAACACGCTAGATAAGTCTTACTCCCGCAAGAACCACCCTCAGACATCATCTACTACAAAATCCTCTCAGACATTCTTGTATAATGTCTCCCACATTACAATGTTGTTAGCGACAGCGCTGTCAAACTGATGACCACTGTGGGGCAGTAATCGGAGACCAGCCTTCAGTTTTTTATTGTGCAATATTTACAATCTGCCTTTTATAAGGCAATAAGTAATTAAGATATATGCTCTCATTCATACAATATTTACAGTTCATCATTCACTCGCTCATTCATACAATATTTACAGACAGCCCAGAGACCCCCCAAATCCACCGCAAAGAGAAAGCGGAGTCTTGGGAAGTCCCCCACGCTCCTCCGTCAGCCGCGTCACCGGATACTAGCCAGTGGAGGCTGACCAAGAACGCGAGAGCCACAGACGCTCAGGACATGATTGGAGAGACTGGCCATTGCCAGGACTCCCACTGTCACGCGTTTATAGCAGGTCACGAGGCCACTGCCGTTTCAGTCTCCGAGGAGGATTATAGGGATGAGTGGCGCAGTGCATTGACTGTGCTACAGGATTAGGGTGGTTGGAAAGGCTACTGTGGAATTTCGTAAACTTGGAAGGGATGAGTTCTAGAATGTAGGGTATATTAAGGTCGTTATGAAGGGTTTTGTTGCTGACATAATAAGGGGCATTTACTGTTGTTCTCAGGACTTTTGATTGAAAGGATTGGATACGCTTGATGTTAGACTTTTTTGCTGTCCCCCATAGCTCTATTCCGTATGTCCAGATTGGTTTAAGTATAACTTTGTAGATTAGTAGTTTATTTTCTATTGAGAGATGGGATGTCCTTTGAAGTAGTCTGTACAGTTGTCCAAAGCGTCTGTTTAGTTCTTGTCTTTTTAGTCTCGTATGTGGGTTCCAGGTCAGTCGTTTGTCAAGATGGAAGCCTAAGTACCGTACTGTCTCGGATACAGGGAGAGGAATAGAATTAAAATAAACTAGTGGACCAGACTTGCGACAAAGGGTGAAGGTAATGTGGGAGCATTTTGCTTCATTAACTTTGATCCGCCATTGATTGCACCAATACTCGATCTCGTCAAGGTGTTTTTGAAGGTTATGGGATGCTATGTCGGGGTCTGGATGGGATGACAAGACTGCAGTGTCATCTGCAAATGTGGCCAAGAAGGTATTGGGAGTAGAGGGGACATCAGCGGTGTATAGGTTATAGAGGATGGAGCCCAGGACACTGCCCTGTGGAACTCCTGCACTTATGGGATAGTAGTTAGAGTATTCTAAACCACAGCGGACTTGGAAGAAGCGGTTTGAAAGGTAGGACTGTAGGATTAGGAAAAGGGTCTGTGGTAAATATCTTTTGAGCTTGTAGAGCAAACCTGCGTGCCAAACCCGTCAGTGCTATTAAAGGTGGAGAGTTACAACACGCTAGATAAGTCTTACTCCCGCAAGAACCACCCTCAGACATCATCTACTACAAAATCCTCCAGACATTCTTGTATCGGCGCACGGAAGCAGAATTGCGTATCCGAGAAGACGAGAGTGACTGGAGCCGGGTCGTTTATAAAAAAATCAGGACCCCAAAGACCGTATGGAAGAAACCCGAAACAGCGTTTACGGGTAGAGATAGGGGGGGGGGTGACAGGAAAAAAGAAATTCAGAGGAGCAAGGCCTAGATATGTGCCTCGTAGAGAAGAGAGGGGGTGCCACGGATGTGGTAAGACGGGTCACTTGGTGGCACAGTGCCCTAGAACGAAATGTTTCGAGTGCGGTGAGGAAGGGCATATCGCAAGACAGTGCCCGTACGTATACAGAAGAAGGGAATTCGATAAGGTAGAACCTATGGAGGTCAACGCCCAAGAAGTTCGTGAGAGGCGTAGAACAACCCCCAGAGACACAGGATCGTCAGCTGATGATTCATCGGGAACATCGGAAACTGAGGGAGACGAGCCAGGGCGCCACAGGAGTGGAGAACAGGAGAAGCAGAAGAATAAATCGCGTCGATGGGAGCGGCACGTAGAAGCCTGAGGAGAGTGGCAGCAGAGAGGCGACCACATCCTAATATGTAATACGGTGCGGAAAGGGATGTGCGAGTTGCCAATTATTGTGTTCGAGAAGGGGGAGAGGTGCTTAATAGACACAGGTAGCACCAATACGATAGTGTCGCGTAGTGCACTAGAGAGGCTGTGGAGGAGCGAGTACACACCAGATTAAGGTATGTGATTGTAAACTACTCACTCTGGGGGGACCCTGCAAAGTGATGGGGGAGGCGGTGGTAGGACTAGAAAAATGGGCGAATGTAGGAGGATAAATAACGGTGCACGTCGTAGAGGAGATGACGCGTGACTATCAAATAATTGTGGGATGCGATTTGTTAGGACGGGTAGGCGCGCGCATAATGAACGAAGAGAAAAACTGGAGGATCAGATTAGGGGATTTAACGTATCGGAGTCAGGGGACAGTACGGGGTGGAAAGGTACGAATTGGGGCGGTAAAGAGAGTAGAGGATTGGAGGGAGAGGCTGCGTGACGAATTTAGAGACATTTTTTTCGTAGAGGGAGATCTGTTAGGAGCAACGGGGAAGACAGAGCACGAGATACCTCTAAAAGTAGAGCGCGTAACATACGTTAAAGAAAGGCGATATCCTCAAGCACTTCGTCAACACATCCAGAGGGAAATCGACGAATTAAAGCGTCAAGGGATTATCAGAAATAGCACTTCGCCGTACAATAGTCCCCTGTGGACGGTGAAAAAAAAAAAATAGACCAGGCGAGGAAGAAGATCATTACAGAATAGTTATAGACTTTAGAAAGCTCAATGAGAACACTCTAGACGAGAAATATCCTATTCCACGCTTTAAGGATATACTGGATAGGCTGAGTGGAGCGAAAATCTTCAGTACGTTAGATCTGAAAGCGGGATATCACCAGATTAGACTGAATGCGAATGATCAGCATAAGACGGCGTTTTCATTCGAACGAGGTCATTACGAGTTTACAAGGATGCCGTTCGGTTTGAAAAACGCCCCGATAACATTCCAGCGGCTAATGGATGAACTCCTGAGGGGATTTATGAGAACATCTGCCAGATATATATGGACGACCTCATAGTCTTCAGCCGTACCGAACCGGAACATATAGAACACCTTCGGAGTGTTTTTAAGAGGTTAAAGGAATTTGGGCTGAAATTATCGATAGAAAAGTTGTCCCTGGGTCAGGAGACCATTAGTTTTCTGGGACATACTATATCTCGGCAGGGAGTCCAACTGGACTCCATGAAAATAGATGCGATCCGGAGAATGGTGGTGCCAAAAGATGTTAAAGGCATTCGGCGGTTGTTGGGGACACTAAATTATTATCGCCGTTTCGTTCCGGATATGGCGGAATTCTTGGTCCCTATTAGTAATTTATTACGCAAAGGGGCGCGAGTGATAATCACGCCGCTAATTGAGAAAAATATCCAGAAATGTATGGAACGGTTGCAAGAAGCACCTATCTTGGCGTTTCCAAATTTTGAGAAGGCGTTTACTGTCTCAACGGACGCAAGTGAGTACGCCTTGGGAGCGATATTGTCCCAGGAGGGAATCGACGGGGAGAGGCCGGTAGCATATGCGAGCAGAAGGTTGACTGACTGACACGGAGGCGAGGTACAGTGCCCTCGAACGGGAACTACTGGGTATCATCTGGGCCATTGGTCACTTCCGCCCATACGTATTTGGGAGAAAATTTAAAGTCCACACCGATCACAGACCGCTGCAATGGGTGGGGAAATTAAAGCAATCATCCGCACGCGTGACACGGTGGAAGGAGTTTCTGTCGCAATACAATATGTTATTGTTAATTCCTTTATTGTGCAATAATTACAATCTGCCTTTTATAAGGCAATAAGTAATTAAGATATATGCTCTCATTCATACAATATTTACAGTTCATCATTCACTTGCTCATTCATACAATATTTACATCTTGGGAAGTCCCCCAC
This sequence comes from Acanthosoma haemorrhoidale, assembly GCA_930367205.1. Classification (NCBI taxonomy): domain Eukaryota; kingdom Metazoa; phylum Arthropoda; class Insecta; order Hemiptera; family Acanthosomatidae; genus Acanthosoma; species Acanthosoma haemorrhoidale. The sequence continues at coordinate 93,283,694 of OV884009.1, forward strand.
GCTCCTCCGTCAGCCGCGTCACCGGATACTAGCCAGTGGATGCTGACCAAGAGCGCGAGAGCCACAGACGCTCAGGACATGATTGGAGAGACTGGCCATTGCCAGGACTCCCACTGTCACGCGTTTATAGCAGGTGGTCAATGTGGGAGCATTTTGCTTCATTAACTTTGATCCGCCATTGATTGCACCAATACTCGATCTCGTCAAGGTGTTTTTGAAGGTTATGGGATGCTATGTCGGGGTCTGGATGGGATTACAAGACTGCAGTGTCATCTGCAAATGTGGCCAAGAAGGTATTGGGAGTAGAGGGGACATCAGCGGTGTATAGGTTATAGAGGATGGGGCCCAGGACACTGCCCTGTGGAACTCCTGCACTTATGGGATAGTAGTTAGAGTATTCTAAACCACAGCGGACTTGGAAGAAGCGGTTTGAAAGGTAGGACTGTAGGATTAGGAAAAGGGTCTGTGGTAAATATCTTTTGAGCTTGTAGAGCAAACCTGCGTGCCAAACCCTGTCAAAAGCTTGAGCTATATCGAGAAAGGCAGCAGTGCAATACTGTTTGGTTTCAAGGGCTGAGGAGATGTGATCAACAACGCGAAGGCCTTGTTGAGCAGTGGAATGTCGTTGGTGGAAACCAAACTGGTGTGTGGGAAAAAGGTTTTTGGATTCAACAATGGGAAGTAGACGTTTTAGTAGGAGTTTCTCAAATATTTTTGAGAGGATAGGGAGTAGGCTAATTGGACGATAAGATGAGGCGTCATTGGGTGGTTTACCGGGTTTGGCGAATAGGACAATAATGGAATGTTTCCAGAGGAGAGGAAAGTGCGTCGTTCGGATTATGCAATTATATATGTAGGTTAGGAAGATTATGGCTTTAGGAGGAAGTTGTTTGAGAATTTGAGGAGTAAGGAGATCATATCCAGGGGATTTTCGGTAAGGTATGTTTTTCAGAAGGTATTTAACCTCAGAGGGGTTAACGGCTTTTGGTGGAAGAGAGAGAGGAATAGGTGAAGTGAGGAAATCTTCCACAGTTGTGCTGTGAGTATGGCTTTGATGAGAAAGGTGAGGTGTGAAAGTATGGGTAAGATGCAGAGCAAATTCCTCCGACCTATCCCCATCCGAAGCCGCCCAGGACCCATCATCACGAAGGAGTGGGTGTGAAACAGGTTAATACTTTAGGATTTTTTTCGTTACGTTCCACAAGGAGTTATCCCTGGTGGACAGAGAGGAGAGGTAGGAATTGAAAGAATCGGAACGGAAGGATGCCAATCGCCGCTTTACCAATCGGCAGTACTGATTGTACGTGCGACGATCAATAGGATGCCGGGATCTTTGCCACACTGTTCTGGAGCGGCGTTTGGATTGGATTAGATCTTTGAGATGCTGAGGTAAACGATTATGATTGTGGATTTTTGTGTGACGATAGGGTGACGATGCCTCCCAAGCCGACCTCTGGACCAGAGTAGTGAAAGAATGCACTGCATCGTCTAGGTCTTGGGATGTTTTCAGGGATAATTTGAGGTTTACGGACTCTGTAAGAAGCTGACGGAAGTGGTCCCAGTCAACTGGGCCCCTAATAAATGAAGGAGGAGGCAGTTTGTGAATTGGTCTTAAGGAAATGGTTAATAATAAAGGGCTATGATCGGAGGAAAGGTCATCGAGGCGCTTGAGTGAATAGTTTAGTGTTCCTAAACTATTGTAAAAAAAGAAGTCAAGGAGATCAGGATTTCGGTTGGGATCTGATGGCCAATAGGTGGCTGTGTCAGGAGTGATAGTGGAGCAATGTTTCCGTGTGAGTGCAGACAGCAAAGCACGTCCTCGTGTATTTGTGGATCTTGACCCCCAGTGCTGGTGCTTCGCATTAAAGTCCCCACCCACAAGGAAACGATGTCCGATGGAGTCTAGAAAGGAGATGAATTGGGAGTCGGAAATGGATTTATTGGGAGGGCAGTACGTTGATGCAAGTGTAAGAGGAAAAGTGAAGGTGGTGATTGACACTGCAGTGGATTGAAGGAAATCATGTGATACCAAAGGAACTATGTGGTGGGATATGGAGTTATGGACAATGATAGCGGTACCTGCATGAGCTGTTCCATCTGGGTGATCAGTACGATAAGTCTGGTACTGTCGAACGGTAAATGGTCGTTTGCTCGTAAGTCTTGTTTCAGTAATAAGAGCTACGTCGATCTTCTTGTCATGGAGTAGTGCTGTCAGTTCGTTAGTGTGGGTGCGAACACCATTCGCATTCCAAAGGAGAATGGATAAGGAGTCAGAAGGATCCACTTATGGATTTTGTTTAACGGGGATAAGGTAGGAGACAAGATTTGTAAGAAGGGAAATGAGAGGGGTAATTAGGGTTCTGAATTCTGTAAGGAATGATGTTAATAGGCTAGTGAGATCTGAAGAGCTTGGAGGTGAAGGAATATGCGAGATGTGTGGTTGAGGATGGGATTGGGTTAATACAATATGGAGATTGTGTATAAGCCAGGGAAGGATAATGTCGTGGCAGACTGGCTGTCGCGTGCCATTATGACGAATGCTATTGAGGATGGCGAGAAATCAGGGGGTAGTCGACAATTCCTTGCGGAGTGGACGCCAGGAGAAGCAGGAAGTACCGATTTGCGGGAAGATGGTGGCGCGAGAGAAAGCCCCACATCAGAAGAGTCTGTTGGAGAAAGACCACGAGACATGGGAACGTCTGAGAAGATTATCAACGACAAACGTCTCCAAATCATTTGGAAGACAAAAACTTCGGGCCTGATGACGGTGACGTACGACAAATACGGTCGAAGCACAATTTCGACGATCTGGTCGGAGCCGGGAGTGAGGCTAGAGCAAATTTGCCAGGCACTGAAAGATGCCTCCAAACCGGGAAAAACGTACCACCTATTTGTCGGTAACGCGACGATTTGGGAGAAAATTAGAAGATTGTGGCAGAGCGAGCAATTAGGAATCGACCGCACGTTTATAAGGTGCCTATCGGCGGTTCAGACGTTGCGTGAGGTGGAGCAACAGCAGGACACTTGCGTACCACCAGGGGAAGACGAATCACCGTGGCGTGCAAGAGACAACGCAGGGGCTACAGCGGAGATATTTTTGGTGGGGGATGCGGCAGACCATCCAGGAGATCATAGGGGCTTGCGAAATCTGCCTGAAAACCAAATATGACCGCCATCCACCACAGGGATGACAGGAGGAGACACCCACAACAGAGTCGCCACTGATCAATTTACAAATCGACACGTTTACGTGGCGTGGATTCAAATGGGTCACTACAATCGACACATTTAGTAAGGTGGCTATGGCATACGAGGTGCGGGACAAATCGTGAGACGCTATTCTGCAAGCCGTCAACTTGTGGTTCCAATTTTATGGCATCCCCGAGCGCATTTCGTCGGATGGTGGGAGAGAGTTCGACAACGCCAAAGTTCGCGCTGAGATGAAAAATAGAGACGTGGTATGGCAATTTAATACCCCGGGACATCCCAAAAGTAGAGGAAACGTTGAGCGCCTGCACAGCACCCTCAGCGATCACCTGCGGGTTTACCAGGTCGATAAGGGGCTGTCAGCTAATGTTGCGATGCCAATGGCGGTGGCGGCGTATAACCACTCAATTCACACCACCACGGGATTCGCGCCGTTTGAAATTATCTTTGGGTTACGCGCGAGACCGCGAAATTGGGCAGAGACGGTGGCGGATGAAGGGAGCACGGAACAGCTCGTGAATACCCACATGCGGCTGGGAAAAATGTGGCATACAGTGCGCGATCGTATATCGGGGGAAAAAACCAAACGCGTTGTGAGGGCAAATATGAAAGTCCGGGACAGAATGGGGTCGATTACGATCGGGACCGTCGTTTATAGGAAATAAGTTCGAATCGGAGTAAAGAGCCGGTCTGATATGAAGGCCCTTTCAAGGTTGTTGTGATCCGAGAACACAATCTTGTAACTATCGAGAGTGTGGAACACCCAAGGAAACGGCGGACGGTTCATATTGAACAACTTAAACTCCCACTCTAGGGGGGGGGGGGCGTGAGTAAACTGGTGTGTCCTCGATCCGACACGAAGCAAGTAATTGTGTTGTTATAGGTCATATTGTTAATATATGTGACATTCAGACAGAGAGTTCTATTCTTAGTTTTTATAGTATTATTATTTTATAGGAGGTTTTATTATTTTGTTTTGTACATTTATATTTTATTTGACTTGTTTAAATGTGTCTTTAGTAGTGTGATGGATTATAGATTGTGTATTGGGTGCGCTGGCCTTGGCCCTTAAGAACCCGAGCCACCTGATTGTACACTCGGGTCGGAGTTTACGAGGGAGTGTGCGTTAACTGGTGGGGGGGGGGAGTTAAGGCCTGGGCACTGTTGGTACGCAGTCTTAATACCAAAACATCGGGATGTAAACATTCCGAGTGTATGTGTATGGGATTAAGAGCTATGAATAAAGCAGTCTTATACTATCGCTTGCCCTATTCATTTCTATTACCTCTTTCTCGATCTTTTCTTACTGTTCTAGTTCTCACGAACGTTAACTTATATATATATATATCTAGATAAGAATATCACTTTATTTCATTTACCATAACAGATACAAGGCCTTGGGAATATCACTACATATAATTCATGAAAGCTTTGAATACCGACTAGAATAGAGTAGAGGGGAAGGTTTATTCTGATGACTGTGTTTGCGTAAGAGCAATCGATTAGCCTTTCACTCCTTTTGATCTTATGTGGGTAGAGTTAACCATTGGGATCGACAAGCATATATATAATTAACCACAAATCTGATCGTTAAAATACAAGTTTAAATTTAATTTAAGTCAATAGAAATAATAATAAATTTTAGTGAGTGCGAATATAGGTAAATAAAATTAACATTCGATATAATATTGGCAAGGGGTAGCCTAATATAGCCTAATAGGGATATAGCCCTCGGGTGTAAATGTAAGAAATCGCTACTACATTATTATTTTTTTTTAGGTAGATTATTTATTCATTGTAGACTATTTATTTTTGAAAAATTAAAAAGGATGAACATTGGTTTTGTAAAATACCCCTACTATTCTGTCTCCGGCATTACATATTTTAGTTTGCAGCTGGCGCTACAGTCATCTTTGAAACTCTTTGAAAACCAATACAGATATTTATTAAGTTATGTCCATTAAACAGAAATATATATATATATATTTTTTTTTCATTCAGAAAATAAAAATACTTACCAGTGAAAGTAGAATCGGTTCCTTCGTTCTTTTTCATTTCGTTTAAAAAAGCGTCTACTAAATCACGATTTTCAAAGGGCGAAATTGTTTTTCGGTGTTCTTTTATTACTTCCTTAAAAACAAAAATGCATATAAAAATATTTATAAGTAATGTTTTTTTTAGTTTTTTAAAAATAATAGATAGCTTATTTATAATTGACAATAATAGATATTCCTACTTCTCCCTTTACATTACTTGCTATCTTCTAGCAACTTGAGACAGAAGTTTTCTTAACCCATTCAGATCCACCTAAATCATAATTACGAAGCTCCTAGTGAATCTTTATGATTCTCCCAACTTTTGATGCAGTTTAATACTTTGGATTACATCTAGAAAAGACTAACTAAGGACCCACACATGAGACTCACTGAGAACCCACATGATGAGAGCTTAATGGACGTGAATATTCTGGGGAAAGAGAAAGCACTCGAAGATCAAGCACATCCAATCAAAAGTCCTTAGAACGGCGGTAAATCTCATTCTACGTCACAATATAATCCTCCATACTGTCCTCAAAATACCCTGTATCTTTGAACACATTCCCTTTAAAATTTTTATAATTTCATACAAAATTATCTTAATCGCATTGCAAGATCGCTTATCTAGCTCCATACAGTCCTACAATCCCCCTCAAAGATTGTACAAATATTTTGTAATGAACCCCATCTTGGCAATCCTGGCACAGGCCAGTATTCACGTCCTGAGCATCTACGGCTCTTGCGTACTCGCTCAATCTGTATTGATACTGTCTGGTAGTAACGAGGCTGCAGTAGCAGCATGGAGTCAGTCATTTGGTTCAATAAAAATGAAGTCTCTTTACGTTTTGTCATAAAATCAATCTGGAATTACGGACTTCGGGGGACAGCTAACCACTCTAAGATGTGTTGTCTCGGGAGGGGAGTGGGAGGCGATCTGATCCCTGCTTACTTCTCCTTTACTGGGGAGGTGACATTCTCGGGGAGGGACATTCTGTATGAATGACATCATTCATCACAATCCCCCATTGTCATTTGAAGGAATATTTTAATTTTCAAACTAATAAGAAAATAATAATTAATCATTTATTTATACCTCTACGAAAGACCTCAGACTATCCAGAACGGCTTTAAGTTTGTTGAACGAACTCAATTCTGGAGCAATGAACCTGAGGAAGGGCATTTGGTTGATTACGCCACCCGACATATCTTGTAGTTGGAAACTGGTGTGAATGTCGTTCAGCAGATTTCTGGCTCTGATGTCGTCTAATTCAAATCTTTGTCCGGAAACAAGTGACCAAAGTATGTTGAGTATGCTCACGTCCACTGATTCTGGTAGTCTAATTTCCTCCTTGAAAATAAAATAATTGTCTTTCTTCTAAAAAAAAATCCATTAAAAGCCTTGGGAATGTCAAGTAACAATATTTATTTGTCAACGTTTCACCGAAATGTAGGGATATTATGGACTTCACGAGTGTGACAAAATCCTCCGTAAAAGTACTATAGTCCCCGTCATGAAATTAGACACTTGGGATGAAGGGGCTACTTTGCACGGTGTTGCCACATGCGGGCGGGTGGAAGTAGTGCGCACAGAGGGGCAACTGGGCTTGCCATATATTCTTAAAGTCCTGAAGAAATCTGAATTTTGGCAAAACGACGACTTGTATAAATGAAACGACGATTTATAAATAAAATAAATCTACTTGAAAGACTCGATTTCTTGATGCAAATCTATAAATTTTTAATTTATTTGTTTTAATATGATTTTTTACACAGAACTAGAACCAGTAGACACTAGAACACTCTTTTTATTATTATTAACAAGTTTGTTATGATAAAATTACAATCTGCCTTATTGGGCAGTAAGTAATTGTGATAATGATCTCATTCATACCATATTTACAATTTTTCATTCACTTGCTCATCCATACAGTATTTACAAACAGCCCAGAGACCTCAAAATATCCACATGGATGTCACCTCCCTAGCATGCGAGAGAGGAAGCGGAGTCTTGGAAAGTCTCCCACGCTCCTCCGTCAGCCGCGTCACCGGATACGAGCCAGTGGAGAATGACCAAGAGCGCGAGAGCCACAGACGCTCAGGATAGGATTGGAGAAGCTGGCCATTGCCAGGATTCCCATTGTTACGTATTTATAGCAGGTCACGGGGCAACAGCCGTTTTAGGCTCCGACTAGGATTATAGGGATGAGTGGTGCAGTGCAAGGTCCTAGGGGATTAGGGTGGTTGGATAGGCTACTATGGAATTTTATAAACTTGGAAGGGAGGAGTTCGAGAATGTAGGGTATATTAAGATCGTTATGAAGGGTTTTGTAGCTAACGTAATTAGGAGCATTTACTGTTGTTCTCAGGACTTTTGATTGAAAGGATTGGATACGCTTGATGTTCGACTTTTTTGCTGTCCCCCATAGCTCTAGTCCGTATGTCCAGATTGGCTTAAGTATAACTTTGTAAATTAGTAATTTATTTGCTATTGAGAGATGGGGTGCCCTTTGAAGTAGTCTGTACAGTTGTCCAAAGCGTCTGTTTAGTTCTTATCTTTTTAGCCTCGTATGTGGGTTTCAGGTCAGTCGTTTGTCGAGATGGAAGCCTAAGTACCGTACTTACTCGGATACAGGGAGAGGAATGGAATTAAAAGAAATTAGTGACAGAGGGTGAAGGTAATGTGGGAACATTTTGCTTCATTAACTTTGATCCGCCATTGGTTGCACCAATACTCGATCTCATCAAGGTGTTTTTGAAGGTTATGGGATGTTATATCGGGATCTGGGTGGGATGACAAGACTGCAGTGTCATCTGCAAATGTGGCCAGGAAGGTATTGGGGGTAGAGGGGACATCAGCGGTGTATAGGTTATAGAGGATGGGACCCGGAACACTGCCCTGTGGAACTCCAGCTTTTATGGGATAGTAGTATTCTAAGCCACAGCGGACTTGGAAGAAGCGGTTTGAAAGGTAGGACTGTAGGATTAGGAAGTTTGGGAGGCAGAAGAGCACTTGAACATGTTACTGCAGGAATGTCCTGGACTTTCTTTGGAGGAGAGGTGACACTCTTGCAGGTAAATATAGAGGATTCTTTGGCTTTGTATACGTGTCTATATAGTATGTTTGTTTATTTCAGTTGCTAAATGAAGTGAATGCAATATTGCATATATGTTATGAATGAGATCATTCATAACAATCGCTCATGGCCGCAGATTGTATTTTTTTTTTCAATATATTATGGCTTACTTAACATTGGTTCATGTACCGGCATATATTTCTTTATGTTTGATATCGTTAAGACATTATTTTATTGGATCAATGGATTGATTAATTTCATTTAATCTCTCTTCATATGAGATGGGTTACTGTGAGAAGTAATCTTAAAAGTTTGTACAATCTGTTCTAGTGCTAATCAGCGACTCCTTAATATCACTGTGAAAAATATATACATACTCTTCTTCAAATTAGTAGGGTTGGGAAGGTTATAAAATATCCTCGATGTAAAACACCCAAATTCTTGAGTGCCACTGCAGATACATTAGTTGGTAGATCTTCTTAACATTAGTAATTAAATCTATACATCTTATTTTGAAAACTGAATTTTCGATAATGAGATATGAAATAATATATATAATTCTAGTAGATCCAAAGTTCAGTGGTATTGCCAATTTTTCATGAGAGATTAATAATTATATAATATTATATTAAGAATGTATTAACATTCTCTACTTCCTCTTAAGATAACATTTTGTTAGATTAATTAGTAATTAAACTATATTTTTAATTTATTTTTTTTACTAAACAGATAGCCATAAATATGTGGACAGACGAATGGACAAATATTGCAGTGGCAAAATTCTTTTTCCCTTCCCACTAATGTAAATTATAATTTACAGGCGTTACTTCTTTGTAAAAATAGTTTTCAAAGTATGATAAATAAGATGAGCCCCATCACTTTCAATTAAGTCAGTCCACCAATGTATAATGTACATCATTATACTTTTGTACAATGCAGATCACTATTTTGTACACTAGAATTTGTATAAAATGTAGCCAAGCTACAGAAAATACAATGAAGCAATTGTAAATAGATTCGTTTGTAGAATCTATATTTTGTACATATATAAATTTGTAACAAGGGGATATGGGAAAAAAAATAAAAAAAGGTTGTCAAAGACGTTTGATAGACTTTTTTTTATTAAAATAAAACCACGAGACCTATGAACAAAAATTAAACGAAAAAAATCGTGCCCGTTTTGTTTACTTTGTAGACTTCTTAGGTTCCAGAACAGAAGCATTTACAATTTTTTATTTGATTTTTTTCCTCATCGTTAAGGAAATTTAACGCAGACAAATTTTAATGTCATTTAAACAAATGAAAATTTTGAAACTATATAAATCACATATTTAATATAGTCCAAGATGGTTTTAATAGGTTTTGAAAATTAAATATTCCAGGTATTTCCATTTTTAGAATAGGTGATTTTCCCTGATCACAAATTTAATTAAGAATATTTTATAAAAAATACCCCAGCAGATTTTTTTACAATCATTTAATAAGATTTTAAAAGCCCCGCGTTCCATAATTTCTAGTTACAGCCACATTTGATTAATTAATGAGATTATCAGGTGGTAGAGGAAGGATGGTACGCATATAGCCAGATATAGCCAGTGGTTTGCTACTACTGGGTCATTTTAATTAATCCGTAATGTTGGCTAAGTCAGATGACCGATTCGTTGAAAGTGAACCAATAACTTGGTTTCTCGTGTAAGTATTTTGCATGAGGAGCGCTTTAAAAAATAAAATAGCGACTTGAGTTTTTCAAAATTCACCTTTTGATGTTGATGCAAGTATTGAACTAAGTCCTCGGTCTCAACTGATATTCTATCTTCCATGATGCCCCTGTTCAAGCCGAAAGACTTAAGATGCTTCATGACAAACTTCTTCTGTTCGGTGAAATAATCCCCGTCCACGAACACTAGCCCTACAACAAAATAACACAATTCTTAAATTGATAAAATCCATTTTTATTTATATATAAACAAATCAATGGGACTCATTTTTCTACAATGACTGCTTTACATCAAATATGACATACACAAATAAGACCAGATCATTTTTGAAAGGAACAATGATGTTTATGAAATAGAGCAATTAGCAACATTACATAGTCGATTTTGAATTACTTAATATGTAAGAGTATCTATTAGTTTTAAAAATAGTTCAATATATGGCTTGTTAAAGGGAGGGCATTTTTTATGCAAGTTTTTTCGGACAGGTATTGTAAAGTATTTTTTCGTACTGAATAAATAATATATGTATATACATAAAAATTTTAAATAAAAGCGTTTTCGCTACAATAAAGTTTATATATACTGACCAAGTCTTTCCCCGAAGGACCTGAATCTGAAGAAAAATCCATCAGGTCTGGCCTCGAATTGCTCCCTGGTAAGTAACTCCTTCATCACTGCTAAGTTGGTACCAATGACAAGCTTGTTGATGCCAAGTTTCACCCCGACTAACGGTCCATACCTGCTCTCCATGAAACATACTATACATTAAACAAGTTTTATTTCACAGAATCCTCTTTTTTTTTTTCATTAAAGTTTCGTTATATCGAACATTACCTAAATTGTATTTTTTTAAATATAAATGAATGTCTAAACATACATCTAAACGAATCAAACGATGTCGATCAGGAAGAAAAACATCAAAAGATGGTATTGGTGAAATCTTTCTTAAATATTTCAGCAAATCATAAATCCCTTCTTCACAGGTCAGAGACATTAAAAGTTAGAGAAACGAGGGCCTACTTTTTTTCAAGGCTATTTTTTCATCTGTCATACAGAAATATTTAAATTATAGCCTCTCCCTTCGGGCTCCTATATAATTAGTAAGCACATCTTGTTTTGTTGATTGGTATGGGATCAGCGTTGGGTAACGGGCAGCGGCTAAGGAAACTCTCAAACTTTGAAATAACCCATTCCTTTTAATTTAATGCGGTATACCCTTTTTTAGCTCATGATATAACTAGACTAGAAAAAGAAAACGGACTTATATATGGCAGGCCATTGTTACAATGCTTATATATAAGATCGGAAAACAATGTACTTTCCAGTGCCGTGGCTGGGTGAGAGGTTCACATATTTTTCCCTAAATTATATATAAAATTAAAATCGACAATATGATAACCTTGTAATTGACAGAATCGATGATTTAATAATTATGTTACTCAACAAAAATGCGTGCTGACCCCAGCAGTCCAACTTAACGTCAACATTTTTACGCTTAACCAGTAAAAAAAGAAAACGGTTGCGCCGCAAATGTGGTATTGATTATGGCCTCGCCTCGTAAAGACACATCGCACGGTGGACTGTCTACACAATCTAGCGGGACAAAAGTCAATGTTATTAAATTAATTGTTTTGTTTTTTTGTCAAAGTTATTTGTACTTAGTTGTAAAAATCAGTTCAGAAATGTTTTTGTACGCAATTAAAAGATGAATTTCACAAGCCCCGGAAACTGAACAATTTTCAATGGGAAAAAAAAATCAGATTTGACTAAAAAAATGTAGTTATTATTTAAATATATACATAAAATTAATCTAAGTAGTAAATTAATATATCACCTTACTAAACATGTACAAAAAATTATAATGACACTTCACTTTATACGTTCATGTTGCTTCCGTTATCACTGCTGCTACTTGCAATGTTCGCGATAACACGAATCACAGTTAAATGAATAAGTTCCAATACTTCTTTAGAACAGCTTAAATATTTTGGAGGGAATGGTCTGGCATATGATATGGATCAGAGGATATTAAAAAATTGTGAAAAATATCTTTATTTTTATGTGTTTGAGATATTTTTCTACAAATTTCCTGGCGATACTTTCTTTTTAGATTCCTTGTGACGACTTCCTCAGACAGTTGCTCAGTAGGAATAAGAATTTTGACCGAGTTCTGGACTATGACAAAGAATTTTGTCGAGGGTCACGGGCGTAAGATACCATTCATTTACTCTTACCTGCATACAGTTTTGCTGTGTTCAAAGTATAGTCTTCAAGAGCCGGATGTTTTATTTCAAAATAGTATGCTAAGACTCGAAGGAATAACATTAAACCGTTCAATGAGTTCCTCGTCAACGCCAGTTATATCTGACGACATCTTAAAATTTGATAAAATCTTTTGCTGTGTTGCCATCATTTGTATTCTCCCCTCTTTGTTTGGGAGTGTCGATCAGCAACTCAGTTCCTAGAGGCTTCTGTCAATAATTTGTTTTTTTCTTGAAGCCACATTGTCTTTTTCGTTTTGGCAACCGGCACATACGCAAGATTGATAAAGCTACGATTTCACTGAGCCCAGTTTTGCTTTAAAACTTTAAAAAACGAAAGTAAGGATTGAAGTAGTTCTTCTCTTAGACATTTAGGAGGGTCGTGAAGGTTGAATTTCGTACATATTCATACGAGATGTCACGGCATGCTGATTTGGTCTATTAATTACTTACTGGCCACTTAAATAAATACCCACTGCTTTTAATCACATATTTCGCAACAGAAATGAACAATTTTAAATAAATGATTACTATACAAAATTATGCGATTGAAGTTGGTATATATGTAAAATACACGACTAGTATAACCAGGAAATAAAGATATTCTGGACTTCTCAGAAAGCTTTTTAAAATTTGTATTTTAGAGATCATCGTTTCAATTTCTACTCAATTGCAAATAAATTATTTATGAAATAAGTTTAAATATATTAAAAAATCTTACTAGGGTTAGAATCCATACTTTTGAAAAAAGTGTTCAATTTATAAGTTGTTCACTCTGGCAATCAGACCGGTACACTACCTACTGGTTTGGTGTTACTACACGACCTACCAGGAATTAGACATTGACTCATTGCTCGTTTACTTTGAACTCGGTCAATACGATTTATCTAATATCACTGAACTTTAGTCTCACTTTAGAATTAAATGTTATAACAAATATATCCCATCAATCTTTCTACTTTTGGCCCACTAGATTGTTCATAGGCCCACTGTGCGTCGCCTTCTGATGATTTAAGCGATACTTCCTATAGAAGAATAACTAACGGGTGATATAAATCATAACAATGCCATTTAAGACTTTTCTAATAAAATATACGCTTACGTTTTATTATTAATGTGTACAATCTGTTCAAACAAAAGCATTAGAATTTATTGATTTGTAATCAGTAAATGTTTTTGACCAAACTTGATTTTGATTGCCCTAGAAAGGGTTGGAAATTAGGAACCACCCAGGGTGGTAAATAAAATACCACAAATTTATAATCATAACTATTCAATAATTTAATTAAATATTTGAGTTTTATATTATTTTACTCGTGTTGGAATATTTTATGTGAGACTAGTATAGTGAAGAGTTTATGATTTTTTGGGTAAAAATAAGTTTTCGGTTTTGTTAGTGTTCCTCAGACGTAATGCACGCAATCCGGACGGACTGAAATTCGATACAGGGGGCCCCACTTATCCAGCCAGATACCCACTCAACTGTTCTTATCCAATAGTGGCTATGTTAATTCCACCCATCACGAACGAACGCAGTTGAGAACTTAAAGAATATTATTCGATTTTATAATAATTGATCCAATCAGTTGCCTCCCCATTTTCCCCAGTGTGTGAACCTGGACTGATTTGTCATTTGCCATTCGTTAAGAAAATAAGAAGGACAATGTTGCTTTTAAACGGTGACTGAAGAAATTTGAAAAGTTAGCGTAACAGGCACGGATTTTAATACATTTATTTAGTGCTACATTCATTTAAAAGTAACGATCGAATCATGCATACACATTGTCGTAGAACATTTATATGTATATATATTGTAATATTTACTTATAGTCGTACAAAAATAATATGAAAAAGCCCCACGCTGGTGGCAAGCTATTCCATAAAATTTAGCCAATTTAATAATAAAAAAAAATTTAACATTTAAGTTATAATTTATTATATCTCAGGAGGGTCCTTTACGACCAAACATTTACATATAATAAATAAAAATTAGACACAGACTGGTTTTAAGTTCTTCACAATATGTCCGTCTCGACTTGTGTTGTTCTAGTCCAAGTATTTTGTTGATCCAGACCCTCCAAATTTATAATGCATCCCATTGATGATGTATGAGGAGGCTCACGTCAAATATGTTCTACCATCCACAAACTGAAACAAATCGTCATCAGCACCCCTCTTCTGCAATTCCAAACAACTGACAACTGACAACTTCTTTCAAGCATCTCTAAACTGAATTCCCAGCGTTCCTCTCAGCTGTTCCAATTACTGGCAAACTTCCCAACTATTCCATTCACTTGTTTGAAATTGAACTTTTTATAATTCATTTTATATCATTTATTATTTTATATAGTAAAATAAACCTTTTGTCAAATTGGTCCTTAAAAATAACATTACAATACATTCATACAGACAGACGAAATACCGTTTCAAAGTAGATAAAAAAAAAATTTTCACTATAAACTTTTTAAAACCTATTTTAATTTTTAAATTGTTTTTTTTTAAATACATACAAACGAAATAAAGAGCTTAGAAAGTGGAGAACTAATTTCTTAAAACTCGTAGGACATGGTTTGAGTTTCTTGAAAACCTATTAAATGATTGTGAATAAAACACTTGGCATTTTTTATCTAAATAACTTTAACTTTAACATTGACTTAATTAAACGGTTCTTCAGGTTCAATACTTGAAGAATTCCCTTTTTGTCTATGCTGTATATATAAAAAGATTTGTGAAGTAAAATTTTTCATAGTTTAGGATCACAGGTTAGCGGTTGCTCCTTTAATTCCCTATACTACAACCTTTTGGTTTTGTTAAAACTTCTACACAAGGTAGCGTTAATTTTTGTGATGGAAGGGAGGTGTGGGCTCTAGCATAAAAGTGGCTACGTGATGTGGCATGATACAAATAGAGGGAGGACATCACGTTTCACTCTCATTACAGCTACCAGTCATTTGATGAGGGGTTAGAGATACCAAAAGAGCTAAGTACCAGATTGACTGGTAGATCTAAGGGTCATTGGTCTCACCAGGGTATAAGGGGCTATAAAATTGATTCATGGATTATTCACTACTGTTATCGTAATTTATAAATTGATGTAAACAAATAATGAAATAAAATGGCGAGGCTTTGACCCTAGAATCAACTGGTAATAATAAAATGTTGACATTATTATAAAGTGAATGGTGTGAATGTCAGAATAGTCGAAGGGAAATGGAGCACCATTGTGTTGACGTGGTTGTATGTGGTCAGGGACTTTAAAGAACGTGTTGCTTTTTTTCAAAGACTGGACGTGGGAAAGTCACTTTCAAAACCAGTCCATTGATGACTTGGTAGAGATAAATCCATTGATTAGTGCTTGTATGTAGTGACCACCCATGTTGTGTTGTTCAATAAAGTATTATTTAAATAATTGTTTGGTCCAATGAGAAAGGCTGTACTTTCTAGTTATTCTAATTTTGTACTGCAACTCTATTTTTTTGTTTGAGATTAATTTCGGCGTAAAGCCCTAAGGTCACCAACTCCGTTGTTTGTGTATTCAAACTCATTTTGACTAGCCCACCGATTGGAGCCCGAAATAGTACTAGGACTGGGGCCCAGGAGGCAACCAAGTCCCACATCAGGCGGTGGCTATAGATATAGTTTTGTAGGACACAAGGTCTAATCGGAGGATGTGGATAAAAACTATGTATTATAGTTTATATGTAGAATTATATGTATAGTTACTATCACCTAACTTAAACATTAAATACATCAATACAATCCATTAATGTTCACTTTAAACAAAAAGTGAGTTTCAGGTGATCATCTTTCGTCAATCTTTTTTTTTTTTTTTATTCATTCACTTACAACCTTTCTTTCATAAACTAACATAAAATAAAATATACAACCATTTTTATCATACAGAATAAAAACACTTCAACAATACTCCATTAGATAAATACTTATTAATAAAACAAAAATAACTCCTTATTTATTCTTAGAAAAGTTCTTATTTTTTATCGAAAGTTTATATAGAAATTCTAAGCAAAACTGAACAAACCTATATTCAGGTTTGTCTACCTAAAAATTCTTCAATCGATCTGAAATATACTTATTAGTTTTTGGTTAACCTAAAACAAGGGGAAATATAAAAAAAAAATTTAATGTGAAAAAAATCAGGCCTCCCAAATTTTCCTCTTCCCCTAGAAGATAAATGCAGGTACACATTTTATAAAAATTGCCTATATTAATCATCTGCTACGTCAAAAATGTCCAAAAGATTATAAAATAAATAAAGATGTGTTAAGAATAACAAATTTTAAATAAAGATAATTTTTATATTTTCACTGTTCTTTATTAAATAAAGGCCCGTTTCCCTTCCCAACACTCCCTTCAAAAAGTCTCTCTTGCTTGTGACCCCAACGTCACGTCCAAAGGGCAAGAAACTAACAAACGATTCAAACTACTTCTTTGTCTCATGAAGAGTTCTGACATATCAACAGAAAACAAGGGGCTAATTTAAAACACAACGATACTCCAATCTAGCTGGTCCCACGGAATAGATGTCTCGGTGAGTAGCGAACCTTCGGATAGCCAATGCTTCTAAATCAACAAGCATATCGTAACCTTCACGTTGATCTCAACATCACATTCATTCAATAATTCACATCCCACATGCCCCATTCCGCTACCAGAACTTCTATTCCCAGAGCGACGCCTAAGGCTGAGGTGGCCTTGCGACCTCATCACCACCAACTAGAATTTTGTTTAAAGTGATCATTAAAGTGCCTAATTTAAAACTGAATCACGATGCACTGTTTAAAACACTACGTATTGATTGGATGTAATCAATTCAATAAAGACATATATATATATATATTGTTTTTTTTATGTTCCAGTTTAGAAGCTATTTTATTTAAGATATAATGCCTTGAATTTTTCTCCATCGTTGAAGAAAAATTTAAGATTTGGAGTAAAACGTAGACAGTTTATATGATACAGTTGTTAATAAAAGCGTTACGAAGAGGCTCAAGCTTTATAAACGTGAAAATATAAAAATTATCTTTATTTAAAATTTGTTATTCTTAACACATCTTTATTTATTTCATAAAGATTTAGGACATTCTTGACGTAGCAGATGATTAATATATGCAATTTTTATAAAATTTGTACCTCCATTTATCTACTAGGTTCTTATAAAAGTTCTTGTGTGTAAATGCTTATTTCAAAAATTAATCTACTTAGGTTGACATTTGAAGCCTCTAATCTACAAAATAAATCTCGCGTGGTCCGATAATAACTACTATTAGTAATAAGCTACAGATTACACTTTCGAATATTTCATAAATAGAAGGCGACCTGATCGAGGCTCGTTTTGAAGACTAGTATTCCTAGCACTGAAGGGTTTGAACCAAAATGCTGCCACTTTGCAAATCGCCACCTTCAACGGACGAATTCCTATCCTGCCGCCTTCACACCCAATCCCTTCAGCTAATGAATACATTTCGTTGTTATACATAATTATAAAGAAAGTATAAATGCCAACGGCGTACACTAATCCTCATGCCAGCATCGATGGGAACAGGCTGTACGGGGAAACTAGGTTCAGTTAGTTTGTTAGATTTTTTTTTAGGTTAGTATTAGCACAAGTCATTCTTAAGGTGTGTCCTATCACTTTCAACGTTTACATGCCTTGTATTCTGTAAATCAGGCTTCCATAAAAAAAAGTCATTGAACCTAGCTCATTACAGTAAATATAATTATTAAGATAAACAATACCTTTGTGACAGCCACTCCCATACGAGGTGCGTGTATCCTAGTTTCTGACGAAGTTTGAAAAACATGTAATAATTTCCAATAATAGGAATCCAACGAGGACCTACGAAAAAAAAACATGTTTAAAACATATGAATTGCAGCTTCAATCACTCCAAAAGAAGAAATCTTACTTTTTTATGGATCGATTAAATTCAAATTAAGGAAAGTTGGCCTTATTTCGAGCTTTCACTCATAATCATTGGAGATATTCTTACCTTTTTAAGGAAATTGTTACAACAAATAGGTAAAACAATATCCTTTGAATAGAAATACAGTAGTGGTCAAACGTTTCCGGGCAGGTCATATATTTATTAATACTCAGAATCTATCATTAGGATTTAACAATGTTCTGATTTATTTAACGGTACAAGTGATTTAGTTTACTCACTAAGCCTTATAAGGTAGGACAAAACAATATTTTCAATAGGTTAGTTAACATGGTTCGTTATGCAAGTATAGATATCAGTGAAAGGGTTATTAGTTTTTCACTTGAAGGAAAATCTCGTCGTGAAATTGCTAAAATGTTGGTAAAAGTGATTTATTAAAAAATTATGATTCAGAAGGTGGTATGAGTGGCCGACCAAGGTGTGGAAGGACTCGTAAAACTACTCAAAAAATTAATAAGTGAAAAGGCGGAATTCTATTGCATACATCCATAACAATAAATAAAAACCATTGACCACTAATGTATATATTTTAGACCACTTAAAATGTGAAATGTTATATTCATTTATATTTAAGTTGATTCATATTATATAATATACTTTTTGGCACGTTAAAATTTTTGCGGGATGTTGGGGGGAGATAGTAAGAGATATTTAAATGGTATCTAACATATCACTATCTAGTTTATATTTACTATAGAGAAAAAATATAACATGTAACATCATTTCATGCCATTCTTTTATCACTATCTCTAAGCAAATGTGTGAAAATCATTTACTGCTCAGGCCCAGCATGAAGGATTTTATTTTACAACAGGCAATCTGTGAGTATCGAACTAGTCGCATAATGTTCGCAGAGCCACTTCCGCTCCAACCTGACAACAATCAGTCCACCAACACGGCGGTGTAGTGTGTCCTGTGAAACCTTATTGCCACGACGCAAGACTTATTATGGCTTGAAGAGATTCGGTGTGGCTTGTACGTTCCCGTGAGATTTCGGTAAATACATCTAAAATCATCTTCCGACAGATGACAAACCAGTACGGCTCGTGCACCCGTTCCCACGACTTGTTTGAATTTGTAGAAGTGATTTTCAAGTAGTTCGTAATGTAGTGGAATAATGAAGTTATAATGGAGTTTCTGAATTTGTACAAGGGAGAACCTATCATATGGAATCCACATCATCAAGGAGATAAATGTAGGAACAAGGTGTACTGTGCTTGGAAAACTATTCAAAATAATATTAGTAAGGAGTTTGGATAATTGTAATAATTGATACGGGTGACACTCCTGAATGTCTAGTTTAGACGGGAGATGACTAAACTAATGTAAATTTTGTGAGGTCCGAGAGTCTAGTCCCGATGCTGCAAGTATATTTTTCTTTAGCTAGTAATAATAATAATAATTGTGGCATCAATCAATAGATATTGCACAGAAAATTTGGTTACTCTTATGATATGTATGAAGGACGTGGGCTCACGTATTTCATTTATTCTAAAAAAAACATTTATTTATGTTTTAAATTTTATTTACATAATTTGCTTTCGGGAGTCTCATTTATAAAGAAAGAGTATTTGGTCTATATCAGCAAAAACAAAGTAGCCAGGAAAATTTTCACTTCATCATTGCTTCTACAACTTAAACAAAAAAAAAATTCACTATAATCACTTTATTTTTCAATGGAATTTTATTCAGGATATAGGGTTTTTTTTGTAATTCCCGAACCTCCCCTTTGACTACGTCCTCGTGTGTTGTATACTAAATAAAACAATAACTTGATTAGACTTACATCAATTATACATAAAACGTATAGAATGGTCATTTGGATTTAATCATATGCTCTATTTGAAATCATCTATAAATTGTTCCTGTATTTTAACGAAAAATCTTCAAAAATCTATCTTTTACTTTACAAATCAGCTATAAAATAATAGCTTCGGGAAATGTATTAATACGGGAGATTGGTAGTTAAAGTAGAACCTCTCAACGATACACTAACCAAAGAACAAAAGATTTGTTGTGTAATTAAAATTTTATTTGAGTAGGTATCCCACATTCTAAGTAATGAACTAGGAAAAAACAATGCATGTGCCCGAAAAATTGCTGATCATGTGAGGGGTATTCTGAACATGTACACACGAACAAATAAAAATATTGAAGATTCATTTTAATATGTAAACAACAGGCTTTTTGGGGGGGGGGGAATTGAATAAGTATTTTTCCTACTAATAAAAAATTTTGTAAATATACTGTTGTACTATAGTTATGCAAGATACCATGAAAAGGATTACAGAATCATCTAAATACAATAAGTGATTCAATATGAATTGGTAAGGAAATACTTGAATAAAGTTGTAACTTATCTATCTTATGGTCTATGTACTATATGTTGGCTACAAGGATATTAGGTATGTATTATATATACATACGAACCTGGAGGAAAACGACTTGGCCGGACGGACTCGACAAAAAGCAAGGCGAGAACCGCCACACACAAGATGAAGATCCACATTCTCCTGAAGACTGGTGGCTCCTCCCTGGCTCCTCCCTTTTATAACCTAGTCACAAAATAAAAAAGACAATGGACACTATTTTTGAGTTTCTCCCCGGCTTCTGGTCTATTTTCTTCTTGACCTTCGCCCTCTGTTTCTTTCCTCTTTGGGAAGTTGATAACAAAAGGGAATAGAACCTATGTTAATACATCCTTACTGCTATGACTATTTAAAAAATAAATTATCCATATCCTGTTTTCAACAACAATAACTTAATAATGTTTTCTCGTTGGATGTACAAAAGAAATGTTGTTCTGCCTCAAGGTCTCAAAAGAAGATTTTATATAATATTTGAGAAGTTACCAATAAGGTATGCAATAATGGAAGGGTGGAGCAATGATTTTAAAATATGTAATCAAATATGTTCTGTAGTATGTCATGGAGCTGACTGAATAAATGAATTGTGGACTGGAGGTTATGTAAAAATTAATACTTGTAGAGAGACTCAAGCCTTTAAAAAAAAACTGTTTTCGCATCATGCAAATTTTAAAATATCTCTTTTTGGAATTTTATGTATTTTCTCTTTAAAATATTAACATTGATAACTGCTTACAACTTTAACCAAATCGCAAAGTTGTTAAATCCATCGAATGAACCAATCGATAAGGCTCAATGGCTAACGAAACAAAGTTTTTATTTGATTAAAAAGTATATTTTTTTCTTGCAGGTGTTGTGTACAGGAGTACTACCAAGGATTCTTTTCAAGGGAATTCGAAGAAAAAAATCAAATCAACTGTGATTCATCATACAATTAAAAGTTTCCTTAAATTAAATCCAACCTTGTGGACTTGGGGTGCCTCTGGGCTGTTTGTAAATATTGTATGAATGAGCGAGTGAATGATGAATTGTAAATATTGTATGAATGAGCAAGTGAATGATGAATTGTAAATATGGTATGAATGAGAGCATTTATCTCAATTACTTATTGCCTAATAAAAGGCAGATTGTAATTTTATCTTAATAAAAATTGTTTTAATAAAAAAAAAAAATTAAATTAAATCATTGTACAGTTAAACCGGATGTCTGGATCTTTTATTTTATACCCTGTTTAAGATGATAAGAAAATTTTTTGTTGATTAATTATGAGTAATGGATTAATTATATACGCTTCATTATTTTTCATAAAGTCGCTTTTATTTTTATCATTATCTAGTAAATGTTCCATAAAATATAAAAAAATTGACTTTTTAATTACTGATTAAAAAATGTAATCAAATATGTTCTGTAGTATGTCATGGAGCTGACTGAATAAATGAATTGTGGACTGGAGGTTATGTAAAAATTAATACTTGTAGAGAGACTCAAGCCTATTTATTTATTTATAGCTATTTATTATTTTTCAAAGGGGTGGTTTTATTTTGATAATCAATGGAGTATCAAATGGAGCTATCACGCAAAACATGCCTCTAAAAATCCAAGAGTTGTGTTAGAAGTTACGAAAACAATGTGAATGGCACTTTTAATAAACATTTGTACTCTAGTCAATGACCAATTACATAATAAATTTTAGTATTTTTTTTTTATTTTCACTTGATATTTATTTAAAGATAAGGTTAATTTCATACAAAAATTAATTAAGTGTGTTTCAAGGTTGTAAATATGTTAATCAAAAACACCTTTTATCGCAGTATACATACAAGAGTCTCACAGGGCAAAGAGAAAGGTGCTCCACACGAGAGGAACGCCCTACGCTTCATTAGTGCTCCTAGTCTATAATTCTTACAAACCGGACTTTACACTCGATACACAACGCACTACAATATACAGTTAGAGGTAGGTCAGGAGAGAATTCCATTAATAGAAGATAAGAAAAGAGAGTTGTTTCAGTGGCTACGTAACGTAAACCAACTTCTATAAATTATACCTAATACTCAACTTTTATTAACATCATCCTTCCATAAACTGATCTGTTTTCGTACTGCCGTAGTTGTCGGAATAATCAAGTTTGCCAGAGGTTAGGTTACAGTTCGCTTGTGCCGGTGCAGTGTTTGTTTCTAGCCTAGGTGTTCGTGGTGGACCCACAAAATATATTCATCACCACTCGTCCTAGAAAAGAATGGGTAACTTACGGATAGCCCGCGAATATTGTCACATGTCGGTACATAAGAGTGTTAACCCCGAAGTGAGAATAGGTTTATACGAAATTTCTTTGTTCCTCTTGACTCTAAATTTCTCAGCTTATAAGTTTTCTTTGAAGTGGCTAGCTACAGACAGATGTGTCATACCTCCCCAATTATTACATCGCTCACAATCTATTTTTTCTCTTTCTTCGGTGTACGTATTTTCGTATTTACCGTGATGTCAGACTAGTCTGGTAGTCTTTCGTTGAACCAAACATAGTTGTCAGAGGAAATCGCCCTTACGCCCATCTATTTCAACAAGTCTGGAAGATTTATGATTGGGTTCCATCGACTATTGCTTCTTTTCCATTTTTTATTTTATTTATGAACCTGATCATTTTTCTGAGACCAATAAATTCCTCTTGCGCAGCTCACAAATGTCGGAATGAATCTGTCCAGCAAGTAGCGTACATAGGTGGATGGTCAATGGATATGATTCGCCCTGAGCGACACGTATGTTGGGGTGGCATTTGTTTTATATTTTTATTTAAATTATATAAAAATAAACAATATAATAATATTGTACTCAACAGAATCAATGATTAAAATAAGAATGCAATTATCGAAAAATCGTGCTGACCCCGGCAGCCCAACTCGACGTCAACATTTTTACGCTAAAAAGGAAACACGTGAGCCGTAAATTTCGAAATCATTCTTCTCAAAAAATTAGTTGATTAAAACATAACATGTATGGTAGGATATAAAATTATAAGATTTGGAATATAAAATGGTTTACATAATTCATAAAGATGATAGTAATGATAATTAACTAGTTATATAAAAGATAGAAAATAATAATGAAAAAAATATATGAAATTTTCTTTCGATGATAAATTATAAATTTTTTTACATCAGGATCTCTTATACGAGTCTTGGTTAAAATCTTATATTCGAATAGGGATTTCCAAAGTTTTATTTGATTGCTCCTTCAACATATTGCAACTTTTGGTGCTACATGATATACTACTTAATGGTACTATGCATTTTATATCGATGAAATCTTCTATTGTGTCCATTTGTAAGTCGTGGTGAAGTTGTTTGTTTCTGAGGAACCAGGGAGCGTACACAGCAATCATTAAAATATTATTTTTGAAAACTTGCAGCCTTTTGACCATTGAACTGCGATACTCCCCATACTGGGATTAAAATGGCAAACCCGGTTTCAGTTGAGCTTTCCTATGCGTGATGGGATATAAGACTGCTATCCTAGAATTTGCCACGGTAAGTTTATTATTGATGTCACTGTTCCACGACAAACTGCAATCTACATGGACTCCGGGTATCTTAAAGCTTTATTTTGATCATTCCAAATTACGGTTTTATTGTTGAGAGTTAGCTCAGGTGGATTTAAAGGGCACCGAAAGGTGAACATTTTTGTTAAACTTTTGTGTGGGTTGAGAATACAGCTGGTAAAGTACCCTTTCCGATCGTCCAGGCTAATCTGGAGCATATTACGTGCCGTGACACTGTCTTCATGTTGGTAAAGCACAGTAATAGCTAAATAAGTAATAAAGAAGTAATAGCTAACGATGTTGTGGGAAAATGATATTATATTAAATTGGTAATAGAACAGAACCCCGTGGATTGCCTGCACTATTACATATGGTTGAAGATTAATAGTTGTTAACTCCTACTGTTCGTTCCTTGAAAAATGAATTTATAATTTTAAATAGGCAGAGAGGAACATCATTTTGCTTAAATTTGTACAGAAGCCCCCAGAGTGGCAGACTTTGTCGAACGCTTGACGCAAGTCGAAAAATAAGGCAATCGTTTGTTAATTCATCGTGAAACCGTGAACAATGTGGGTACAATAAATGGTTGGTCTTGATGATTGGTGTAGGGTTGAATGGTTCTACTGGAACCCAAACTGGAAATCAGGAATGATACGACTAGCATGGAAAAACGAGGAGAGCCGCTTTTTTATTACTGATTCCAGCAACTTGTTTAAACCAGGTATTAAGCTTATCGGTCTATAGTTTTCGATTTATTGTGATGCTTTATCTGGATACAGTAGATTTTTTATAGCTATAGCATGGAACAGGGGAAATAAATTTTGACAATGTTATTGAAGAAAAAAATAAATATAGAAAAACACGCTTATAGAGGGTCTTTCATTAAGCGCTTCCTATCTTTAAATTTAAATAAAACAAAGTGTGTGTGAGATATCATTGAAATTTTTTATTCGTTTGTCCTATCGATCCCATTACGTATGGAACATCGTGGAAATGTCCGCCGCGGCTTCGCTGGGTGGCGTGCATCTGAAATGTCCAATTTTTCATGACTAGCGCATAAATCAGGCTGAATATGACCGATGATGGCATGGGTTATGTTGGGTTTGAGGACCGCTGTGATTTGTAGACCTGTGACCCGGTCAAATCGTACGATCTTGGTGGCCAGTTCACATCACCTCCACGTGAGATGACCACACGTCGTTGTCTATGGTCGTTTACCTTCAGCTCCTGGGTAAGTTGAATTCTGTACGGGTGCAGGTCCAAGTCACGACGCAAAATTCGCCAAGTTGTGGTCTGCGAAAGACCGAGTTCTTGTGAGTGACGCGAAATCGACTGTCTCGGATTCTCCTGCACACTCTCGCGGACAGCGGCGATGTTTTCGGCAGATCTTGCGTTTCGTTGACGTACGGGTTTTGGTTGATTGTTTACTGAACCAGTAGACTCAAATTTATCCATCACACTGCGAATAGTCCTCTTGGTAGGACGGTTATGGCGACCGCGGAACCTTGCCCGAACAGAACACTCATATTGATAAAACAAGAGAGTAGAGCCTGTTAGGTTCATTATGGCATAACATTGAAAAATACTTGAGCTATTAGTTTTTCACGTTTGAATCGCAATATACCAAACGGACCATCCATATTGTTATTCATGATCACCACCTAACTAACCACTGTTGTAATAAGTTAGCTGTTAAGTGTTTTGGGTTTAGCTAGTAATTAATTTAATGAAGTATGCGAGGATAACTGCTTGATATATCGTTCTGCAGAATCTACTCCTGATTCACATTTTAGTTACTTCTTTCACACAAAGATGGCTAGTCCTCTGCAATGAGCATCAATCAAAAAGAAACATAAGCTTATTATGAAAATGTATAAGTATTTTGGTGTTGTTCTCATCTGAGTTAAAGAGTCATGGCATGAGCCGCGCGTAACTCAGCATTTCCCGCCTTGAGTAAGAATAAACAGTCCGACCGTTGGAGTTAACCAAAATTTATCATATATTTTTT
Organism: Acanthosoma haemorrhoidale; assembly: GCA_930367205.1. Lineage (NCBI taxonomy): Eukaryota > Metazoa > Arthropoda > Insecta > Hemiptera > Acanthosomatidae > Acanthosoma > Acanthosoma haemorrhoidale. Next base: position 93,309,861 of record OV884009.1, read on the forward strand.
TTTGAAACTATGGAAAAATTTATTTATTAATCGGAGATGTAGGTATTAGTTAAAGGTGTGTAGAATAACCAGTCTGGTTGTCCACTTACAGCTAACGACATGACCCAAAAGTGTGACACTGTAAAAAATATACTATCCAAAACCCATTTTATGCCAATAAATCCTCTCGATGTGATTGTTCATATAATGTAGTAAAACAATTGATAGAATGATTTAAATTTACGATAATTAAAGAAAGATCATGAACCACATGCCAGGACTCGTAAATAGTAGTAATGGTGTTGTAGTTTTTGCAACCCGTACTACCTTTTATACAAAGCTTTACACCTGGACTAAATGTTCTTTTTTTTTTTTTTTATTACTCTGTTGTGATCGGTATTTTTTTAACTTTGTACTGTTGCTATTTCAAGTTTAACTTTTTGGTTTGTGTTCTCATGATTCACAGATCGATATTTGGTTTGGTAAAATTATTTCAGGTAATATGGTACTAATGCGTTCACGTTATGTGAATTTCAAGCCACTATATTGCATTTTCAATAGAGTTCTTATTTTTTGGTAGTTTAGAGTCTGCCTCCAGCATATAGCGTTTAGTTATAAAAGTAACGAAAACATTATTTTTTCTTTTCTCATTTTTTTTTTTTTATTTAACTTATTCCACTCTATAGGAGGGAAAAAGGATGATCGACCACACCATAGTGCCTACTTTGTGACGTATATTCCTTTTTTTTCAAAATATCAAAACTTTCATTTAAAAGCTGAACTATAAAACTGCTTAATCAATGTCATTTTATAATTGCCGAGACCGAAAAGAGTAGCTCTATTTTCATTCAGGTATGGGATGGGGTCGTTGTCTTTTTTTTTTTTTATCTGTCTGTTTAACAATAAAAGGATGGAAAAAGTGAAAAATATACCATCGATTGATATTCACGCGACTCCAAGACAAGAACTACTGGGTATTTTTCAAAAATAAAAAATGTTTTTGTTTTGTTATTAACGGTTTATTTGTTAATTTAATACAAATATGAGGTGAACGCATTTTTTTTATTCGTAATAAATATATTTTATTGGTCTTAATTTTTAAAAATTTTACATTTAATTATTGAGGAGTTTTTTTTTTTTGTGTTACTGATTACATGAAATGTTTTCTATTGATAAATTATGTTTTTATTGGTGAATTGGGTGACATTGTGAGGTTAATAATGATATTACGTGACTGCTGTATAAAAAAAACTTTTTTTCAAGAAACCATCATTTTATTTGAAGAATGAATTGAAAATTTAATAAAAAAATCGGCTTTATCAACAATAAATACAATATTTCTATTGTTAGCTCCAAAAATTTGATGTTTTTGGGTGGGTTACTGTCATTGATGTGAAAAAGTTGGAAAGTTAAATATTTAATATTATTTGAGTAGTGACTAGAGAAATCTTAAATGTGAGAAAGAAGACGGTCAGTTAGTCAATATATACGGGGGAAACTTTATCAAGTTTACTTTTGTTTCTTTACATACTTCACGTTATTATTTGTTACTAAAGATTCAACAAACACAGGGGTTTTGTTGCAGATGGATTCAAAATTTCAGTTGTATTGTATATAATTTATATCAGGTATCGCAGAACATACTTTCAGACAGACAAAATTTGATCACCCCGTTTGAAATGTCAGTGCAGCCCAAGCACTGTCGGAAGGAGCTATCACTCCCTTGCGTAACATTTCTTCTAAGTGTTCCTCTACTACCGCTCGTTGGTTGAAGGGCACTCGATACGGGCGCTTGATCACCGGGGGAGCTTCCCCTGTTGGTATTCTATGCTTCACCCCAGTAGAGCAGCCTTCCTTTCCCGGTTCTTCGAATAGATCTTTAAACTCTTCTAGCAGCGACTCGACTACACCCTTATCCGACTCACCGAGGTGGTCTACATTCCATAGTTGAGCCCCCTTTTCCAGAGCATTCTCGCTACCCTCTACTCGGTGTACCCGAACGTCCCTTTCATTTCTTTCCTCCGTATGCCATTCCGCGCCTATTCCCAATAATTGCCCTTTATCGAGGTAGGTATCCACCGGCCCCGAGTTCATAAGTTGGATCCAAACCTCCCCGTGTTCTACGAGCCCAATACTTCGCCCTACTCTTAAGCTACCTTGTTTCAAGGGTACCGGCTTGACAACCACCACTGCCTTCTCTCTCTGGTGGATCGTTGCTCTAATGAGTTTCTCACTACACGAAGGGATTGCGATTCGAGCAGGGCTGGTAATTTCTAGCCCCTTGGTCTCATCGTGCTTGTCGGGTTGTTCGCGGGATCCCGGGGTCTCTACTGCTTTGTTCGCAGCCTGCTGGTTTCCGCGTTTGGCCCTCTTTTCCCTCTTCTGTTGGTGCTTTCTTTCTTGGGCATGGATTAGGCCGGACGAGGATCCATCCTTTGGAATTGGCTCCTCCTGCGTCGTTTCCATTGTACTTCTCCCTTTCGCTTCTAAGGAATTTATTGCCACTCCCAACTGGTGAAGGGGATGTACGTTGACTGGTTGCTTCTCAAAACTCAGGCCAGCGTCAGGCGGCGTCACTATCACCTCCCGGTTACGAATATCCAGTTTGGCTCCTAGCTTTTCTAGCAAATCCAAACCTATGATTCCGTCTCCGGGCAAGTTCACGCTGATTATCATCACCTGATGTTTCACTTCCAGGCCGTCTACTTGGCACATCAACTCTTGTACCCCCAAAATACGCAGAGCCTGTCCTGTTACTCCTCTAGCTCGGACACTGGCGGGCCTTAATTGAACTCCCGGAAGCGCCGTGCGAATTAGCGTCACTTCGGCCCCCGTGTCTACTATCATGTGGTGGAGATATCCCCCAATTAGCATGTCCAGTTTTATCAATTTACCTACTCCGGCTCCCACCCCTGTAAGCCATTTCTCATCCACAGGCTTGGGTTTCTCCGGCCCAGACGGGGGGTGACCGGCGGGCCTTAAGCATTTGGGGGGCCCCTGCACGGGGTTCAATTTCTTTTCGGCGGGCAGCTGCTGGGATCTGCACTGGTTCGCTGTATGCCCTTGCCGTCCACACCTGTAGCAAGTTACCCTTTCCCTGGGGCCCGGGTTATTGCTTACTCCTTTAGCCGGTGGTGGCATTCTGCATCCCCTTGCGTAATGTCCTAACTCTCCACACCGATAGCAACGCTGAGAATCGGATTTCCCTAGTCTCGAGGGAAGCGCCTTTTGAATCGCGCTGATACAAGCGTCTTCTATCTGTTCCTTTAAGCTAAACACCGCTCCAGCTCCCCGTGCCGAGGCCTGGTCCTCGTTTCTGGCGATAGGATCCACTGAGCTTCTATACATATTTCTCTCACTCTCTCGTTGCTGCTCATGGCAGGGGCCGGACCTGCCCCCTGCCTCTTCCAACACATATACGTTCTTTCCCCGTTGATGCTCTTGCAAGGCTTGTTCTACATCTAACGCCAATCTCACTGCATTCTTCAGTGTATCTGGGCGTCCGAACAACACCTGTTTTCCCACCTCACCCGAGAGTCCCCTCATGAACGCTTCTAGCACTTTTCTCTCTACTTCCCGCGCCCACCACTTTGCTTCATTCCCAGATAGATCGGACCTGGTCATTTTCCCCCCCAAGGAAATGCATCTGTCCGAAAATTCTTGGATCCTCTCTTTTGGCTGTTGACTCGTCTCCTGCAAAATTCTTCCATAATATTCAAAAGTATGTGGATCTCCAAACCTTTCTCGCAGTGCGTCTGCAAACTTCTTAAAGCTGACAATACCCTTTAATTCCTCATTTCCTCTGACAAAGGCGGCTGCCGGGCCCTGCAACTTGAGCCTACAAATCCGAACTCGGTCAACGTCCTCCCAAGCTCCACAAGCTGCTACTTCCTCCACATACTCTAGGAATTCGTCAACCGGCCTGGCACTCGCCTCCCCTCCCCACGTCTTGATCAGACCCTGCAAGGACAAATCCTTCCTTGGTGGCTTAGGTGTCCCTCCTTCCTTTATCTCTGTCCGGCTAGCTTCGAGTTCATTTTTCAACTTTTCTTCCGACTGGGCCAAAGCCAGGTTAGCCTTCTCTAATTCTTCTATCCTCTGTCGGAGGTTACTTTCAACCGACATTTTAAAAGGGATTTATCAAAAAAAAAAATTTTTTTTTTTTTTTTTCGAAATAAAAGTTTATCCCGGATTAGTGGATTTTCTTGCAATCCACCCCACACCTGACACCACTTGTAAACCCCGACTTTCTCTCTCTTCCTCCTCCCCCTAAATGTTTACAGGAATCTGGGGGAAAATATTAATGCCAGGAGAGGGCATTACCCAAGGACAGGGGAACCTGAAATATTACAGGGAATTGACATATCTAGGGGAAGACATTTAGATGACCGACATTTATTAAATGATAATGTAAACCCCCGACTTTCTCTCTCTTCCTCCTCCCCCTAAATGTTTACAGGAATCTGGGGAAAATATTAATGCCAGGAGAGGGCATTACCCAAGGACAGGGGAACCTGAAATATTACAGGGAATTGACATTTAGATTACCGACATTTTATTAAATGATAATGAACAAATAGCATTTGATTAAAAACAAAAAAAAATCCTTAAGCTATTTGATAAAAAAAATACTTAAACTAGTTGATAAAAAAATAATTAAACTATTTGATAAAAACTAAGTAAACTATTTGAGAGAAAAATTACTTAAACTATTGGACAGAAAAAATACTTAAACTTTACTTTCCATCTCGACAAGAGACTGACATGGAACCCACACACGAGACTAAAAAGACAAGAACTAAACCGACGCTTTGGACAACTGTACAGACTACTTCGAAGGACATCCCACCTCTCAATAGAAAACAAACTACTTATCTACAAGGTTATACTTAAGCCAATCTGGACATACGGAATAGAGCTATGGGGGACAGCAAAAAAGTCGAACATCAAACGCATCCAATCCTTTCAATCAAAAGTCCTAAGAACAATAGTAAATGCCCCTTATTACGTCAGCAACAAAACCCTTCACAATGATCTGAATATACCCTATATTCTTGAACTCATCCCTTCCAAGTTCATTAAATTCCATGGTAACCTATCCAACCACCCTAATTCCCTAGCACAGTCATTGCACTGCACCACTCATCCCTATAATCCTCCTCGGAGACTTAAACGGCAGTGGCCTCGTGACCTGCTATAAATAAGTGACAGTGGGAGTCCTGGCAATGGCCAGTATCTCCAATCATGTCCTGAGCGTCTGTGGCTCTCGCGCTCTTGGTCAGCCTCCGCTGGCTCTTATCCAGTGATGCGGCTGAGGTAGGGGCGTGGGGGACTCCCCAAGACTCCGCTTCCTCCTTCGCATGCGAGGGAGGTGACAACCATGTGGACTTGGGGGGCCTCTGGGCTGTCTGTAAATATTGTATGAATGAGCGAGTGAATGATGAATTGTAAATATGGTATGAATGATGACACTTATCTCAATTACTCATTGCCTAAGGCAGATTGTAATTTTATCTTAATAAATTGTTGTTTTCTCTCTCAAACTTTACTAAACTTGAAACTGGTAAACCAGAGGTTTATTAACTTAAAGTTTGCTGATCGAAGAATGAGAACAAAATAAATACATCACTGTCCGTGTTTATCTATACGTATGCATAGTTTGGTGTTATTTGGTGTAAACTGATGAACGACGTAAACAAACAACATAAACCCTCGGTACGTGGAAGCTACGTCCAACGAGGTTACCTGTCGTAGCTAGATAGTGGATTAGTCAATCAGCTGTGAGGTTCCCGGTGGATGGAATCGGTGAGTCGATGATCGATATGCTCATATCCATACTAGTTCCAAGTCAAATCTCCAACCAGAGGTGCTCCCCATAAACCATAGGCCGATAAGGTGGTGAGATGAGGGGGGGGGCGCTCCGGCGGGTGTTGGCCAACCCAGCTCTGGATACGCACACTGACTGCAAGCGACTGATCTTGGTGCTCCGTCCTTTTAATCCTCTATAAAGGATGTAGGGTCTTACGGGGCCTCGGAGGCGTCCCGCACCGTTATTTGTTTTGTTTACTTTCCAGCATATTTCACATAAAACAAAATCAATACACTCACATTTGAAACACAAAGATATTCTTAGAACATTTATAATATTATCAATAATTATTAATTCTTTATATAAAACTAACCAAATACAAAAAAAAATATTTATCTCTAATTTACACTTTTTTTTTATAATAAATTTTACGAGGGTACTTTGTTAGATAATTACTTGTCAGCGCAAGACCCCTTATTCGGCTTAAACAATGACTGATAATTTTTTCCTTCAATAACTAAAATAAACGAATTACAGGCGTAAACAATCGCTAATTTACATTGGCTATAAAAGTCTATCGGTCACAACACTCCCCGTTTTCCAAAAGTGTTGACCCTAGGTCAACACTTTTCTTTCTCGTGACACGCACTGACACCCTCACTCTTTGTTTCTCCCTCCCCGGCTAGACCGGCGATTATTTCTCAATAAGTAGGGACTGCGCGGCAACATCGGTGCCTCTGTACTATCCGCCTCCCAAGTTGGGTCTCGATAGTTGGTACTGTCATCTTCCACCGAGGTCTCTCCCGAGACCTCCGATGGGTTCACCAACGGGGTAACCGGGCGGGAGGGCTCCTTTTCGCTCGATGAAACATCTTCCTCCGTACGGATCATACTTGGTCGCCCCTCCGCTTCGCCCTCAGGCCACCAGCTTGGAGCCACTACATCCCTTCTTGGCGAGCTAGTGGCCAATAGGGAATCGTTCCCAATGGCCCTTTCTCTAGGATGGGGCTCTTCCTCCTCGTCAGAGTCGGTTAGGGGGATCGGCCAGAAGTCCTCTTGGTCTCTTTCCTTATCCCTTACTTCGTCATCGTCATCTTCCGATTCAGACTGTTGCTCCTTTGGATACTCCGTTTCGAGACCACTGTTAAAAGCCGGTTTCAAGCGGTTCACGTGTACTACCTGGGTCCCGCCGGTTTCATTCCTGATTGCATATGTTACCGCACTGCATTTCTTGACTATTATCCATGGTCCCGTCCAAGGACAATGAAATTTTTTTAAATTTCCTGGTTTTACCGCGGGTACATGTAGGTATACCGCGTCGCCCTCGGTGAAAGTTCGGGATCTCCTATCTTGGTTAACCGCCGCGGTTCTGCGAGCCCAAGTTTTCTTAATCCTTTCACGGGCTTCTTCGTAGGCCTGTTCTACACGAACCCTAATCCTTGCAGCTTCATCTTGTGTTAAGGCGTTTTCCAACGCTTCCACAGGCTCTATCCATTCCCCTTCCGGAGTGCGGAGCTCTCTGCCATATAACAGGAAGTTCGGCGAAAATCCCGTGGCAGAATGTGGTATGGAGCGATAAGCCATTAGTAAATAGGGGACCCACCGGTCCCAATCTCGCCCATCTTTTCTGGCAAAGTGAGCCATGGAATCTCCCAGTGTACGATGAAAGCGTTCCAGCATTCCATTACTCTGGGGATGGTAGGGGGTGGTTTGGAGTTTTTGTATGCCTAAACCCTTGCACACGGATTTGAACAACGCCGACACGAAATTCCTGCCTTGATCAGTCAGTAGTTTCTTTGGAGTCCCATGTCTGGTGATTATACGCTCGACAAAAACCCGAGCGGTCTCGTCCGCCGTCTGTTCCCTTATAGGTTCAGCTTCAGTGTATCTGCTGAAGTGGTCTATAAAAGTTAACAAATATTTATTCCCGCGGCTACTCTTTGGGAACGGCCCCACGATATCCAGGGAAACCAGTTCGAATGGCTCCTTGGGAAAGAAGGGGGCCTCTAGAGGAGCTGTTAACCCAGGGGGGGTCTTTCTCTGAGCACACGAGTGGCACCCCTTAACGAACTCTTCTATATCTTTCCCCATCGAGGGCCAATAGTACTTATTCTTTATCAGATCATGGGTACGTTCTCTTCCCGGATGTCCCGCCCATGGCCGACTATGGTGTTCCTCCATGATCTGTTGCCGGCGATCTAGTGGAACCAAAATTTTCCATTGATTCGGGTCATCACCTATTCCGTAGTATATTATACCATCCGCCGCCGTCCGTAACCCTCGTGGGCTATTTTTGACCCATCTCTGGCATTCTTCGTCCTGTTCCTGCCCTCTTTTCCAAAGAACCCGTTGGGCTCCTTCGTCGAACGTCCTTATACCCGCTACGGCCCTACTCAGGGAGTCCGCGTTGGTATGCTTCTTCCCTGGTTTGTGGACGACCTGATACTCGAATTCCTCGAGTCTGAGAGCCCACCTCATCAAGCGTGAGGACGGGTCTCTTAGGGACAGCATCCATTTAAGTGCAGCGTGGTCAGTGACAAGTGTAAACTTTCGACCCAACAGATAGCACCTAAAATGCTTGGTTGCCCAGACTACCGAAAGTAGCTCTCTTTCGGTAGCCGAATAATTTTGTTCCGCTGGGTGTAGCTGTCGACTGGCAAAGGCGATAGGCCTTTCTTGTCCGTTTCGGAGTTGTGAGAGGACGGCCCCTACTGCCATTCCAGAGGCATCGGTCGCCAGAATGAAAGGGTCCCGGAAATCAGGATAAATCAGCACTCGGTCAGAACACAATATCTCCTGTAGAGCGGTAAACGCCTCGTCTTGTTCTTTCCCCCAGTGAAATGACATTCCCTTCCCTGTCAGCTGGGTGAGGGGCTTGGCAATTTCGGCGAACTGAGGTACGAACCTCCGGTAATATCCAGCGAGACCCAGGAAGCCTCTCACTTCCCGAGCCGAACCGGGTTTTGGAAATTCTGTCACCGCCGTGATCTTTTCTGGGTCAGGTTTCACCCCTTCACTGGTTACCAAGTGGCCAAGGTATTTTACCTGCCTGACCACAAACTTACATTTTGGTCCTTTCAACTTCAGATTAGCACCCCGCAGTCGCTCCAGCACCCTTCTTAATCGAGTGCAGTGCTCATCCATATCACCACTGAAGATGATAATGTCATCTAAATAAACATAGCAGTCAGTCCCCTTAACTCCCATCAGTACCTGGTCCATAGTTCGCTGGAATGTGGCTGGGGCCCCAGCAAGCCCGAACGGCATTTTATGGTACTCGTAGTGCCCCCCTAGGGTGGTGAATGCAGTTTTCGGTCGATCTTCCTCGGCCACCGGTATTTGGTGGTAGCCGCTGGCAAGGTCTAATGTTGTGAAAAGCCTACTCTGTCCCAACATCTCTAATGTTTCCTGAATCAATGGTAGGGGGTAAGCATCCACCTGCGTTACTGCATTCAGCCCCCGGAAATCAGTGCAGAATCTATACTGGGTCCTTCCGTCTTCACTTCGTTTGGGTACCAACACGACAGGTGCTGCCCAAGCACTGTCGGAAGGAGCTATCACTCCCTTGCGTAACATATCTTCTAAGTGTTCTTCTACTACCGCTCGTTGGTTGAAGGGCACTCGATACGGGCGCTTGATCACCGGGGGAGCTTCCCCTGTTGGTATTCTATGCTTCACCCCAGTAGAGCAGCCTTCCTTTCCCGGTTCTTCGAAGAGATCTTTAAAATCTTCTAGCAGCGACTCGACTACACCCTTATCCGACTCACCGAGGTGGTCTACATTCCATAGTTGAGCCCCCTTTTCCAGAGCATTCTCGCTACCCTCTACTCGGTGTATCCGAACGTCCCTTTCATTTCTTTCCTCCGTATGCCATTCCGCGCCTATTCCCAATAATTGCCCTTTATCGAGGTAGGTATCCACCGGCCCCGAGTTCATAAGTTGGATCCAAACCTCCCCGTGTTCTACGAGCCCAATACTTCGCCCTACTCTTAAGCTACCTTGTTTCAATGGTACCGGCTCGACAACCACCACTGCCTTCTCTCTCTGGTGGATCGTTGCTCTAATGAGTTTCTCACTACACGAAGGGATTGCGATTCGAGCAGAGCTGGTAATTTCTAGCCCCTTGGTCTCATCGTGCTTGTCGGGTTGTTCGCGGGATCCCGGGGTCTCTACTGCTTTGTTCGCGGCCTGCTGGTTTCCGCGTTTGGCCCTCTTTTTCCTCTTCTGTTGGTGCTTTCTTTCTTGGGCATGGATTAGGTCGGACGAGGATCCATCCTTTGGAATTGGCTCCTCTTGCGTCGTTTCCCTTGTACTTCTCCCTTTCGCTTCTAAGGAATTTATTGCCACTCCCAACTGGTGAAGGGGATGTACGTTGACTGGTTGCTTCTCAAAACTCAGGCCAGCGTCGGGCGGCGTCACTATCACCTCCCGGTTACGAATATCCAGTTTGGCTCCTAGCTTTTCTAGCAAATCCAAACCTATGATTCCGTCTCCGGGCAAGTTCACGCTGATTATCATCACCTGATGTTTCACTTCCAGGCCGTCTACTTGGCACATCAACTCTTGTACCCCCAAAATACGCAGAGCCTGTCCTGTTACTCCTCTAGCTCGGACACTGGCGGGCCTTAATTGAACTCCCGGAAGCGCCGTGCGAATTAGCGTCACTTCGGCCCCCGTGTCTACTATCATGTGGTGGAGATATCCCCCAATTAGCATGTCCAGTTTTATCAATTTACCTACTCCGGCTCCCACCCCTGTAAGCCATTTCTCATCCACAGGCTTGGGTTTCTCCGGCCCAGACGGGGGGTGACCGGCGGGCCTTAAGCATTTGGGGGGCCCCTGCACGGGGTTCAATTTCTTTTCGGCGGGCAGCTGCTTGGATCTGCACTGGTTCGCTATATGCCCTTGCCGTCCACACCTGTAGCAAGTTACCCTTTCTCTGGGGCCCGGGTTATTGCTTACTCCTTTAGCCGGTGGTGGCATTCTGCATCCCCTTGCGTAATGTCCTAACTCTCCACACCGATAGCAACGCTGAGAATCGGATTTCCCTAGTCTCGAGGGAAGCGCCTTTTGAATCGCGCTGATACAAGCGTCTTCTATCTGTTCCTTTAAGCTAAACACCGCTCCAGCTCCCCGTGCCGAGGCCTGGTCCTCGTTTCTGGCGATAGGATCCACTGAGCTTCTATACATATTTCTCTCACTCTCTCGTTGCTGCTCATGGCAGGGGCCGGACCTGCCCCCTGCCTCTTCCAACACATATACGTTCCTTCCCCGTTGATGCTCTTGCAAGGCTTGTTCTACATCTAACGCCAATCTCACTGCATTCTTCAGTGTATCTGGGCGTCCGAACAACACCTGTTTTCCCACCTCACCCGAGAGTCCCCTCATGAACGCTTCTAGCACTTTTCTCTCTACTTCCCGCGCCCACCACTTTGCTTCATTCCCAGATAGATCGGACCTGGTCATTTTCCCCCCCAAGGAAATGCATCTGTCCGAAAATTCTTGGATCCTCTCTTTTGGCTGTTGACTCGTCTCCTGCAAAATTCTTCCATAATATTCAAAAGTATGTGGATCTCCAAACCTTTCTCGCAGTGCGTCTGCAAACTTCTTAAAGCTGACAATACCCTTTAATTCCTCATTTCCTCTGACAAAGGCGGCTGCCGGGCCCTGCAACTTGAGCCTACAAATCCGAACTCGGTCAACGTCCTCCCAAGCTCCACAAGCTGCTACTTCCTCCACATACTCTAGGAATTCGTCAACCGGCCTGGCACTCACCTCCCCTCCCCACGTCTTGATCAGACCCTGCAAGGACAAATCCTTCCTTGGTGGCTTAGGTGTCCCTCCTTCCTTTATCTCTGTCCGGCTAGCTTCGAGTTCATTTTTCAACTTTTCTTCCGACTGGGCCAAAGCCAGGTTAGCCTTCTCTAATTCTTCTATCCTCTGTCGGAGGTTACTTTCAACCGACATTTTAAAAGGGATTTATCAAAAAAAAAAATTTTTTTTTTTTTTTTCGAAATAAAAGTTTATCCCGGATTAGTGGATTTTCTTGCAATCCACCCCACACCTGACACCACTTGTAAACCCCGACTTTCTCTCTCTTCCTCCTCCCCCTAAATGTTTACAGGAATCTGGGGGAAAATATTAATGCCAGGAGAGGGCATTACCCAAGGACAGGGGAACCTGAAATATTACAGGGAATTGACATATCTAGGGGAAGACATTTAGATGACCGACATTTATTAAATGATAATAAACAAATAGCATTTGATAAAAAAACAAAAAAAAATCCTTAAGCTATTTGATAAAAAAAAAATACTTAAACTATTTGATAAAAAAAATAATTAAACTATTTGATAAAAAAAATAAGTAAACTATTTGAGAGAAAAATTACTTAAACTATTGGACAGAAAAATACTTAAACTTTACTAAACTTGAAACTTGTAAACCAGAGTTTTATTAACTTAAAGTTTGCTGATCGAAGAATGAGAACAAAATAAATACATCACTGTCCGTGTTAATCTATACGTATGCATAGTTTGGTGTTATTTGGTGTAAACTGATGAACGACGTAAACAAACAACATAAACCCTCGGTACGTGGAAGCTACGTCCAACGAGGTTACCTGTCGTAGCTAGATAGTGGATTAGTCAATCAGCTGTGAGGTTCCAGGTGGAGGGAATCGGTGAGTCGATGATTGATATGCTCATATCCATACTAGTTCCAAGTCAAATCTCCAACCAGAGGTGCTCCCCATAAACCATAGGCCGATAAGGTGGTGAGATGAGGGGGGGGGCGCTCCGGCGGGTGTTGGCCAACCCAGCTCTGGATACACACACTGACTGCAAGCGACTGATCCCGGTGCTCCGTCCTTTTAATCCTCTATAAAGGATGTAGGGTCTTACGGGGCCTCGGAGGCGTCCCGCACCGTTATTTGTTTTGTTTACTTTCCAGCATATTTCCCATAAAAGAAAATCAATACACTCACATTTGAAACACAAAGATATTCTTAGAACATTTATAATATTATCAATAATTATTAATTCTTTATATAAAACTAACCAAATACAAAAAAATATTTATCTCTAATTTACACTTTTTTTTTTTTTTTTTTTTTTTTTATCATAAATTTTACGAGGGTACTTTGTTAGATAATTACTTGTCAGCGCAAGACCCCTTATTCGGCTTAAGCAATGACTGATAATTTTTTCCTTCAATAACTAAAATAAACGAATTACAGGCGTAAACAATCGCTAATTTACATTGGCTATAAAAGTCTATCGGTCACAGTTCACTCAGACATTAATGTCGCTGATTTGAGTCTGAATGTTAAAATCTGATGTAGTTATAGTTTGGTGAGTGGATTTTGGGCGATTTCTCCTGTGAAAGTAATTTTGAGAGTGGAAGGTTGTTACAAATATTATTTACAATGATAGAAGAAAAAGTCATCGATGAAACCAACTAGTCACTGAACAATTTGCAAGCTTCTTTTCCGTGGCATTCATGAATCCATTTTGGAACAGTCCCTTTTTAAACTCCAGCAGTAATCTACCATCATCTGCGTATCCCATCTTTCATCTTTCACCTTGATCTTCACTGGCGTCTCCTAAATTTTCAGGAAAACGGTCTAAGTGGCTGTGTATATAGTGCACCTTAATACTAATGTTACACCCAAGGGATTTAACAGTTTACCAGGTTAACATAGGTTTCAGCTTTGTGTTTCCCCAATAAAATTTCCCACAACCTAAACAAATGAAGTCCAGGCTTTTCACTCAGCCTCATTCATCGATTTTACGAAGGCAGGATCCTTAATGAGTTAACTTACTTTTGGGCCGTAAAATATTCCTGCTTTAATTTTTTCCGTACTCAACTGAGGCATTTCCCCTCTATATATGCAAAGCATGATTCGTCCTTATCAAGAGACTTTACAAACTGCTTCATGTATGCTGTTTATTATTATATTATGTGGAGGAAAGATGATATTCTCTCGTTCGACTAAGGGTTGGGGTTAATGGGATTCTTTTCCCTTAGGTCAATCTTTTCTTACCCAGTGGTGTGTTTTGTATCTACCATCCCAGAGGCACAAGAAGCAAGGATATTTAGTGTGGCCACTTTGCTGCCCAAGGAAAAAGTTTACGTTAAGTTAGTTGAGTTGAGTTCGTTGAGTTAGCAATGGTATTGACCATATTTATTCCCATTGCGTAAAAGGACACATTTCAAAGCTGTCAATGAATTGGCGCCAATTATCTGGAAACTAGTCAGGAAGAAATATTTTTTCCAGGAGTCTTCTAATTTCGTGGCAAAATACAAGATTGCCTTCTTGAGAGAAGAAGGGTAGCAGACTCTTTTCTCTTGCACGGTAAAAGAGAATTTTGGTTCCTTACTGCAGCAAATCGCAGCACTTCAAACAATTTCAAAAATCCGAGGCACCAAAAAGAACTTTTTTTGTTTTAGGCCTGTGTAATCCAATTCACTAAATGGTAAAAATAGTGAATATTAATACTAAAACGACAAAAACAACGAAAAAAATCCATCAAAGAGAAATGCCAACTATCAATGACGATAATTAATCCAAAACATTGGCTAATCCATGATTAGACCCCCCCCCCCCCTATATATAGGCTGAGCCTACGGCTCTCGCTCTCACTCATTCATTCTCTTATAGTCACACGACTTATTTCAGTGCACATTCATAGTAGTTCAGTTATTTTTATATCTTTTCAACCCAGTGTATTGTACTTCAAATAAAGTGCTTTTTAAAAAGATCTATATCTCGTGGCTTGATTTATTTATATATAAGTGTGTTCAAAAGTTCAAAGTACCTATTCTCTTTCGTGATAATTTACTAAACATTATTTCGTGAGGTGCAATTTAGTTAAGATAGTTACTTCGAGATAGTGGGAATATTTTCAATAATTATTGGAAGTCAACTTTTTTGCTCGATTTTTCCGATTCAAGTAGTGTTTGGTAGTTATTCTTGATTACATGTCAGAAACAATTTTTTTTTTGTTTCTTCCCCCCCAAATTGAAAGATGGCGTTGATGGCAGTTAATTTAAATCAATCGTAGTCAAACCGTGTCAGCTAAGAATTGTGTTGCTAGTCAAATTATGTGAGAATTCGAGAGTCCGTGCAGTTTTTGATGTGATTATCTTTACCAAGTCTTGGTGTAGGTATGCACGTGTACATATTCGTCAGTATGTGTGTAAGGTTGTATTTCTGACATACTGAGGTGCACCAGTGATAAGTCCAAATAGTTTTTATTGAATTATTTTTATTGCCACTAGCTTTGATTTTTTGATCCTCCATAAATCTGTGCTCCAGACACCCAAATGGGTCTTAGTAGGTAAGTGTAAGTCTTCAGTTTTTGTATCAGAGGTAGCCATGATCTTTTGCTTAGCAAGTGGTATATCAGTTTTAGACTATGGTTCAAAATTTGTCTTTTTAATCGAACGAGTGAGTTCCACGTAAGCCTTTTTTACAGTGTCAGTCCAAGGTAGTTTACTACCTCTGTTTGAGGTAAAGGATGATTATCTATAAAAACAGGGGGAGGGGACGATAACTACAACGGAGTGGTAATGTAGTGTGTAATGCTTTGTGATGTTTAGTATTGTTTTCAATGTAATGCACCATTCGTGTATGTGAGTAAAGTGGTTTTGAAGTGCAACTGATGCCTGTGTCGGGTCTTCATTTTTTGTAAGGATGGCTGCGTCATCTCCATATGTTGCTGACATTATATTCGTAAATGTGGGTTTGTCCGAAGTGTAGATTATGTAACTTAAACGACTAGAATAGATCCCTGAGGTAAGCTTTATTTACTATCCCTGTGGCGAGATGGTAGGAACATCGCTAAGCGCTGACACTGAAAAAGCGGTCTTGTAGTATTACGTAGAATGTGTCATAGTTTGTATAGAAGTGCTATACAGAAGCTTGCTCTACTCATGACGTAGCTTCTTTTCTAAAGCCGAAGAATTTAAATCAACTACTCTATTTAACCGACGAGACTGATCTGTTCGAAAGCCGAATTAGTGCGTAGGTTGTGTGTTGTGTTGTTCATAACGTCATTTTTAAAAAAGTTTAAGAAAGTAGGAAGAAGACAGATAGGTCGATAAGAACAAGGTGAGTGAGATGACGCTTTTCGTTATGAGAATCATTGTAATAATTGCTTAATTTCATTGAATAGGGAGGTGTGTGGTGAGCAGGACTAAATTATAGAGTGTGGTGAGCAGCACCAATGCCTTCCGTGGTAGATGTTCATGTATTTCACCGGAGATTAGGTCATAATCAGGCGATTTCCACTTCGGCGTGTGTTTGATTTCATTCAGGTCACATGCTACATACATACATCTTAGTCTTTACTTTATATATATTTATGAATGACCACATAAGGAAGTCGTTGAGGATGGAAGTTCTTCACTCCATTCACAGATACCATCCTGCTCCCACCATGTGACGTTCCAAGATGAAAAAATTAGTATGGCGGCCAAGAGCATTTAAAGAAACAAAAAGTTAGTCAACTTATGTTCAGAATACGCAAATTCAGAGACTACAAAAAGAAACGCCTCAGAGCGTTCCACACACATAGGTATGAGCAAATAAAATTTAGTGTAAGTGGGAACCCCAGCAATCTTGGCCTCCTCAACAACGACAACAAATCGGCAAAGATTATACAATACTAAAACAAAAATAATCCATATCCAAGGCTAAGAAACAAAATACCATCCCACGCCCGCCATATTTATAGGATAGAAACTAAGCAAATCATTAATTAGGCGTAAACTCTTTGTAAACATGAACCTGTAAATAAAAGA
The DNA here is from genome assembly GCA_930367205.1 of Acanthosoma haemorrhoidale. Lineage (NCBI taxonomy): Eukaryota > Metazoa > Arthropoda > Insecta > Hemiptera > Acanthosomatidae > Acanthosoma > Acanthosoma haemorrhoidale. The sequence goes on from OV884009.1 coordinate 93,326,455, forward strand.
GGGAGGTGTATAATTATTATGCGGGCAACAGCCTGCTGTTGGCTAAATTTAGTATTTAGTTGTTTTCAGTTCACCCCAACTTGAATGATAAAGCTGATCTCCTATACCAGCTTGCAAGAGTTTATAATAAATATAATGTGTTGTGGGATGATGGTATGTTTTTTCCCCGTGGGTAGTTCAATTTAGATTTGTTATTTAGTTTGAAAAGGGGAAATCTTTCGTTTCTTACGAAGGGTAATAATTTATTTTAATGCATTTAACAAATTTATTATATGTTCAGATCTTAGGTATATCATTCAAAATACTTCCAAGGTAAATCATTGTTTGGTCTATTTAGATTCATTGCTTATCATCCTTAAATGAAAATATATTGACTTTGACTCTTCGTTAACGAACGAATGAGTAAGAAGAGATAATTATATACTCAAAAGAGTCTAGGCATGATATAGTATTAAAAAATAAACATTCTGCTACATGCTTTTCACCCACTCAGCGAATAATATAAATCTCCATTCTGGAACGTCACATATCCTAAGAGGTTTTTTTATTTCAAACCAGTAACAAATAATACCGATAAACTTTTTATTCGTTCCATGTCGTTATGGTGAACGGTCCCGTCTTGAACGTACATGACAGTTTTATCACTCTTTGGAGCCTTATCACTATAGTTTATTTTGTTTAGTTAACTTATTTCTCAAAATTATTCGCTTTCAAATTACAGTATGTTATTAAATATGAATTTAGCCAATAAAAAAGAGCAACCATATAATACCTCTGGTTAGTATTAATAAAATTAGTATTAAACAGTGTCCACATATTGACAGGAATTGGTTATTTTTATTCTTTATAAACAGTTATTTCTTTGTCTGGGGTTTAATTAATCTGTATCTTTTAATTATAAAGTATCATAATTAAATACTTAAGTAACTGTAGTATGTCCAATGATTTATCTATCTAATTATGAAAATCTTAGTTGCTGATGTAACTGTTTAATGAAAATAAAGAGGATTTCTAATTATTCTTGTTTTTACTTCGTTTTAGTTTCAATCTAGAACATTTATCAGTAATCCAGTTTTTATAAGTTACTAGTCAAATTTAAGAACCTTTATGTTTTTACCTGAGTCAGTCTGTTCAGGTCTACTTTTGTAAATCCTATGTTCAACCTTGACATTTAATTTTAAATTTAATGGCGCTCCATTTGATGTTGTGACAACATATAAAATACTGTCATCTTCTTAATACAAGATTGTCATTGATTAATTACTTTGTAATAAGTGAAAAAGTTTTTCTGTAATTTTAAATAAGGTATCAAATTTTAAAGTCCTGATTAACAATATGTAGTTTGTGCTTTGTTTTCTAAAACTATAACTATACAAACGGACTAAAATTTTAACAGAACCCTTAATTGTGTGATGGGTCACACTTTACTTTAATTTTGTGAAAAGGCAATTTCAATATTAGAGTTTTTGACTACCACCTAGAATTCATTTCTGCATCTTTTTCTTGCTTAATGTGCTTGCCTGTAATCATGCTAAATTTAAACTCATCGACCCTCACAGGTACAGAATGTAAAACTGATACGTCCCTCAGCCCTTTTTTCTGTGATTTAACTGTACCAGCATACTGATTTACCGAGAAGGTATATCTTATCTTGTAATCCTCGTTTTAAAATTAGTAATTATACTTTGATTTTGTGAAAATCTTAAAAAAATTTAGGTTTATTAGGATATATAGGACTTTATTAGGATATATAGGACTGGAGTCAGGTTGTATGTTATTTGCCCTGCCCACCCCCGCACTCTTTTCATTGTTTCCAGTACAATTCACAGGCAAGCAATTCATAAATAGAGTGAACCAAGGTTTTAACTGCGAATTCTTGAATTTTGAAAAGTTGTGTTTGTAATACAATATCCATTAGTTCCCTCTACATAAACATAGCAACGGGACACATTGGCAATGAGATACAGCTAATTGGTTTATTGTTTCAATAAAGCGGGCTAAGCCATTGGTTTATTTAACAAGAAGCAATTTAACAATTTGTGTTTGATGACAATCGACTCTAGAGCAAAGCGAAAGTGATTCTAGCTATATTTATTAATTAACACATAAAAATTTATATTTGCCAAATTAGTGGGCATGAGTTATAATTAGTAATTGATCTGGAGAGCGAGTGAGCAAATATTTGCTGCTTTATGTTCAAGTTGATAATGATGCATCAAGGAAAATAGGCATTTGTTTATGCTCTTTTGGTAAGTACATCATGTACATTATTGCACGTTTGCACACTGTGTTGCAATTTGTAATTTAGTGGGGGAAAAGTAAAAAATTGCTTATTGAAGTTTGGTTCACTGGAAAACAGGTGAATATTGTTCTGAAATCTGTAATTAGTGGGGGTTTTTTTAGCTTAGAACGTGGAAACATTCAAATACCATTATATGCTACTACCTTTGTGATACAGGCCCAAAGTAGATAATTTTTTTTTTTAATTATGCAACATTTAGCTACTGCAAGATGATATTGTGAAAAATCTGATGACTTATCAAAAGGAAGCTGTTTGAAATTTGAGAGAAAAGCTAACAACTGTTCTTAAAAATTGTTGATTAATTCTGCATTGTTTTTACCTGCACATTTCATTTAAAACATCTCTATTGTGTAAGTCCAGTTAATAAACTGAATTTTGAAACTGAAAAATAGTTTTCTTTCTCTGTCATTTGTTTTTGACAGAACTAGAGTATTTCTAAAAAATGTTAAATGTATTATAAAGTTAGCAGCTACCTCTTGCAAAACTAGAAACATGAAATTCTATAGTATGTCTGTACACCAAAATTATTTTGATGCTTTCTGATGTTTAAACATACCTGGCGCTTAAACTTAATAAACCTAATTTTTTTTAAGATTTTCACAAAAAGTGAAAGTATAATTACTAATTTTAAAATGAGGATTACAAGATAAGATATACCTTCTATGCTGGTACAGTTAAATCAGAGTATAAACTAGATTATTACAATGCAGAGATACCACAAAGAAGGATTTGGTAAAATAATAATTTAATGCTTGAACGATCAATCATAATTGAAAGCAATTAATATTATTTAATTATCTTATTATTCATAGTATGTGTTTTTTCCTCTCATAATTGTCGTCTTCCCTCCTTCCCTCCATTTGTATTTTTAATATGAAATAACCTGAATCGATAAATTGTCAGTCCAAATGTACTAACTTTATTTATGATATAAATACAAAAAAAAATGTATTTGCAGTTTGGGTTGTTCAGGCGCTGGTCTCTAACTTTTGAAGCTTCTATACCTTGGGAAATAACATTATACAAATTTTTTTTATTAACCTAATTGACTTGTACATCCTTTTTATTAATAAATTATTTTTACTGTGTACTCTTGTTTTGTATCATAGTATCCTTCATGTTTACATTCTACTTTTTCATGTTTTCCCCTTGAATTTTATTCAGGCACTCTTACTAATGGGTTTAGAAAACTAAATGGTTTCCCAGAATATTATTCAACCCCGAATGGAGTCACCTTAGATAAGTTTGGATATGAAACACCAATTCAAAATGTGAATTCTCCTCAGCATACTGGACTACCTACACCTACAATGACAGGTATTGTAATATTTTACATATAAGAGTGAAAAATTGGAATTTATTTATGGCAATGGGACTATTTTTCTTTTACAATTGTTAATTGATTAATAACAGATTTTAATTAATATAAATTTATAAATTATTTAAAAAAAACTATCTGTAGTTACTTTCAAAAGCTTCATCAGTATTAGACCAATTATGATGTATCAGCCTTAGCTATATATGTTTTTTACAAAAATACTGTATTGGGGGTAAATGTAATTTGAAAATCTGTTTTTTTTTTAAAAAAAAAAAATTTAAAAATCATATCTCGGATTATTGGCAATGGATTGAGATAAAAATGAAACTGCGTTTGATTTCATTTTTGTTTTAGTTTCACACTAAAAACTTTTTAAAGCATAGAGCCAACCACCCTGTATATAATGTTGAAATAAGTTAAGAATTGAATTCATAAGGAAGGATGTAAATGCTTATCGAATAAAAAATTGCTCTACTCTATTGTTATTATTATTAGGATTATTGCTGGTCGATTGAGTGCTAATTTCCATGTGGGTTCCTGATGATAAGCTCTACCTTGAAAATCTGTTCTTTTCTCTCCTCTTCATTGTACTTCAATTTTCAGCCAACACTCTAGCACGACACCTGCTTGTATCTGCAAGTTATCGACTCAGCAGCAGATCTTTTGTCTTCTCAGTTGCTTTGTTATGTGTCTGTCCTCCCGTGAGTTAATCAAATACCCTTTAATAACAAATATTACCAAAACTATGGAAGAAACACTCAATGAAAGTATGTAACTATGTCCCAACCCCTTTCATTGTCTTCCAATGTAGTTCAGGGTTTTTTTGTCAGCTAGACACTTCTTATTTGTTCCTTCTTGTTATTCTTAGGGTACACTTTCCCAGAATAAAGTTTTTTTTTTTTTTTCATTTCATTATGTACCAAATACTTTATTGTAGCCACAGAACATGTAATAGAGTGGAAGGGGCACCATGGGCCGGCGGGGTGGAGGAAGATGAGTCAAACCCCCTAGCTGTTTCCCCCACTATGATACTCGCACAGCTTCTTTACAAGCGCATTCTCAATACCTTTTTCTAAAGGATTGGAACCGTTTTGTTTCCATAAAAAGTTGAGTGCAATGTGATTTTTTTTTTCACAAAGGAATCTTACAAGGGCCTAAGCCCAGATAGTTGTCAGTTAGACCTACTAACTGCAATACCATTAATAATTGTTTTGATAAATTGTGCAGCGATGTTTTGAGGCATAATAACATTCCGACAATGAATTTTTAAAAAATACTCACTTATTTCCATTATTATATTGTCTTTATTTCGCTCAAACTTTTACATAGTAAACTGTGGTTTCAACAATTGCAATGTTCAAAAATAACTTAATTGTCGAAACCATGATTCACTGCATGAACGAAGTGAAATATGATAATATCATAAATGTAATAACTGAGTTTTATTATTTTTAAATTCATTGTCAAAATATTAATAATATAAGTAGTTAACGTTGAATAATAGGTAGGTTGATATGTTTTATAGAAAAATGAACTCTGAAATTTTATTTATATTTACATTTTGGTATCGAAGCCTAGACAAAAAAATTATTGTCCTTGGAGCAATACTAATTTGTTATTTCTCGACCTTATTTTATTTTTGTGGATTTGGTCATTGATCTCATTTTCGTGATCATATATCCTTATTTTAAAACAATATGCCTCTGTGCTTTTAACAGTAATATAGAATGAGGTTCTTGTTCCAAAAAATAGTCTGTTGAAGAAAAAAACCTTTTTCCCTCGCACTTCTTCATAAGTAAACTTAGAAAAAAATTTAAATATTGTTTTGTTATTTGTTTTTTTTCTTGTTGTAAAATTTCCTGGAGCCCTCTCTGCTTAACCAATAACAGTCCTTTTTCTTGTTTTCCTTCATCATTATCCTGCACTTCATCCAGGCATCCTTTGCACTAATTGGATATTTGGAGTTTATGTTTTTTAAAATGAAACCTTTAACATGATTAAAAAAAACATTTATATTAATATTAGATTGTAATCAAAGAAGAATGTTTCGTGTTCTATGGTTATGATTCCGTTCCTCTAATCTATGTCCCTGATATATATTTGACAATGTGACTTGTCACATCACTTATTATATCAAAATAGCTTGATATATTTGGATTTTTTTGTATAACATCAAGTTGATTAATATTAAGCTCTGGAAAAAAAAAAATTAAAATATTAAACATTTTACATGTTTACGTTAGTTTACCTGATTGTTTGTCATCTTCACCATGACTGTCCAGCATTTTCATTCTAGTAGACATTTCAGTAATTTCCTTTATTGGGCAAGAGGAGATTTTATGTATCTCCAAAATGATAATTTGGTCTAAAGGAATGGATAATTTGTCATATAATTTTCATGTAGCTGTTTGTGAATTAGTTTGGCTCAAAAACTAATAAGTGAAGCACTTGCAGCTGGGATTGTTATTTCTTCCACCCCTCACTTGTATGTACGAAAACAAATGCTCAATGTGATCCTGCTGATTTTGTAGGTTGGCAAATATTTTAAGGAATTTTCTTTTTCAACATACTTTTTGTAGAAGGCTAAACTACCCTACCTTCTATGCAGAGAAAGAATCCTAAGAAGCCAACTTTCCTTCCGCTTTGACAAACAGATTTTACATTAGTATATTTTAGTTCGGTTATGAATTATTTTGCCTCCTCCAAAAACATTATGATGTTTGCAATGTTTAGCTTATTCAAAGCTTGTTTGTATCCTTTTATTCTGACACTACTTGAATTTAATATGCCAAATAATCGGTTAAATATTTTCAGAAATTTTATAGTTCCATCACAATTTTTGAAACCTGTTATATTTTTTTCTTGCAATATAGTATCGCATCAGCTACTGAATCGCATAACAGTTAGGAAGCCAATTTAACTTTCATTTTATTGTGGTTATAGTATATATGAGAAGCAGCTAATTTGTTGCCTAATTTTAATCCTTCCATGTTCTGATAATAGTGAACTTTTTCTACATGGCCCCACTTGATTTCTGATCCCCACTCCCATCGACCAGACAGCCATAATCATGCAAATTATTACGAACCAATCAAAGCATTTGGCACGGTTCTAAAAAAGCTAGTATTTCGGTTTCTTCTATACAAGTCATAGATTTAATATTCTGAGGATCATGAAAAGTAAATCCTAATTTTTTAATAATGTTAAGTTACAAGCTTCTCCATCACATGTGATGGATGTTACAGTAAACCCGTGTTTCTTTCATAGTTTCAGAGTTGTACAAGTTAAGTTGAATAATTGTTTACCTGTTATCGAATTAACAAAAATATAGCCAATAGGAACTTTCCAAAATGAATTTATTCCAACTAAAAAAACACAATGCCTTCCTGTGCAAGGAGTGTTTTCTCATCATCCATCAGATATCCAAAGTCTAATATCCGTAGAATTTTGAGCTATCCCAATCTACCGTTTTCCTTACAGACATACCATCAAACATTAGCGCAAACAAAAGCAAGCTATTTTGGCATTTCTCTTTTAAAATGTTCAGAACTTCTTCGCTGAATCCTGGTGATGCATTTACTGTGGCATACCACTTAACTATAATTCTTCTATGAGGTAACCATGTATCAAATTGGTCCACACGAAATTGTATGGTTTTTTACTTAAAAAATGAAGTGTGATACAAAATTCCCTTAATCTTTCATCAACTTTTTTTATTTTCAGATTTGCCAATTTTAATAAATGCCTTCTGAACAATGAATAGCTTTTCTTAATAATTTTGATAGACTGTTTGTATGTTCATCTGAAATCAAGTTTGTTTTTTTTGTAGCTAACTGCTTCAGCCAGAAATTTTGTTTTTTTTTCTTTCAGGAGCTTTCGCAAATTCTCATGAAATATAGTGATGTATTGATTTAATCACATTCGATTTTGGGTGCTTGATGAATCCAAAATTAGGTAAAATACTTTTCACAATCGAGTATTCTTGATATTCATTAAGTGGTTCTAAATCCAAATTCTCAAAATTGTCATGCTTATTAGTGGAAATAACAAATACTTTAGAAAGAACATTCAAACTAGCTTGAAAATTTATGGAATTACAGATGGTATTTTTTTATAAGAGTGTCATTCCTTTCTAAAGGCTGATTAGGTACTGAAGCTACATTTTGTTCTATAATTGCAACCTCCTTACTTTAAACTTTTTTTTTTTTACTGTTTTTACATCTAAGCCCTGCCCCTAGTGAAACCAATCTTATTTATTTACCAAAACAAATTTATGAGTCATTTGAATAATTCATATACAATGCCAAGTCTATACTTTAATAAACTTTACTAGTAAACCATAAATAAGTCCTTATGTTGGGTGAGAAATATAATGATAACTCTTCTTTTGTAAAATATTTTTTTACTTTTTTGTTCATAAGTATTCAAAGAACATAAAAAATTCATAAAGAATAATAAATAATAGTTTATTTTATAATATTTCATTTAATCTGATCTCAGGGTTTTAGTGCATAGTTTTGTCTATTTATAATTTTTATATTAACATAATTGGCTAAAGGAATTTATATAATGGAAATAATAGTTGGCCATTACAAAAAATGATTTATAATACATAGGTACATTCTTAGTGTTTGGGGCACCCATCCCCCAGCTATTCATTCCTGGTTTCTTGCTCCATGCTGACCATTCTCTCTAGTCTAAAACATGTGGTGGCCCTTCTCCTCCACCCATTCTAGTAACTAACTGAACTCAACTGACCTTTCTGACAAAAAGACCTTTCTGTCTCATACCAGCTGCTGTTTATAGACTACACTACCCCCCCCCCACCACCACCTTATAAATGTGGATTTTCCCCAAAGGTCTTGACCCTTCGCTAACTGATTTTATACCTAAGGTCTTAACAGTTCTACATCTAATTAGATATTCATTTTAAAATAAGACTCAATTTGACCATAAAGTTATTGTTACAATATATATCTGTTTATTTTATTTTTTTTGTAGATCACCAAGAGTACATTCCTAATGCCAGGCAGGCCCGTTCTCAAATGAGAGGACCTCTCAAGTCCACAATGCCAGGTATTGTAATATCGTATATAATTTTTCCAGTGAATAAAGTTAATGTTTCTTTATTCATTCATTTAAAATTAAATACAGTGGAGTCAGTCATGATTAGTTCAGTTATTCAGCCTTTTATTTTATGGTCTATTTCATGAAATCTTTTTGATTAAGAATATTTTATTTTTTACAATGAAAGGAGGCTTTTTTCTTTCTATCTAATAACACAGACAAACTCTAAATTAAATTAGATTTTTTGTTCTAAAAGAGGGACTTCATAATTTAAGTATGTCTCTTATCAAGTTTCTCTATATATGTGATGGCAGAATATGATATTGTGGATCAGCTAGCTAACCAGATTCCAATAGAACAAGTTTCAAATTAATCAGTCAATTTTCATATTCTTCTTTATAGAATACTTTGTAATCAAAGTAGGTTTGCCGTCAAGTTCCATCCTAGTCTGGAGATGCTAGACTATGGTTTCCATATTAGGTAACTACTCTCATTAGTAAAAGTAACATCAACAGTAAAAGTTACAATCATAAATAATCAATTATCTTTGCAACTTTTTGACCTCTTTGGAGGGTCATATTTCAAAAAGTGTGTCCTGTCCATTTTATGTGCTACCAACCAATATTTAATAGGCAGAATTTGTTGTTAAGATGTATTAGGTTGGTGCGTATGAAATATCGGATTTTCTTTAAATGTGAACGTTTGTCTCCCTGTTTTTGTTATGCTTTTGTTTTTGACATAACCTGGTTTATAGTCGTACTGTCCATTGCCAGAGTCATATTTTAGCAAAGAAGATTTTCTCAAAAGTGTACCCTTTTGTTATTTGCTTTGAATTTTGCACCAATATGAATTCAACCTATATTCGTGTAATTTTCTTATATGAGTATAAACTTGGTAATAATGTTGCAAAAGCTGCACGCAATATAAACCAGGCAGTTTGAAAAATTTCGGTCTGGTGATTTTTCCCTGCAAAATAACCGCGTGGAAGACCCGAAACGTCTGCGAAAAATGATGCTCTGAAAGCATTGGTGGAAACGAATCCAACTGTTTCTTCAACGGAACTTGCTGCCAGAATGGAAGTTGACTATACAACAATATTGCGACATCTTTCTGAAATTGGCAAGGTGAAAAAAATGGATAAGTGGATACCGCACGGACTAACCGAGCGAAATAAGCTGGATCGCTTGAACATATGCTCATCATTGCTAACCCGATTTAACACTCGGCCGCATACATCGTACAAAACAATTGCGAAATTAAATGAATTAAAATATGAAATTTTGCAGCACCCACCTTATTCACCGGATCTTTCGCCAACCGACTTTCATTTATTTAAACATTTAGAACTGATTTTACGGGCTAAACAGTATGAAAATGAAGACAGTCTGAAAAATGCCATATCAGAATTCATTGATTCTATAGATCAGAATTTCTTCAAGACAGGCCTCTATGCATTAAAATCTCGTTGGGAAAAGTGTATTGAAGTAAATGGATCATATTTTGATTAAATAAACAGCTTTTGGAAAAATATATGCAGTTTAATATATTCACTTAAGAATCCGACATTTCATTCGCACCAACCTAATATATCTCACATTAAATATAACAGAAGGTCTCATTAACTATAGAACCGCAGTTTTTATGATGCCTGCTAAATTATGCTTTACCAACCTCTTAAATGAAATATATGATCAAATAAAAAAAAATTATAGTATCAACTGAGAACATCGTTGTTTTAACTTAGAAATTACAAAGCCCATTGCAAAAAAAGTAAGAGTCATTTCTTGAACATGTTTCACGCACAATTTAATACTAAACCTTATTCCTTAAGTGCATTTTTTACTTATTTTCTCTTATTAATATTTGTTGCATATTATTTTTATTTTAAGAGCAAGAAGAGTACCTTTTACATGCTCAGTCTCATCCTACTCAAATTGGAGGACCTCAATCCGTAATACCAGGTATTGTAATATCTAATCAACCCTATGATAAAACAATATTAATTTATTTATTTTTTATGATGAATATATATTTATTTAATAATGTGCAATGCTATTAATTACACAAGTGCTATTAGCAGTAATTATAATAATTAATACTAAAGTCTTGTCCATTTTATGAGATAATGTCATTGGAGCACAGTTGTGCTATACTGCAAGCTTTTAAATATAAAACTATGTACATACATTTCCAATTATGTTTATTTTAATCTGAAATTATTCAAGAATCATCTTTCTAGAAGGTTTCCAAGAATTCTATTCATCCTTATGGCTTTTTTTATACACCCATTAATTTCTTGCATATATATACACATATATTTGTAAGTATACAGATATATATTTTTTTTATAGAGCATGAAGATTATCTTGCTAATCCGATAGCTAATGTTGCTGTACAATATGGATCAAAGTTAATGGGAACAGGAAAACAAATGGTTGATAAAGAAATTAATCGATATATTCCTTTACCATTATTAAAATTATACTTCTCAGTTAATACAGAGTATGTTACTAACAAAATTCGCTTGGTGTTATTTCCTTACATAAATAAGGTAAGTTCAATTTCTTCACTAAGTTAAGTTAGCTTATTAATCAGTTTATATACAGTTGATTGAATAATTTATACTCTATTTAATATTTTTATGGCTTAAAAATAGCATGTGCATGAAAATGAAACCTATCATTAAACATGGTCAGTGCTTATATCATATAATATCATTATTCTATTCTATTCTTCTTTCCGTTCCTCTTTTGGGTCTCTCAGTAATGTTTTGAGGATTTATTCTTTGATGTTTTTAGTAGGATTTTTGAGACCTAACTTTAGCTCTTTCAGTATGTTAAGCTTCCATGAATTATGGTGTGTTTTTTACTTTAAAGTAGACATGTGTAGCTCCTTGTGTATACCCTTATTTTTCAACCAATTCCTTATAATTTGTCAAACTATTCATCAAAGGTAGAACATATTTTGTTTTGTTTGTTGTGATGTAACCTAAATTATTTTTGAGAGTGGCTATACACTTAAAGCTGTATAATAGTATCAAGAAGTACAATGCTTTAAATATTTGGTGGATCTTTACTTGAATTGACACCTTTTATTTGCCCACTATAGAGTTAGTCACTTGCTACCTTATAGGATGACAGGTCCTATTTTGCCCAAGGGATCATGGAACAGCTAGTTCTAAACAGTACTAGGTCACCCATTCAAGTACTGGCTAAGTGAGCTCAACCTTGTATAGCTTGCTTCCTCTACTAGCCACTCTCCAGTCCACCTAAAAAAAAAAAAAGTATTTTACTATTTATTTGTATTAAGACCATTAATCCATCTGTCTATATTTTCCAATAGAAGGCATTTTGAATTTCCTCTGACAAATAGAAAATCAAGCCTGTTTTTATTTATTTTTTTGGTAAGATAAAATTATTACAGAATGAATGTTGTTTTTTTTTATATATTCTTTTTTAAATATTTTTTATAACAAATATTTTACTTTTTTTAGTTCTATTATCATAAATATTATTTAATTAAATTATTTTTGAGAGTGGCTAATAATAATTTTTAAAAATAATTTTGTTTTAACCTTTAGGATTGGTCATTAAAATATAATCAAAATAGTAGAGCTGGTCCTAGATATGATGCCAATTCCCCAGATCTCTACATACCTCTAATGGCTTATCTTACGTAAGTACCCTTTTTCATACACATATTTCTTACTATTAACATTCCCTTAAAATAAAATTTCACTCTTAAATTTAATAGCATTTATGTTATTATATGTTGTCTCATTTATTGGAATTTTTTTTTTGAACATTATTGGTGATTGCTGTAAAAAAAAGTAATAACTTATATTTCTTTTGTCAATCAATCTCAATAACTGATTTATTGACAAATGAAATCCATTTTTAATCACTCCTTCAAACCTATTGCTTACCTTTCTTACACTATGCCGGCCATGGGTATGGAAAAGACATCAGCCATCCTCGTGAGAGGGCAGATGCCAGACTGTGCCCACCCTATCCACTTGGATATAAGAAGGTGGTCCATTAGAATAGTCACCAAGTTCACCTACCCATGGTGTGATGCTGACCAAGTGAACCTTTCACCCTACATCAATTATTTATCATAGTTTGCCTGGGACATGAACAGTTTTGCCAGGATATGCAAGGAATCAGGTTCCCAGTCGTTTTCAGTCCATAAGTTAATGCAGGTGCAGGCCTATAGGTCTGTCTTCTTTGAAGCAGCCCAGATACTATGATAAAAGACTGGTGGATCAAATTGCCCACATTTTTGAGACAAATACAGTGCAGAGCAAGTCGTGCTTACCTAATGAGCCTTGGAACAGGATAAAGCATGAATGCTCCACTCATTCAGTCATTATAGAGTGGATGAGTCTGACATTCTGTCACTGCTAAAGAAAGAGGAGAACTCCGGGCCTTTCTCCTTTAGTAAAAGGAGGGGGCCACTTCACTATTTCTAGGATGTCTGCTTAAGACGGGCCAGGACCAGGACCAGGGAGGTGACAATGAAACAAGACATGGTTTGTATCAAGATAGCGAGGAAATACTGTTTGAAAGTGGATTAAGAATTTAGTTTTAAATGTTAAAGTATAGACACAAGTTATTTATAAATGAGAAGAGTATAAATCACATTTTGTAAATACACTCTAGTCCAATAAAAACCAGTGTACCATTAATCTCATTTAAAAACTCAATATCAATAAAATATTTTTGGTTTTGAAACAATAATGTATATTCCAAAGTTTGGGAATTCGGTTCATTTCAGATGTTTCATATTAACATTACTGGCTAGAAAATTTTATATAATTAAAATAATAGTTACCTAATTTAAACAGCATGGGTGCATCATGCTTCGTTGTTGTGTGATGGGTGGTTTTAAATCCTGTTTTCTTCTATTTTCCGGTCTCGAGCCTGTGATATCTCTTCAACTCCCGGTCTTATGACTTCTGAACAACTTAACTGACTGGATGAATGACACCTAGAGACCTCTATGGTTTCTGTTTTTTTTTTTCTCAACCCCTGTTCATTTATTTATTGAAAAACAACACCAAACATCCTAAACCATAGTCTATTTCTCTCATCCCAGACATAATCTACCTATTGAGTGTATTTCAATAATTGTTATAGTCCTGATTTCCACTACTTAATAATTTTTTTGCTCGATTTAATGAAATATAACGATAAAAAAAAATATTTAAGCCTAAAGATTTAATACTGTTCAAATGTATGTATGTTTTGTTCCTACTACTTCCTTGATGCTACCAACCTATGTGATCCTTGGCCTCTTCACTGAGCTTTTGCCTGTTGATCAAGCCTTGAAATCTGTTTTCTATTTTTAAGTGTTTATGAGGGTTTGAGCTTCCTTGTTAATTGTATTATCTATCTCACCTGACTCGTTTACCTTTTTCCCTAGTGCTGTGCCACCAGCTTTCGTTCTAACAGCCATTTAGGGATTTCATCATTGGTTATGGGATTTTTGTACTAGATAGGTATAATGTTCATTATGGGTATGAAGATCATGTTATATTTTCAAACCACAATATGAAGTACCTAAAACCTCTCTGGTGAGTGTCTGCAAATATAAACTAGTAATTTTTATTCATATATACATTTTTTTGTTAACTTTATTAATTAATTCATTTATTTATATACTTGATGTTTTTTTTCTTTCAGTTATGTGCTTATTGCTGGAGTAATTCTAGGTATTAATGATATTTTTCAACCTGAATCATTGGGAATTATTGCAAGTCAGGCGTTAGCATGGACGATAGTAGAAATAATTATCCAGCTTATTATTATATATTTTATCAGCATCTCACTAACCTTAACAACATTTGATATTTTAGCATACTCAGGATATAAATTTATAGGGTAAGAATTTATAATTTACTAATATTTGGTTATTCCAATAATATATACCTAATATTAAAAATATGTTTGAGTTTGTTAGTGTCCTCAAGGCAAAAGAAATAGATTATTAATTCACTTTGGATGTTATGCTTGTCAGATTACAAATATCATCTTTTGTAACCAATTATATTCCTCGTTTACTTTTCATATTTCTACTTATTTGCAGTGCATGCACATTATTAGATCTATAAATGTAATAGGATCAAACAAAAGCACACTTACTTAGTTATGATTGAATAAATAAAACCCTTTGATGGACAACTCCTGGTCCACTTACATGTAACTGGTCATAGAAAATAGAATATTTTATGTATCTAGCTACAGTAGAAACTTGTTATTTTTCTGGTTCAGGGCGGGGAGGGGGGAACAAAATCTGTGAAGGACAAAATTTATAATAAACATTTATACAGACTACATTGTTGACTTTGGTTAAATCCATTTTGTTGTTCTATCAGATAACCTGTAGGCCCAGTGCACACTTGCTGCAAAATTTATCGGGGGATGCTGGGCTGGGTCATTTTCAATCTGATAACTTTTGCAGCAAGTGTGCACCGGCCCTAAAGATGTAGGAGAAAAAAGTTTCATACTTCTCTGATGAAATGTGAAAACTCAGATCTGCTGGATCAACCCCACACCACTCATTAACCTCCTTCATTTAATAGATTAAGTGAGAGAAAACTACAAACAGAGACCAAGAAGGTAGTATGGTTTCTTAAATTTTTCTCTCAAATAAAAGCTTTGCATCTCTCCAGCAAATTTATTTATTTAATCTTCAATGTTTTGCCATAATTCTGTTATCTTTAGGACTAAAAAAGTAAAATACATTATTGTTTTATATACAATCTAACATGTTAAAATATTATTTGTAAATTATATCATGTAATATTACCAAAAACAATAAAATAAATTCATGGTGTAACACTTTACTAACCTTCACAATTGTCAATGATTTATTAATAAAATCATTATTTGTTACTTGATAAAGTTTTATTAATTGTAAAAAACATTAAAAACACCAATCTTGAATAATTTGATGTCAAAGTATGATGTTGATTCGCAGTGTTGTGCCAAAGAGTACTGCAGGAGTTAAGTCTCACCTGTTAATGGCCTATTGTTTCTAATTTACACAAAATATTTAATTATTTTACCTTGATTAGATTTCTATTCCACTAATCACATGAAGTAAACATAAGAAGGGTCTATTAAAAAATGAAAAAATAAATTGAGATCTTGGAGAGCTATCGAGTGGTTGACTGGTTGAAGGCTTGAACCAGACAACTACATAACATGATGTGATAATAAAATAATGTTTTTAATAATGCTAGAAGCTGTATAAAACAATTTTTTATTCTGAAGATGCCTGAATTTTAGTGAAATGTTGATAATTAAATAAATAAATTTGCTGGAGAGACCCAAAAAACTTTTATTGAAAAAAAATTAAGAAACCATATTACTTTATTTATTTTTTGTGATTATGGAAAGTTCTTTGAAATGTCTTGAATTAATTTCATTTCTTCAAAATCTAGTGGCCAGACTTAGTTCTAAAGAAACTGAAGTCTTGTGGCTCTAAATCGTTTCCAAGCTTTTGGCACATTGAATATTACTTGGATTAAATAATTTTCTTTAAACTCCATTACATTTAATTCATACTTTAAAACTTTTGAGAAATTAAATGTCAAAAATTATTGTATATATTTCCCTTTCATTTACACTTTGGTTCTTAAGTCAACTGTACCAAGCTCATAGTATTTCTTGGAAAATACTGTTAAATGTCTTCTGCTAGGTGTGTTGATTATCCACCAGCAATAAATGTAATACCTTTGAATGTTGTTTCTGATTTAAAATATTCATGTCAATTATAGTTTACTTACATTCCTATGTTTTTGCTATTGTGCATGATATATATTTTTTTGTTTATTTATTTATCTCGTAAACAATTTATAATGATAATATTTCTAAAAATATATTAAACTGGTAGAAAATAAAAATAAAAAAATTATCTAACTTTTATATCCCTATTTTACCCTTAATTAATTATCAATTATCTATGCATTTTGATTTACATATGCCTTTTTTTTTTTTCAGAATAAACATCATAATACTGTTAGGAATGGCACTTAACAATTCAGCATACTGGATAAGTCTACTGTATTGTTGCATATCAATGGGTTACTTTACGGTAATGTTATAATTTTTTATTACTAATAGTTTATTTTAATTTGTTTTTGGGGCTCCGGGAATTAGTGTCAAATTCACGATAGCTGTTAAATTATTTTAGCTCATTATTTCATCTTCCATCTGCTGTTAATAATTTAATTTTTCAAAAATTAGATTGGTAAAGCCTGATTTAATAAAAGCTATAACTCTTTCGACATTTTCTTTTATAATAGTTTTGTAGCTTGCTGTGAAGTTTTAGTATAAATTTTTATGTTGCTAGGCACCATTAGAGCTTCTAAAGATTATTTCATTGTTTGTGTGTATTAGCTGATTTACAAGAAGTGGGGAAATCTCTTGTAACATGGACAGGACTACCATTTTGGCAGATTTCTACTCAAGGGCTTAACTTGATTTGATTATTTTTCTTAGGGAAGAGATTCTAAAACCAATGAAAAAATTATAATTCAAAATCTCTACTTAATCGATAATATACTAATAAACTAAGGTATTTTATACCAATTAGGGCTTTAATTAATTATTTAATATAATTTTTTTACAATTGAGGCAAGGGATGTATCAACCCCTAGTTAACCGGAATTGTTAGATAATTATATGTTATTAACTTGGGTCAAGACAATGGTGTCTTATCATTGGTTATAATATTTTAAAGCAAACTAGAAGAGATGGTTTGCATATATAGTTTAATATATATAATTTTTAATAGCTAAAATACGTATTTGGAATGGAAAACAAATTTTAATCTATTTTTCTAAACTATGAAAATGTATTGGTTTAATTAATAATGTATAGTTATCAGAAAATAGCGTCTGAACCATTAATTAAATTCAGAGAAAACTGCTTTGTTTCGTTCCTGGATCCCCCAGGTTTATAGGAATCTTGAGTCATCAGCAATTTTGAAGTTAGTACTAATAATTTACCCCATGGAGGTGAGAGGTTGATTACCAGAGATTATTTGATTTGGGAATCTCAGCTTTTACTTGTTAATTCCCATCACATATAACATGATCCAGATTAGAAAGAAAAAACACATGCTAACTAGGATAGATTCAACAGTATTCAGTGCTCATACTTACATAGTATATAATTTTATATAATGCTTATACTTTTTAGATGCCAGTACTATTTTTCATTGATAATTACATTTTAGAAAATTGTAGCAGTTTCGAATAATTTTAATTGTGAATGCATTTCTCTGTCGTATCTTGATTTTTTATTAAATAACTAACAGAGAATATAAAAAAATGATGTAGAAAGTAATACAACCCATTCATTCATTGAAATTTCAGAGATTTGTTCCACACATTTCGATTAAAACTGTTAAGTTTTCCAATCCAAGCACATTCTTTTTAGTCTTCATACAAATTTATCCACATTAAAATCATCTTTATACCAACTTTCTGTTATTCCATAAAGCTAATTTTGAATTGTGCAGGGAAGCGTTAAAAACTAATCTTAATCTTCTTAGGTTCTCAAAAATAAGCTTATTTGTATTCCTTTATCTTTACCATCACAAGCTGTGAATTTGCATATCTAATATGGCTCAAATTAAAACATTGCTGTATTTTTTTTTATGTTATATTTCTGGACAAAGAAGAGAGGCCTCATTGTCACTCAGTATGGAAGTTCTATTCACAATGCTCCACACCTGCTTTGATTACTAGTATATAACAAACAAAAAATTTTACACACTGCAGAACTAGTCGGTTTGTCAAAATCAAATCACCAAAGATCATCATCCTCTCACCCCCCTCCCTAAAACATAAACTAGCCCTCTAGAAGCTCTAATTGTGTCCAATAACATGCAAAAAAAAAAAAAAGCTTAGTTAATTTTAAATCTGATCTAATTTTATCCCAAGATTTACGAACTCATCTTGTCTTGAGTAGATCCCACATCACAAAATTTTATGGCCTCTGCATAATTTACTAACAAGCTTATACTAAAATTTATTTTAAATGATTAGTGCCAGTTGTGGAAGGGTATGATTAAATAATAAAACTTCTGTCTTTCCACAATATGGAACTATATTGTGGGATGATGAAGGTTTATTATTTAATATTTATTTTTTTATGTTTACTATTTCAGTATCCTATTCTAAGACATCATAGTAATTAACCCCTTAAAAATATGATTAGTAGATTACTTACTCCCTTTTCCTGTCTCATCTTCAATTTTTCTCACTTCTTAGGTCTCTATTGTTTTCAGGCTAAAATTTTCATTTAAGGATTCATGATTCTCAAAGATTAGCCCTGAATCTGCTCCAAGATAATAAAAGTGTTGTCTGATTTGTGTCAGTGAAACTATATTAACCCTTTTAAATGTGTTCCCTATTTAAAAATAACAAGACATGCCCAGGAACATATTTGAGGAAATTTGTTTTATTGAAGCTTGAATCCAGCTACATAAAACTAAAAAGAAGCTCACCAGATAAACTGCCCATTGAAAAATAATTCTAGATAATTCATGGGCCAAAGAGACTTTTGTACAGATGGAGTGAAAATTCATCATCTGCACTCCAAGCTCAATAAACAAATTAAAAATTAGCAAAAACAATTCTATTGTCACCCAAATTGGCAATTTACAATAGTAAATTTTTTCAGCTCAGAAAATAGCAATTCCCCAGCCCCCACCCCATTCAGCAAGGTTAAAAATAAAACCACCAACTTGCCTCAAGGAATTAGAAGATCCCCTCTTAACGGCAAATTTACCAAAAGGTTGAACTCTCCATATTGTGCTGTTACTGTTACTAACTGTTCGCATATTACAACCATGTTTCCATTCAGTTTGATCCTAGTTGTATGCTATGTGTGGTTAACAATAAATTATTATTTTTGTTTATTTTATAGGTGCAAACATTAAAGTGGCGACTCATGGCTGAAGATCAGGATTGTCAGCAACCCCAAGCTCGCTCTGTTGGTCAAATTGAGTACAAAAGAAAAACATATTTTCTGGTAATGCTAGCTCTCAGCCATGTTTTTCAGATGTGGTGGCTCTCAAGTAGCTTATTCAACAAAAAATTAAATATTTAAATTTCTATATGTTCATATACTTATTGTGAAATTTGTTAATATTGAATAAAAAAGTTTAATAAAAAGACAATATACATCCTTACCGTTAGTTCATAAACCAATTTTTTTGTTTTTTATGACAGCAACTACTTTTAATTTTTTTTTAAAGATATTCTTTTTGCAATACAGTGATCAACATGATACAAAAAGATGGTAGTTAAGGATTCCAGTGACTTAAACATAACTACAGGTTTATGGAGGTTTTTATTATTTGAATTATAAAAAGAATTTATTTGAAAAATAAATAAATTATCAAACTTACTTGTGGAATAAAACTCCGAGTTTTAACTTGATCTGTGTCCCCACCACTTGGCCCCAATTTAGTTAGTTCCCTTATGCCCTCCCTGTTACTCTTCCATCCTCCTTTGTCTATAGGACTGGTTTCCTGCGCTGATTGGCCCCAACTGGTCACGTGGTTCATGGCTGCCAGTATTATTAAACCGAAAAAGGCTCCATGGTTGTTTATAATATAAAATAATGTGCTCCTAATAAGCCTTTAATTAATTTCTGTCTCTTATATTTTACAAATGGTGCCATTTGGTATCATATTGATTAACAAGATCAAATTGTTTCATATATTTTATTATTAAATTGTTGAACTACAATTTTGATACAAAAAATAATTAACAAAGTATTTAGTTGTACATATCAAGGTTTATAATGACTCAATCTAAGTAGTTTTACAATTTTAATTTTATACAAGAGGAAAATAGTAAAATCTTAAAAGAAAAAAAAAACACCTCCATATAAATAAGATATTCAAATAAATATTAAATGTAATCCTTAATATGTGTTAGTTTCCTGATCGTCGTTCTGTGAGAGGCAGAATAGTACAAGAATGCGTTAAATAAAAGTAATCAAACACCTTTCAAAAGGGCCGCTTTTATCCCAGTTCTCCAATTAAGTCAGTCCAGTATCTTTTTTTCAGAAACTTCCCCTTCCACACTCGTGTCACAGCAAATGCTCGGTATCTCAACTCACTACCAAATCAAAAAAAAAATCTTCGAAAATCGGAAAAACATCACACACGCCTCATCAACTCGATGCCTAGGCTTACACCAAATATCCCTCTTTTCGAACCTGGCCCTCCCCCTCTCTACTCATTCCTCCTTCCACACGCATCTGAGATAAGAAAATTATTACTCACCAAACCTCTAAGTTTTGATACTTTTTTTTCCAATAATTAAAATTTATTTCAACTTTTTCTTCCTTTTGGTGGTCTCATAATATTCTCCCGATTATTTCCATTTTACGTTTTCCAAAATTTCAACGTAAGTACACCAGTGCCATCTACCGGATATAAGTTAAGTTAGAAGACTGGCCTCTAGCGGTCACAAGAAGAGTAAGCAGAGTGGCATCTACCGGTAAAATAATAAACCTAAATGAGAAATTTCAATTGTGCCTTATGTCCTGATCATAACAGTATATTATTTATTATATTATTATTATTAATAATAAACATAAACAGTACAAACTAAATTTTTTTTTTTAATCTCTCAATCACATTCCATTTTACTTCACACAATGATGAGCAATTAAGATTTTTTTTTATTTATGGATATTTTTATGGCTCATTATGTGATATTCTGCTTAATTTTAATTGTTTCTCGTACAATAGAAGAGCACACAGGTTTTACACTAATATGTCACTAGGATGTTTTTAAAAGTTTTTTTATTGTGTTATCCTTAATATGTACAATGCAATGGTGATAGTAGTTTTTTCGTCCCATCACCAACGTTTTAAAATTCTATGAGTTCCGGACTGGACTCAAAACATACAGGTTTTTTACACAATGAAATAACTTTGAAAAGTCTTTAGGTACATCAATTCATTCCATCATCGTGGACTTGCGTCATCCTTATGTGCATTCAAAAACCAAGATCTCCACATCCATTTACTAGTTGGAGAATTATTTGTTTATGCAATTCCCTTGTAAACCCCCGACTTTCTCTCTCTTCCTCCTCCCCCTAAATGTTTACAGGAATTTGGGGAAAATATTAATGCCAGGAGAGGGCATTACCCAAGGACAGGGGAACCTGAAATATTACAGGGAATTGACATATCTAGGGGAAGACAGATTTAGATTACCGACATTTATTAGATGATAATAAACAAATAGCATTTGATTAAAAACCCCCCAAAAAAATACTTAAGCTATTTGATAAAAACTCCTTAAACTATTTGATAAAAAAAAATACTTAAACTATCTGATAGAGAAAAACTCCTTAAACTATTTGATAAAAAAAAAATACTTAAACTATCTGATACAGAAAATACTTAAATTGTCTGATAACAAAAATACTTAAATTGCTAATAGTAAATAAAGTACAGTACTTTTGACGGCTTCATTGGGTACCCAATCTGTCATCGTTGCTAATTATCGATGGCATCGATTAGTGGAGAGTTGAGCGAGGTCCTCACTGCTACGAATTCCCAGTCGAACTCTCCCCCAGAGGTGCTCCACATAAACGATCGGCCGATAAGGCGGTGATAAGTAAACCATAGGCCGATAAGGCGGTGAGATGATGGAGGGCACTCGCGTGTGTGTTAGCCCACTCAGATCTGGATCCACTCTGACTCTGCGAGCGACTTATCAACCGGTGCTCCGTCCTTTTAATCCTCTATAAAGGATATAGTGTTCTTAATCCGATTACGGGGCCTCGGATCGGTATTCGTTTCGTTTACCTTCCAACATATTTCACTTAAACAAAATCAATACACTCACATTCGAAACACAAAGATATTCTTAGAACATTTATAATATTATCAATAATTATTAATTCGTTATATAAACTAAACAAAAAAAAAATATTTATCTCTAATTTACACTTTAAAATTTATAATAAATTTTACGAGGGTACTTAGTTAGATAATTACTTGTCAGTGCAAGACCCCTTATTCGGGCTTAAACAATGAATGATAATTTTTTCCCTTCAATAAATAAAATAACCGAATTACAGGCGTAAACAATCGCTAATTTACATTGGCTATAAAAGTCTATCGGTCACACCCTCATTATTACTATCGTAATTTATATTTTATTTTTAATTTCTGTTATTTTTAAAACGTCTAATCTATTTAAGTACTGAAAGTTTTTTGTGGGGGGTTATTTTTTTAATTGAGGTATAAACTTTATTTTACTAACATTTTTCTTTCGTTAACCAGAATTTTATTTATTTATATGCAACATATTTATAGGGAACATGATCCCATAATTGATAAAAAGTTTTTTTTATTATATTCCAAAAAATGTGTTGCTTTTTACTTAACCGCTTTTCTCGCTGCGAAGCAAAAACAGCTTTTTTCTTGAGGGAGTTTGAGTAGAACCTTGATGTTCCATGTATCTGGGTTTTTAATAACTTCAAAACAAAAATTATAGGCCTGTACGTTCATAAGCACATGGTAGTTTAAACAAGTTACATTATTGCTTTACAAAAAGCCAACGTATAGTCATACTTGTGTACATCTTTAAAACACAAAAAACCAAAACAAATGCATTCTGATGTCAAGCGAGCCACTCATGTCAATTATATTTACATTTGCCTTTTTAGTTATTTGACTGTTTTAAATAAAATTTGTATCAAACATAATTTTTTATGTATCATTAAAATAGACAACATATATAAACAAAAGAGTGTGCTTTGGCAATGGCTGCGGAAAGCGCTCAGCTTTAATCTATAAATTATAAAATATAAAAAAAATAACAATTTAGTCTTGATGAGCTCAGACAAATGAAAATTGACAGTATTATTAGACAAATCTTATGCATAAATAAAATAATATCACTCATTATTGACAAAGGTGGCATACAGTATGTGGAAGCTCATTCCTCTTTTTCTACCTCCCTCTATAAAACAGAGATTATTTGCCTGAAATGGTGTTCCCCTGAAACTCATGCAATGGGTTACTCTTTTGCATTTTCCCAACTATCGACCTATCAATTATTTATCCTGCTCTGCCTGAACTTACTGCTTCTATCTGATGCAAGAATTTATTTTTTTAGTTAGTTTTTGTTGATTGCAGATATTATTTTCATTTATATTGGGATTTATTTCGTTTTGGTATACGTGATTATACATATGTGACCCAGTGTAGTAACTATGTATAAAGTTCTTTGTCTAATAGTTATTAATAAAATAATTTAGCTTCACATACATTTTTTATACGTTTCGAAGGCATTTCATGATAGCCAGTAGTTAATATGCTAAACTTAAATTATGATGAGATATAAGGTATTGATTCTTAAATGATATATTATCTTATTTGTCACTACCTCTGAGGTGTTTTGATATAAGTTAACATTTCATGTCAATACAATTTTAATATTTTTATATATATATAAAAAAATACAATGAAATAATAATAAAATAGATGTAAACATTTGAGGATAAAATTAAAATTTAGCTAGGTAATTACTCCTTCAATACTGAAATCATGATTAGTGTCATTATAAATACCCTCAATGATTTAAAAGTAAATAAGGAGTAAACAATGTTGCGAGAATAAAGGAATACAAGTTTATATTCATGTTGTTGTCGGCCATTAGAGGAGTGTTGAAAGACTGCAGGATGACATTGTCAACAGAAAGGTCCAAAAACAAAGGTGCGAAAGAGTCAAGAAAAAAATTTAGGACGTCCAAGTTGACACTAATAAGTTGGTAGGTTGGCCTATTTACTTGTTACCAAGTAGATCTGGTGATTTCAAGTTCCAAGGTGAACGGGCTCATACAGGTAAAACTTCTCTCAGCCCCAAAGCACCATTTGTGGGCCCAGAGCTCACTCTACCTTATTTACTGCATCAAATTTATAGTTTTTCAAACTATTTTTTTTTTTGCCAATAAAACCAAAAATAATATTGCTGTTAAGAAGGAATAAAATAAGTACATTTCATAACTTACATTTAAAGTTTTAATCTTAAATATATGTCCATTTATAAAATATTTACATTATTTTTTGTCTTCAAATTTTCCCTGGCCTAACAATAAGAAAGCAATAACAATAATAATAAGATGTTTTTTCATGAGAAACAATAAAAAAATCGAGAAAATATTAATAATTAGAAACAATGAATATTAATATTACCTCTTTGAATCTTAGAGCATATGTCTGAAATGTTATCATACTCTTCTCTTAATGCTTGGCTATAGTCTAACAGAGAACAAATACTTTCTGCTACCAAATCACTATCTCCAACCTAGAACACACATTACTTCAATAAATATAAATAATATGGAGTGTGGTATAACAAAATTAAAGAAAAAAAGCTGGTCGAAACAGTAATTTTTTGGTAACTAAATGACCATAGATTTTAAAAATAATTGCTGGCAGTAAGTAAATGGTGAAACCAAGAATATTAAACAACGATGCAATATACTATTTAGTTTTATTATAAGAGTGCCAAATTAATATACTTATTACAATGCATACATAACCACCAAGCTACTTTATCTCTAAACCTTTCCTAAGTGCTGAAGACATTAATTTTTCACGATTTAACAATAAAATGTACAAAATATTTTATTTTATCAAGTGGTAAATTTGATGGATTCTTTTTAATTAAAAAGAAACAGAACATACTACATTTATATGCTGTTTGTCTTTTTATTTTTTTATACTATCAATTAGTTATATAACAATCAAAAGTTTGTTAGTAACTGATTGTATATGTGGTGAATTCTCTCAAGTGATGAAGACGGGAGAAAAGATTTGCTTCCAGTCGATGTACTTTTCACTGTACCATCACCCCTAGCTTAGGAGCCAGTGTTCCTCTTCACTGTCTAGGAGGGAAGGTTCCTTCCTCTTTTCCATAAGTGAAACTGTGTTTGACCATTCCTTAATGTTTTATATAACTGCTTTTAAAGAATGAACCATCTGAATACAGAGTACCTCTAGTATTTTATATTTCTTAGGCTAATAACTGGTAAACCCACAGTTTGGTATTTTGTACAAAACAAACCAATAAGTGCATAGGCACAAGGTTAGTTACTTAGGCAGTTCAGAATGCACCTTTGGCCCTTCATTTTAAAAAAAAAACACCTACACTGATTTCTGTAAAGAAGCCACCAATGTCAATTATCTGTTAGTTATTTAGAAAGTTAATAATTCAACTATTTTTACTATACATAATGAAAAATAGTAAATGGTACATATCATTACAATATATACATTAATATTTAATAATATGGTGATGGTTAGTTAATAATAAGAAACTTTAATATATTTGTGAAATATTGTTGTGTTTATTTATATTATTATTCTGGCTTCATTTTTGTTTTCTAAGTTGTTTGTTCTTTATTAAAAAAAAATTAACATTTTAGTTGAAATTAACTCTATATACGATTTGTAAATACATCTCTGAATGATTGACCTCCCTTTGGAATTCGATGAAAATTTCTACACCATAGTTTTAAATGGAATCATGGCCCAATATACACCTTAAAACAGACGTATAAATTTTTTTGCGCCCTTCTCTATGACTGTGAGACATAGAAAAAATTGCTGACAATATTAAGGAAACTTCAGACCTTTGTAACTCACTGTCTGTGGTGTCAACTAGGAGTTTGATGAGCTAGTTCATAGTCAAAGTAGTAGGTAGTTAGCAAACTAATGAGATACGTAAATTGTAAAATAAAAAGTCACGTATGAGAATTTAATTTATTGAGTGAAAATTATTTCAATAACAGCTTCAATGACTCTTGCTATTATAGTTCAAGGGTTACTGGTTTCGAAAAAAATAACAAGCCCCTAAAAAGGACTGAATAGTACCGACAGGAGTAGGCCCTGTGAAAATCTATACAGACATCACTACTTCGGTGTTGAGTTAATGCCCTTAAGATGGATGAAATGTCAAATCTACCAAGCAGGCAAGGAGCTTTAGTCATTTTTTTCCCCCTTCTGAAAAAGCAGCTTTAATTGGGAACACTTTGATGTGGCTGTGTCAATTGGTGCAAGAGACATCTGGTCATGGTTGAGGCCCCATGTCACAGCTGTGACACAGGTTATAAGTCAAATTTTTACAAGTACCTTCAGAACTTTTGACATCACCAAATCCTTATTTATGTAAATATATACATCAAAGATAAAGAAAATCAAAGAAAGCATATTTTTTATTCATAAGTCTCGACATAATAATTGATTTTATTACCTTTATAACGAGAGGTTTTATGAAAGATAAGTAAATAATGATAATGTTTGTTTAATTATCTAAACATATAAAAAAAAATGTCAAATTTTAATAAAGAAAAATCATAAATGAGATTAACTGGCATGCTTATTTTATGTATGTGTTTAATTCAAGGCCCCCCAATACATAGAAGTTGGGGGTCAGACATATGACAGTGACAGGTTGGAACTTTTCAGGTAACTTCTTTGTAAACCTCAAACCTTAAGTGTCAATGCACACTGAGACGACATCTTGCCACTTGCCTCTTTGCTTCTCTAAACTTGAAAGAAATTAACCAATAATTTTTATTTGTTTGCTGTTGGACACCATAGAAAATCACAGCAATATCAAGAACCTGTAAACAGCCTCAAAAATCTTCAACTGACTGAATGGTTGGTTCAACAATAAGCCACTGCCAATGGGCAACCCAAAAAGATTACTACATGTGGAGCAACACACACACTGCCTAGAAAAATTTTATGAAATTTTTGTTGCTCTCATTAACACACTTAATCCAATGACCCACTGACATCAGTGATGTGGTAGCAGACAAGAGAAAAAATAGTCATACTCTAGATAATCAATCAGCTGTCACTCTATTGCAAGTAAGCTCAAATAAAGTTGGGAGGTTCTTTTTTCCTGAATCTAACATAATACTGAAGAAAAACCAGCTTTTACAATTAGAAATTTATGATAATTCTTTGCTTTTATTAGTAAACTTGCATCTTTGTAACAAATAATTATGGAATGAGCCACTATTTTCTTATGATTTCAAGTATCTTAACTCAGATATACCAACAATTGATATTCATGCCTGAATTTTGTTTTAAGGTGTACTTTCATAAAATTTATAATGAAAATTGAGATGTACACACCAAATCCAAGTTAAATGCTCCAAATGAAGTCATAGAACCAGCTTCTAGAATTTTTTGCCATCTCAAAACCCCTTTTTGAAAGCTGACAATATCATTTTTAGGGCCCATGGGTGAAAAAAATGCATACTTTAGAGAGTTACAATAATCTTCATAATCGAGGTTGAGAAGCTTTGATCTTTCCTTCAACCTCCACCCCTCAATCTGAAATTGATACAATTTATCTTTTCGACATCACAAGTGAATAGGAAAAATAAAAATCTATCTAAAATACTAATTACTTACTGATCCCTGCCATACTGTATTATTGGTAACTAAAACAATATTCAAAGTGTTAATCACATTGTTCCTGATATCCCAGTTAGTTATAAGTCTAAGCTTTGAGCTATCAGTCAGGTCTACATCTAACGCACCGAAATGAAAACGGCATTCAGAGTCTGAAGTCATTGCGTATTAAAGATGCGTTTAACATAAAAACATATATACCAACTAAAAAATTAAGATGGCGTTTCTTTCGACGATAACCTATTCTAATGCCAAAGAGCTAATTGTTGACAGCTACATTATAAGATAACTTCCCCCGTGTTAACTTCAGAAGCTTGAAAATTCCAGTAATAATAAGTAAAATGCAGTACAACCCTAATAATTATTGTGAATTATTATTGATATTAGTGAATTCTTTACGAGCATATGCCTGATTAATCTGCCTTTGAAAAAATAAGACGTCACTGGGTCATATCTGTGATTTGTTCTTTCACTTCAATGAATCAACAAGTATTACGGCTTACCACTGCTTAAGGTTCCCTAAGCTTGTTGGCTGTGGCATGGAATGTAGCTAATTTTTCGGCGTGATTGCGTTATTTAGCCGAAATAATTGCCAACAGCAGGCAATAGCATCTACTCTTTCACAATCAAGTATTGAGAATTCGTATCCTCCCTTGTAGCTTTTGGGGGTCTATCGAGCTACCAGTTGAACTAAAGGGAGAAATTTGTTTATTTAAACTTCTGATCATTCTCTCATTCACTGCCACCGTAAATTTGGGAATGGATTTCTGGCGGAAGATGCGTTTACGTCCGGGTATATAGATTGGTCAGTAAGAAAAGTTACATAAGGATCATTGTGGGAATGGCGTCATCTCGAGTACGCTCGTGGCTTAGAGGAATTCGTCACACGTAGAACACGAAAACAAAACAAGTTCATTCGCTAATGCAATAATTAGATAGCGAAGACGTTGGGGCGTACAAGCTGAGTAGAACACGTCGTTGACATGGGTGACCAAAAACTAATAAAACATGGCTATTATCCTGTGTTGCCATACATTCAAATAATATTGAATGAGGAATTTAATGCCATGCTGAAGGAAGGTATCATATTACCGTCTTAAATATCTTTTGCATCACCAGTATTTTTGGTTAAGAAACCAGATGTTAGCCATAGATTTTGCGTATACCACCGCCAAGTAATGAATTTCACGAAACCCCGTCTGCCTTACATTTCTAGCATCTTGAACAGACTTTGAGATGCCAAGTATCTCTCAACACTTGATATTAAAAGCACATATGGCAGGTTCCTTAGAAAAGAGCAGTAAGTAATATAGAAATGTATGTGTATGCTTCTTTTTTATGCCAGTATTTACAGGCATATTTACTTAATAAAGCTATACAATCCCACTCTCTTTCATAAATCACCTAACTCCTTCAATTCAAATCATCCGTTTACTTCCATTCTATCTACTTGTTCAAGCATTTCGTACCTATACATTCCGGCTCACTGACATGATTAAAAAATGTGATATGAATATGTAAAGGGTTACATTGGATGCTGTTAGAAAGGGATAATATAATAAATGAATATCTGTCTAAAGCTACTGTGCAGTGAGCTGGAATGCATAGGTATACATACAAGATTTGTAGAATCCTAATTCTTATTTGTTTATGTACAGCTAGAAGTATGTTTAGTCTCAGATACATCTTTGGTAGTGAATATAAAAAAAAATTAAGTTTAAAGTTTATATATCGAAGTCAACTATATTTGTGTATGAATATTTTTTTAAAGTATTGTTTATTTTTCCTTTTTTACAGGTGAATTATAAGTATAAAAATGAGCTTTCAATATTTGTAGATTCGTGATTCTTATTTGTTTGCTTTCTTAGTTTTGAAAAAATGTAAATTTTGATAATAAATTGTTTACTTATTGATTTGATTTTATTTGGTATGTTAACATGTAAGTTGATTTTGGGATCCACTCTCCAGATATGTACTTCTCCATCTTGAACCTTTCCCTGTCCATCATCCCTTCTTTAGCTTCCAGTGGTGCTTCTCGAGATTCTGGATTCTCTTCATGATAGATGTCAATACCTTTTCCTTCCATTCCATGAAATGAAACTTTCCATTTATTGGTGCTTTGAGTGACTCCTGGAATATAATGTTTCTTGATCTAAGTAATTTGTTGTTT
The DNA here is from genome assembly GCA_930367205.1 of Acanthosoma haemorrhoidale. NCBI lineage: Eukaryota > Metazoa > Arthropoda > Insecta > Hemiptera > Acanthosomatidae > Acanthosoma > Acanthosoma haemorrhoidale. The sequence goes on from OV884009.1 coordinate 93,356,796, forward strand.
GAGAAAACTCGGTATCTGTAGTCCCCCTCATATCCAACAAGTACTCCATGAGTAGTTTTTTATCAAATTTTCTTTGGCTATATGGACCCAACATTTTGATCCTATTATTCGAAGATTTTTGATTCCAAGTTTTTCTACTTATCCAATGTTCAAATGGAAATTTACCTTTTTCTGATGGCAGACCAGTTCCATTTAATATATAGACTGCAGCATTAATAATTTATTTCTGCACATAGGTCCTTAGGTGAGAATGCTTCTGAGGCCTCTTGCAGTCTCAATAATCCTAAGGTTTTCACTCTTAGCACAGCCATTTGGTTGTGGAGTGTATAGTATAGCATACCTGATTTCAATCTCTTTGGATTTGAGGAAGTTTTCTAACCCTTTTATTTTTAAATCCCCCACTGGTCATATTACACTGAATGCACATCACTTTATAACCTAGCATGTTTACTTCTGCTAAAAATTCCTTGATTTTTTAAAGACTTCATCCTTGCTTTTAATAAAATATAATTTTTGAATACAAGAAAATATTTAACACCACTTTTCGAAGGAATAAATGGGCCATATACATCAGTGTTTATAATCTGACCAGTCTTTTCCGATGTCCAAACTTGAGTCTATGAGCTTTTGCTTTTATGCAACCCTCACAGAATTCACCACCATAAGTTAAGTCAAAATTGAGCTCTCTATTAACTATGCATACATGATGTTTATTCTGATGACTCATCCTTGCATGATATAGTTGCAATAGGTTATGGTTTTAAGTAGGAGTAGATAAATTGTTATTTTCCGACTTACAGCTCTGTGTTGTGGGTACTACCCTAATGGCTAGATTATAGAGACCATCACAAACTTTACTACTCCCTGACACAAGAGTTTCTTTACCTTCAAGTAAGTTACAGCTAACTGTAGTGGATTCAAATTTACTATTTGGCCTATGATCATGTGCCCCAAAAAAGATTCTTAGAAATACCAGGAACCAGCCAGACATTAGTGAGCACCAATCTCTTCCAATAATCCTTTGAAGCAGCTTAAATCAAAATAGATCCCTTATCAAGTGCCTTGACATGGTCATCCTTGAATGAATCAAAACATCTAGTTTTAACTATTAGTCATCTTAGCAACCATAACCTCTTCTGAACAACTATCGACCAGGTCGCTCTCAATGTACACAATTTTATAAAAGTTGTAAACTCCTTTGTTCATTTATGAGTCTCCATCCAGTAGTAAAGAGATTGAATCGGAAGGGATTCAAAAATTTTGCATATCAGTAGAACATCTTTGTTTTTGGCAGATTGTTTATCAATTTCTCCCCTCAACCAGTTCCATGAATCCAATAGCTGATGTCTGTACTTCAACAGAACGACTAAAACAAAAAAAACTCTGATGACTCTAGAGATAATAACAGATTAGGTCACAGTTTTGATACTGAAAACTATTTCTATTCTTAGCAAAAATCTTAAAAAAATCAGGGCTTGTTTACTTTTACAGGAGGCAGTAGTTTGCTCTCTGAATTTTATTGTTAAGCTAAATATTGTAATTTTATAAATTGACTTTTTTCTCCAGATAAACCTAATCATAAAATAAAGGTCAAAATATCAGATATACAAGAAATTAGAAAAATTTTAACATATAAAAATAGAAGATATGTGGGTGATGTTTGGTATAAATATTAGAAGGTTATCATATTTTCCTTATTTATTATTATACAATGTAACAAGTATTGTTACAACAATGTACGAGTTATGTGTTTCTCAATGCTTAGAGTATTAGAAAAATCACATTATACAGGTCCTGTCAATTATTATATATTGCATAATAATACTTGACTTGATTCTTCATTATTGATTTTTCTTGGTACATTTGTTGCTCTAAAAAAGTTAAATTCTCAAACGATGTAGTTTATCTAATTTTTAGTGACCCTAAACTAAGTAATTTACAAATAACTACTAAAGGAACAAATACATGGGTGAATTATGGTTTATACTTTTCACTGGGTTGATTAGAAAGTTAGGAATTTTTAATTGTTTTGCTCAATTGCATCACTATTGCTAGTTCCTAATTGGAGTGTAATATTTGTCCAGATTGAGATGCTCCACTGAAGTTTCTTTCAGATTATGTAATGTTAAATATATATTTCTGAATTTTACGAAGTACGAGCATATAAAACTGTGTAAATTAAAAATTTTCGACCAATTTAGATGCTACAACTCCAGTTATCTTCTTTTTTTTTTTTCATTTAATAGGATATTAAATAAAACAAAAGCACAATTTCATATAAACAGTTTATGTGATTTCTAAAATCTAACGATGCCAGGTGAATGTGTAGGTGTGTTACTCCATATAACTAATGCTGCTTCCACAGCTTCTTTTTCTTTCGACTTCAACAATTTCTTTACTTGGTTAACTGCAGACTTGCCTACCCCTTTGGTATAATGTTGCCTTTCCATTGGACTGATAATGGTGCAACAATGTAATACGTTTTCAATGTAAAATTCCACTCTCCAATGAATAATATAAACTCTAAGGAGCAGTAGTTAGTGCTTTTATCGGAATAGACCACCTGCGTTACACCACATTTTGCATAAATATGTATTAGTGCTGATATAGTACTCGTAGATGACACATCAGATAGTCTTTTAAATTCAAAGAATGATGAAAAATAATCCACCACCACCAAAAATGTATATTTATCGAATTCCAATATATCTGTCACTACTTCCATCCATGGGCCTTCGGGAGCTTTCCTTAATTGCAGCGTCTCCTGATTTTTTTTATATCAAGATCTTCACAAATTTTATGTTGTTATGTATGTAAATGAATCCATAAGAGTTTTGACCTCACATACCTTTCACAGGCCTCAAACCCTTGGAGCTACTGGATGTTCTTCCTGTATCAATGCAGCACCCACACAATATCCACTTGCATCTACTTGAATCTCAACTTTTTTTGACGCATCAAGCTATTGTAAAATTAGAGCCACTTGCAACTTACATTTTATAGTTTCCCAACCCTTTTCTTGCATTTAAAACCATTTGCTAAATGATTCTTGCAACCGGGCAGCTATACTAGGTCAATCAATGGCAACAAACAAATTTTGCCATGTAATTGACTAGTCATAAGCAATCACTTTAACCTTACTTGCATCTGGCATGATAACTTTATTCATAAAAAAGGGTCCCATATATTCTATTTCTGTTTTTCTTATTTTGCATTTCTTCTTGTTTAACTTAAAATTTCTCTGTTCTGCTCTCTTTGACAATTTCCCTAATTTTTTATTATGGTCTCCTAGCTTCCTCCATTGTATCTTCTTTACCAAACACTACGATATCATCAGCAATGGCAATAACACCTTCTATGTCCTCCATAATTTGAAACATTCTTCTCTGGAATTCTTCAGTGCTAAAGACGACCAAATGGGAAATGTTTAAACCAAAATCTTTCATAAGGTGTCCAAAAAGTGGTCAATTCTTGAGAATCTGGATATAAATTCATTTGATGGAATCCATTTTTTGCATTGGGCACACTGCTAATTGCCGCTTTTGCTAACAGAGGAACGATCTCTTCTGTTAACAGATTGAAGACTGTTGGTGTGATAAAAGTGCCATATTAAATTTTTATTTAATTTCTATGGTGCGATTCATACTCTGTTTCATTTATTGGCCGTTACTATAAATACCATGTTTGTGGTCCATTTAATTGTATGTTCCACTTAATATATCACATTTAATTTTTCTAGTCTCTGTATCTCTAGTTTAGCTATTATTTTTATCACTCTGACAGGCAATCTCCTGGGTGATTTACATACTGGAAGTGCAACTTTCCGACCTTTCAACTTCTTCCATCTTCAAGTATTTCCATTTTATTAGCACTTCAATTTGTAAGACACGCTCTCTATCAACCACCTCCTCTCCATTATCACTTGTTAATACTTGACTATACTTACTTACCTTTGAAACTATAATCAATTTAAATATGTCCTTCAAACCTATTACATTGTACGTTGCACAAGTATCTATTTGAACTTGAAAAATTTTAAAATCACTTGAATTAACTTTCAACAATTTTTGTGCTCTTCTTGAAGTTGCAATACTAAGCACACACACTGTCACTGTTTAACTTGCACTATCTGACTCCTTTTATAATTTTTTAACATACATTTACACATTTTTTTTAGACTGGGTGGATTTTGAACATTTGAAACACTTTTTACCGTAGTGTCTCTGTAACTCACTTTTCTTTCATTAATGAATGCTTTCCCCACAATATCTGCAGGTTCCCATTCTGGATATAAACCTTTTTTTCAATTGATCTTCCTCAAATTTATTGACAATATCATCTTCGAATTTAGATTAAATTTTCATTTTCCCATTTGTTTGTTCATTTTCTGAACTTCCTACTTTCCTACAAACTGATCGGTTAACATTTCATCTTGTAAAACTTTGAACTTAAATGTCATAGCTTCTTCTTTTAAGATTAGAATAAACTTACTATAATCCATTTGTTCATATTGTACAGTCTTTTCTTGAGTGTCATCACCTAATCCAATTGCTAAATTATTTTGTCTACTGAAGTCTCTTCATCTGCACCTATTTGTCATAACAATCTTGTACCTTCCAATTTGACAACTGTTTTAACAGTTGCTACCCTTTCCTTATCCTCCTTGTCGAGATCAGTCACCAATTTATAATTCTTCCAAGTTTGTTTCCACAATATATCGTTTTACCTTCAACTGGACTAGGACCAGAAAATTCATAATTAGCTCGTCTATTCTTCTTCTGACACCATGTTGTTTTATTCAAATACACTCGTAATAGATAACTTATTTATTATTAATAAATCACATATCCATACCAATGTGTACATATGTACACAGTGACTGTGTCAACTAAACCCATCAATAACCTCTCCTATTGTTAGTTGTCCGTGTTGTCCAAGGAGGTGGGGAGAGCAATGGAGTGGCCAGGCCAACCTAAGGAGGAAAGATTGGTGCCAGGGAGGGGATTTCATAGAGGTCTTTCAGCGCCAGTTGAAATGGGCTGTATTGGTATAATTCTGCATTTGTATTATTAGTTGTTTTATATGATTTATATTTAGTTGTAACGATAAGAGCGGCACTGTTGCGTTTTGTGATCTGGTTGGCATGTGCCTCATTGACTCCTCTTGTGACCGTCCATGAGTGTGTGTACTGTACATATGTATCCGATTAAATCTGTGCTCTTCTTCGTTTAACTTGCATTTATACTTTATTTCCCTGCACTTTATGGGCCCAGGGTGTTGATTTTGCAAGTTTTGTTTTAACGAAAGAGTCGGATTCAGTTTTGTTTTGTGTGCGGTGTAACCTGTTTGACTCACGTGCGCGGTCGGTTTCGGTTTGTTCGTTTATGCGATGGCTAGTTCATATATGAACCTTCCTTTCGGTATAAAGCCATTCGATGGCTCAAATTTTGGTAATTGGGACTTCAGGATAAAATTGCTACTTGAGCAAAACGGAGTACTTCAAGTTCTAAAAGAGGACCCCCCAACTGGGGAAGCCGAACTCAAGTTGTTTAATCAAGAAGATGTAAAAGCCCGTAACGTTATTGTGCAAGGACTTGCCGATAATATATTACCTACAATCAAGGAAAAGAAGACGGCGAAGGGGATAATGGATGCCCTAGCAGTGACTTAAAGCATGGGATGAAATCGCTTGTCACCGCCCAGAAGGCTTGGAGAAAATTGGAATACAATAATGATCGCCCTCTCCAAGAGTTTTTTCAAGCGTTTGATTCAATGGCTTCGGAGGTGAGAGTGGCTGGTGGTAATTTAGAAGAGGATGAGGTTGTAAACCAGCTTCTTGTTGCAATGTCGTCCGATTATGATTCTGTGGTATCTGCGATGGACATTTTGTGTTACTACACAAAATACGACCAAGACGGCCTGTGTTACTACAGGACAAGACGGCCGTTACTTTGGAGTATGTGAAAAACACACTTCTGGCCGAATATGAGAGGAATTTGAAGAAAGAAGATCACCCGTCTGCAAATGTTTTTTCAGCTTATAAAAATAGAGCTAAAAGCTTTAATAAAAATTTGAAGGTCGGTCAAAACAAAAGTATGTCTAACGTTATTTGTTATTATTGCAAAAATCGAGGTCATTTTAAGAATAATTGTCCTAAACTTAAAAATAAAGGATTTGCCGCCATTTCTAGTGATAACAACTGTGAGGAATTTCTGTTTACTACCCAGGATAACAGTAGTGATACCACAACAAATAAGGCAGTAGTATGTAAACAATCGTCTAATGAAGCATGCTTCGTAGTCGATTCAGGTGGGACATGTCATCTTATAAGGGAAGAGCTCAGTGTTTTTCTAAGAGATTCAACTCCAGTAAATGTTAATTTTAGTGTGGCAAAGGCAGGTGAATCAGTGGTTGCGTTAAGGAAAGGAAATTTGTTTTGTATGTCAGAAGATGGAAATAAGGTTCGTATAACTAATGCTATTGTGTGCAAAAATTTAACAATGAATCTCTTATCTGTTATGAAGTTGGAGGAGAAGGGATGCAGAGTAGTATTTGAAAATTCCTGTGTTAAAATATTTAGGGGATCAAATGTTATGACAGGCTATCTCCTTGGCAAACGGTATGTAATTAAACTTCACCTTCTTAAGGAACAAGCAAATGTTGTTGGTGCATGTAACAGTCTAATGCATCGAAGGATGGGGCATAGTGCATTATATCCTGTTGGAATTTGTGACATTTGTTTAAAGGGGAAGCAAACTAAGTTATCATTCATGAAGAGCAACGAACCTAAGCACATCATTGTATCTCCAGAAAAATGCATTCCTGAAGATCAGAGTAAATCTCCCACACCTCAAGACAAATGTAAGTCTCCCATACCTGGACCGAGTGATGTTATAGAAGATATTGCAGGTGATTCTGATTCAGAAAGTATTTTCCGTGGTTTTCCTGACGAAACGTCTGGTTATCCCAAGAAAGAACGAAAATCAAAAAGTAAAAAGGTAAAACCAAAGTATTTGGATGATTTTGTTATTAATTTTGCCTTAAATGAAATGGCTTTGTCCACTAATGCCGAAATAGATGTTCCCAAGACATTTTCAGATGCGACTACGATCCCGATTGGCAGCAAGCCATTAACGAAGAATTAACCTCATTAGAAAGTAATAAGACTTGGGAAGAGGTAGATGCTCCGCCGGATTTGACCCCCATTGACTGTAAGTGAGTTTTCACCATAAAGACTTCCAACAGTGAATCTAAGAAGAAGGCGCGCTTAGTGGCTAGCGGTTTTCAACAACATCTTTATGACGTTGACAACATCTATGCACCGGTTGCCCGTTTCACGACACTTCGAGTACTTCTTTCTACGGCTGCAGAGAAGGATCTATTAATTGATCAGCTTGATGTTCGGAGTGCGTTTCTTAAAAGTGATCTAAAGGTGCCAGTTTATATAAAGCCACCGGAAGGCTATAAAAGTGCTAAAGTGTTAAAATTGAAAAAGGCTTTATATGGTCTCAAACAAAGTCCAAAAGTGTGGAATGACCATTTAAATGATAGATTATTGAAATTTGGATTTTGTAGATCTAATGTAGACCCATGTTTATATTTTGATGACAGTGTTTATATTCTTGTATGGGTTGATGATTTTCTATTAATAGTTAATTCTAAATCTAAATTGGAAAATGTTAAGAAATTATTAATGACAGATTTAGAATGTAAAGATTATGATAATAATGGAAATTTAGGGTTGAATATTTTCAGAAATAAACTAGGGAATATTGTAATTAAACAGGAAAATCTTATTAAGAAAATATTTCATAAGTTTAATATGTCAGATGCTAAATCTAAGCGAATACCTATTGAGCCTAAGCTTAATCTCGAAAAAGGAGATCCGAATAATTGTCCTAAGCTACCTTATAAATATGAAGCTTAATGTATTTGATGGTCGCTTCTCTACCAGATCTAACTTATGCAATTTCATATTTTGGTATATTTCAAAACTGTTTTACTGTAACTCATTGGAAGCACTTGAAAAATGTTGTAAGATACTTGAAACATAGTCCTGACATGGCTCTTAGCTTTGACAAATCTAACTCTAGTGATGTTCATATAAATGCATATGTTGATGCAGACTTTGCATTTGACAAAAATTACAGAAAAAGTGTATCTGGTTACGTTATCAAGGTAAATAATAATGTTGTTTCATGGGGATCCAGGAAACAAGGTGTAGTTGCTTCAAGTAGCTGTGAAGCCGAATATTATGCACTAGGTGACTGTATTAAAGAGGTACTATTTTTGAACAAATTATTAAATGAGAGTTTTAACTTTAAAGGTAAAATTAATATTTTTGAAGACAACCAGGGCACTATTAAAATTGCAAGTACCTGTGAGACCAAAAGGTCCAAACATTTTGATGTAAAGTATAATTTCGTAAAAGATATTGTTGATAAAAATATAGTTAAATTGCATTATGTTGATTCTTCTAATCAAATAGCGGATTTGAATCCTTAGCATTTAATAAATTCTCGATTTTTGTTGAACATTTAAACTTGATAGATTGTAAGTAATGCGAAATTAGAAGGGCGTATTGGTATAATTCCGCATTTGTATTATTAGTTGTTTTATATGATTTATATTTAGTTGTAACGATAAGGGCGGCACTGTTGTGTTTTGTGATCAGGTTGGCATGTGCCTCATTGACTCCTCTTGTGACCGTCCATGAGTGTGTGTACTGTACATATGTATCCAATTAAATCTGTGCTCTTCTTCGTTTAACTTGCATTTATACTTTATTTCCCTGCACCTTAAAAGGTTGTAGGCCTGTTCTATTAGTTGTTTTAATTATTATAAAATGGTCTTATTTATTATTATTATTATGGGCATCCACTATTGTTCTCAGGACTTTTGATTGAAAGGATTGGTGTTCGACTTTTTTGCTGTTTGGAAAAAAATAATATTCCTTATTTTACACCTAAAGAGATAAAAGATGTTGAAATTATGGAACATGTCCAGGAAATCACTGAAGAAATTTCTGGATAAAATATGTCATGGTTTCTCTCGTTACACTTCTTGTTTATGGCTTAACGGAAAACATTGTTGATCGCCTTTACTTCATTGACTACAATGCTTGATCCCCGATGGAAACAATGTGTCATCTAATCAAGCAACAATGCTGATAGTGCTTAAGTGTTACTTCAAAGACCTGTAGCTTTTTTATTGCCTCCAAAAAATCACCCCAGCACAACAAATCTAGAAGATTTGTGAGGGAAACAAACATAAAAAGCTTTTGGATTTTCTTCATCGGATAATAAAATGGGAGGAACTTACAACGTATTGAAACAGTTGACGCATCCGTGACCATTCAAGGATATTTGGAAGAATAAATACTCTCTAATGAAAACGATTTTTTTAAATTTAAGAAGAATGAAGAAATGCGAGAAAATTTCGTCCCCCCACACAAGGTTGAAAAAACGATCTTTGCGCTCTAGGGTGTCGAGTGGCATCAGAACGTGAGTTCTCCAGTGCAGATAAAATCATTACTGAACTACGAAGCTATCTGAGCCCAAGGAAGGACAAAATGCTTGTTTTTTGTCAGACAACATGTGGGGAAAACAAAAGAGATGGTAGATAGTCCTTTTTTTAATCAAAGTTTAATAATTATTATTACTAGGTGCCTACTTGCTTGAAACATATTTTTCTTCATAAAAATTGCAAGTTAAACCTTTTAAATAATTAAAATGTTAACAATTGGGTTCTTACTATTTGTATTTAGTTATTGCCGTAGTCTCTCAATAAAGTGTTGTTTTTTTTCACTAACGCGTCAAGCATTTCTGATGAATTTTGCTTTCAACAAGTTTATTTTTTTTTAATAAAATTGAATTTTGCTTTAATTTCTCCATATAACAAATACTGAAAAATAATTGTAAAGTATTACTCTTTGAAATAGGAATTACAAACTATCATTCAGACCTTATTACCTTCTAAAACTGTGCTTTAAACAGTTCTCATTCAATTATACTTGTTTATTATTATAACAAGACCTCTCCAGCCTTTCAGGTATATTTGTAATCATTTTATATATATTGTTTTAATTCTTCTGAATGCACGGGGATTGTTATAAATTGATCTTTAGCTACATGTTATTTTTATTTTATTTGGTTAGCCCAACTTCCATACACAGGGTCTTTGGAGCATACAGTAATATATTTAACTTTGATTTTAGAATAAAAAACTTTTTGAAAACTTCACATATTCGCCGTGCCATATTCATAATCTGCCTAAAATATTTTCTGCTGTGTTTATGAAGTGGTTTTGACTGTTTGGAGTGCCTTTGTTATTACGAACTGATTTTTTTATTAAGTAATATTTTTCTTCCCATTCCCATTGATCCAGTTTTCTATTGACACTGGTGTCTTGTTCTATTTTGGCTATTGAATGGTTCTCATTTGTTCTAGCTATCTGTGCAATGGCTTGATCAGCTTTCTCATCCCCTTTGTTGCTGCAGTGAGAAGGAGTCCAGGTAGATTATTTTTATTACATGCAGTTTGATTAAAGAAGAACTGAAAATTTCTTTGAAGTAAATGTCCAATGATAAGATCATTTTTTCATTTTTTTTTTTTTTTGCATTACTCAAAATATAAATACAAAAGAAGGTAATAATATATGCAACAATGAAAAATGAAGGAAAAGCCATTGAATCTGTAGTTTTGAAATCGTACCATAAGTCACTTTTGCTAAATTTCTTAAATGATATTTTTTCCAATTAGGCAGTCATGAATATTAGATGTAAAATCAAATATGTCGTCAAATATATATTCGAGAGGATAAAGTGTTTGTTACCTCATGATTTCAATAATTTGTGCACCATCATCAAGCCCCAAATGATTTTGGAGTTATTGTGAGTGGAAATCGGTAACTATATTATTTATTATCAGAACAGTGGAACAGTACAACATTTGCAAACTGCTGCGACTCAAATAATTTATAAGTAAATAATTATGGGAAAACATGCATCTGGTGGAATTCATTTGAAATCCTGGATTTATTTAATTGTGCCAGTCTTTAAATAACCTGTGGCAGCCATTATAAGGGCCAATAATTATTATTTAACTTTCATGATCTTGTCTTTAAAAATAAATAAACGTATATTTTTACATATTAGTATTATAATATTTAATTATTCTTTACATACTTTCTAGATCTTGCAGTGGTTATGATGAGTTGGGGTGCGCTATTGACTTCTGCTCTGTTCAATTTGAGAAAATTAAAGACAAAGGAATGAGAACTGAAGCAGATCTTGCTACGTACATTTTTATACCTGCAAAAAAATTGTTCAATAAACTATTGCTGTTACTGTTTCTCAGTATTTTAGGTTTAATTAACCTGAAATCAAAATTATTAGCGATTAACTGTGAAATTTACCTGATTAAGTGAAAATTGTAAAGCATGGAAAAGTGGAGATAAATTTTAGTTTATTAAGATTATGTTAATTTGAGGATTTAAAGATGCATTTACAGGCTTAAGATCAGGGTTTGAAAAAACAAATGTATGTTTAGGCTTAAGATAAATTAATAAGAACAAGGCTTATCAGCTGAAAACTGATTCTCGAAATGAACAGGGATAGCTCAGAGGTAGAGTACCCGAGCAAAGACTATGAGGAACACAGGGTCAAGCCCTGACTCTGTCATTATTTTTTCTTTTTGGCTAATAATCACTGAACATCTATTTAGCCAGTTTCGTTGAAATAAAGAGTTTTATAGCCTGCCTACAACAGTGTGTGACTAAAAGTTTCAAGAAATGGAAAAATCCATAAAAATAAAGAAAAAATATTTATTCACTAATTCGGGTTATTTCAGTGGTTTCCCACAAAAGAATTGGTTTTGTTTTGCTGTTTTTTTTTACACAATCATGAATTCTCTTTTTCTATTGGTGGTAGGCCAAAATTTCTTGAAGCTGTTACTTAAGTGTATCACTTTTAATTCAACACTTGCTGGATAGATAATTGTCCTCTTCAGACCGTTTATAAACTAAGTCTTAAACAGGTAATGCCTAAAGCCACCTATTAGCTCTTCTTATAAGAACCTAGCCTTCTCATAATACTTCCTGGTATCAAAATATTCTCAAGATTTTTTTTATAAATACATATTTTTTATATAGATGTCTCACTATACAGATTGTTGGATTACATAAAAACTAAACATAATAGCCAATGAGAAAATTCAGGAAAACCATTGGTGTTTAAGATGCACTCTAGTCATCATGCTGGGTTTGAAAGAAAGTCCATCTTATACACCGACAAATATTGTTGCTACTTGACTTTATGTGACTGAATGGCTCTCAAAATCAGAAAGCTTTAGGAATAATATTAACTTTTCTTTGGGGTCATAGCCTTAATTATGTTAACTTATTTCAATGAAACAATAGCTTCTGAAAATCCACTGATTCAGGAGATTGGTAACTAAAGGGAAAATTCTCTTAAATGATACATTCATCAAAGAACTGAACATGTTTTGCTAAATTTAAATTTTCTGTTGCAATGAGATTATGTGTTCCCCAATCTAAGTACGAAATAGGTTAAATATAGTTTGGTACAACTAAATATATTTAATTATGTATAATATAATTGTGTATATACTTGATACTATAGTATATACATAAAATAAACATAGTACTTAATATATTTAGTATAAAACCAAAGTACAACTTCTGTAACTATAATATAAATAACTTCTGATGTGTAAATAAAACTCTATCATGATTACCTTAAAGATTATCTTAATTTAAATTATAAATATTTTTTATTATATTATAAATAGTCTTGTATAATTTGTGAACATTTATATTTAATTTGTAAATAAGGTATTTGTTCATTTTTTTTTCTCTTTTCTTGAAGAGTTTTTATTTTATTAAAACTTTATCGACTTTTATTAAAACACATTTTTATTAATATTCTTGAGTATTTTTCCTACTATTTAAAAATCATTGAATATTTATATATATGTTATAGCCAGTAAAAAAACTGGAAAGATCCTGGAACATGTAATAACAATTTAGTAACTAATTGAATTGTAAATTAAATTTTAAATAAAGTTTTCTTATCTCTATTCTGTCTTTTATTCCAGATGTGAGCAAGATAATCCACAACATCAAAAGATTGTCAGTTACCCGCAGTATTAGAGCATACACATATTGTCCTCTCATAAATACGCTTCATGAACCACCTATTAATTTAATTTAATCTCTCCATTGTTAATCACTTTATCATAGAACAATCATTCTGTCCACCCTACCAGTAGACATCTAGACCAGCTGGGTGCTCGGATGGAAATATGAATAAAATGATTCTGTGCAAATTACTAAATATTTTCAACCAAAAGAATTTTGTTTAATTTTTTAATCCACTCCATGTGAAGACTCATTCATATGTTAAAGAAGATTTCACATTTAATTTTTCTTTCTTTTATTTCCTGTTATAATTCATTTATAACTTTTTTTTGTCTTTGATAATATTTTAATAAACAAAATTATAATTACCTACATTGAAAATAAAATAAAAGTACATGACAAATAAAACAAAAGTTGTATTGAAAATAAAATAAGAGTACATGGATAACAAATAATTCCCTGTAGACTTGTTATTAACATGCTGACTTCATACTGCAGAGACCCAGGTTCAATTTTTGACTTGATCGAGGAATAAGTGAGGGAAAAAATGGGCGGGGCCAGGCGGAAGAGATGAAGACAAGGAAGAGATGGTGATGTGGTTAAAAAAAGTTAGTTAGAGCCAGTTGAGAAGGGAAGTTTCAAGTAGTTAGTGGATGATCGAAGACGATTGGTGTGGGGACCTCGTATTTTCACTTGAAAGTATTGTAAGATGATTGTTATTATGTAAGGGTGCAGACAATATCAAGGAAACCGACCAAGCAGCATTATTGTTTGGAATTTCAGGTTCAATAAAAGGCACTATTTAAACTGGAGCAAGCCAAATTGAATAACAATAAAATAATTAAGAACTCAAAAAGTATTTTATTTAGTATAATATATATATATATATATATAAGTTTAATATGTTTGGTTGTCAATACCCAACCCTTAACCCCCAACTTAACAAGAGGTGTTAAGAATAAATTATAAGTTTAATTATTTCGTTTTGTCAAAAAAAATATAATAATTTCATAATATTTATGAACATGTGGGTATATTTGATTTGTTCCTTTATAAACTTGGATATGAATGGAATTGTACATCAGTATGAATGAATTCTTACATCAAAATTATTAATTCTGTGTAAGCAAATTGTAATTTTCTAATAAAGATCTTTAATTCTGTATTCTAATATAAAAAAAATATTTGAAGAAATATTTTTGATAAATAGTGTTTTTGTCTTTTGTTTGTGGCAGAAGGATTATGTAGGCCTCATAGTGAAAGTAAAATGTGTTCTGATAGTACTGAACCTCCACCTCTACCACCACAATCAGCAACTCCATGAGCGATGAATCGGGTTTATTAAGGCTTCCGGCTTGATTATCTTTAATCCCAATCAATTGGGTTAATCAAAGTTGACACTGGTGAACATTTTACCTGCATTTACTCTGTGACGTTTTTTTCCTCTCCTCAACCAAGTGTCATGAACTACTCAAAACTTTACAGAGATTTAGTCTAAAATCCCTTTTGAAATTGAAATTTTTTTTTTAATTTGGTTTTAAGTTTTGGTTTTGTATAAAAATTTACAAAAGTAAAACTATATTTTTAGGGATGTATATGAAAAAAAATGATGATTCTTAGTATAATTAGTTGTGGTTGTTTTCAACTACTGCCCTGCATTTTCAAGAAATACTGGATGAATATTGTCACTGATCACTGTAGAATTTGATTCATAACTTCAATAATTTGATCCTTCAAGGAGTGTGGAATGTTATTAGAAACTTTTTTTGGAGTATATTAAACATATGATCAATGGGGTTCAATTAGGCTTGGTTGAGAGGTAGGAAACAACAAAAAGTTTCTTATAATTTCAGCCAAAGCCCCAAATGTATTTCTTGGCATTTTTTTTTTATCCCTATAAAAATGTATTATTCTTGTTTTCTGTTAAAAGTAACTTCTTTAATTAAGACTGGAGCATTCAAAAAAGGAAATTATAGATTTTCAGACTATATCCATATTCATTATTACATAAATAGCACATATTCATTTAACAATTGATGTTTTTAAAATTTAATAAATACAAATTTTTTATTTAGTCTTCCTAAAAAAAGTAAATGATTTTTATTATTGTATTTCCTTCTAACCTTTATTTATTGTTCTACAGGGAAGTTTTTGATTTCTTTATGTCCCATACATTAGTACATTACATATGCTGTTTCATATTTATTTACATGTTCTTTCGCATATCTACTGAAGAAAAAAACTAATGTTAATTAGTAACGACCTCAAAATGCTAAGAGTCTTCAATCCTACAGGCAACTGTCATATATAGAAACTTATAAGCAACTGAAAAAACAAAATAAAAGGAACTATCAGTGGATGGAAATTAGATTAAGAAGATATAATTAAATATTAGAAGGAAACTGTGAATAGATTTTACATATACATTTTAATACACACCATCTATTTACATATAGAAATAGTATTTATTTTTTTTATTAACTGCATCCATGATGTGTTTGGCATTTTGAAGGTTATATGAAATTTTTAAAGATGTAAGCTTATACTGCAGTCAAATGCTCTACCACTGCATTATAAGCTTATAAGGTGATCCCCATCACCTTTATTAGGGTCATATCAATCCAGTCATGATAATGTGCATCATTGTACTTGTTATTGCATTATATAATTTTTATAAGAAATCAAACCTGTATATAATGTAGCGCCGCTCCATGAAATAGAAAAAATAATATGTAATCAGATTCGACTAAGAATCTATATTTGAATAATTACTGTAAACTTTTTTAAGGGGCTATGAAAAAAACAAGATTAAAAACCGATTATAATGTTAATGAATAAATATTCGCATTATATTCTCATAATGATTTCAGAAAGAGAATATAATTCATCGCCTGCACTATGAATAATTTATAATATATGTATATAATATAATTAAATATATATGTATATAAGTTAAAGCCAGAGGCCTGACTATGTCGAATACTAATACGATCATGAAAAGTGATGTATTTCCCTCTTTCGTTATTATCTTTTTATCTATCTTAACCGCCGGCGATTAACTGGTGCCGGAACCCGGGAACCTCGTACGGCGTCGTAGAAAGTAATTGTTTTTTTTCTCTTACTCCCTAAGTTTTTTTCTTATCGTCTCCTCTCTTTATACGTTTTTTTTATAATAACATGCCAGAGGGAGTGTTACGACCCGCGGTGCTGAGTGGAGCTGCAGATATACCGCAGTTGCCTCAAACGACGATGGCAGCGGCTCACGCGACTACATTTGCGTGGATGAAGATTCAGGTGATCACGGCTCAGGATATGAGGAAGTCCATTTCCGATCTGGAGAGATTAGCGGGTGAGACCGGGGAACTGAATCATTTCCTTAAGGGGGGTGACCGGCTGATGATGTGGATAGAAGGAAAACGGACGGAGGACTTAATAACTGAAGGAGATGCCGATTCACTAAGAGCAGCTCTGGTGTGCAGAGTTAAGCGGAGTATTCTGAACATGATCCAGGCTGACGAGGAGACCTCATGGACCATAGTGAAGGAGCGGCTGAAGAAAGCATTCAGTGGGGGAAGATAGACCCCAGAAAAGGATATTTTTAAAATGTTCCGGGAGACGAAGAGGCACCGACAAACAAACGGGCAGTACGCCGGAACACTGCTGGCTCAATATAATGGCATCACGGAGAAGATGCGGGAGACAGTGAGCGCGGCTGAAGAAGAAGACAGGATGGCGTTTTTGTCAACAATATTGAAGGTGCAGCTAGCGAATGAGACAGAAAGAAAGGAGGCGTTACCTAGAGAGCACACGCTTCTAGAATGCGCTCAAGAAATGGTGGACACCAGCGCCAGAGAGGAAATTACAGCTGGCGAGGAAGAAATGGGCTGAAGGAAAGTAGTATATAGAAGGCCCAAAATCACGCCGGTTACATGAAGGAAGAAGGAAGCGGAGTACGGTGGAATAGAGAGAGCAGCAGTGGGAGAAAGGAGCCGAGGAAACAAGGGACGCCCCCCGGAGAAGGGAAGACAGGAAGTGTTATGAGTATGGGAAGACAGGACACCTGGTAGCAAAGTGCCCACGCACTAGGTGCTTCGAGTGTGGCACGGAGGGTCATGTAGCAAGACAGTGCCCATATATGAGCCCACGCAGAAACGTGAACCGGCCCGAATCAATGGAAATAAATGCTCAGAGAGTGTGGAGAAGGGAAGGCAGCAGTCGGAGGCTACAGAGACTTTGGAAACCTCCGAAACGGACAACGAAAGGGAAGAACCAGAAAGCGGAGTGGGCTGTGGAAGCGGCAGTGCCCGAAGGAGCGGTCGACGACAGGCGACAGAGGAGTGGGAAGAACGCGAGATCTGAGAAGAGTGGCAGCGGAGAGGCAACCGTAAGTTAATAAATAATAGTGTAAAAGGCGCACATAGCGGTCTGCCTATAATTAGAGTCGTGAGTGGAGTGCAGTGCTTAGTGGACACCAGGAGTACCAACACAATAATGTGTCGGGAGACACTAGAGAACATGTGTGGAGGAGGGAGGATGCCTCAAATGCAGGTATTTTCTTGCAGCTTGGTCACCCTGGGGGCCCCTACAGGGTTGAAGGGGAAGCGATAATAGGGCTAGAGAGATGTGATCGTAGCAAGAAGAAATTGCGGGTCCATGTCGTGGAAAAGATGCCCAAGGAATATGGTAGGATCATAGGATGTGATCTGTTAGGGAAAGAGGGAGCGAATATTAGGAACAGGGAGGGGCAGTGGGACATTCGCTTTGGTAAGAAAACATATAGGTGGCTGAGAAAAGGGAGGGACGTAGGGAGAGACGGTAGGGCGCCAGTAGGGGCGATTAGGCGAGCGGAGGACTGGAGAGTGGAACTCAAGAGAGAATATACGGACATTTTATTTAAGGAAGGGGAGAGATTGGGGGTCACAGGAAAAATGGTACACGAGATTCAGCTCAAGCAGGACCAAGTAAGCTACGTGAAGGAGCGCAGATACCCACCAGACTCTGAGACACCATATTAGGGACAACTTAAGGAAACAGGGGATCATCGAAGATAGCACGTCACCATATAATAGCCCCTTATAGGCTGTTAAGAAAAAGAACACGGAAGGTGGGGTCCCAGATAAGTACAGGGTCGTAGTAGATTATTGGAGATTCAATGAAAATACGGTGGACGAGAAGTACCCGATTCCCAGGTTCGATGACATTCTGGACAGGCTGAGCGGCGCCAGGATTTTCAGCACCCTGGATCTCAAAGCGATCTATCGCCAGATACGAATGAATCCTAGGGACCGACATAAGACAGCCAGAGAGAGGTCACTACGAGTTCACCAGGATGCCATTTGGATTGAAAAATGCACCCATCACATTCCAAAGGATGTAAAAGGGATACGGTGGTTGATGGGAACACTGAACTACTACAGGCGAACATTTGCAAGTGCATGGGACGACTACAAGAACATCCTGTACTGGCTTTTCCTGATTTCACAAAGCAATTCACAATAACGACAGATGCCAGCGAATATGCCTTAGGAGCGGTTCTGTCACAGGCGGGGGGCACAGGGGACCGTCCAGTAGCGTACGCCAGTAGGCGCCTCACAGAGGCGGAAAGTCGGTATAGCGCGCTGGAACGCGAGTTACTTGGGATAGTCTGGGCGATCGATCACTTCCGGCCCTATGTGTTCGGGAGAAGGTTCCGGGTGCAAACAGACCACCGACCGCTACAGTGGGTCAGTAAACTGAAGGAATCGTCAGTGAGGGTCACTCGGTGAAAAGAGTTCCTCGGTCAATATAACTTGGAGGTTGTATATAAGTCCGGTAAAGAGAACATTGTGGCGGACCCGGGCGATGACAGTCGACGCACTAGAAGAAGATCAGGGGGAATCATCCAGGAACGTACGGCAGTTCTTGCGGGAATGGACGCCGAAGAGAGAGACGACAAACACGAGTCTGCTGAGGAGGAACGGTTGGCAGGAGGAGGGAGCTCGACAGATGACAGGCCTGAGGACATGGAAGAGCGCGAAGAAATCATAAACGATAAGCGCCGCCAAATAGTCTGGAAGACGAAGACCTTGGACCCCATGAAGATAGCGAGCGGTAGCTATGGAAGATCCACCACCACCACCACCACCATATGGTCTTCACCAGCGGTGAACAATGACCAAATTTGTCGTGCACTCAAGGATGCTTCCAAACCAGGGAAAACTCACTATTTGTACGTGGGAAACACGACCATTTGGGAAAAGATTAGGTGACTGTGGCGGACAGAACAGATCGTGGTGGATCGAATATTTGTGCGGTATACCATGTTGGTAGAAACCATCACGGATGAGACAACTCAGAAGGAGATAACGCTGGCGTACCATCAGGGTAAAACGAATCACCGGGGGGAACACGAGACGGCTCAGGCGTTGAAGCGCAAGTACTTCTGGTGGGAGATGCGGAACACGATTCAGGAGACGCTAGGGGCATGCGAGGTCTGCCACCGTACGAAATATGATAGGCACCCACCAATAGGCCTACAAGTTGAGACCCCCACGGCGCAAACACCGCTAACTGACCTTCAAGTGGACACCTTTACCTGGAAGGGACACAAGTGGGTCACGGTGGTTGACCTATTCAGCAAAATGGCCATGGCATACCCCGTGCGGGAAAAGTCTTCGGAGGCAGTGGTAGGAGCGCTGAGGAGGTGGTTCCAATTTTATAGAGTCCCCGATCGGATAGCGTCGGACGGCGGGAGGGAGTTTGATAACGCCGACGTGAGAGAGGAGATGAAAGCTCTGGACGTAATATAGCATGTCAATACCCCAGGGCATCCAAAGAGCAGAGGGGGAGTTGAGCGTCTTCACAGCACCTTGGGAGATCATCTCCGTGTTTACCATGCCGACAAAGGGTTGGAGCCGGCAGAGGCATCCTCTCTCCTTCACGCATCCTCTCTAGGGTCTCCCAACATATTATCGTATTAGTACTCCCAGTATCCACTAGACATTTCAGTCCACTCACGACTCTGATTATAGGCAGACCACTATCCACGACTTTCACACTATTATTTACTATTGTGCGGTCACCTCTCCGCCACCACTCTCCTCAGATCTCTCGTTCTCCCCTCTCCTCCACTGTTTTGTTTATTTTATGCACTTATTTTGGTTAGATGCAAGTGAAGGAAGTGCAACATTGTTGGCTTAGATTTCTTTTGGGGGGTAAAATTAAGTATTTTGTTGTGGAACAGGTTAGCGATTTTTTTGAAAAATTCTATATGGTTGGCAAAGGTTTCATCAGCATTGTTAATGTCAAAATATTGTAGTTTCCACTTTTTATTAAAATATATTTCTATACTTTCTTATTTATTAAGAGGTAAAAGGAGATTCACAAGAATAAAAGTTTATTTAATAATGATTAAAATTAATTCCCTCTCAGGGTTAAATGTGGCCCTTGTATAATATGTTTTACATTATAAAATAAAAGAGTTTTATGCATGTGGTTAAAAATAAATAAGTATATGGATAGCCTTCAATGTTTGGTGGTCAGTGTTCTTCTTTCTTTGTTGCACCTATCCTCTGGCCTCATCATATGACTGCTTGTTCACAACTGCAACATTAGACCTCATGGCCACTGACTAAGTAACTAACTGATTCTCCGAGCTGCTTGAATGAGAAGAGAAAGAAAAAATGAGTTCTCCTGCCTCCTAAACTCTGCTATTTATGACAACCTTCTGGAAAAATCCAGGGCAGGGTTCAACTACCTGCAGGTAAGGCTACCTTGTCTTGGACCAGGTCAAAACATAACCATTATTAAAATTATTTAAACAGAAAATTCATTTCTTAAAAACAATGTATTTTAATAAATAATTAATTTCCTAACAAAAAAAAAACACATTACAATATATTTATCTATTTTATTTATGAGAGAAGGAATACAGTAAGCTTTGCTTATGAAATATTTTATGAATTTTCCACAGATTGTTAACACCTGGTTTTAGAGAGTGGTTTGAGGAACAAATACAAGCATACTTTGATGTCGACGTGATCACGCCTATAACATTTAAATGTTTAGTAACTTTATTGTTCCTTATGTCGGTTCCAATTTTCGTACTGTGTCATAACACCACAGTGCGAAAAATTTATCCATTTGGTTCCTCACATTAGATAAGTTGGTCTCAATGTTATTGAGTATCGAACTGATTTCTCCTCCACTTATAGCTTGAATCCGGTTTTCAGACCTTGAAATATACTCATTATTTGGGTCAAGTTTTCCCAACAAAAGGGATTCCAGATCTTTATTACTTTCCTCCAAAGCTTCACAATATTCGTTGGTAAAATGTCTCACAATGCCTAAACCTTCATTTAGACACTTGGTCATGGAAAATGAACTCTGTTCAATATCAGGATCGCTTGAATAATTATAAATAGTCACATCTTCTTCAAAGCGGACACGCTTGTTTTTGGTTGTATTTTCAAAAACCTCGGGCTTAGGAAATGGTCTTTTTAGTCCTCCGACCTGGAAAATCAAATAAATAATTAATTTTTTTAAATAGATGATAATCCTCATAAACCAATAAATGTTCATACATGAACTAATATTAATTATTTATTTTATTATAGCCTCTTCCCTAATGGGTTATTAGATTACAATGATAATAGTTATGGAATTACAATAACTCAAGAAACTGAAGATTGTTGCATGTAGTATCGTAATATCTGGAATTCTCTCCCTCTTAATATTTATCATACTTTATCCTAACACACTTTTAAAACCCTCATATACCGATTCCTCCTTACCACTAGGATTTTTGTATTCATTTTTACTATTATCTTATTTTGTTTATTTATGATTACCACCATTTAACTTTTCTGTTAGTAAGCCCATAGCTGCAACCTTGTCAAAGAGTAATCACTAATATTTATTTAATTAATTTTATTTCTATTATTTTTCTTTTAATTTAATTGTGTATAATACTTTTTCATGTTTTGTATTTAAACAAAATCTTGGATGATAATTTTTTTATTTGAAGTATTGTATTCCCTTTAGTTTTTTATTTTATTTTACTTTCTCTATTTTTCTATTCTATTGTTCACCATATTCTCTAGAACTTATTACATGTTACAGATAAAGTAAATTAACCAAAAATCTTAGGTGAGTTTGCTATGTTTTGGTATGGGTATGTTAATACTTGTACAATGTAAGGTTATCATTATTTTCTTAAAATTCTATTATTTCCACGCTCCTATGTTTGTTATCTGCAGAACCAGAACAACAAAAAGGATGATTACTGTTAATGTCTCCTCAAAGTAAGAAAAGTCATGGTAGTTGGGTAACCAACATTTGTAATATAATTGTAGACAGCACACAATGTCTGTGGCTGAGGTAAAAAATGTTCCACAGCTAGCACATCTAAATAAGTTTTTAATTCAATGTTATTTGTGAAAACATTGTCACTTATAACTACAGATACACCAACCGAGGCATGGTCAGGTGATTGATATCTTCTTACTACAATCTTACTAAGCCTTTTCCATTTAGAGGATATTAGTTTTCAATTCTCAGTCAGTGGGCAGTTGCTTATAAAGATCTTATGTTGGAGGATTTAAGAAAAGAACTGGACGGATAAATCAAAGTTTCAAATGTTAGGATCTAATCGCCGGATAACGGATCCTCAAACATCGTCAGAAAAGTTAATTCCTCAGTGTATAATTCCAATTGTACATCATGGAGGAGGTTTGGTCCTTGCTTGGAGGTATTTCTCTGGCTTTGGACCTGAAAATCTCATTCATAATTTTGGAATACTCAATAAAGAGGTACAAAGGCATTTTGAAAGACCCAAATCGTCCAAAACATTCGTCCAACCTTTGGAGGGGCTATTTACAAGAAAAAAAATTAAAGCTTTTTATAAAACATGATATAGCCAACTCAATCTTCAGATTACATTCCAAGTGACTTGCTTTTGTAATGGCTTGATTGGAATGTCCGAAGTCCTGCTCAAATTTTACAAAAACACCTTTGGGTCCTCCTGCAAAGTTTTTGGAATAACACGCTATTTGTAAAATAATACAGACAAAAGAATGCCACTAGTTGTCCAAGCTGTCATGAAAAGGTAAAGGATGATTTTTTGTCGAAAAATAATTTTTCATAATTGTCATAATTTTTTCAGTTTTGTCAAATTATTATAGTCTACAAGTTTACATCATTGTTATTTACACATTTGTTTTTTTCAAATTTCGGTTTTATTTGAGTTGTCCCGAAAATTCAGGTGGTCCTAAAGTTTACACAGGGAGTGTACATGGGGTACATATGTTATCCCAAAAGTGCCATAATAAATTGCTTCAGACAATGGGGGAAAATGAGAACTGTAAACCTTAAATTGCTTCTGAGGTTGACTTGCGAAGTCTTAGAAGTTATCAAAAGAAACCAATCATTTCCCATGTAAATTTTGTTTTTATTATTTTCATTTATACGAAATACTAATATGCTAATGTTAGGGTGTTGTGATATAGGAACTAAAAATCTTTCATCAATGAATGCATATTTGTGAACACTAAAACAGAATATACATACATTCATAAAGACAAATTAAAGATGACCAGGACCCTGAATCGATTTGAGATTAGCTTTAGACACTTTGTTTAGGACCCCCTTAGTACTGTTCCCATGTGGTAAATAGGACACCCTAGATACAGGTACATCAAACCCAACAGGTTTGGTTAAATCTAATAAATTACTCGTTTCTGGTTTGGCTTCCTAAGAACCATAAAAAAACCAACGTTTAATTGATTTAATATTCGTTGATGGACCTAATGTACAGATATATACAATAATAAAAGACTATGTTCGTTTTTAAATAAATATCAAAAATAGTAAATTAACATAATTTTAGAAAAATTACAATATACATCTAAAGTAATAATAATTGAGCTATAGGTGTTGATTCACAGCCAATTAAATGCAAGAAAAATTGTCATAGTTCTATTAGCATTTAAAATATTACTTTATTATATACCTGAATCGATTTGGGATTAGCTCTAGACACTTTGCTATGGACCTGCTTAGTACTGTTCCCATGTGGTACATAGGACATTCTAGATACAGGTACATCAAACCCGACTGTTTTGGTTAAATCTACGGTATTTCTTGTTTCTGGTTTGGATTCCTAAGAAACATAAATAAACAAAAGTTTAATTGATTTAATATTAGTTGATGACCCTCATGTACAGATGTATACAATAATAAAAGATTTTTTTCTTTTTTAAATAAATATCAAGTATAGTAAATTAACATCATTTAAAAAAAATTACAATTTCCATCTAAAGTAATTATTGTGCTATAAGTGTTGAATCACACCCAATTAAATGAGAAAAATATTGTCATAGTTTTATTAGCAATTACAATAATACAGTATTATATACCTGAATCGATTTGTGATTAGCTATAGACTCTTTGCAAAGGACCTCCTGAGTACTGTTCCCATGTGGTACATAGGACATTCTAGATACAGGTACATCAAACCCGACTGTTTTGGTTAAATCTACGGTATTTCTTGTTTCTGGTTTGGATTCCTAAGAAACATAAATAAACAAAAGTTTAATTGATTTAATATTAGTTGATGACCCTCATGTACAGATGTATACAATAATAAAAGATTTTTTTCTTTTTTAAAAAAATATCAAGTATAGTAAATTAACATCATTTAAAAAAAATTACAATTTCCATCTAAAGTAATTATTGTGCTATAAGTGTTGAATCACACCCAATTAAATGAGAAAAATATTGTCATAGTTTTATTAGCAATTACAATAATACAGTATTATATACCTGAATCGATTTGTGATTAGCTATAGACTCTTTGCAAAGGACCTCCTGAGTACTGTTCCCATGTGGTACATAGGACATTCTAGATACAGGTACATCAAACCCGACTGTTTTGGTTAAATCTACGGTATTTCTTGTTTCTGGTTTGGATTCCTAAGAAACATAAATAAACAAAAGTTTAATTGATTTAATATTAGTTGATGACCCTCATGTACAGATGTATACAATAATAAAAGATTTTATTCTTTTTTAAATAAATATCAAAAGAAGTAAATTAACATAATTTTAGAAAAATTACAATATACATCTAAAGTAATAATAATTGAGCTATAAGTTTTGATGCACACCGAATTAAATGAGAAAAATATTGTCATAGAGTTATTAGCAATTACAATAATACAGTATTATATACCTGAATCGATTTGTGATTAGCTATTGACTCTTTGCAAAGGACCTCCTGAGTACTGTTCCCATGTGGTACATAGGACATTCTAGATACAGGTACATCAAACCCGACTGTTTTGGTTAAATCTACGGTATTTCTTGTTTCTGGTTTGGATTCCTAAGAAACATAAATAAACAAAAGTTTAATTGATTTAATATTAGTTGATGACCCTCATGTAAAGATGTATACAATAATAAAAGATTTTATTCTTTTTAAATAAATATCAAAAGAAGTAAATTAACATTATTTTAGACAAATTACAATATCCATCTAATGTAATTATTGTGCTATAAGTGTTGAATCACACCCAATTAAATGAGAAAAATATTGTCATAGTTTTATTAGCAATTACAATAATACAGCATTATATACCTGAATCGATTTGTGATTAGCTATTGACTCTTTGCAAAGGACCTCCTGAGTTCTGTTCCCATGGGGTACAAAGGACGCCTTAGATACAGGAACATCAAACCCGACTGTTTTGGTTAAATCTACGGTATTTCTTGTTTCTGGTTTGGATTCCTAAGAAACATAAATAAACAAAAGTTTAATTGATTTAATATTAGTTGATGACCCTCATGTACAGGTGTATACAATAATAAAAGATTATGTTCGTTTTTAAATAAATATCAAAAGAAGTAAATTATTATTATTTTAGGCAAATTACAATATCTATCTAAAGTAATTATTGTGCTATAAGTGTTGGATCGCACTCAATTAAATGAGGAAAATATTGTCATAATTTTATGAGCAATTATAATATTACTTTATTAAATACCTGAATCGATTTGGGATTAGCTCTAGACACTTTGCTATGGACCTGCTTAGTACTGTTCCCATGTGGTACATAGGACATTCTAGATACAGGTACATCAAACCCGACTGTTTTGGTTAAATCTACGGTATTTCTTGTTTCTGGTTTGGATTCCTAAGAAACATAAATAAACAAAAGTTTAATTGATTTAATATTAGTTGATGACCCTCATGTACAGATGTATACAATAATAAAAGATTTTATTCTTTTTTAAATAAATATCAAAAATAGTAAATTAACATAATTTAAGAAAAATTACAATATACATATAAAGTAATAATAATTGAGCTATAGGTGTTGATTCACAGCCAATTAAATGCAAGAAAAATTGTCATAGTTCTATTAGCATTTAAAATATTACTTTATTATATACCTGAATCGATTTGGGATTAGCTCTAGACACTTTGCTATGGACCTGCTTAGTACTGTTCCCATGTGGTACATAGGACATTCTAGATACAGGTACATCAAACCCGACTGTTTTGGTTAAATCTACGGTATTTCTTGTTTCTGGTTTGGCTTCCTAAGAAAGATAAATAACCAAACGTTTAATTGATTTAATATTAGTTTATAACACTCATGTACAGATATATACAATAATAAAAGATTTTATTCTTTTTTAAATAAATATCAAAAGAAGTAAATTAACATTATTTTAGACAAATTACAATATTCATCTAATGTAATTATTGTGCTATAAGTGTTGAATCACACCCAATTAAATGAGAAAAATATTGTCATAGTTTTATTAGCAATTACAATAATACAGCATTATATACCTGAATCGATTTCTGATTAGCTATTGACTCTTTGCAAAGGACCTCCTGAGTTCTGTTCCCATGGGGTACAAAGGACGCCTTAGATACAGGAACATCAAACCCAACTGTTTTGGTTAAATCTACGGTATTTCTTGTTTCTGGTTTGGCTTCCTAACAAAGATAAATAACCAAACGTTTAATTGATTTAATATTAGTTTATGACACTCATGTACAGATATATACAATAATAAAAGACTATGTTCGTTTTTAGATAAATATCAAAATTAGTAAATTAACATCATTTTGGAAAAATTACAATTTATGTCTAAAGTAAAAAAAATTATGCCATAAGTTTTGATGCACACCGAATTAAATGAGAAAAATACTGTCATAGTTTTATTAGCAATTACAATAATACAGTATTATATACCTGAATCGATTTGGGATTAGCTCTAGACACTTTGCTATGGACCTGCTTAGTACTGTTCCCATGTGGTACATAGGACATTCTAGATACAGGTACATCAAACCCGACTGTTTTGGTTAAATCTATGGTATTTCTTGTTTCTGGTTTGGCTTCCTAAGAAACATAAATAAACAATAGTTTAATTGATTTAATATTAGTTGATGACCCTCATGTACAGATGTATACAATAATAAAAGATTTTTTTCTTTTTTAAATAAATATCAAGTATAGTAAATTAACATCATTTAAAAAAAATTACAATTTCCATCTAAAGTAATTATTGTGCTATAAGTGTTGAATCACACCCAATTAAATGAGAAAAATATTGATATAGTTTTATTAGCATTTATAATATTACTTTATTATATACCTGAATTGATTTGGGATTAGCTTTAGACACTTTGAAATGGACCATCTTAGTACTGTTACCATGTGGCCCATAGGACACCCTCAGTACTGGTACATTAAACCCTAATATTTTGGTTAAATCTACGGTATTTCTTGTTTCTGGTTTGGATTCCTAAGAAACATAAATAAACAAAAGTTTAATTGATTTAATATTAGTTGATGACCCTCATGTACAGATGTATACAATAATAAAAGATTTTATTCTTTTTTAAATAAATATCAAAAATAGTAAATTAACATAATTTTAGAAAAATTACAATATACATCTAAAGTAATAATAATTGAGCTATAGGTGTTGATTCACAGCCAATTAAATGCAAGAAAAATTGTCATAGTTCTATTAGCATTTAAAATATTACTTTATTATGTACCTGAATCGATTTGGGATTAGCTCTAGACACTTTACTATGGACCTGCTTAGTACTGTTCCCATGTGGTACATAGGACATTCTAGATACAGGTACATCAAACCCGACTGTTTTGGTTAAATCTACGGTATTTCTTGTTTCTGGTTTGGATTCCTAAGAAACATAAATAAACGAAAGTTTAATTGATTTAATATTAGTTGATGACCCTCATGTACAGATGTATACAATAATAAAAGATTTTATTCTTTTTTAAATAAATATCAAAAGAAGTAAATTAACATAATTTTAGAAAAATTACAATATACATCTAAAGTAATAATAATTGAGCTATAGGTTTTGATGCACACCGAATTAAATGAGAAAAATATTGTCATAGAGTTATTAGCAATTACAATAATACAGTATTATATACCTGAATCGATTTGTGATTAGCTATTGACTCTTTGCAAAGGACCTCCTGAGTACTGTTCCCATGTGGTACATAGGACATTCTAGATACAGGTACATCAAACCCGACTGTTTTGGTTAAATCTACGGTATTTCTTGTTTCTGGTTTGGATTCCTAAGAAACATAAATAAACAAAAGTTTAATTGATTTAATATTAGTTGATGACCCTCATGTAAAGATGTATACAATAATAAAAGATTTTATTCTTTTTAAATAAATATCAAAAGAAGTAAATTAACATTATTTTAGACAAATTACAATATCCATCTAATGTAATTATTGTGCTATAAGTGTTGAATCACACCCAATTAAATGAGAAAAATATTGTCATAGTTTTATTAGCAATTACAATAATACAGCATTATATACCTGAATCGATTTGTGATTAGCTATTGACTCTTTGCAAAGGACCTCCTGAGTTCTGTTCCCATGGGGTACAAAGGACGCCTTAGATACAGGAACATCAAACCCGACTGTTTTGGTTAAATCTACGGTATTTCTTGTTTCTGGTTTGGATTCCTAAGAAACATAAATAAACAAAAGTTTAATTGATTTAATATTAGTTGATGACCCTCATGTACAGGTGTATACAATAATAAAAGATTATGTTCGTTTTTAAATAAATATCAAAAGAAGTAAATTATTATTATTTTAGGCAAATTACAATATCTATCTAAAGTAATTATTGTGCTATAAGTGTTGGATCGCACTCAAATAAATGAGGAAAATATTGTCATAATTTTATGAGCAATTATAATATTACTTTATTAAATACCTGAATCGATTTGGGATTAGCTCTAGACACTTTGCTATGGACCTGCTTAGTACTGTTCCCATGTGGTACATAGGACATTCTAGATACAGGTACATCAAACCCGACTGTTTTGGTTAAATCTACGGTATTTCTTGTTTCTGGTTTGGATTCCTAAGAAACATAAATAAACAAAAGTTTAATTGATTTAATATTAGTTGATGACCCTCAAGTACAGATGTATACAATAATAAAAGATTTTATTCTTTTTTAAATAAATATCAAAAATAGTAAATTAACATAATTTTAGAAAAATTACAATATACATCTAAAGTAATAATAATTGAGCTATAGGTGTTGATTCACAGCCAATTAAATGCAAGAAAAATTGTCATAGTTCTATTAGCATTTAAAATATTACTTTATTATATACCTGAATCGATTTGGGATTAGCTCTAGACACTTTGCTATGGACCTGCTTAGTACTGTTCCCATGTGGTACATAGGACATTCTAGATACAGGTACATCAAACCCGACTGTTTTGGTTAAATCTACGGTATTTCTTGTTTCTGGTTTGGCTTCCTAAGAAAGATAAATAACCAAACGTTTAATTGATTTAATATTAGTTGATGACCCTCATGTACAGGTGTATACAATAATAAAAGATTATGTTCGTTTTTAAATAAATATCAAAAGAAGTAAATTATTATTATTTTAGGCAAATTACAATATCTATCTAAAGTAATTATTGTGCTATAAGTGTTGGATCGCACTCAATTAAATGAGGAAAATATTGTCATAGTTTTATGAGCAATTATAATATTACTTTATTAAATACCTGAATCGATTTGGGATTAGCTCTAGACACTTTGCTATGGACCTGCTTAGTACTGTTCCCATGTGGTACATAGGACATTCTAGATACAGGTACATCAAACCCGACTGTTTTGGTTAAATCTACGGTATTTCTTGTTTCTGGTTTGGATTCCTAAGAAACATAAATAAACAAAAGTTTAATTGATTTAATATTAGTTGATGACCCTCATGTACAGGTGTATACAATAATAAAAGATTATGTTCGTTTTTAAATAAATATCAAAAGAAGTAAATTATTATTATTTTAGGCAAATTACAATATCTATCTAAAGTAATTATTGTGCTATAAGTGTTGGATCGCACTCAATTAAATGAGGAAAATATTGTCATAGTTTTATGAGCAATTATAATATTACTTTATTAAATACCTGAATCGATTTGGGATTAGCTCTAGACACTTTGCTATGGACCTGCTTAGTACTGTTCCCATGTGGTACATAGGACATTCTAGATACAGGTACATCAAACCCGACTGTTTTGGTTAAATCTACGGTATTTCTTGTTTCTGGTTTGGATTCCTAAGAAACATAAATAAACAAAAGTTTAATTGATTTAATATTAGTTGATGACCCTCAAGTACAGATGTATACAATAATAAAAGATTTTATTCTTTTTTAAATAAATATCAAAAATAGTAAATTAACATAATTTTAGAAAAATTACAATATACATCTAAAGTAATAATAATTGAGCTATAGGTGTTGATTCACAGCCAATTAAATGCAAGAAAAAATGTCATAGTTCTATTAGCATTTAAAATATTACTTTATTATATACCTGAATCGATTTGGGATTAGCTCTAGACACTTTGCTATGGACCTGCTTAGTACTGTTCCCATGTGGTACATAGGACATTCTAGATACAGGTACATCAAACCCGACTGTTTTGGTTAAATCTACGGTATTTCTTGTTTCTGGTTTGGCTTCCTAAGAAAGATAAATAACCAAACGTTTAATTGATTTAATATTAGTTTATAACACTCATGTACAGATATATACAATAATAAAAGATTTTATTCTTTTTTAAATAAATATCAAAAGAAGTAAATTAACATTATTTTAGACAAATTACAATATTCATCTAATGTAATTATTGTGCTATAAGTGTTGAATCACACCCAATTAAATGAGAAAAATATTGTCATAGTTTTATTAGCAATTACAATAATACAGTATTATATACCTGAATCGATTTCTGATTAGCTATTGACTCTTTGCAAAGGACCTCATGAGTTCTGTTCCCATGGGGTACAAAGGACGCCTTAGATACAGGAACATCAAACCCGACTGTTTTGGTTAAATCTACGGTATTTCTTGTTTCTGGTTTGGCTTCCTAAGAAAGATAAATAACCAAACGTTTAATTGATTTAATATTAGTTTATGACACTCCTGTACAGATATATACAATAATAAAAGATTTTATTCTTTTTTAAATAAATATCAAAAGAAGTAAATTAACATTATTTTGGAAAAATTACAATTTATGTCTAAAGTAAAAAAAATTATGCCATAAGTTTTGATGCACACCGAATTAAATGAGAAAAATATTGTCATAGTTTTATTAGCAATTACAATAATACAGTATTATATACCTGAATCGATTTGGGATTAGCTCTAGACACTTTGCTATGGACCTGCTTAGTACTGTTCCCATGTGGTACATAGGACATTCTAGATACAGGTACATCAAACCCGACTGTTTTGGTTAAATCTATGGTATTTCTTGTTTCTGGTTTGGATTCCTAAGAAACATAAATAAACAAAAGTTTAATTGATTTAATATTAGTTGATGACCCTCATGTACAGATGTATACAATAATAAAAGATTTTTTTCTTTTTTAAATAAATATCAAGTATAGTAAATTAACATCATTTAAAAAAAATTACAATTTCCATCTTAAGTAATTATTGTGCTATAAGTGTTGAATCACACCCAATTAAATGAGAAAAATATTGTCATAGTTTTATTAGCAATTACAATAATACAGCATTATATACCTGAATCGATTTGTGATTAGCTATTGACTCTTTGCAAAGGACCTCCTGAGTTCTGTTCCCATGGGGTACAAAGGACGCCTTAGATACAGGAACATCAAACCCGACTGTTTTGGTTAAATCTACGGTATTTCTTGTTTCTGGTTTGGCTTCCTAAGAAAGATAAATAACCAAACGTTTAATTGATTTAATATTAGTTGATGACCCTCATGTACAGGTGTATACAATAATAAAAGATTATGTTCGTTTTTAAATAAATATCAAAAGAAGTAAATTATTATTATTTTAGGCAAATTACAATATCTATCTAAAGTAATTATTGTGCTATAAGTGTTGGATCGCACTCAATTAAATGAGGAAAATATTGTCATAGTTTTATGAGCAATTATAATATTACTTTATTAAATACCTGAATCGATTTGGGATTAGCTCTAGACACTTTGCTATGGACCTGCTTAGTACTGTTCCCATGTGGTACATAGGACATTCTAGATACAGGTACATCAAACCCGACTGTTTTGGTTAAATCTACGGTATTTCTTGTTTCTGGTTTGGATTCCTAAGAAACATAAATAAACAAAAGTTTAATTGATTTAATATTAGTTGATGACCCTCATGTACAGGTGTATACAATAATAAAAGATTATGTTCGTTTTTAAATAAATATCAAAAGAAGTAAATTATTATTATTTTAGGCAAATTACAATATCTATCTAAAGTAATTATTGTGCTATAAGTGTTGGATCGCACTCAATTAAATGAGGAAAATATTGTCATAGTTTTATGAGCAATTATAATATTACTTTATTAAATACCTGAATCGATTTGGGATTAGCTCTAGACACTTTGCTATGGACCTGCTTAGTACTGTTCCCATGTGGTACATAGGACATTCTAGATACAGGTACATCAAACCCGACTGTTTTGGTTAAATCTACGGTATTTCTTGTTTCTGGTTTGGATTCCTAAGAAACATAAATAAACAAAAGTTTAATTGATTTAATATTAGTTGATGACCCTCATGTACAGGTGTATACAATAATAAAAGATTATGTTCGTTTTTAAATAAATATCAAAAGAAGTAAATTATTATTATTTTAGGCAAATTACAATATCTATCTAAAGTAATTATTGTGCTATAAGTGTTGAATCACACCCAATTAAATGAGAAAAATATTGTCATAGTTTTATTAGCAATTACAATAATACAGCATTATATACCTGAATCGATTTGTGATTAGCTATTGACTCTTTGCAAAGGACCTCCTGAGTTCTGTTCCCATGGGGTACAAAGGACGCCTTAGATACAGGAACATCAAACCCGACTGTTTGGGTTAAATCTACGGAATTAGGGGTTTCTGGTTTGGTTTCCTAAAAAACGTAAATAAACAAAATTTTAATTGATTTAATATTAGTCGATGACCCTCATAAACTATTTTTCTTAGGACACTTTGGGAATACTCAATTTTTTTTGTGGAGGTAGCTCAATACATATAGCAAAAGGTCAAGCCTTCTTGCTCTCTTTTAGCCGTTAGGAATGAATTTAGTTAGAATGTCAATGATTTAGTAGTGTTGAGGTCTGTCTGGGGTCGCAGGTATGTGGAACAGCCGCATTTTGAGCATACATATTAAAGATGAAGCTTTTACATCAACCGACAATGCAGAATAGTTATGTTATTCAGGCATGTATTAATGTTATACTCAATCATAATTGTGAAACATTTAAAAAGTAAACTCATGTATAAACTAAGAATTATTTCTATTTTTAGAATAAACTGTTATCCATTACATAGTCTTTTGTTCCTCGCCTCTTAATAAACAAAATATTTATAAAAATAACTGAATAGTAGGAACCATGACAGAGCATTCACAAGGTCAAATTAAAGATGATCAGGTATGTAAATCGAAATGTTTTTTGCTTTAGCCTCTTAAGTAATGTTGAAACAAATTAAACACGGTAAAATACCAGTACCCCCAAGAAAAATAATTAAAGAAAACTTTAGCTGATTTAATATTAGATGATGACTGTCATAAACAGATATACATATGCAAAAATTAACTTACAATGCTATAATAAAAGATTAATTTCACTTTTCAATTAATATCACAAATAGTTTATTAGAAAAATTAAAATTTCTATCTAAAGCATTAATAATTGTAATATAAGTGTTGATTCTCACTCAATAATTATAAAAGGAAGAAAAATGTTGTCATAGTTTTGTTAGTTATGATAATCTTGTTAACAGAAAGAGCCCGATTTGGAAGTTACAGATATGCACTAATTTATTCAATAAATTATATAACAAAGTTTGTACATATAAGTTCTTCTGAAAAGTGATTCATTCTTAAATTAAATGGTATGAATGAATGAATAAATTTTTAACTGGGACATTAGTCACCAGAGGATATCAAAAATAAGATGCATAATACAACTAAAGGTTTTGTTTAGAGTGGGTAAATGTTTTCAATGACTTTTTATAATGATAATTCACTAAATAACAAATTAAAACATAAATCTGGGAGATAAGTCCCTTAAGACTAACGAAAATAAAGATGTATTACATATTTAATGTTTTGGTTAAAGTTTTGAAAATGATTTCAATGACAGTTTGAATGACTTTTTGTAATAGTGATTCACTAAAGCACATTGCATAATACCTATAGTTACTCAAGTTTGTAGAGATTTTCAATTGGATAACCTTCTTAATATGATAGGAAAATACTCATCACAGGCAATTTGTTCATCTAGGATTGATACAAAAGGACAGAACATCCCCTTGTGAGGACTAATTCTCAGGAAACTCTCAGTGGCAAAAAAAAAAATAGAAAAGGTACAAAAGGACAGGTTATAGGAAATGAACCCTGAAAGTGAAAACACCTTGAAAATGACCGAAGAAACCCCACAGGGCATAAACCACGACACAAGGGGATAATCAGCCTTGTAACCCTACAAAGCCTTGTACCCGGCTAGGATGACTGTAAATACCAGGTTTGCAAGAGAGCTGGATCTCTCTCTTAAGTCCTTAAGCCTTAATTCGTTAGAATTTAATTTTTTTAGTATCTTTGAACACGAGTCTGAATGTGGGAACTAGTGCTGGATGAGGAAAGGAAGGAATGGATGGAAGGAATAAAAAAGCAATGAAGGCAACCCATCACCCAACAACACAGAAGACAATATTTTATTTGTCACACGTATTTATTATTTTAAGTATATAACTAGAGACTTTTATACAAATCGTAAATATGAAACATTTAAATAGATAATTCAAAGATTATGTATTCAAAGATAGATAATTCAAGGATATGCACTAGAAGAACCACATTGAACCCTGTAATAAACATAACTTGATCATTATTAAACAAACAGTTATTCATTATGAAGTTTTATGAATGTCCTTTAACCACTTAAAAAATAAGAAAGTATAAAAATATATTTTAAAATTGTAGGTATCGCTACATTTGGCATCCAACGTGGGGCTTTTTATTTTTTGGTTTATTAAATAAAATCTTGGTCAGCGCGTATCAGTTATTGATTGATGATTCATAAAGTTATTATGGTAAATAAATATGTTTTATTTCAAAAATTGCAAAAAATGTGCAAAGATATGTTTTGATGCCTGTTTTAATGACATACATAACTATAATCCACTCAAGAACCGACACAATCAGGAGAAATAAAAAAATATGTTATATAACTGCAATATATTTATATGTTATCATAACTGCAGGGGAGTTGGAATTTTTGAGTTATTTAAAATAATTTGAAGTAAGTTTTCTGGAATTTCCTAGGGAAGGTCATTTTTTTTTCCAGATCACTACTTGTTCTCGATTTGTGAGACCTATGCTGCATCATAATTGTGCGTAATTTGGTAGTTATAGATATGCCCTTATTCATTAAATAAGTCACATAAAAAAGTTCACGCATATAAGTCCATTTGACAAGCAATCCATTCTTAAATTAAATGGTATGAATAAATTTTTAACTGGGGCATTAGCCCCCTTAGAATAACAAAAATAAGATGCATAACACAATTAAAGGTTTCGTTTAGCTTGTGCAAACGTTTTCAATGACTTTTTATATTAATTATAAACTAAATCACAAACACTTTTAATATAATTAATCAGGTGCAGACAAGTTAAATTGGATAATCTACTTACATATTATTATACTTACAATTTCCATCTAAAGTATTAATAATTGTGGTATAAGTGTTGATTCACACTCAATTAATATCAAATGAAGAAAAATGTTGTTATAGTTAGTAATAATAATCTCATTAACTTAGATAGCCCGATTTGTTAGTTACAGATCAGGTGCAGAGATTTTTAAGTGGATGATTGTTTAGTCAATTGCAACAAGTTTTTTCATTTTTCTGATGTTTGTTACATGGATAATTAATTTTAATTTAACTATTATTAAGAATAATAATGCATGTAAAAAAGAAAAGAAAAGCAAGAAGACGTTTGTATCAGTTATGGGACTGATGTGTTAATGGATTGGAACCACACGGCAGTCTGATGGAAGGTATATAGTTGCGTTGCCATTTCATGACCAACCAAAAACATTTCCTGGATCTCTACCTTTAGTGATGGCTAGGTTTGGCAGGATAGAACTAAATCTTACTAAGCCACCCGATGTAAGAGAACAGTAGAACGAATTCATGCGTGAATACCTTTATTTAAATCATATGGAAGAGACTGCTACTAGTTCCACTTACGTGGCGCCACATCATGCAGTTTTTAAAATTACAGGAAACAATCAAAAAATAAGAATTGTTTTTCACGCTTCAATGCCTATGCCACCCGGTTCTTTAAATGAAAATCTACTTATTGGTCCTAAGCTTCAAAAAGATATATCTAGGATTTTGATAAATTTCCGGAAACATTGAATAGCTCTCTGTGCGGACATACTTAAAATGTTTAGGCAAATCTTGGTGACTACCGAGCATAGATGCTACCTGCAGATTCTATGGTGCTTCTCTCCAGATGAGGCAGAAATATGAGATATGGACGTTAACATATGGATACTCTACTTCACCATAATAATCTTCATCTCTCGAAGCTTTGAGAGTTCTTGACCAATTAGCAGAGGTTGAGGGTGAAAAATTTCCCAAAAGATCAAAGGCACTTCACAGTGACATTAATGATGACATCATAACTAGGGCGAATTTGTTGGAAGAAGCAATTGAGCCGAAGGCGCAACTCATTCAGTTGTTTGGCAAATGGTGTTTCCCAGTTTACAAATGGGCAAGCAATTCAATGGAACTGATGGATTCAATCCCAAAGGAAGATAAACAGGTTCAAGTATGTTTAAAACCTGAAGACACTACCACCCAAGTCCTTGGCATACACAGGGATACAAAAACTGACTGCTTCTACTATAAAGTGCAATTGACAAAGGCAAAAATAGCAACATGATCAATGGTAGCAACAATCACTTGATCATATGACCCACTTGGTCTCCTAGCCCCTGTAATAGTTCTGATTACACAATTTAATATAAGATGATGACCCTTCTATACAGACATATGCAAAAATTAACGAATAATGGCATAATAAAAGATTGTTTTCCCTTTTTAATTAATATCACAGATAGTTTATTAACAGCTTCAATAGAAAAATTACAATTTCCATCGAAAGTTTTAATGATTCTGGTATAAGTGTTGGCTCACACACAATTAACATGAAATGATGAAAAATATGATCATGGTTTTGTCAGCAATTATATTCTTGTTAAAATAAAAAGCCAGATTTGCTATTTACTGATTTACACTAATTCATTCAATAAACCATATAACAAAGTTTATACACATATAACTCCATCTGACAAGCGATCCATAAATGGTATGAATGAATAAATAAAAATCTAACTGGGACATTAGTCCTAGAGTATGACAATGTATTTAGTTTTAAAATATTTAGTGCATTGAGTGGAATTACATCCCTCACATACTTACGCTTACATTTTCTGGTTGGAGAATATTCATTTTACAAATCACAAGAGATTGATTAATAATGGACCGGTTATTGATATCCATTAGCCTGTATTTAGTTTTAGGATATTTAGGGCATTGAGTGAAATTCTATTTCAAAGTAAAATACATCTGCGTGCATTTCTTGTTGAAGAAAAATTTGTAAATGGTTTTGCTCATGTTTTCAATGACATTACACAATTATGGTCTACTCAAAAGCCACGAATTACTACATTGAAATGAAAGACAAATTAAAGTTTATACACCTATAGCTCCGCTCCTGTGCCATGAAAGCCATTGCAATTCGTCCCCATTTGGAGGTACATTTTATTATCTTTTTAAAGCATTGCACACTTTTTATTATCATTATAATAAATTTATAAAGGCAAATTAAAGACAGTCAGGTACCTGAATCTGTATACTTTTAGCTTTACTCTTTTTTTCTTGGTTCTTCTGAGTTTTGATCCCATCTTGTACAGAGGATGTCTTAGGTATCATTGTATCATTCTTGAGTTTTCTTTTAGAATATTTCTTTTCTGCTTTCTGAGAAAAATATTGAATAAAATTTTAATTGATTTAATATGAGATGATAATCCTAATAAACAAATAAAAGTAAACTATAACGTAACAATGCCATTATAAAAGAGTAGTTTCACTTTTGAATTGATATCATCACTACTTAATAATCATCTTTATTAGAAAAAATACTACTCCTAAAGTATTCACGATTGTGATTATAGAGTAATATCAAATGAAGAGAAATGTTTTCATAATTTTGTTAATAAACTATTTTAATGACTTTTTTTAATAATAATTCACTAATCCACCAATCAAT
This sequence comes from Acanthosoma haemorrhoidale, assembly GCA_930367205.1. NCBI lineage: Eukaryota > Metazoa > Arthropoda > Insecta > Hemiptera > Acanthosomatidae > Acanthosoma > Acanthosoma haemorrhoidale. Next base: position 93,395,887 of record OV884009.1, read on the forward strand.
AACTTATACAATTAATCAGGTTGAAAATAGTTTTAATTAGATTCTCTACTTTGTATAATACAAAAATATTTGGTTTGACCGATTATCATTATCAGTATTTAGCATATTTAGTGCATCATGTGAAAATATAATTAATCTATGTGAAAGTTTGGTGGCAGATATTTGAAAATTTATATTTTGATGACAGTTTTAATGACATAAGTAACAGTAGTTCTCTCAAGCTCCAACACATTCAAGAGAAAATAAAAAAAATATATTTTATTTTTAATCAGAAACTCTACTCAATATGATAGGAAAATATTCAATTTGTAATAACAAGCAACTTTTTAATAGTTTACCTGTTATTACTATGCATCGAGTAGTGTTTTTTGTGCTCTCCCAGAGGGAGGGATGTTGGCTATTTGTGTAAATTTATTTCCTTATCTACTTTCCCTTTACTGTTACTTTCTATACTGACGTTGGCGTAGTCTTCAATGACCTATTTCTCTTCTTGTCTGTGGATTGTCATGATTCCTACTATTCATATCATTTTATTTTTTAATTGGTAAAAAAGGAAGAAAACTTCATAACAAATACAGCGACTGTATATATTATGGACCTAAGTGTGTACAATAGTGAGAACAAAGCCCAAGGCACCCCTGTGGCCAACTGAGGGGGTGCAGGCGGACACCAGTGGCACCTGTATGGCAGACAGAGTATGAGGGTTAAATCTAATTAAAATTCCTTTGTGAGCCATTGTATCTTTTCTTGGTTATTTTCTTCTTCCATTTGAGTGTATCCTACTAATATTTTATTTGAGATAAGGTCATTGATTAACAAAGTTTTTGAATACAGATTTAAAATATGAATAACTCTGAAATGTTTTCTACTTTCCTATATATATATACAAATATTGCAGACAGTTGAGCCAAAATGTCAGGAAACATGCCACATACAGAGTGTTTATCTAATCTTCTAGAAGTAATCTTCTAGTCTTGGTTAGCTGTCTTGAAAGTAACCGTTTAATTATGTCCCAGGAACTTATGCTAGTTTTACTATAAATTGAACAGGGTCCTTTACCTTATAATCTGTGAATTCTAATTTTTTTTATGGTTTTATTAAATCAAATTAATTTAATTGACCTAGTCTCCCCCTTCCTTCTATTTCCCCCTTCCTTCTATTTCCCTTCCTGATACCGTTAATTTTTCATTTACTCTTTATCCTACTCCACCAATTTATTTTTTTTTTTAATGATTATTTCTTCCTCTGTCTTTTGTATTTTACTATCTTTGGCATCTAATTTTTTGTTAATAATTCCATTTACTGCACACAAATCACTTTTTAGCTCATGAAAATGAAACCCTGAAACTTTTCAGTATTTTTATTAAAAAGGTTCATAATTTCTCAAAACATATTTTGTATTGACTTTTCATTATTTACACTTCTTCTAATCAGTCTGTTACCTGACATTTTAAATGTCAGTCAGTCATAACCTTTACTCAGCAAAAAGAAATTCAATATTCTAAGAATAGATCAGTTGCATTGTTTAAGTGTAAATGGAACATTTAGCAGTTTTCTAAATATGTTTATCCCAGGTAGGAGATTGATCTAGGATCAGGCCAAGATTTTTGGTGGAAGAGTAATATTGATAAGATTAGGAATGTATTGTCTATGAATGAACATTTAGCAGTTTTTGAAAAATGTTTATCCCAGGTAGGAGATTAATAAAGGATCAGGCCAAGATTTTTGGGGAAAGAATGATGTATTTGGACTTTTCAGGATTTAAAATAGAATAGAATGGAATGGAAGAACAAATTTTACTACAGGACAAAGTCCCCTATGAATAACAAATGATGTACAGACAACAAATCCATTTCCGGCAAACAATAACAACTATTTCATGAGAAAGAAAAATTAAAGTAAAATAAAATGTAAACCTCTATAAGAAAAAAATAATAATATTAAAATAAAAGATTGTTTAACTTCATTCAGTAAATAAACTCGTAATTGGATCAACGTATAAATATATATATATATATATATATATATATATATATATATATATATATATATATATATATGAAAAAGTCTATAAAATACAGTATTAACAGACCATATCTAATTTAATAATACTAAATAACATTCAAGCTAAATAAATATACTATAATGAAAACCAAGGAAGGTGCCAGCCAAACATCTGGATTTACACAGTAAACAATGAAATAAAAATAGAAATGCAAAGAAATGTAAATGAAAATATAACGGGTTGGCATGTAGACTGGGGTAGAATGCCCAAAGCAATAGAGTAGTTTAAGGGTACCTATTGACCGATAGGAAATATGGAAGATATGCTGCTTCCAGGAGAGGAGTTGACTAATATATATCCCTAGGTTATTAACAGTGGACAATAAGGTGAAAGGATTGTTATTAAGGGGTGAAGCAGGAAAATTAGGAAAGGATCTGAGGAGGAAACTAGAGCCTATAACAATTTCCTGAGTTTTCGCCATGTTTAACTACAAGGCATAGTCGAATAGTAGCCATAGGAATTCCGTCAGGACCAGTAGCGTTAGTGCACCCTCTCAGGGATGAGGGAGGTAGTGAAATAGTAGAGCAGGCATTTACAAAATATGAATTTAGTTCAGCAGAAGAAATTGGGAATGGGAATACCTCTGAGGAGGAAGTGCCAGAGGGATCACAGAGGAAGAGTTTTTAAAGGAGTTGCCATTGGGATTTGAAATCAGGATCATAGTAGAGTGCTTTATGAGTTTACTTGCACTTTGGACTGTAGTCTGAGTCAAGTTGCAGAGTACTCAGAACGCCTGATAATTATCTACAAGCCTTGTGGAACTGAACATCTTCGAGCAGCCTCATGCCTTCTTTACCATTCCCTGATCTCCTGGCATATCCATGGAGCATGCCGGCGATAAAAGGTAGACCGTCTTATAGGGGGGGGGGGCATTAAGGATATTAAGGAGGTCGGCAATGAGGATATCCACTATGGAGTCAGTTGTGGAGCAGGAATAAATAGTATTCCAAGTCAGGGCTTTTAGGTCCAGTAGAACATTTCAGGAGTAAAGATATCCAGATTGTAGCAGATTATAGTTTTAGTAGGAAAAGATTGGGTCTGGATATTATAGGAGATTCGGGTAAGAGCATGAGTGAACAGGAACAAAACAGGCAGCTGAGCATAGAAGTCAATAATGTGGAGATCCAGCGAAGTATCATACTTACAGGTGTGTTGAGTGAGAGAGAAAGGAATAATGAAGAGATGAGGCAAAAACATAGGCCCTCGTGGTAGTGCTTCTCATAGGAATCCAATAGGAGGTTGATATTTAGGTGACCAGAGATGATAATAATGTTGGAGTAGAGAGGAATACAATTGTAGAAGGTAGACTCCAAAATTGGCACAAAAGGCACCGTAGAGAACGATACACTACACTATAGAGGAAGTGCTAGCTACTGATTTACACTAATTCATTCAATAAATCATATAACAAAGTTTATACACATTTAACTCCATCTAACAAGCGATCCATTCTTACAATTAAATGGTATGAATGAATAAATAAAAATCCAACTAGGACATTAGTCTTCAGAGTATGACAATGTATTTAGTTTTAGAATATTTAGTGCATTGAGTGAAATTCTATTTCAAAGTAAAATATATCTGCGTGCATTTCTCGTTGAAGAAAAATTTATAATGGTTTTTCATATGTTTTCAATGACATTACACAATTATGGTCTACTCAAAAGCCACGAATTACTACATTGAAATGAAAGACAAATTAAAGTTTATACACATATAGCTCCGTCTGTGCCATGAAAGCCATTGCAATTCGTCCCCATTTGGAGGTACATTTTATTATCTTTTTAAAGCATTGCACACTTTTTATTATCATTATAATAAATTTATAAAGGCAAATTAAAGACAGTCAGGTACCTGAATCTGTATACTTTTAGCTTTACTCTTTGTTTCTTGGTTCTTCTGAGTTTTGATCCCATCTTGTACAGAGGATGTCTTAGGTATCATTGTATCATTCTTGAGTTTTCTTTTAGAATATTTCTTTTCTGCTTTCTGAGAAAAATATTGAATAAAATTTTAATTGATTTAATATGAGATGATAATCCTAATAAACAAATAAAAGTAAACTATAACGTAACAATGCCATTTTAAAAGAGTAGTTTCACTTTTGAATTGATATCATCACTACTTAATAATCATCTTTATTAGAAAAAATACTACTTCTAAAGTATTCACGATTGTGATTATAGAGTAATATCAAATGAAGAGAAATGTTTTCATAATTTTGTTAATAAACAATTTTAATGACTTTTTGTAATAATAATTCACTAATCCACCAATCAATAACTTATACAATTAATCAGGTTGAAAATAGTTTTAATTAGATACTCCTTTTTCCTGAGTTTTCGCCATGTTTAACTACAAGGCATAGTCGGATAGTAGGCATAGGAATTCCGTCAGGACCAGTAGCGTTAGTACACCCTCTCAGGGATGAGGGAGGTAGTGAAATAGTAGAGAAGGCCAGAGGGATCACAGAGGAAGAGTTTTTAAAGGAGTTGCCATTGGGATTTAAAATCAGGATCATAGTAGAGTGCTTTATGAGTTTACTTGCACTTCGGACTGTAGTCTTTCTACAAGCCTTGTGGAACTGAACATCTTCGCCGGCGATAAAAGGTAGACCTTATAGGGTGGGGGGCATTAAGGATATTAAGGATATTAAGGAGGTCGGCAATGAGGATATCCACTATGGAGTCAGTTGTGGAGCAGGAATAAATAGTATTCCAAGTCAGGGCTTTAAGGTCCAGTAGAACATTTCAGGAGTAAAGATATCCAGATTGTAGCAGATTATAGTTTTAGTAGGAAAAGATTGGGTCTGGATATTATAGGAGATTCGGATAAGAGCATGAGTGAACAGGAACAAAACAGGCAGCTGAGCATAGAAGTCAATAATGTGGAGATCCAGCGAAGTATCATACTTACAGGTGTGTTGAGTGAGAGAGAAAGAAACAATGAAGAGATGAAGCAAAAACATAGGCCCTCGGGGTAGTGCTTCTCATGGGAATCCAATAGGAGGTTGATATTTAGGTGACCAGAGATGATAATAATATTGGAGTAGAGTGGAATAAAATTGTAGAAGGTAGACTCCAAAATTGGCACAAAAGGCACCGTAGAGAACGATACACTACACCATAGAGGAAGTGGCAGGATATCTCGCTGATAAGAAACTCGATAGAACATGAGAACAGTATCATAAGCATAACTGATGTTATTAATCCTTTTCTCTATTAACTTCCACTCCCACTGTAATTGTCAAGGATATTTTGAATATTCTGGCAGATTATATTGTAACGATATTTCTATGATCAAATTGAATTGAATTGAACCTTTACCCTAGTCCGAATCATTTGATTTGCTGCCCAGCAAAGAGTGCGGAGCTCAATTAAGGGTTGAACATTGCAGCAAAAACATATCCATCCATCTTCTTGAACTTTGATTTGTTTCTCTTTGGGAAGGTTCCTTTTGATACAGCCCTGTGAAAGAAAGTACAAATTCAATATTAATTCGTTTACTTAAGTTTAACGCCACTATGTGCTGTAATTTAAATCAGGAAGGATAAGCTAACCTGCTCAGTTGCCACTTTCTAATTTACATAACAGGTTTTAAAAAATAAAAGACAAGTTTGAATTTGAACCTAGCTAGATATAGATAGCTAAATTATATTTGTATTTATAATAGATTTATAAATTATTCATTTACATAATAAAAGGAGGATTTACATAACTAAATATTCCCACTTACAGTACTTATAATATTATTCAGTGCTTAACCTAAAGAAAGTGCATATCTCGGGAGGGGACGTATTTGATGAGGTGGATTCCCCAATTAAATATTAATAAATTTGAGCCCATTAAAAGCAGTATTTAGCCCTGCAGGATCGAATCGAGAGCCTGTTAGTTTCTCGTGTTCTCTATGCCTCGCCATTCTTTCCAGCAACCATTCTTTCTTCTAATATTTACTGTTTTCGAGAAATGTATGTTACCTTATGACTCAGAAGGGAGATATCCTTCGCAAAATCGATGTTATTCAAGAATGTCTGTATTACCAATCATAGTTAAAGGCCAGGCCTTCCTTTTAGAGATGGGGTTTTCAGTGTCTACCTGGTTTTATTACTAAGGGTACCTTGTCTTGGTCCAGGTCAAAACATTGTCTCCAGAAAATTTCATCCTTAAATTCAATCTAATTCTAATTATATGTATTTTAGTGATTCTGCTTTTGTTTAAAATATTTTATACTTACTTATTTATATAAGGTAAAAGGACATTAATAAAGAATACTAGTTTATTTCAGAGTTTCAAGTAATATTCTATCAGAGTTTACTGTGGTCCTAGAGAATAATATTACTATTTCAAATGTTTCATAACATAACAGTCTATACAGTTTATTTACTAAATATAATATTTACCTAATACAAATAATGATTTAAGTAACATGGGTGCATTCTTTGTTGTTGGGCGGTCTTTAGTCCTGATTTCTTCCTTCCATGCTGGCTTCCCTTGTCTCTATTGCACATGGCTCTATTGGTCACACCCCGTCACATGGCTACTGGCTATCTTAAGTCACTGAATGACTGCAAGAATATGCCTCAAGTGCATCATTTGGTGGAGCACCCTGAAACTAGATGGTCTGTTGGAAGACCCTGTGGATTTATTCTGTTGGGGTCACTAGAAGTGGTCAGACTGATTCGAGGGAGCCCACCTTCTTGCTATCGTACTCTACTGATCATAGTTCATTAAACAGTTATCCCAGTTATTCAAAACATTGTGTTTCTATCATTAATCCCAATCCGACTATCCCTGATACCACACCTCCCAGATGTATATAATATCCATATCAATCTTCATATGTTATAATATAATAGTACTAGTTGACCCAAGGATCAGTTTTCCATTTTTTTTATAATAAAATTTATTATTTGGATTTTCATCAAAAACATTTTTTTACATAAATTACAAACTAAAATATATTTGTAAAATACATAACAATGACATGAAACATGTTCAACATGAGAGATATATCAGTTGTGAAATTGTTGAATGACACCTAGGAAAGCCCACCTGTTCATTTGTTATTTTGCTTTTGTTTTTTAACTAATTAACTACCATAATGACTATGAACCTAGAAATCAAAGTGATTGATATAATCAAAAAACTAGGAAAGAAATAGCTCAAAAACAGGTCAGTTTTAGTTTGGTGCTTGAAGAGGAATGAAGATTTCAAGTTAGCCCACGTTTTACAGGGACCAAAGATTTCACTTTCTAAGGATTACATCAAGAAAACTAGAACCGATAGAAAATTGCTAGCCCCATACCTAAAAAATTTAAGTCAAACATCCTGTCAACAAAGTTGGTATTTAATAAGGTGGTTATTTAATAGATCAGGTGTTTTCTACTAAATATTTGGAAAATAACAAAAAGATGACTATCTCAAATTTAAACATGAACCAGGAAAAGAAAATGTAGGAATCAGAAGAGGTAGGACAGACTACTGAACAGAAACCAACAATAGTTCGCACTAAAAGCAACAAACCGAAATGGAATTACTACTATTATCTCAATATTGACCTCAATTTAATGATTAAAATAATTTATATCAGATGTCATTTACAAGGTACTGCATTTTTTTTTTCAAATTTTATAGACTGGGTTTTTTATGGGACGTGTGTATTTATTTCTTAATCTTAAACTAATTTACTTATAAATACATTTGTAATGAATGAACTTAATTGCAATGCCTTTTTTAAAATAAATTTTAAATTGACATTGTGCTATATTATTATTACTGTTATTGTTTTTCTTAGCCTTAAACTTATTCCATTACATTAAATTAATTAACTTACATGTATAGTTCTAATGAATGCAATAAATATTCTTATGATAATTAAAAAACCTGTCTAAATTACTGCAAGAAATACCAACCCTGCAAAAGCCCGAAGGACACTGAGAACATAAATAAAGTTCTCCACCGTGCCCGCACCATCTGCAGTACTTATCTGTATCATCTTCATCTACCGAAAAATCACCATCTTGGTAGGCATTATGGCACTTCTGAAATTAGATAAAAAACTATTCAAGAATTTTTTCACTAAATTATATTAAACTAACATAATAAATGCATTTAAGAAGTTTCATTATTTGTAACTAAAAAAATATTATTGTAAAAATTTATTTAAAATAAATAATTTTGATTTTTGATTTAGTTTTTTTCTCATCTATCGCTATGTTATAAAGTTTTAATAGTTAAAGTAATTATAATTACACCTCCTAGAGGATAATTTAACATATTGATTGATCTCTTGAGATACAGTTAGTAGAACAATTAATAGAATAATAATTCAGTTAAAGGATGATTTTATAAAATGAAATTATTTCATAATCATTTTGAAAATACACAATAATAAAGTAATGTTATATGTGGATCTTCCACACACCCATAATTTAGAATAGATTAAATTAATACACGGGAGAAGTCATCCCTGTAAAACAGAATTAATGTTGGAGCAAATTTTTGTTTACATTAAGTGACTTTAACATCAGTTTTGACTTTTTGATATGTGAGAGGCCTCAGTGGTAGCATATAATGATGCAATCAATTTGTTTCAATGATTTAAAATGAATTGTGAAATATGTTTCAACCTCGTAGCTATTCTGTCTACATATTATCCCTTAAGAGTATAAATTGTTCATTGATATCAATAATTAGTTTTATCATTGGTTAAGATATAATGTTTTCTTTTTTATTCTACTATTTCTTTAAAATTATTTACAAACCTATCATCTTCATCAACATAGGAGCCAATATATCTGTAACATACAAAAGAGGAAATACCTTGTAGTTACAAATAGACCTTCTAGGTAAAAAAATGGCTATCCGCCTATATGCCAGAGGAAAATTACGGGCATGTGGTCATCAACAAAAGATGAATGGCCCTCAATGGCAGAATGATGGGGCACCAGAATTTTGATTTTTTTAATTACGGGAGATACAATATTATGAAACTACATGATCATAAAACAGACAGGTCAAAAAGCAAAGGGGAACCACCTGGTAGGTGGGATAGAGTTTTGTTTTAACATCTTTGCTGACACCTGACTTTGGCCAGGATTACAGCTTGAGACTGGAGGCTGCTCGTAGGGGGAACCTATGTGACTTTTTCGTAGCTTAGACTCCTGATGGCATTCCACCATACATGTTATTCCAATACAAATTTTAGTTGCCAATACCCTTAAGAATACCAAGGCAGTCAACCATGTGTTCTTTTTCCTGGTTGTCTTCAGACAGGAGAGGTGTATACTCTAATGCCACAGGTGCCCCCCTGGCACACCCAAAACCATTGTGGTATGAGGCAGCAGTGTGTGAGATGCTCGTGAGAACTTGAGACTGCCCAGTACCCTCACGAAACGGTTGCGTTGAAGTGCACAAACTGCCAGGGGCCACACATAGCATCTCTCTATGACTGCCCCTACAAACAAGAGCTGCTCAAAAAATGACCAGCCAAAAAGACCCATTCGGAAGGCAGAAAAACCACAACAGGAATCCAGCACCAATCAAGGGAGGAGCCCATTGTGAGTACACCCCCCCCACAACACTAGGGCAAAAAGAACCCCGGACCCGAGCCTTGAATCCTGCCACATCATTTTGTCTGCAGAACAGCATACCACCCTCAGGCCCAGCTGGGATGGAGGCCTTTATGATCAACTGGTGGTTTCAATCACAACCCTGGTCAAACAGATGCCAGTCCTGTCTGCCTAAGCACCTAAGTCCAGATCAACACACCTCCCAGGCAGCCTTTTATTTAGTTTAAGATCCCTCATTGTAACTTGAAGGGAGCCCCCATCATCTGGTCCTGTTTTAGTTTTAATTTGTCAACCTGTTGTTGTCATTTATGCAAATGACGTCCTAATAACTGACCCGCAAAAAAAAAAAATCACAATAAGCTGTAATAAAATAAGCTGAACTGGAGAGAAATGGAATGACAATCAATGTTAATAAGATTAAAGTGTTTTAGCTTGGTAGGAAGCCTGAAGGGGTATATATTTCATGCAACTGAAGAAATGAGACCACAGAAGATTACATTTTTCATGGTTCAGCAATAGGTAGGAATTTATAATATATAATAATAATTTATATATGTATATATATAAATATATATATATATATATATATATATATATATATATATATATTTTAGAGGTTATGGTTTTTAGGCATCAAGGAAGAAATTGGTGTCATAAGGATGATGAGGAAGAGAAATATGAGTTAAGTTTATCAGAAAAGATGTGACATACTGGGTTAAGGATTTGCATAGGAAGAGTTTACAGAATAGATTCCATTTGGAGAAAAGATCAAGAACAGATAAAAAGGATCGGTGCAAATATACTGACTTGGGGAGTCAGATGATGGACTGGGTGCAGTTCTAGAGCTGTTTAAAGACAGATCTGTCATTGGGATGTTCAAGGCAGATAAATCTTCTTCTAGCTGCATACAGCTTTCTTATCAGTTCCCTGATGTGTTCATAAATTAATGGTGTGAGTGAGAATAGATTTTAAGGGGCTATGCTTGTCTTCTAGATGTAAATGACACCATTGAGTAGCTGCTTGGATTGTCAGGAGACTTTAGCAAATATGTATTCAATGTGGGGATGATCTAGGGAGAGTAAGCCCCTTTGGCGGTGCAGTCTTGTCGATAAGGTGACCTGGGTAAGGTGACACCTGAGGAGTAGGTATAAGGTTTGAATCTGTACTCTAATACTGCAATGATGGAAACGTTATTGAGAAATAACAGAAAGAATTCATCGAAGCGGGCTGGAAGGGATTGTGTATTTATGTGACATACAATGATAATGTTATTCATGTTTATATGTACATAACAATATTTGTATGATCAATGGAATCTAATTTTAAAATGTGCATAGAAATAGGGCTTTAGGTGTGAAAACAGCTGTTAAATGGATTAATTGAGGAGAAAACGAAGTATAGTGGGTGGGGGGAGGTGTTGCCCTAGCAGGTAGACAGCTTGTGCAAGACAACAACAGTCAGATATTCCTAAACTTTCTCAGAGAACAGATTGGTGATCTTCCCAATAACATTTAAGCTCGTATTTAGTTGACTAGAACTCTGGTGATTTTTATAAATGAATAGAACTCTGTGTTGGTAGAATCTTCTGGAAGTTGAAAAAAAACTCTTTGACATCTTTTGGTTTTTTGTTCTTATCATAATTATCTGTTAAATGACTGATTTTACACTATAAATATAATTTATTCCTTTTCCAGTTTAATAGAAGATTGGGATAAAAAAAAAAAATACACAGGTATCACCAGGTAAGGAACATTTGTTTGCATCAGATAAACTTGGGAACTCCTGCACCTATTTTAATGCTATGTCCATTAGCTGTCCCTTAAATGTCTAAAGTGGCCCCAAAAGTTAAAACAAATATTTGTTTGTATACTTTTTTTTTTCATATTTTACAAGGCATGGACAAGCATGTAAAATGATCTGATTATATTTGTAAATGTGACAAACTTTTTTTCTTCTTCACACAATCTGCTATACAATCAATATATAATGGGACTATTTATTCTCTTGTTAATAACTCTTAATATTTCAACTTAGAACAGGAAAGGAATGAGACTGTAATACATGCTTTCAAATTTTAAAGTATACATGGTGGAAGTATTATCAATTTTATTAATTAATTGAGTTTTGTCACTTTTCTGTAATATAAAACTGGCCGATAAAACAACATCTCTGAAGTTATTATCCAAGAAAAGTTAAGCTGTGTCACTGTTATTATATCAATTAACAATAAAGATGATCTCACCTTGCAGATGATGGTTTTCAGAAGGGGGTGTGTATAAAGGGCTCCTTTTAATATTTCACCCCTAACTGCATGGCCACAAACTGTGCAGTACAAGTTAACTTTTTCGACATCCAACCCATCTGTAAAATGAGATTATTACTAACAATATTTCACACAAATCAGTTATAATCTAATAATTAGACAACCCTAGAAAGTTAATTAAAACAATAAGGCATCATTAAATGTAGATATATAATTTAAAATAAATCAAGTGTTAGCTTATATAAAATATGCGTAAGGGAATGATTAATTTCATTCTGTTAATGGCGCTAATTGTTTTCTTGTTATTATTCTGTCCTTGAAAATGGTAGCATGAGATGCTGAAAGGCCTTGGGCATAAATAAATTTAATTAACTGTGGGTATAACACCTTAGAATTTTTCACCTCTTTTTTATGTATCCTTCGAAGTTAAAACCAACAACCAGCCAAAACATCCTATGAAACCTATACAGTATTTAATCAAGTTTTAACATGTGTTTTATGTTGAACCTAAAATAGGGATTTTTTCTTAGGGGGATGGGTATAGTCAGGGTTAACTCAGTCTTTCTGTTGATTCTCAGGATAAATGAGTTGCTTCTTAAATAAAAAAGTAGAGAATCTGATTATGATAACCAAAATTAACATTGAGAGGTAATAAAGCCTAGTTCTCGCACAAGTTAATACCTCAGGTTGCCAAACCTTACCACTTACTAACTACAATAATATTTTTCAGTCAACTCCTAACTCTTCATGAGGTGCAAAACCATGGATTTATTTTTATTTTTTCCTTGCAATATCCAAAAATAACTTAGCGCTCATGCACAAACAAAAAACTGAATTTATCGCCTTTCAAAAGATGTAAATCTATCCCATTAATGGAAAAAACCATTCATATATAAAAAATGTCAAAAAACTAACAGAAAATTTTAAACTAGTGACATCCAAAACATATAAATACATTCCAATATAGTAAGTATCAGTGATACCAACAAATACTCCGGTGGGCAAGTATAATCGAAAAGCAACAAAAAGTAAACCGGCTCCCTTTCAAACTTTTTGAGATAATAAACCATGAATTTAGAAGCAATATATGCAATGATAGTGATAGTGAAATTGAAAAGGATCAAGTAAAGTAAGATTTAGTTAATTGCAATTTATGACTATACCTTAGTCATGGCTTTTTATTTTAACTCTTTTTAGCCCAAATCTAATTTTAAATGTTATTTATATTATTTAATTCTTAAATTAAAAAAAATACGAATAATCAAATAAAATACGAAAATGTATCCATCATGGAATAAACATGTTCAAATAACAAATAAATTTGTTTCCGAGTACTGACTGAAGACTGAAACATAACTAAAAAGGACTTATTATTTTAAGGAGTCTGTTAGTCTTTTTAGTCACTATGCTGTTTACAAAATTTACATATATGAGCTTCATCCTCTTCTCAGCAATGTAGGCAAAAACCTTGCTCTAAACTAAAACCCTTACAGGAGCAAATTTCAAAAATATTACTCCAAAGGAACAAGTTGACCCCTCAAGTGGTGGCCTGAGATTATTTTTTAGATTTTTTGGGAGAAAAAAAAAGCAAGAAGCAAAATTGAAAAATCTAATTTTCGAACCAGTGATTTTTTTTTTTACTTAAAAAAAGTTCTGAGAAAATAGGTTTAGCTCGGTAGATTGGACTATCAATTTGTATCCTGCTTGCCATCTTATTGCAGCTATATGTGTATTAAAATATCCCATATTTTTATATAATACCTTAACACATGCAAGCTAGCTCTCGGTAACTTTTTTTTAATTAATGGGTCTCAAGGGGGCGCTCTCAGCCTTTGTATTCACTGTGATGCCATTTTGTAGTCATCCAATTAACAATCATCATGATAATGCGAGAGTTTGGCCAAAGAGAGTTGAAATAAAAAGGTTTAAGAGGGATATTATCCACATCTATCATAACATGATCAACTTTTGCATCCTTCAAAATATCATATATTATAGCAATAATCGATGATAAATATTCATCAAAATTAAAAACTACTTACAAGGGTCACAGTAAATAAATATATACATAAATCTTTAAAAAATAGATACAAGATTTAATAATTAGAAGGGTTATTTATTTATTTGGTTGTAGTTATAGGGGATGCGTACATAAGTACAGAGTAGACGTAGACCTTTTTATTCATGTAACTACTAACTAACTTCACAAGGCGGAGTTGACCCCTGGCCAGACTTATCCCCCAAAGAAAAAATCCTTAGGGGATAAAACTAAGGGATATAACCTGGTTTTACAGTCACTATATGGGAATGACCTTCATATCAATAAACATTATTAATAATTGTATGTCGTTATTGTAAGAGAACCAAATCTCAGAATCAACACTCAGCGATCAACTTGCAGCCCATGCCAACAAAGCTTGCTTGCATGAGCATTTGAGAGTTTAGACATTTTCCTTAGACTGATTAACCTTGTGTTTTAACTTGTGCAATATTCAAATTTAAGGGGAAAGTTTATTTAAAATTAACAAATAACAACATCTATATAAATGTATGAATTCTCTTTATAGACTTAAACAGTAAATAAGAAAACAATAGCAAAATAAAAAGTTAATTATGTATTGAAACACCAAATGAAAAAAAAAAATCATGAAATTAGTTGTTTGTAGCCAATCATTTCTTAAAACTTGTTATAAGAAATAATAGTAAAATATACTAAAAGCAAGCAATATATTTTTATATTTAAGCACATTTATTTAGAAATGTAACAAACTAATTTTTGGCCATTAAGTTATTTTTCATTCATTCCAATTTGTGTATTGTATAAGGATGTAACATACATTGTTATAAAGAGAAACCTAAGGGATTTTCATAATTCATAATTTCTGTTGACCTAAGATACGAAGCTGAAAAAAACACCAATGTTCTATTTAATTTCATAAGTCTTCAAAATTTGTTTAAAAATATATTCCAAAACTAAAATAAATTGGTTGTTGTTCTATACTTTTTTCAGTTCTTTTTTTTTTTTTTGAAATAACACAAAACCAAATTAATATATAGCTACATTTCAATTAATTGCACACATACATTAATTACACTGAAAGCTAATTAAACTAAATAAAAATATTCTTTACTTCCAAGAATGTCATTGAATGATAGATAATATCAAACATCTTCATTGGTGAATATAACAAAATTTTAAAGTATGCACTTACTCTGTAATGAAACTAGCCGGTGATTTGCCTCTTCATTAGATATAAAATAACTTGGCTTAATCTTGTTTTCCTAAAATAAAAAATAGCTAAAAATAAATTGATAGTTATGATAAAAACTAAATTTTAATATAACTAGGAAACAATTAAACAGTTACATAACTTAGGGGTATTTAATTTCAGGGAGATCACTTACTTTTGCACAGGGGAGGGATCATAAAATTATAATTAAATATGCTAATAATACATACTGATTAAGAAAACCGAATTTAAGGTTGAGATATAACTGCCTAGTGCTGATCACACTTGCACCTCAGTGCCACCTACCAATTATAGTGTCAACCTTCGGTTGGTCCTTAACTCTTCATATGCGCTATGGATTTCTTATTATTTTATTAATGATACATACTTAGATACAATGTACTTGACATAAAGTCTACATATCTTTCCTAATATTTATACTGTGATCAAAATATACAATTCAACATTAACACATCAGAATACTCCTTAGTTTTAAAACACATAACAATATAAAAATTCACCGATGCTTAAGAAATTTCATATAATAGCACATGAATAAGTATATTTATAAAACTTCACTTATACTTAGCAAGACTAAGGCAAACATGCTAACATTAAAGAAAAAAAAAAGGACCATACCTAACTTTCAAATGTTTTTATTACACAATAAGGAAACTTAGCTTTTGCTGAGTTCTACCTCAATAAGTTCCAGGAAATGACATGAACAAGCTGTCCATTTTTTTGTAAAAAAAATAGATATTTGAATGAAGGGAGTTTCCAATATAGCAAGAAATATTTATAGCACCAATAATATAGGTTCAAATATAACCAAAAGGCTGCTAATGTTTCATTTAACAAAATTGTAACTTAGATACTTATAATTTTAGCACGTTGATATATCCTATATGTTAAATATAAAATAAGAAAAGCCATCCAACTCACCATTGTAAAAATTTATTATTTTAGACAAATTTGTGGTGTGATTCTATATACAATGATGTTAAAAATGTAATTTAGCTTATTGAATTTATTTGAGAAAAAAAAAATACTTTGTATGAGCTGTGAATTATTAAAAAGGTTATGTTAAAAAAAGTATAAATCTTAAATATATGTTGGAATACTGTTAAAATTGTTCACACTTAATGTTTAATAGCAATTCTTTTGTCTAAGAGTTATGTTGTAGTGGCTTGTTCAGTAGATCCAACTCTAGCAAAATTAAATTAAATTATGGCAAATATTATTGCAATGTAGTATAACTGTATATAAGTTTTCCTATATCGATGAGGTTTATTTTTAAAGTGCTAATATGAATATACTTAAATATATGACATAGTGCCACAAATGCTTCATGTAACCAAGGACGTAAAACAATTTGGTGGGGGGGACTCCCCCAATGAGTCCTGCTCATTACTTTTTCTTTATATGAGGCCCATTTAACATGTCAAAAATATTACTATTGATTGCGTTCGAAGTAGTGCGAGAATATAAACATCCAGGGAACATAATAGTAATATAAATATCAATTGACATTAAAAAGGCTATAATAGCGAAACGATGTCAGGGCAGAATAAATTCACGTAAATTCTAATTTTATTTTTTTAAATTATCCAATATAATATGCGTATAATATCGTTGTTTATCAAGAATAGAGATAGAGAGGATCAAAAATTTAAGCCATCATTAGACAGCTCTAGTTAGGAATGACGCCAATACCAAACCAGTGGCATTGTACTCCCGTCTGAGCAAATCAGTTTTATGTTTCCCACCTAACCTGCATCTAATATTCAAAATGCTTTTTCATTAACATTTTCCGCGCCCCTTTGATTTCCTATTAGTTTTATTTTGACTTATTCTTCGTAAATTTCGATTCTATAGTCTGTAACACTAAAAACTTCTACACCTTTATCATATTTTAACCAAACCATAATACAGCGTAATCTTTGTTTCCTAAATGTTGTAGAATATACTGGTTTATTGTTAGCAGTGAACATAATCGAGTGAAAGATTTGTCGGGATATTGGCTTAGGTTGATAAAGGAGAGATGTTATTTTCCGGGTTGCTGGTATTTGAAAAGAGACATTTAACTGTTTAATAAACTTGACGTAAATTTAACATATCCCTTTCAACAACCAAAGCCGATACTACAACGAACTCTTCCACTCAGCTGTAGAATGTTTACAATTAGTAAACACGATTGCTGCTTGAAAGTAACTCCTCTCCTTATAGTACTTGATTAAACTAAAGCATCAAGCGATTAATTACCTTCATGGTGGTAACTAAAAATATTCCCCAATTAGTATTGGTTTTAAATGGTTAAACAAATTGGCTCTATGGGATTAGGGCGAAGTTTTAAATTAAAATAAACTTGTTAATAATTAATGACTAAATATCTATTTGCACTTTTTGTGAAACAATTAGCTTGTTAAATACCGAAATAATTGCTTGCTTCATCAATGGGAGTAAGCGTAAGGCTAAAGAGCAGGGAAGTGTTGTTGTTTTTGTTTTGGGGGAGGGGGGAGAAATTTAACCTATCATAGTTAACCTCACCTTGAGGCTATTCACACTGCAACTCCCGGTGTTGATTTGTGATCTGTCAGCACAGAATATTGAATAGAGCAGAAGAACCTTGGCACTGCATCTTCCCCAGCCCGCTCCGTTTCCTGCTTCTTCCCTTTCTTCTACCATCTCGGAAGTTTCCAAGGCCTCTGATGCGGTCTCTCCCTCATCCACATCCTCTGAGCGTTCATCTTCATCGGCTCCGGTCTGTTACTATCTCTGCGCCGGCTCATGTACGGGCACTGCCTGGATAGAGACCCCTCCGTGCCGCATTCGAAGCACCTGGTGTCTGGGCAATGTGCCACTAAGTGTCCTGCCTTCCCACCTTCGTAACACTTCCTGTATTCTCGCCTCCTTTCTCTTCCGCCATACTCCGCCTCCTTCTTCTACCACGTGACGAGCGTGGTTTTAGGCCTTCTATACGACACTCTTCTCCAGCCCATTTCTTCCTCGTCAACTGTGATCTCTTCTTTTCTGACACTGATCTCCGCGGGTTTTTAGGCACATTCTAAAAATGTGCGTTCTCTTAGTAGCCCCTTCTTTCTTTCTGCCTCCTTCGCTAGCTCTGCCATCAGTATTGTTGATAAGAACGCCATTCTGGCTTCTACTTCCACCGCACTCACTGTCTCCCGCACCTTCTCCGTGATACTATTATATCTGGCTAGCATCGTTCCGGCGTACTGCCCATTCGTCTGCTGGTGTCTCTTCAGTTCCGTGAAGAGTCTAAAAATGAACTTCCTCATGTCCTGAGCTGTGATCGCCTGGATCTTCATCCATGCCAATGTAGTCGCGTGAGCCACTGCCATGGTCATTTGAGGCAACTGTCGCTGCATTCCGCACCGCGGGTCGTAACACTCCCCCTGGCATTTTCTTGAGAGAGAAAAAAAAAAGTATACCGAAAGACGTGAAGAAAAAAACAAAACAACAGAAGATGATTTCTTTCCACGCCGTTGTACTAGGGTCCCGGGTTTCGGCCCCTGTTAATCGTAGGTGGATACGTTTGATTAAAAAAAAGAGGGAAATGAACGACACTCTGAAGCTTCTGTAAAAGACTGCTTTATTCCCTCTAGCAATCTGACACATATAGGATCATGGGTTGTTTACCTCCCATGATCCTATTGTTTTCAACATAGACTTACTTGCCTCT
Organism: Acanthosoma haemorrhoidale; assembly: GCA_930367205.1. Classification (NCBI taxonomy): domain Eukaryota; kingdom Metazoa; phylum Arthropoda; class Insecta; order Hemiptera; family Acanthosomatidae; genus Acanthosoma; species Acanthosoma haemorrhoidale. Next base: position 93,414,718 of record OV884009.1, read on the forward strand.
GGCTTTAACTATATATTATTGTCTTGAATGTTGATCCATCTGTCTTTATTTGCTAAATGCATTAAAAAATATTCATTTTATAATTATTATTAATTTTCTTATAGAGGTTTACTCCTTATTTTACAGTGTCAATTTTATTTTCTTCTGTTGTTATTATATAATAGTTTTTATTTGCCAGATATGAATTTATCATTTGTACATTATTGTTATTAATAGGGGACTTTGTCCTGGAATACATTTTTTTTTTTTATTCTATTCTAAATAGGACATTGCCAGTATCTGTACCTGCAACAAGGTCATGAAGCTCTGACAATTTAAAAATTTTATGCAGCCAGAATGGTGAAACATGTACTGTCAGCATTTAAAAACAAATATAGCTAGAAAATTTTTTAAAAAATCCTTCAAAACAGTCAAGAGAGGACCCAACAATCATTGGAATTTTATTTCCTGATCATTGGAAGAATAAAAGGAGAATAAATTAGAGTGCTGAGACGTGTAGACACTCTTATCAAATAAATAAACCAAATATAAAACAATGAGTTTATACAAACTCATAAAATATTTAAATTTTACACAGATTCTTTATTAAAAAAATTTTTTATGTCAAATTCCATTAACTGTAACAATATGAAGAGAGATTGGGATATTGTTATAAACATTGGTGATCTTTATTGGTGTGGGAGGTATTCCACATAGTTTTCAGGGATAAGCCCAGTTTTTCCTTTTATTATTCCTGTCAGCCAGCCAGGTCTTAGTGAAGACTTCATCACTGAAATAAAACAGTAACTGTATTTTATTTAAAAAATAATGTAATGTTGGTTGTTTATTCATTTAAACTATAAATCTCAAAATTGATTCATCCTACTGGCTACTGGAACTACCATTTACATCTCACTACCTTTGTTCTATAGTTAAGTAAAGTTCTCTGAAGGCCCAGTTGATCTAAAATATTTTATGCAATGTATGAAAATTTCTAACAGAAACGTATTGTGATGAGCCATTATATTTATTTGAATTTGATGGATAACGTAATTCCACATTCGATACAGCTTAAGACTGTAGCACAGATAAAAAAAGACCTACAGGCATTAAATTGCTAGGCTACAATACTAGGTTTAAGTCTTTACAAAGGCAGGGTTTGTTTAAAAGTTATCGTAGTAGGTCTACGTACAGACCTACAGCTATCCTGAAATAAAAATAAATTATTTTTCCGTTTAAATTAAACCTCTGGGCAAGGTAATGGTTTCATTTCTCTCTTGCTTATTTATGGCTGTCCAAAGTACATTGAAAATAGTAAAAGAGGACTGGTAGGCAGTGAAAGCTTTGTTTACTGATTGAAAGAGGTCATTTAAAAGGAAGGGAGTTATTTCTTATGATTTCTTCTGCTTATGAACAATCTTTATCCTACCCTTTCCATGATAATATTATGATATAACACAGAGCTAATGGTGATAACCCTTGGGTTTATTATTATACTATTAAATATAAAGTATTTTTCTCACAATGCTGAAAACTAGTATTACAGTAGACATAGACAGCACTGGACCGGGACCCCATACCTTCCACTATTTTTGTATTATAAATATTACTGATGTGATAAATGTTCAATTATGATTTATTAATTTTTTTTGTATAATCTCCCCTCCTTAAACAAAATTCCTGGATAGCACCCTACTAAACTTTTTAAGCATGTCAAAGGTATTTCTTTGACAGGCGCACTGCACAGCTTCACACTAGAATATCTGGATAAAATGTTCCCTGTTTTATTAGAATCTGATTTGCAATTTACTGCGGTTTTTAATTTTTTTTGTTATGCAATGGATACCGAATCCTAATTGTTTTCTGGTGATATTTTATATTTATTACACAGTAGTCGATAAATCTAGTTTTCTTTAGAAATTTAACATTTTGTGATGAACAAGGATATCTAATGATCACAGGAATTTCTAGACATCTTATCACTGTGTTAATTTATAACAGTTTGAAATAAATTAGTGTAATTTAAATAATTATTAAATATAAATAAGTAATCATAATGAGTTGCTAATATAGGAATTATAGAAAAGTGGTATTTGTCAATCTTATTTAAAAAATAATGTAATCTTGGTTTGTTTATTCATTTAAAATATAAATCTCAAAATTGCTTCATCCTACTGGCTACTCGAACTACCATTTACATCTCACTACCTTTGTTCTATAGTTAAGTATAAGTTCTCTGAAGGCCCAGTTGGTGTAAAATATCTTATGTAATGTATGAAAGTTTCTAACAGAAATGTAATAACCTTGAGTAATAACCTGTGTTTGGTTCATTAGTTTCCAAGGCTACATATAATTCCATTTTGAATCCAGTTAAAGCAAATTAAAAATGGCCCAGCTAGCAGGTGGAGGTTAAATTGTACATCAACAAATCCTCCCAAGTCAACTTTGGTTGTTATTTATCCTTGGTTAATTTGGTTGGTGTAAGTCCCATTTCCCAAACAGGAAATAAGAATAAACCTCCTAGTTACAACTAGCCAGCAGAGAATGTGGAGTAAGCAGCAGTCTAGGTTTAACTCCAGAGGTTTGTGATAAATTATCCAGGGAAAAACAATACTCCATTAATAAATGTAAAATGAATCTGAGTTTCATCAAAAAATCAATATGATTTCATGGAAGGGGTGGGAGCAGGTAGCATATAGCTTAAAACTAGAGGCAGGCAAAGAGCCAATCATCTGATCGTTGGGATACTTCACAACCCCGTCAATTCATTTAAATTTCCACGTAAAATTAATAATTTAAGAGTAAAAAAAAATTTCAAAGTAAAGCATGTTTTAAAACAAAAGCTTACCGTTTGTAACAGTTTCATCAGGTTTAAACGACAACTCTGCTTCATTTTCACCCATACAAAAAAACTTTGTGCGGGCTGTTCTGAAAAAAAACAATAGAAATAGGATTAATTTACCAGTATATTTACTAATATTAATATATAAAATAGGTAGTGTCTACACAGCTATGAAGATTTTAATTGTGTAGAAATAAATTATTATTCATTATTGAATACCTAAAAGGGGTATTCTTCCCGGGAAGAAGCTGTCCTCTCAATGAGTTTAAGGAAATGTTTTTATCTTGTATTAATCTATTTACCTCTGTTACTGATGATAAGTTGGTATGTGCTCTGTGAACACCTTACCTCTGTTGTAAAATGAAAATACTGCAAAATGGGGTTTTGTTTAGTGACCTCATTTCAGTGTAATTCAGGACCGATTGTCTAGTAGAGAGTACACTGGCTCCAAGTATAAAACAACGTTATAGTGCTAATTCTGGTGCATTGAGATGAATTCACGGATTACTGATAGTTTTTACCATTGTCTAGTGCATTTTGGTAGAAGCTTTGCATACAAGTCTGCTAAATACATGCGAGTTCAGCTATAAGAAATCACAGTGCCAACTTGCTGTGCTAAGGTGCCTATTCATGTGTTCATTACTTGCTCTGTTCCTTATGCTGTCAGTGTTGGTCTAAGCAGTGCTTAACAGATTGCTAAAAATGAGTGATTGTCTGCTTGGAACCAAAATATTGTACCAAATCTAGATTGTTCAAGTCATTGTTCAGCTAAAAATAATATTTACCAAAAATATAACAATAATAACATGTATATTCTTTAATGTAGGGTGGTGGGTTATCTTCAATCCTTGTGATGTCTATCCTCTGTACTCAACATGTGATTTCTAACATGTGGTCTCTCTTCAGCACCTGACTTTACGGCCGTGAGAAACATAACTCACTAAATGCTTGAAAGAAAAAGCCAAGATACAAAAAAGCCACTGGCTTGATCTCTCAGCTGATATTTATAAGTCAACCTAGACACACCTCATAAAAGAATTTTTTCCCAAGAGTCACAGGGTTTTCCTGTTTTTATTTCCCAGGCCTAAACAATACACATTCTATCTAATCAAATATTCATTTTAAAATAAAATTTTATTTGACATTAAAATATCATAAAATATTTCACAAAATAGAATAGCTATAAAGTTCTGAATAGAAAAATGTGATTAGAAACTTGAGTAAAAACTTTAGATAGAGTTTATGTACTAATCAAGACCTTGACAGTGACTGAATGAAATGAGGCAAGTAATGGTGATGTTAACAGGTAAGTTGTGTGTTCATGTAAGAATACCTGAAGCTTACTGGTCAGAAATGCTATTATTACCTTTAGAGATATTTTTGCAAGATTAGAAAATGCGGTCCTAACACCATTTAAGTACCCTTTGGAGGATGCCAGAATCTGGGTGAAACTGTCATAAAAAACCCAAAACTGTCATTCGAAATAAATCAATTCTTTTTTTTTCTTTTAGTCTCATTTAAATCTTCTCCCAATTTGGCAGACTTGCTAGCTATCTTGCTGCGCCAATGATATTTATCTCAAGTTACATGAAGTTTTAATTAAACCCATCATATATGAACTACTGCCACAAGTGGGGAAAATAACAGAAATGAAAGAAGAATGGTCCTAAGTAGTAATATCCCAAATTTATAAAAAAAAGTAGAATTGCCAGATTATAGGAGTAGAGCTCCCTTAAGCAAAATTCATAAGTTAGTTTTTATACCTTCTTGCTGGCTAGATGGAAAGAATAGTATCTAGGGTAGAAGAGGTAATTGGAGAATACCTGAGTTGTTGGTTTTCAGCCAGGAAAGAATAGTATACTATTTCTCTTCTATTTGAAACATCCTCGAGAAGATCCAATGAATGAGAAGTTATAGATTTTTATCTTAATTTATTTTACTCCATTATATGTGTGGTTTGTTTTGATAGGGATATATCTTTGTGTTTAGGTTAATTCTGATGTGGTTTTACTGGGACATTAGGACATTGACTAAACATCTGATAGCTGGTTATATTTTAAGAATCTAGTCTCATTACCCTTTCAAAGTTTGCTGTTTGAGAGTCAATATTTGTTTGTACTATATAGAGTAACTGTATCAGCCATTCTCACTTATTATACCAATAATTTAAATGCATATGACTGCTACTACTTACTCCTAGCATCATAAACTATATATGAGATTCAATGTGTATAAGGTAAAAGAACGTTAAAAACTGGAAGTCTATTTTTGTAGTAAAGGAAGATTACCTTCACAGCAGTTAATGATGACTGGGTGTTTTATAATTTGTATTATTATTCAGTCTTTACAAGAAATATCAGAATAATTTGAGTGATATAGCAATACTATTATAAAGATTATTTAGTAACATGTAATTATTAAGAAACCTTCTTCACATATAGTCCCTGCAATCTTGAATCCTCTGTAAGATAGCCAATGCTCCCTTCTTTATGCTGCCCATTACTCTGATCTCAACATCCCTTTCAATTAAGATCTAGCTACCTCCTATTACTAGAATTTTTATTCTCGCCTCCCTTGCCTTCCCAACCCCCTATGTAATTGCTCTATTATTTCATCTTGTCCTTGGCAACACAGAGCAATGGTGCCTATGGTGGAGCAGGCCTCATTATCTCCTGCAAATAATTTCTTGAATAACAAAACAATTACAATTGTCTTAGTTTAAAAGAGAAGATGGGAATAGAATAGAATAGAGTATTACAGGGAATGACATGGAATGAAATTATTCCAGTGTTATGATAGTTGAGGAAAATCCTCTGTATTAGATTACTCCTAATAATTAAAATATATAATAATTGTATTCTTATTATGCTTAGAAGAGCAAATTTTATAATGGAGAGTTATAAACTTACACATTTTCTGGGATAACCCGAGAAGCTGCTTGGTCTGAAAGATTTTCCTGAGATGAGCTAGATGTTGTCTATAATTAAAAAAATAAATTACTCTAAAATGTGATAACTGTAATTATTACTTGTCAATTACCATATAAATAAAAAAATATATATAAAAATAATATCATTATTATTACAGCCATTGTTAACATGAAAGGGTTTAATGAATTCAAAACTTTAAGATGCGAATTCGTAGGAAATTAAAACGTTATCCAGAAAAACACAAAGTTCCATAACTTATTCACCTTTTAAACTTGAATACAAAATTAACATACTAGCTAATCATTAATGAGCATTATAAATATCAAATGTTTGACTATATATCTGATACTGAACATAATTTCATCTTAAATATTTGTAAAAAAAGTTTTCATCATGTTGGAATTGTATACATAATAGAGGTTTTATTGAAATTGAAATTTTACATTTGAATTTTATGGATAATCCATATAATTTCCTGATGGGAAAAATAATTGTCAACTCCATTAAACCTAATTAAGGGGTTTTAATTAATTAATTACAAGATGAGGCAACAATCGTAGGGTAATGTATTGAAATGAAACTTTTTGAGTTGATAATAGGTCAAAACAAATTTGTCACATGTCGGACTATACTTGCTAACGCGCCCTAGGAGACAAGAAAAAAAAGTTTCAAGCTTTTTCCTAATACTTAATTTATCAATTATCTTGTCTCACAGTATATTCAAGAAGTGCCTTTGGATAACTTACTATGGCTTTTAATAAATATTTCTAATACCCTTTTCATTAAGTAAATGTAAATGGTATCCCCCAAAAAATGGATCCTGTTAATTCAGATAAATTATGAATTTGAGAGCATTAATAAAAACCATCTCACAATGACTAACCTGTGTTCTCTTTTATCAACTTGTAGGTCTCTGAGTTCGATGACTTTGGCTATTTAAGGTCACTACTTAATTTTCAAATATGCTTAATCTATCTTGAAGCTCAATTATTCTGTTGCCAGATTTCTTTTTTCTTATCTCTAAATTAGATATTATGAATTCCTAGGCTTTAATTTTAGTTTTTGAGACTGAATCACTTAACTTATGCCCCAAAAATTATCTATATTCTTCCAACAATGGATCTCTAATTTAAATTTTCCTAGATAGATTTCTTTAAATGATTTTAATTTAAATGAAACTTTTTGGGGTTATAATAGGTCAAAACATATTTGTCACATGTCCGACTATACTTGCTAACGCACCCTAAGAGACAAGAAAAAAAAGTTTTAAGTTTATTATTGGGAGGGCAGTACACTGATGCTAGAGTAAGGGGAAAAGTGAATGAGCTGGTTGACACTGCAGTGGACTGAAGGAAATCGTGTGCTACCAAAGGAACTATGTGATGGGAAATGGAGTTATGGAGAATGACAGCGGTGCCTGCATGTGCTCTTCCATCTGGGTGATCAGTTCGATAAGTCTAGTACTGTCGAACTGTAAAAGGTCGCTTACTCATAAGTCTTGTTTCAGTAATGAGAGCTACGTGGATGTTCTTGTCATGAAGTAGTGCTGTCAGTTCGTTAGTGTGGGTGCCAACACCATTCGCATTCCAAAGGAAAATGGATAAGGAGTCGGAAGGATCCACTAATGGGTTTAGTTTAATGGGGATGAGGTAAGTGACAAGATTTGTAAGAAGGGACATGAGAGGGGTAATTAGGGTTTTGAACTCTGAAAGGAATGACGTTAATAGACTAGTGAGGTCTCAGGAGCTTGAAGGTGGAGGAATATGCGAGATGTGTGGTTGAGGATGGGATTGAGTTTGCTGGTTGCTGGGATAAACGGAGTGCTGGGGAAGAAGAACTTGCGGGGGAGGAGTGGGTAATGCCTGTGACTGCTCTCTGTTCCTAACGGCATCAGCAAAAGAGACTGAAGGCCTCAAATTGCTGGTGGGGGCGCTTCTTGGGCTACCTGTGGCTGGCTTCTCTTCTTCTAGCCGACGACGTTGTTCGCTCCTGGACTTCAGAATTCTGTAAGCCTCACAACCTTTTTAGTTTGCCGGGTGGCCTTGCTGGCAGAGCACGCATGCAGCAGGTGATTTTAGGGGCTTCTTGCACAATTCACTTTTGTACTGCCCATTGCACTTTACACACCTGGGAGGGTGGTAGCAGTATGTTTTGTGTGGCCATATGCCTAGCAATTATGGCATTGAACTATATCGCATTTCAGGTAAGGCTTTTCGACCTGTACTCTTGTGTAATACAAGTGGGTAAGCTCGTAGATTTTTTCCACTCCAAGTGTTCGCTCTCTAGATCCACAAAGAACAAGGGCAGTGGTGTCTTAATACTTGCATCATTTTCTTTCCTTTCCTCACGGAGCACATTCGTAATTTGGCGATACTTGTATCCTAAACTTAAGAGCTCCTTTTCTATCTCGTCCGCTGGTGTAGTGGGATGTAGGTTTCTAATCCCCACCCGTAGCGATCATTCCTGCTTTAGTTGGTAGGTATGGAAGTCAGCCTTAGTTTCTTCCAAGTATTTTATTATTGTTAAGTATGTGTCAATATGGTTTTTGATTCCATGGTAAAACCATTAATTTAGGACAGTTAAAGCCAGCGATAAGTAGCTAGAGCCTTTTGGGCGTTTGGTGAGCAATCTAGATAGGTAACTAGCTAAGAGGTCGGGGTCAGTACAAGAGTGACAGATCCAGCTGATTACCACATCATTGTTATTCAGACCCTCAGAAACGGCTGCTAGACATTTGTGGAGACCTCTCACCTGCTACAAGTTGCTCATGGTGTTGATGCTAGCATGAAAACAGTAAACAGATGGCTCATTAAAGTTAACCTGCACTTTATGGTCCACTTTTTCAATCTCAACTCACCCCATCAAACCGAGTGGCTCTCCTCCACTCTAGTTGTGACCATGCCAACTATACTGAGGATAAGTGGGCCTCTGTTTTATTTTCAGACAAGTCATAATGTAATCACTATACACCAGTTAATGTATGGATAAGATAAGGGGATTGGTGCCCCCAACGTACATCATTGACTTCTTTGAAGAACATTTGGTACCTCTACGCACTTATATAAGTGATAATTTCCATTTATGCAGGATAATGCCTGGCTTCAAATTGAAATATTGTCATGTCAGTGGCCAGCTCCTGTTCAGAGCTCATTTGGGATATCCATCTGTCGGCAACCAAACACTCCTGGAGACACCTAATAATTAATAGTTGAGAACTGCCTTGGCTGATCTATGTAAATGGATTCCTCAATTTCATTCAATAATTTAGTTCTATTCAATTATTCAAGCATGAGGAAGCAACACTCACCAGTAGAAACTAGGATATGTGTGTTTTATTTTAACTTCAAAATCAGAATACCTTACATTTTAACCTATGTGTGTATCTGTCTGTACTGGTCTTTGTGAGTCCCCTGTTCAAGCTTGAGGCATGAAATGTTGTATAAAAGTAATTTGCATTGGAAATAAGTAAAAATGATAGACATCTCCATAAAACATCAGTTAGTAACACTAATTGATTGATAAATTGGAAAAGAATGGAAAAAAACAAGGAGTTTAAAGTTTACATATCCAAGTAAACTATATTTGTGTATGCATATTCTTTTTAAAGCATTGTTTGTTTTTCCTTGTTTACAGATGAATTATGAATATAAAAATGGGTCTTCAAGATTTCTAGATTCCTACTTTTTATTTGTTTGTCTTCTTAGTTGTTTTTCTTTTGTTTAGGATCGTATATGCCTTTTTAAAAGCATGTTATCCTCTATCAAGAATTTTGAGTTCTTAATTATTATTCATTGTGCTATCTATGATTTGTATTGAGAATCCAACTAACTGAAGCTTTAGCTTGTACATTACAATTTTTGTTTTATATTTTAATACATATTTGTGCAAATTATGGTAGTATAATTTATTATTTCATTACAGACCTTACTCTTATATTACATTTTGATTTTATGCTGTAGTAATTAATGAATATTAGGGGTTAAATAATGGGACTAAACTTGTTGGGTCCCTTACGTTACCATAAAATTTATATATATTTTTTTTTAATTTCTAGATACAATTTTTTTTTCTTAAAGGCAGTTCGTTGGGTAGTTCCTGAGTAAATTATCAGCTTTTAAACAACAGAATGTTTTTTTAACGAAATTGGTAAGGAAGTGGGAGTTTTTATTACAAAATAAGTTGACATAAAATGAAATTTTAAGGTGATAATCACTGGCCTGCCATTCAACCAGGGTACATGAAAAGATCTTCGCTGAAATTTTTATTTGGTGGCTAGCTATATAGGTCGGTAATGTAATGGAATTTCTTCACTCAAAATCAAGGGGAATTAAAATTTGACCAATTAATTACAGCTAAGTATTCTAAAGTGTTGCGGGAACATGGAAGTGTATGTGACTGAACTTGATCCTGTGATTTTTTTTCAAAATTTAACGACGTCCAAATTTCAAAAGTGCCACATTATTTGATAATGACCCATATATATAAATATATGTGTGTAAGTGTACGTATGTATTTAAATATGTAAATAAATATATATAAATTTTCCTTTTTCTGATGATAGACCAGTTCCATTTAATAAGTAGGCTGCAGCATTAATCATTTCTGTCCATAGGTAGCAATACTTCTCCTGAGTGCATGAGGGCTTTTGCAGTCTCAACAATCTTGGGGTTTTCACTCACAGCACAGCCGTTTTGTTGTGGAGTGTTATAGTATAGCATACCTGATTTTAATCGCTTTCGATTTGAGGAACTTTTCTAACCCTTTTATTTTTAAATTCCCTACTATTGTTACACTGAACGCACATCACTGTATGACCTAGTATGTTTCCTTCTGCTAAAAATTCCTTCAATTTTTTAAAGAATTCATCCTTTGTTTTACTAAAATATAGTTTTCGAAAAGTCATTTTTGAATACAATAAAATATTTAACACCACTTTACGACTTTGTATATATGATGTGTCGCTCCAATGTCCACAAACCAAGCCTCTTATTCTCCAATATAAAGACTTCTGATATTCGTTAAAAAAGTTGCTTCTTTGCTTGAATTATTTTGAGCAAAAACAGGCTTACTTAGATGGTTTGCCATCAGCAAGCAAAAAACGACATTTCTGAACTGTGTGACTTTTTTTTTATCAAATACTGGCAAAAAAATGAGGATTTATAAAATATAAATTTTCTTATTCCTAATAGGCTTATTAAATTGAGATTTAGTCTTTAGTCTTCTGAACAACTATTGACCAGCTTGCTCTCAAATGTACACAATTTTTTAAAGATTGCCTAAACTTCTGTTTTGTTCATTTATGAGTCTCCATTCAAACTATTGGTATTTTAAAATTTTGTATATCAGTAAAACATCTTTGTTTTTGACAGATTGTTTATCGATTTCTCCCCTCAACCAGTTCCATGAATCCAATAGCTGATGTATGTACTTCATCAGAAAGCCTAAAACAAAAAACCTTGATGGCTCTGGAGATGATAAAAAATTAAGTCACAGTTTTTAATACTGGAAACTATTTTTACTATTGGCTAAAATTTAAAAAAATCAGAGTTAAACCAAGGCTTGTTTACTTTCACAGTTTACAGCACATTTCTTTTGATCTCTGAATTTAATTGTTAAGCTGAATATTATAATTTTATAAATTGACATTTTTCTCCATATAAACCTAATCATAAAATTAAGGTCAAAATACCAGATATAAAAGAATTAGAAAAATTCTAACATATAGAAATATGAAGATATATGGGTTCGATGTCAATATTTGAAGGTTATCACATTTTCCTTTATTAAATTATTATTATACAATGTAACTAGTATATACGAGTTATATGTTTCTCAATGCTAAGCGTATTACAAAAATCACATTATACAGGTCCTGTCAATTATTACATACAGTATAATACATGACTTGGATTCTTCATTATTGATTTTTCTTGGTACTTTTGTTGCACTAAAATAGTTTACTGCTCAAAAGGGATCAACATATTTATAAAATGCAGTTTATCCAATTTTTATTGACCCTAAAAAAGTAATTTACAAGTTGCTACTAAATATACAAACACATGTGTGGATTATTGTTTATAACTTTCACTGGGTTAATTAGAAAGTTAGGAATTTTTAATTGTTTTGCTCAATTGCATCACCATTGCTAGTTCCTAATTGGAGTGTAATATTTGTCTAGATTGAGATGCTCCACTGAAGTTTTTTTCAGATTATGTAATGTTAATATATATTTCTGAATTTTGCGAAGTGCGAGCATATAAAACTGTGAATTTCAAATTTTCAACCAACTTAGATCCAACTCCAGTTATCTTTTTTCCCCCATTTAATAGGATATTAAATAAAAAAAATCACGATTTCACAAAAACAATTTTGGTGATTTCTATAATTTAATGATACCAGGTGAGTTTCTCCATATGACTAATGCTGCTTCCACACCTCCTTTTTTTTTTTGACTTCAACAATTTCTTTACTTGGTTAACTGCAGACTTGCCTACTTCTTTGGTATAATGTCCCCTTTCCATTGGACTGATAATGGTGCAACAATGTAATACGTTTTCAATGTAAAATTCCACTCTCCAATGAATAATATAAACTCTGAGGAGCAGTAGTTAGTGCCTTTATCGGAATATACCACCTGCGTTACACCAAATTTTGCATAAATATGTTATAGTGCTGATATAGTACTCTTAGATGACACATCAGATAGTCTTTTAAATTCAAAGAAGTATGAAATATAATCTACCACCGCCAAAAATGTATATTTATCGAATTCCAATATATCTGTCACTACTTCCATCCATGAGCCTTTGGGAGTTTTCCTTAATTGCAGCGTCTCCTCCTGGTTTCCTTTTATATCAAGATCTTCACAAATATTATGTTGTTATGTATGTATATGAATCCAAAAGACTTTTGACCTCACATACCTTTACAGGCCTCAAACCCTTGGGACCCTTAATGATTTTTTCCCAAAATTAGACCTCTCATTTTTTCAGGAACAGGTGTATATGTTGATTCTTTAAAATGATCCCATCAAAGATAATCAATTGTTTTATAACTTTCCACCAATTCTTCATAAATTCTGGTATCTTTTTCTGTTCATTAGGCCATTCTCTATGAAAAAATCTCAATCTCACGCCAACTTCCTCTTCATCCAATCCCTTCCTAATTTCATGTAACATGGTTGTACTAATTCTTATATCTGTTAGGCCATTAGTTGTCTATTATCCACTTCTATTACTTGGGCCACCATAATATCTCTCTCTTCCACATCCATAGAAGGAAGTCTGGACACAGCATCAGCTATGTTTACATTGACCCCTCTAACAAAATTTACCACGACACCATATCCAATGAGCTGAAGCAACATTCTCTGTATTCACTTGGGTGCGCTACCTAAACTCTTTTTACAAATTACTTCTAAAAGCTTGTGATCGGATTGAATATAAATTGTTTATCCAAACACATATTTCTCAATTCTTTTGGCACCGAAGGCAATTGTCATGGTTTCCTTCTCTATCTGAGCGTTACATACTCTGTGTCATTTGGGCTTTACTACAAATACCATGTTTGTAATCCATTTAGTTGGCTGTTCCACTTTAGATATCACATTTAATTTTTTTAGTCTCTGTATCACTTGTTTCATTTTTTTTTCTCATTCCGACAGGTAATCTTCTGGGTGACTCACATACTTGAACTGAATCTTTGTGAACCTCCAACATTAAAGTAGATATGTCCTAAATTTCATTTCCCACAAATATTTGCAGTAAATCTTCAATATCTATCTTATTAATTAAAACCTTCTTCACTGAAGTGGACAATCCAATTTTTAGAGAAGGATTTAATCGCAATATAATTATTTTTTGCTGAGTTACTACAACTTGCCTTTATATGGGTTAGTGTTCACTTCCTTTTCTAAGACACACTCACTATTAACCACCTCCTTCTAACAATTGCCACATATTAATACTTGACTAGACTTACTCTTCTTTGAATCTAGATTCAATTTAAATATGCCCTTCCAACCTATTATATTGCATGTTGCACCAGTATATATTTGTTGAACTCACTCCTACCTGGTCCTAAGCATCAGGTTCTCAACCTCCTTGATCAGCTGAGGACACTCAGTGGCTCCAGCCTGGTTCCTAGTCTCCTCGGGAATTCCAACTCTCATGGAATTTTCACAACGCAAATTTCTTCTTAATGCTTTCATTCGTATGAGTGCATTGTTCCATCCAGCTGGCCTAAGCACCCGTACAGTTCAACATTTCATGGTTTGAGCACATATTTGTCATAGAAATTAAGAATAAGTTAAATTGAACTATATAATAGGTGATGTTATTTTCAAATTGTACAAAAGTTTATTACTATCAAAAGCTATTGGGAGTAAAGTCAAATCCAGAGATTCTGAAAATTCATACTCATGGCAATGCCATAGTTAGTGGGATGATTAGAGGTATAACTGCAGACCTCTCCATTAGTCTTAAGGCAGGAAAAAAAATTGACTGGCTATCAAAGTTATTACATACTTTATTTTGCTTAATAAGGTTTAACTGTCCACCGACTAGGCCCTTTTTGCCCGCCCCCTGTATTATACCCATGCTTAGCTACTATTCGTACTGAAATATACCTGTCCTCCCAACCCAAGTGAAAAATTTACCTCCAATTAATAAAGTTGAGTTCTTCTGTTGAAACATATAAAAAAAAATGTTTCTTGGATTTATAATTTACAATCATTGACATACTTATCAGTGTCACATTGTCTGAAAATTATAAGTGTTTACGCCGAGTTATCTGTAAAGAATTAAAGTCCTTTAAGTGTTATCTCAAGCTCAGCTGGGTTCTATGGGTACAAAAATGAACTGAATAAAAACACTATGCTGGACTTAGAAGTAAACAAAGAAATAAAAAGTAAACGACGAATTTATGGCAAATCACAATATACTTTAATAAAAAAAAATAAAATGAAATAATATGATAATAGACGTAAACCTCTAGCAATGAAATTAAAATTTAGCTTGGTAATTATTCCTTTAATTCTGAAATTGTAATTTCTGTCATCATAAATAAATATATTTTGTGTTTTATTAGAAGATGAATTGAATGAACGATTGATCTGACTGTTCTTGGTCAAGTGACAATGCTTTATAAAAAAAGTCCACGAATCTCTTTTCTCATTAAGTCATATTTAATGCAATCAATATCATGTAATTTAGCACATCTCTTTACCTCTGTGACAGTTTTTGTAAATTTGTTAAAAGTATCATTCAGTTGTGATATTTGTGATTTAAACGGGAAAGGTGTTTCGAATTTGCATTTGCAGTATAGACTAACTTATTCGTTTTTTTTATATTGTCCATTACCTTATCCAATTCATCCGGTAGAGTACTCAAAATTTCCTCATTGTTTGGTTTATGAGCCATATTTAGGTTTAAACGACATAAAAAAAGTTAAAGTAGAAAAGACTTAAAATCAAAATATGATAAGTTTCCAAATCCTAAGGCAAGCTAAAACATTTATTTTACAACAAAATCAAACGTAAACATTACATAAATTATCAAAATAATTTTTATCAATGCTATAAAATATATGTAAAAACACCGCAAGTGATAAAATGAATTAGTATTAAAATGTATTGTGCTTCGGCCAGTAAGACCAACAATATGTTTAAACTGAATTATCCGTAAAGAATCAAAATACTTTAAGTGATAACTCAAACTGAGGTGGGTTCTATGGCACAAAAATGAACTGATAAAAAAGTATAACGGACGTAAAATAAACAGTAAACGATAAATTTATCCCAAATCACGATAAACTTTATTAAAAAAAAAAAAAAGATGAAATACAATGGAAGTGCAGTTAGTTTTAAAATCAGGAAATAAAAATATTTGTATATTTAAATGTAAGTTATGAAATGTATTTATTTTATTTCTTAACAGCAATATTATTTTTGGTTTTATCAAAAAATAAAAAAAATAGTTTGAAAAACTATAAATTTGAAGCAGTATAATTAGAAATAAAATAAAATTTACTATTCCGAGTATTTGTTAAAAAAAAAATACATTGAAATAATAATAAAATAGAGGTAAACATCTAAGAATGAAATTAAAATTTAGCTAGGTAATTACTCCTTTAATACTGAAATCATGATTACTGTCATTATAAATAGCCGCAATGATTTAAACGTAAATAAGGAGTAAATAATGTTGAGAGAATAAAGGAATACAAGTTTATATTCACATTGTTGTCGGCCATTAGAGGAGTGTTGAAATACTGCAGGATGGCATTGTCAACGGAAAGGTGCGAAAGAGTCAAGAAAAAAATTTAGGTCGTCCAAGTTGACACTAATAAGTTGGTAGGTTGGCCTATTTACTTGTTACCAAGTAGATCTGGTGATTTCAAGTTCCAAGGTGAACGGGCCATATAGTTAAAACTTCCCTCGGCCCCTAAGCTCCATTTGTGGGCCCAGAGCTCACTCTACCTTATTTACTGCTTCAAATTTATAGTTTTTCAAACTATTTTTTTTATTTTTTGATAAAACCAAAAATAATATTGCTGTTAAGAAATAAAATAAATACATTTCATAACTTACATTTAAAGTTTTAATCTTAAATATATGTCCATTTATAAAATATTTACATTATTTTTTGTTTTCAAATTTTCCCTGGCCTAACAATAAGAAAGCAATAACAATAATAATAAGATGTTTTTTCACTAGCAACAATAAAAAAATCGAGAAAATATTAAATAAGATATTAATAATTAGAAACAATGAATATTAATATTATCTCTTTGAATCTTAGAGCATATGTCTGAAATGTTATCATACTCTTCTCTTAATGCTTGGCTATAGTCTAACAGAGAACAAATACTTTCTGCTAACAAATCACTATCTCCAACCTAGAACACAAATTACTTCAATAAATATAAATAATATGGAGTGTGGTATAACAAAATTAAAGAAAAAAAGCTGGTCGAAACAGTAATTTTTTGGTAACTAAACGACCATGGATTTTAAAAATAATTGTATGCAGTAAGTAAATGGTGAAATAAAGCACCAAGAATATTAAACAACGATGTAATATACTATTTAGTTTTATTATAAGAGTGACAAATTAATATACTTATTGCAATGCATACATAACCACCAAGCTACTTTATCTCTAAACCTTTCCTAAGTGCTGAAGACATTAATTTTTCACGATTTAACAATAAAATGTACAAAATATTTTATTTTATCAAGTGGTAAATTTGATAGATTCTTTTTAATTAAAAAGAAAAAGAACATACTACATTTATATGCTGTTTGTCTTTTTAATTTTTTATACTATCAATTAGTTATATAACAATCAAAAGTTTGTTAGTAACTGATTGTATATGTGGTGAATTCTCTCAAGTGATGAAGACGGGAGAAAAGAATCACTTCCAGTCGATGTACTTTTCACTGTACCATCACCCTTAGCTCGGGAGCCAGTGTTCCTCTTCACTGTCTAGGAGAGAAGGTTCCTTCCTCTTTTCCATAAGTGAAACTGTGTTTGACCATTCCTTAATGTTTTATATAACTGCTTTTAAAGAATGAACCATCTGAATACAGAGTACCTCTAGTATTTTATATTTCTTAGGCTAATAACAGGTAAACCCACAGTTTGGTATTTTGTACAAAACAAACCAATAAGTGCATAGGCACAAGGTTAGTTACTTAGGCAGTTCAGAATGCACCTTTGGCCCTTCATTTTAAAAAAAAAACACCTACACTGATTTCTGTAAAGAAGCCACCAATGTCAATTATTTGTTAGTTATTTAGAAAGTTAATAATTCAACTATTTTTACTATACATATTGAAAAATAATAAATGTTACATATCATTACAATATATACATTAATATTTAAGAATATGGTGATGGTTAGTTAATAATAAGAAACTTTAATATATTTGTGAAATATTGTGTATATTTATATAATTATTCTGGCTTCATTTTTGTTTTCTAAGTTGTTTGTTCTTTATTAAAAAAAAATTAACATTTTAGTTGAAATTAACTCTATATACGATTTGTAAATACATCTCTGAATGATTGACCTCCCTTTGGAATTCGATGAAGATTTCTAGACCATAGTTTTAAATGGAATCATGGCCCAATATC
The DNA here is from genome assembly GCA_930367205.1 of Acanthosoma haemorrhoidale. Taxonomy (NCBI): domain Eukaryota; kingdom Metazoa; phylum Arthropoda; class Insecta; order Hemiptera; family Acanthosomatidae; genus Acanthosoma; species Acanthosoma haemorrhoidale. The sequence goes on from OV884009.1 coordinate 93,432,606, forward strand.
CATGACTGTGAGACATAGAAAAAATTGCTGACAATATTAGGGAAACTTCATACCTTTGTAACTCACTGCCTGTGGTGTCAACTAGGAGTTTGATGAGCTAGTTCATAGTCAAAGTAGTAGGTAGTTAGCAAACTAATGAGATACGTAAATTGTAAAATAAAAAGTCACGTATGAGAATTTAATTTATTGAGTTAAAATTATTTCAATAACAGCTTCAATGACTCTTGCTATTATAGTTCAAGGGTTACTGGTTTCAAAAAGAAATAACAAAACCCTAAAAAGGACTGAATAGTACTGACAGGAGTAGGCCCTGTGAAAATCTATACAGACATCACTACTTCGGTGTTGGTTGATGCCCTTAAGATGGATGAAATGTCAAATCTACCAAGCAGGCAAGGAGATTTAGTCATTTTTCCCCCCTTCTGAAAAAGCAGCTTTAATTGGGAACACTTTGATGTGGCTGTGTCAATTGGTGCAAGAGACAACTGGAAAGACGTCTGGTCATGGTTGAGGCCCCATGTCACTGCTGTGACACAGGATATAAGTCAAATTTGTACAAGTACCTTCAGGACTTTTTGACATCACCAAATCCTTATTTATGTAAATATATACATCAAAGATAAATAAAATCAAGAACGCATATTTTTTATTCATTAGTCTCGACATAATAAGTGCTTTTATTATTATTACCTTTATAAGGAGAGATTTTAGGAAAAATAAGTAAATAATGATAATTTTTGTTTAATTATCTAAATATATAAAAAAAATTGTCAAATTTTAATAAAGAAAAATCATAAATGAGATTAACTGGCATGCTTACTTTATGTATGTGTTTAATTCAAGGCCCCCCAATACATAGAAGTTGGGGGTCAGACATATGACAGTGACAGGTTGGAACTTTTCAGGTAACTTCTATGTAAACCTCAAACCTTAAGTGTCAATGCACACTGAGACGACGTCTTGCCACTTACCTCTGTGCTCCTCTAAACTTGAAAGAAATTAACCAATAATTTTTGTTTGTTTGCTGTTGGACACCATAGAAAATCACAGCAATATCAAGAACCTGTAAACAGCCTCAAAAATCTTCAACTGACTGAATGGTTGTCAGTGTGTAACAATAAGGCACTGCCAATGGGCTATCCAAAAAGATTACCACATGTGGAGCAACACACACTGCCTAGAAAAATTTTATGAAATTTTTGTTGCTCTCATTAACACACTCAATGGAATGATCCATTGAAATCAGTGATGCGGTAGCAGACACGAGAAAAAATAGTCATACTCTAGATAATCAATCAGCTGTCACTCTGTTGCAAGTAAGCTCAAATAAAATTGGGAGGGTTCTTTTTTCCTGAATCTAGCATAATACTGAAGAAAAACCAACTCTTGCAATTTGAAATTTATGATAATTCTTTGCTCTTATTAGTAAACTTGCATTTTTGTAGCAAATAATTATGGAATGAGCCACTATATTTCTTGTGATTTCAAGTATCTTAACTCAGATATAACAACAATTGATATTCATGCCGGAATTTTGTTTTAAGGTGTAGTTTCATCAAATTTATAATTCAAATTGGGATGTACACACCAAATCCAAGTTAAAAGCTACAAATGAAGTCATAGAACCAACTTCTAGAATTTTTTGCCATCTCGAAACCCCTTTTTGAAAGCTGACAATATCATTTTTAGGGCCCACATTATTTCTAAAGGCTTGAGATTGGATTGAATATGAATTGTTTTTCCAAACACATATTTCTCAAATCTTTTGAAGCCAAAGACAATTTTCAGAGTTTCCTTTTCTATCAGAGCATATTTTTTTTCACAGGTGGGCAGTGCCCTTGATCTGTAAGCCACTAGATGTTCTTCCTGTATCAACGCACCCACACAATATCCACTTGCATCTACTGGAATCTCAACTTTTTTTGACGCATCAAGCTATTGTAATATTGGAGCCACTTGCAACTCACATTTTCTTGCGTTTAACACCATTTGCTAAATGATTCTTGCAAACGGGAAGCTATACTAGATAAATCTGCAACAAACAAATTTTGCCATGTAGTTGACTAGTCATAAGAAGGAGCTATCTGGGCCTCGCCCTCCGGTCTTCCCATGTCTTCTATCACTTTAACCTTCCTTGGATCTGGCATGATAACTTTATTTGTAAATAGGGGTCCCATATATTCTATTTCTTTTTTTCTTATTTTGCATTTCTTCTTATTTAACTTCAAATTTCTCTGTTCTGCTCTCTTTAATACTTTCCCTAATTTTTTATCATGGTCTCCTAGCTTCCTCCATTGTATCTTCTTTATCAAGCACTACGATATCATCAGCAATGGCAATAACACCTCTATGTCCTCCATAGTTTGAAACGTTTTTCTTTGGAATTCTTCAGTGCTACAGACAAAACAAATTGGGAATGTTTAAACCAATATTTCCCATAAGGTGTCTGAAAAGTGGTCCATTCTTGAGAATCTGGATATAAATTCATTTGATGGAATCCATTTTTGCATTGAGCATACTGCAAATTGTTGCTTTGGATAACAGAGGATTGATCCCTTCTACTGTTGGTGTGATAAAACAGTTCTATGTTAAAGTTTCATTTAATTTGATTGGATTTGATTGATAATTTGGTGTGATTCATACTCTGTTTCATTTAACCGTTACAACAAATATCATGTCTGTGGTCCATTTAATTGGATGTTCCACTTAATATAACACATTAAATTTTTCTGATCTCTGTATCTCTAGTTTAATTTTTTTTCTCACTCTGACAGGTAATCTCCTGGGTGATTTACATACTGGAAATGCATTTTTCGAACCTTCAACTTTATCAGCACTTCAATTTGTAAGACACACTCACTATCAACCACCTCCTTCTCTCTATTATCACTTGTTAATACTTGACTATACTCACTCACCTTTGAAACTAGATTAAATTTAAATATGTCCTTCCAACCTATAACATTGCACTTCCCAACAGTATCTATTTGAACTTGAAGAATCTAACAGTTAACTTTCAACAATTTTTGTGCTCTTCTTGAAGTTGCAATACTAAGAACACTGTCACTATTTCACTTGCGCTATCTGACTCCTCTTATAATTTTTTTAACATACATTTTACAAATTTTTTTAAACTAAGTGGATGTTTAGAATTTAATCACTTTTTAGCATAGTGTCTCTGTAACTCGCTATTCTTTCGTAAATGGGTATTTTCTCCACAGTATCTGCAGGTTCCCATGTTACCTCCCATTCTGGTAATGAACATTTTTTTTCAATTTATCTGCCTCAAATTTATTGACAATCTCATCTTGGAATTTAGATTCAATTTTCATTTTTCCCCATTTGTTTTTCTGTTTCCTGAACTGCCACCACATCATTGAATACTTTCTGAAGAATCAAATCCCTATGTCTTAACATTATTTTCCTAAAATCATTATCTGTTACTCCTACTACAAACTGATCCCTTATCATATCATCTTATAAAACTTTGAACTTGCATCTCATAGCTCTTTCTTTTAAGATTAGAATAAACTTACTATAATCCATTTGTTCATCTTCTACAGTTGAAAAAAAAACATATACCTTTCATACATGTTTTTCGTTGAGTGTAATCACCTCATCTGATTGCTAAATTATCTTGTCTACTGAAGTCCCTTCATCTGCACCTATTTGTCATAACAATCGTATAACGTCCAATCCGAGAACTGTTTTAACAATTGCTGCTCTTTCCTTATCCTCCTTGTTGAGATCAGTCCCCAATTCATAATTGTTTCAAGTTTGTTTCCACAATAATTACCTCGTTTTCTTCTATTTTTTCTTCTGACACCATGTTGTTTTATTCAAATTCACTCCTAATACATAACTTATTGATTATTACTAAACCACATAACAATACAAGTGTGTAAACATGCGGACACTGATTATGTCAACCCACCGATAACCTCTCCTTTTTGTTAGTGATCAGTTTTGGCCAAGGAGGTGGGAAGTCTAATGAAGAGGACAACCTAATAGGAAACGATTGGTGCCAGGGAGGGGATTGCCTAGAGGCTTGGCCTCGCCCCTTCAGAACCAGTTTAAATGGGTAGTGGGCGTGATCTATCAGTTGTGTAATTGCTTTAATTATTACTGATGGTTTTATCATGATTTCTACTTAACCATTTGAAAGTTTTATAAGATAACACACTTGAGGTTATAAAAGCTGCAGGTCTGATTAAATAATATATTTTTACAAATATGCTTTAAACAACATCTTTTACAAAATCTTACTTTACAATAATTATTTACATTTAAATTCTTTTTTCAAAGAGTTGGAAGATGGGGTAGATCTCTGGATCGTGACTTTCTTAAGTACCTGTAAACAAAAAGTGTTAGTACGTTTACTTTTAATGAGTAATTATATTATGTCTGTTGGCCGGAGGTAAAGGGTAATGTCTTTTCAAAATATGGATTTTGTTGCCATCTTACTCAAATGGTTTTTCTCTATTAAGCTGTATATCTCAATAGAGCTGTTCAATTTTATTATACATATAAAAAAACTTCATTATGATAAAATTACAATCTGCCTTATTGGACAATAAGTAATTGTGATAAATGCTCTCATTCATGCAATATTTACAAACAGCCCAGAGACATCCCAAACCCACATAGTTGTCACCTCCCTCGCATGTGAAAGAGGAAGCGGAGTCTTGGGAAGTCCTTCACGCTCCTCCATCAACTGCATCACTGGATAAGAGCCAGTGGGGGCTGACCAAGAGCGTGAGAGCCACAGACGCTCAGGGCATGATTGAAGAAACTGGCTATTGCCAGGACTCCCACTGTCACGTATTTATAGCAGGTCACGAGGCCACTGCCGTTTTAGTCTCCGAGGAGTATTAAAGGAATGAGTGGCATAGTGTAATGACTGTGCTGGGGGATTAGGGTGGTTGGATTGGTTACTATGGAATTTTATGTACTTGGAAGGGATGAGTTCAAGAATGTAGGGTATATATATATATAGATCATTCTGAATGGTTTTGTTGCTGACGTAATAAGGGTCATTCATTATTGTTCTCAGCACTTTTGATTGAAAGGATTGGATACGCATAATGTTCGACTGTTTGGAAAAAATTAATATTCTTTATTTCGCTCCTGAATAGATAAAAGTTCCAAAATATGTAGTTGAAATTACGGGACATGTCCAGGAAATCACTAAAGCAATTTCTGGATAAAATATGTCATGGTTTCTCTGATTACACTTCTTGTTAATGGCTCAACGGAAAACATTGGTGATCGCCTTTACTCCTATGAAACTAGGACTGCATTGGCAACAATGCTGGATGCCAGATGGAAAAAAGTGGCTTCCAATCAAGCAACAATCCTGATAGTGCTTAAGTGTTGCTCCAAAGAGCTGTACCTTTTTTATTTCCTCCAGAAAATCACCCCAGCACAACAAATCAAGAAGACTTGCGAGGGAAACAAACATAAAAAGCTTTTGGGTTTTCTTCATCGGATAATAAAATGGGAGGAACTTACCACGAACTGAAACAGATGACGCAGTGATCATTCAACGATATTTGGAAGAAGAAATACACTCTAATGATATAGACTTGTTTAAATTTAGGAAGGATGAAGAAATGCAAGAAAATTTCTTACCCCCACACAAGGTTGCAAAAAATATCTTTGCGTACTAGGGTGTTTAGTGACATCAGAACCTGTGTTCTCCAGTGTAGGAAAAATCATTACTCAACAACGAAGCTATCTGAGCCCAAGGAGGGAGAAAATGCTTGATTTTTGTCACCCAACATGTGGGCAAAACAAAAGAGATGGTAGATAGTCCTTTTTTTAATCAAAGTTTAATAATTATTATTACTAGGTGCCTACTTGCTTGAAACATATTTTTCTTCATAAAAATTGCAAGTTAAACCTTTTAAATAATTAAAATGTTAAAAATTGGGTTCTTACTATTTGTATTTAGTTATTGCCGTAGTCTCTCAATAAAGTGTTGTTTTTTTTCACTAACGCGTCAAGCATTTCTGATGAATTTTGCTTTCAACAAGTTTATTTTTTTTTAATAAAATTGAATTTTGCTTTAATTTCTCCATATAACAAATACTGAAAAATAATTGTAAAGTATTACTCTTTGAAATAGGAATTACAAGCTATCATTCAGACCTTATTACCTTCTAAAACTGTGCTTTAAACAGTTCTCATTCAATTATACTTGTTTATTATTATAACAAGACCTCTCCAGCCTTTCAGGTATATTTGTAATCATTTTATATATATTGTTTTAATTCTTCTGAATGCACGGGGATTGTTATAAATTGATCTTTAGCTACATGTTATTTTTATTTTATTTGGTTAGCCCAACTTCCATACACAGGGTCTTTGGAGCATACAGTAATATATTTAACTTTGATTTTAGAATAAAAAACTTTTTGAAAACTTCACATATTCGCCGTGCCATATTCATAATCTGCCTAAAATATTTTCTGCTGTGTTTATGAAGTGGTTTTGACTGTTTGGAGTGCCTTTGTTATTACGAACTGATTTTTTTATTAAGTAATATTTTTCTTCCCATTCCCATTGATCCAGTTTTCTATTGACACTGGTGTCTTGTTCTATTTTGGCTATTGAATGGTTCTCATTTGTTCTAGCTATCTGTGCAATGGCTTGATCAGCTTTCTCATCCCCTTTGTTGCTGCAGTGAGAAGGAGTCCAGGTAGATTATTTTTATTACATGCAGTTTGATTAAAGAAGAACTGAAAATTTCTTTGAAGTAAATGTCCAATGATAAGATCATTTTTTCATTTTTTTTTTTTTTTGCATTATTCAAAATATAAATACAAAAGAAGGTAATAATATATGCAACAATGAAAAATGAAGGAAAAGCCATTGAATCTGTAGTTTTGAAATCGTACCATAAGTCACTTTTGAAAATATAATATAAATATAATATAAAATAAAATATCACTCATATGAAACAAAGAAATTATGCCGAGTTCATTACCAAATGTACTTGATTCAAATTGGATGTGATTATTAGAATCACAAGCTTCTAATTAATTATAAATTCATTTAAACATTTGATATTATTAGTTCTCCTATCACTAAAATATGCGTAACATTAAAAACTATTTAAATTAAAAGTTCAAAAGCTAAGAACATTCATATCATAAAACGGTAACCAAATATACTCTTGTTGATAAAACACCTCATCAATTGTGTTAGTTCAAATATAATTTTTTTTTTTTTTTAAATGATTGTTAATTGTAGCAAACAAAAATGTATAGAAATTCATTTTTCCCAAAAGAATTTTTTTTCAATTTTTTCATTCATTCAACAACTGATAAAATAAGGAAATTGTTATTTGTTACCTATTCATGTATAATTATCAAATTATTGTTTTTAAATGTGTACTAAAAAAATGTTAACGCTTAGCTACCACATTCTATTTTAATCATGAGATAGCTATTTGATTGATTCAGCTATTTGATTTTTAGTTTTTAAAAAAATATTTATTTTCAGGGCAATATTTTTAAAAATAACATTTCTGCACATTACGTGTTTGATAAAAATTAACTCCGTACCATTAAAGACCAATATGTATATACTTATCTCGTAATTTGAGGTTAATTTAAGGTTTTAAGGTTAATTGGACTTATCCACTTATTCCCCCCAGCCATAGATAAACTCCAAGAATATATAAATAGTTGTCTTATTGTTTCTATTTCAGTTTTAAACTTTTATTAAGAACTTAGAAACCCAAAGCTGTGCAGTTTGCTTTACAATGTGAACAGTTTCCTTTATTAATTATTAGCCAGCCAATTTTCCCTAACCATGAGTAAAAGTATAGTTTTCTCATTTATGTGCCTAACCTTTTATAGATTTTTTGTTTAAACAAAACTATTTATTATGTATCCAAGTCATGTTATTAAATTCCAACCAATCATCAAAACAAATAGGATTAATAAGTATATTTCAAGACCCCGTTCATGATATTTTTTTTGCTTTTATTTGATTAATATGTTAGGAAGGCAAGAAGTTGCAGAAATCAAACATTAAATAAAACTAGACAGTCTTGACTTTAATTTTTAGCAAATTTGAAAAGCAATGTTGGGAACTTTTTTGAAAATTATAGTAATATTCCAGAAAATTATAATTCATGGAATTTTTTTTTTCCGTTGAAGCTTTAATTTCATGTATTATCATTATTGTTTTTAAAGTATCAATATTATATGATTAATTTAAGAGTGTAAATATTACGTGATAAAACATTGATTTTTCTTACAATATTTTTGAGCGAAGAATTAATAATTAAACTTTGATTTTTTTTTTAATGAACACAGATAGAATATGTAGTTTGGGAGAAAGGAATTTTGATAGGTGATGTACAAGTACAAGACACCATAGTAAAAGATAATTAAAATTCGTGATTTATTTTTTTTAGCGATATCCAGTTTTTTCAGCCACTCATACCACTATGCTCCGCCTGCTTGGTTTCTATCTTTCCACTAGATGAAATAGTCTAAGACTGATAATTGATGTTGAGCTGAGAGTCTTCTCTTATTGAAAGAACTGACTTCGAATTGTTGTGTTTTGTTGAATGTACTCCCTTGAAATATAGGAAAACTGTTCACTCCTATTAGAAGCCACCCACTTCTAATTATGGATGTGAAATAAATTCAATTTATATAATTGAAGGGATTTGAACTCAGAATATTAACATCAAGCTGCTAAGCAATAAGGCATTCTAGTCTAGTCTTAGAGGCCCCTTATTAGGCTCTAAGAAACCGCATTTAAAGTACACGTAGGTAAAGAGCAGTTTTAGCTGCTCTAGGTTTGTAGATATCAAGTAGCATAATGACAATATATATGTGTATCGCAAAGGAAATAGAGGCTCAAGTCGCCACTTTTTTTTCAATAGTAAATATTTGTCGATCAAGGGTTATTTATTATCTTATTAATTACTGCTTCTTGATTGACTCCCTATGTCTTATTACACTTATTAACGTTCACATTTGAAACCAGTTTTTCTAGCCTTGTTGATTGGTATTATTGTATTGTAATATAAATAGTAATGAACTGTTTAATGACAATATTTGTTTTCTGTTGGATTACTTTTATATTTTATCACCAACTGACCATTAAATGAAACTAACATGAAAAATATCATCTCTCTTTTCAAATCCAACAAAGAGCTTGAATGTTATTTTAAAAAGAGTTTTAATGACTTTGTGTAACGTTGACTTATAACATTCTAACCAATCATCGAAACAGTATATATAAATATAGCTCACATAACAGTTTTAGATAAATATTATCTACCATATAAAACATTATTGTTTTTTGAATTTTAGGTGTTGAAAGATATAAATGTATTTATATTATATCCTATTTACTTGTTATTTTCAAGATAATTTTTAGGTTACCGATAAATTACATTATTAGTATAATTGTATTACAAGTTGAAATTTAGTATTTTGTATTCAATTTTAAGAAGTATGTATTAATTACATTTCTGAATTATGTTAGATAATAACTCATGTAAAATTAGATATTCTTTTTCATGTTTTATTTCTGCAGTAGGTGAAGGATCACCCCAATTCTTTGGGTGCATTTGACGGATCCCTGGGCTATTTTTATATGTCTATATTGTAAATAACGAATAAATTAGAGAGTAAATGTGTAAATACTGTATAAATTAGATCAACTATCTATTGTCCTTTTAGGGCAGGATACTGAATCCTGGACCCATCAGGCAGCGGGTCCGAATCAGTAGACAGCCGGGGCGACCCGAATGTCGGTGTGCAATCAGTCACATACTGGACTACGGGAGCAAGGCTCTAAGCCAACCTTGCAATTGAGGTAGGATTCGTAGTGGTCGTGGTTTAAAAACAGGCAGCTAGAAGGTCATCCTGACTAGTGAGCCGAGTGGAAGGGCTCCACTATAAAAAACTCGCCTAATGCTGATAAATATCAGAAGTGCCCCTGCTAGAGGGTGCGGCCAACCAAGCTATGTAGAGTGCCTTTCTCTATAAAAACTGGTAGTGGATAATTTTCAGGTCGAAATATCCACGCGTCTGGTTGCCCGTAGGCAACTGCCCTTCAATGGGTCAAGCGAGGAGTGCCCAGCGGGCACCTCTGCGCGACGTCTGTCATGCAGGGAAACCTTTCTTGTAAAACTATCCCCAGTGCTTGCACTGGGGCGACCGGGTAGTCCTTTCAGGGCAGGAACGGTCGTTAAAAATCCTTAAGTACCGGATGGGAACAGGCCTCTTGGGATGTATGTCCTTTTAGGGCAGATTGTGATTATATTTAATAAAAATTTAATTTTTTATAATTAAAGTTTAATTTTAATAACAAATTTAAAAAACGGTATGTTTTATTTCATAATTTTTAACTTGTAATGAATCCCCAAGAGTCCATTTGTATAGCAGTCACCCTGTTAACAAAATAAATAACTAAAAAAGTTAACATAACAATAATTTGAAACATAGTTTTAACTTGCTTATGAAAAATATTCAGTATAGCACAATCAAATCCAAATGTTCAGTATTGGTGAAAATCTTAAAAAAAGTTATTTTTAAAGTGGTTTGTATATTATTGATACAGGTTGTGTTATTTTTTAGTAAAGATAACAAAAGGAACAAATGTTGCAGTCCACACTTTTAATTCTGTTGTGAAAACATTCTTAACTAAAGAAGTCATGAATTATAATGTACATACCAGGTAGTAAAAATACAAAATAAATTATCCCATATTAACAGTTCGGTTGCTCTTAGTAGTCGGTGTGAAATCCAGCTGCAGAGGAGCAGTACAACATTACCGAAACACCTGGCTTATTGTTGCAGATGTCTTAATTTATAGTGTAGTTTAATTGTGTATTGCCACTTTGGAAATGTATGCAGAAAATAATTTGGATGGCAGAGGATATTAAACACAATTGTTGTTATTAGATTTGGTGCTATCTTTATCTATTCAAGACTACCTGCACTGATATTATGTACCAAAGAATATCTAACACTTCCCAAAAGTACTCTAGTGGTAAATTAATTTATTATTTATTTAATTAACATGACAATTGGTTCAATCTGTTTTACATCATGGATATCGTGGGAGGATGAAAGAAAAAAAAACTTCTCGCCAGGAAGAAGCTAAAAACCTATAATTTTGGTGATACTGACATCAAAATAAATTAATTACACAAAAAAAGTAAAGTTTGTTAAAAACATAATTCAAAGCATGCTGATTACTTTATAGTTAGAATACAATAGGAAGTAGGAAAAAGTATAGGGAAAAACTGTTGAGTTTTGGTAACTTTCATAATTTCTGTAGTCCTAGCTTAGAAGCTATTTAAGATTTTTTCTTTCACTGTTAATGACGCTGGTTGGTCTTTTGCATGTTTGTTGATCTGAAACCTGATTTAATATCTCATAGACAGGAAGGTTTTATTTTATTGACTTCAAAACCAGGGATTATCAGCCAACTTCATCAGGGTTTTTAGAAATTGATATAATTGTAAAAAAATGTGGGAGGAGTTCCTTTTTATTTACATCTCGGTCTATTTGCCATCATTACTTGTTTCAGTTAGCATTCATTATTCTTCAGCTTTTGATAGATATGAGAGAGGTTGAAACTTATTTAAGTTTACGACCATGAGGGTAAAATCTAAATTATTTTTATTATAATTGAAGAAAATTCAAGGTGAAATCTTAGTAGTTGCTCGTTATGTGGATGATTTTTTTATAACTATGTAAAAGTAAGCTAATTGGAGAAAGCTTAAAGGACAAATACCAACCAAAAGACTTAGGTGAATTAAGTAAATGTTTACCAATTAGCATAATTATCTTTCCCAAGAAATCATGTTTGTTGACTTCCTGTCTAATTTGTTTTTTCCCCTTACGTTTATAATTGAAAGTTCTTGAATTAGTGCTCTGGTAATTTGATAAATCAAGAAAGTTTCATATGAGTTTTAAATCAGTTTTAGATTGACACTGATTTGGAATGCCCAGAGCTATCTTCATTGCTCCGGTTGATTTAACTTTTAATAAGTAGCATGATGATAAAATTAATAAATTAGTACATTCATAATTTAAAATTTGCGTTGTCAGCGATCAAATAAATATATTAATTCAGGTAGATCTAGGGATCCTTTTTATCACATTTCTTATATATGATTTTTGTGTGTTTCAATGAATTTGATAGAGTTTTATGTTGTAATCAGTTCTGGAAAACTTCTTCATTAGAAAATCCACAAATAAATAATATTTATGCTTAAATACAAATACTTGGTACCAGTAACTAAACGTGTAATAAGAATAATCGGTTGGGCTGCTCTGATCAGAAGTGCAAAATTTAGCTGCACAGGGGGAGTGTATGTCAATTTATATTACAATTTCATTAATTGTTAATTATCACTTTAGAAATATATATTGAAAATACTACGAATGACAGTGAACATCAAGCACATTGGTTTTAATTAAATGTAATTTTGTAAAAAAAAAGTCAGGCTAGGTGCTCACTTGCGGTTTAGTTCCAACTAAATTATAATGACTATTTCAGTATCCAAATGGATTTCGATTGAGTTTGGTGGAAGGGAAGGAAACTCACACAGCCTTCCTCCACTCAAGTGCCTGCTCTCTCGCGCAAATGAGCACTGGAGCAAATGTCATTCCCGTCTTTTTATTATAGTAATTTTTCTTCAATATACTGTTTTATTGAATTTAAAAAAGAGGAGAAATTTCCTTGTGTTAAAAGCTGTGGGCGTAGGAATTGATGGGAAGAATGTTGGGCTGGTATGCATCTCTCTTCTCACTCCATTAAAATTACCAGGTATTTTCAAATAGTTTGTCCCAGGACTAAAATGCTTAAAAAGCCAAATAGCGACAACTGCAAAACAAAATTTTTCCAAAACAGCATATAATATTGATGTCATAATTACTGACCTTCACACATAACCCAAATGAAATAGGGATATGTTTAGTAATATAGTTAAAACATTTAATGAAAATAAATTATGAACATATTTGACTATGTAATTGTAAAACCTTATTTGAAAAATTTAGTTAAGTGTCACCATCAAGGGTTTCAATTACCTTAGTTTTATTGAATTTATTAACGTACACGTTCAGAGCATCGGATCACAAAACCCAATACTAGGATGGAGCAACGCAAGCATTCAACATTTGTGAACAACTCCTCAATTATTTGAAATTATTAATTTAAAGTTTATTTCATATTTCTACGTATTAGTTTAAATTAATATTGAACACTTGATTGATGCTGAGAGCCACTGAAGAGTGAGTGAAAGAATAAGAATTTAAATTAATATATTTTAAACATTTTTTTTCATTTTTAAATACAATAAAAAGAGAGTTTGCGATAAAATATTACAATTATTAAGCAATTACAACTCATTATCATTACAATCTTATATATTACATTTAATAAAACGACTATAACTATAGCCCATAAAAATATAGAAAATCAATTGAAAATTGCTCATTATTACGTTATTATAAAGTTAGAGTAGACATTTTAGTAGTAATATATACTATCAGGTACAGTTAGAAATAAGAAAAAATACATGGCAATGTCTAGTCACCTCTCTTGTTTTTCCTCATTCGAATACGGTTGTGTGGTTTATGGTGTCTTTTTCGGATTTCAAGGCTTGGTAAAAGGGGATCTTCTTCAGTCATCTAGGAGGATTTCAGTATAGCATTCTGGTATATACCCCGTTACCTCATCTATAGTCCCGAGGATCATCCCAGGTCTCATTGAGGACCTCACCACTGAAATAAAAAAGTGACAGTATCTTATTTGAAAAATAGTGTAATGTTCTTTTGTTTATTCATGTATACTTTAAATCTCAAAATTAATTTTTCCTATAGGGTACTCGAAATAACATTCACCTCTCACTAGCTTTGTTTATGTAAACATTTTAAGGTGTATCCAATTTGAAGTTAGGCCATTTTCTGATTGCCACAAAGCTAAGCCCTTGATACAAATGACAAAATGCTAGAAACCTAGCATAAGGTGTGATATAGGTGTCATACACAGATGGAACAAAGAGAAACATTAAAAAAAAAAAAAAGGGATGGAGGAAGAAATGACCTGTTGAGGTACTACTGTACACTTGAAAGAACACATGTTCAAGAAATAGTATTTAGGAATCCATTATACAGCATATAGAAAAAAGGAACTGCTGAGCTTAATAAGTTTTATGAGTCTTATTAACTTTTGTCTATTTACTGTTAATATTGAAATGAATAAATACAAATATATTATCATTGCTTAGGCCTAGTTGATGTAAAATATCTAATGTATTGTGTGGAAATTCCTAACATAAATGTACTGAAAGACGCATTATAAATTGTGACCAACCAATTTATTCATTTGAATTTGATTGATAACGTAATTCCATATTCGATAAATGCTAAGACCAGACCACAGACAAAAAAAGGCCCACAGGCTTTAAAGTGTTGGGCCTCTATGATCATTTTAATAAATTTAAGCGTTGACAAAGGAATTAAGGGTTTGTTAATAAGTTATATTAGCAGGTCTATGTACTGACCTGCAGCTATCCTAAAATAAAAATGATTTTTTTTTTTTTTAAATCATCAGGGGGCAGCAATTGGTTTTATTTTTGTTGTTGTTGACAAACAACATTGAAAATAGCGTCAGAGGACTGACTGTTAGGCAGTGAAAGATTTGTTTACCAATTTTTTGGTAATTTCCAAGGGCGGGGAGGGGGGTTATTTATTATGATTACTTCTGCTTAATACCACTCTTTATCCTACCCTTTGGATTGATCTAACACATATTTAATGGTGATAACCCTTGGGTTTGATATAAATATATAGTATTTTCTTACAAATCTGGTAACTAGCATTACCATAGATAGAAATATATAAAAATACATAATTTCATCCAACCACTAGACCCCATTAGTTACATTTGTTTTTGTATTATAAATATTATTGACTAAGTATAGCTGAACGTTCAATTATTATTTTTTTTAATGTTCCCCTATTTGAAAAAAATTCCCGGCTATCAACTGACCAGACAATTGAAGCATGTTAAAGGTATATCTTTGAGCCACACTGTAGTCATATACTCTCGAATATCTCCATAAAATGTCCCAATTGCATCATCTTATTTGTAATTTATTGCAGTATTCAATTTTGTTTTTTACTCAACTGATATAAATCCTAATTTTTTTCTGGTGATCATTACATTTATCATGCAGCAGTCTGTTAATGTTTTTTTATTGAGATGTTTACCATTTTGTGGTGGACAAGCAAATTAAATAATTACAGGAATTTAAATTTAAAAGTTAATAAATATAAATAAGTAATCAAGCTGAGGATAATATAGGAATCATAGAAAATCTGTATTTGCTAATCTCTGGTAATAAAGTGTGTCTGGTTTATTAGTATCCAAGGCACCATCCATCTCCATTTTGGATCCGTCAAAGCTAATTAAAAATAGTTTCACAGCAAGAGGTTAAATTTTACTTAGCAAACCCTCCCAAGTTAACCTTGGTGGTTAATTAACCTAGTTAATATGGTACCTCATTAGAAGTGTTATGACCGAACATGACTAAATCAACACCTGTTTCCAATAGGGATGCTCAGAACCCCATTTCCCAAACAGGAAATAAGAGGAAACATCCTATTTACCACCAACAAGGAGAGAATGTGAAGCATACAGCAGTCTAGGTTTTACTCCATAGGTTTTGATAAATTATCCATGGAACAAGTACACTCCATTGAATGGAAAATGATTCCGAGTTTCATTGGAAGATTAAGATGATTTTATGGGTGGAACAGGTAGCATATAGCTTAAACTAGGGGCGGCAGGTAAAGAGCCAATCACCTAATTAATGGAACACTTCATAACCCCCTCAATAATTTTTAATTTAAATTAATAATTTTAGAGTAAAATAAAACTATCAACGTAAAAGAAGCTATAAAAAAATTCTTACCCTCTGTGACCACCGTGTTTGGCTTGAAAGAGTGATCTAATTCTTGCTCACCATTGCAGTAATAAATTGTGATGCACCTTAAAAAAAAGGAAAAGTCATAGCATTCATTTATCAGTATTTTTAGTAACATTACTATACAAAATAGGTAGTGTCTTAAAGAAATAAATTCATTATTGAATACTCTGAAATGGGGCCCTTGAAGAAGCTGAGCGCTGTAAGCCAATGAATGAGCTAGAAGATTTGAGGAAATGTTTTGTTCATGTATTAATCCATTTCCATCAGTTACTGATAATCTGCCTAAAATATTTTCTGCTGTGTTTATGAAGTGGTTTTGACTGTTTGGAGTGCCTTTGTTATTACGAACTGATTTTTTTATTAAGTAATATTTTTCTTCCCATTCCCATTGATCCAGTTTTCTATTGACACTGGTGTCTTGTTCTATTTTGGCTATTGAATGGTTCTCATTTGTTCTAGCTATCTGTGCAATGGCTTGATCAGCTTTCTCATCCCCTTTGTTGCTGCAGTGAGAAGGAGTCCAGGTAGATTATTTTTATTACATGCAGTTTGATTAAAGAAGAACTGAAAATTTCTTTGAAGTAAATGTCCAATGATAAGATCATTTTTTCATTTTTTTTTTTTTTTGCATTATTCAAAATATAAATACAAAAGAAGGTAATAATATATGCAACAATGAAAAATGAAGGAAAAGCCATTGAATCTGTAGTTTTGAAATCGTACCATAAGTCACTTTTGCTAAATTTCTTAAATGATATTTTTTCCAATTAGGCAGTCATGAATATTAGATGTAAAATCAAATATGTCGTCAAATATATATTCGAGAGGATAAAGTGTTTGTTACCTCATGATTTCAATAATTTGTGCACCATCATCAAGCCCCAAATGATTTTGGAGTTATTGTGAGTGGAAATCGGTAACTATATTATTTATTATCAGAACAGTGGAACAGTACAACATTTGCAAACTGCTGCGACTCAAATAATTTATAAGTAAATAATTATGGGAAAACATGCATCTGGTGGAATTCATTTGAAATCCTGGATTTATTTAATTGTGCCAGTCTTTAAATAACCTGTGGCAGCCATTATAAGGGCCAATAATTATTATTTAACTTTCATGATCTTGTCTTTAAAAATAAATAAACGTATATTTTTACATATTAGTATTATAATATTTAATTATTCTTTACATACTTTCTAGATCTTGCAGTGGTTATGATGAGTTGGGGTGCGCTATTGACTTCTGCTCTGTTCAATTTGAGAAAATTAAAGACAAAGGAATGAGAACTGAAGCAGATCTTGCTACGTACATTTTTATACCTGCAAAAAAATTGTTCAATAAACTATTGCTGTTACTGTTTCTCAGTATTTTAGGTTTAATTAACCTGAAATCAAAATTATTAGCGATTAACTGTGAAATTTACCTGATTAAGTGAAAATTGTAAAGCATGGAAAAGTGGAGATAAATTTTAGTTTATTAAGATTATGTTAATTTGAGGATTTAAAGATGCATTTACAGGCTTAAGATCAGGGTTTGAAAAAACAAATGTATGTTTAGGCTTAAGATAAATTAATAAGAACAAGGCTTATCAGCTGAAAACTGATTCTCGAAATGAACAGGGATAGCTCAGAGGTAGAGTACCCGAGCAAAGACTATGAGGAACACAGGGTCAAGCCCTGACTCTGTCATTATTTTTTCTTTTTGGCTAATAATCACTGAACATCTATTTAGCCAGTTTCGTTGAAATAAAGAGTTTTATAGCCTGCCTACAACAGTGTGTGACTAAAAGTTTCAAGAAATGGAAAAATCCATAAAAATAAAGAAAAAATATTTATTCACTAATTCGGGTTATTTCAGTGGTTTCCCACAAAAGAATTGGTTTTGTTTTGCTGTTTTTTTTTACACAATCATGAATTCTCTTTTTCTATTGGTGGTAGGCCAAAATTTCTTGAAGCTGTTACTTAAGTGTATCACTTTTAATTCAACACTTGCTGGATAGATAATTGTCCTCTTCAGACCGTTTATAAACTAAGTCTTAAACAGGTAATGCCTAAAGCCACCTATTAGCTCTTCTTATAAGAACCTAGCCTTCTCATAATACTTCCTGGTATCAAAATATTCTCAAGATTTTTTTTATAAATACATATTTTTTATATAGATGTCTCACTATACAGATTGTTGGATTACATAAAAACTAAACATAATAGCCAATGAGAAAATTCAGGAAAACCATTGGTGTTTAAGATGCACTCTAGTCATCATGCTGGGTTTGAAAGAAAGTCCATCTTATACACCGACAAATATTGTTGCTACTTGACTTTATGTGACTGAATGGCTCTCAAAATCAGAAAGCTTTAGGAATAATATTAACTTTTCTTTGGGGTCATAGCCTTAATTATGTTAACTTATTTCAATGAAACAATAGCTTCTGAAAATCCACTGATTCAGGAGATTGGTAACTAAAGGGAAAATTCTCTTAAATGATACATTCATCAAAGAACTGAACATGTTTTGCTAAATTTAAATTTTCTGTTGCAATGAGATTATGTGTTCCCCAATCTAAGTACGAAATAGGTTAAATATAGTTTGGTACAACTAAATATATTTAATTATGTATAATATAATTGTGTATATACTTGATACTATAGTATATACATAAAATAAACATAGTACTTAATATATTTAGTATAAAACCAAAGTACAACTTCTGTAACTATAATATAAATAACTTCTGATGTGTAAATAAAACTCTATCATGATTACCTTAAAGATTATCTTAATTTAAATTATAAATATTTTTTATTATATTATAAATAGTCTTGTATAATTTGTGAACATTTATATTTAATTTGTAAATAAGGTATTTGTTCATTTTTTTTTCTCTTTTCTTGAAGAGTTTTTATTTTATTAAAACTTTATCGACTTTTATTAAAACACATTTTTATTAATATTCTTGAGTATTTTTCCTACTATTTAAAAATCATTGAATATTTATATATATGTTATAGCCAGTAAAAAAACTGGAAAGATCCTGGAACACGTAATAACAATTTAGTAACTAATTGAATTGTAAATTAAATTTTAAATAAAGTTTTCTTATCTCTATTCTGTCTTTTATTCCAGATGTGAGCAAGATAATCCACAACATCAAAAGATTGTCAGTTACCCGCAGTATTAGAGCATACACATATTGTCCTCTCATAAATACGCTTCATGAACCACCTATTAATTTAATTTAATCTCTCCATTGTTAATCACTTTATCATAGAACAATCATTCTGTCCACCCTACCAGTAGACATCTAGACCAGCTGGGTGCTCGGATGGAAATATGAATAAAATGATTCTGTGCAAATTACTAAATATTTTCAACCAAAAGAATTTTGTTTAATTTTTTAATCCACTCCATGTGAAGACTCATTCATATGTTAAAGAAGATTTCACATTTAATTTTTCTTTCTTTTATTTCCTGTTATAATTCATTTATAACTTTTTTTTGTCTTTGATAATATTTTAATAAACAAAATTATAATTACCTACATTGAAAATAAAATAAAAGTACATGACAAATAAAACAAAAGTTGTATTGAAAATAAAATAAGAGTACATGGATAACAAATAATTCCCTGTAGACTTGTTATTAACATGCTGACTTCATACTGCAGAGACCCAGGTTCAATTTTTGACTTGATCGAGGAATAAGTGAGGGAAAAAATGGGCGGGGCCAGGCGGAAGAGATGAAGACAAGGAAGAGATGGTGATGTGGTTAAAAAAAGTTAGTTAGAGCCAGTTGAGAAGGGAAGTTTCAAGTAGTTAGTGGATGATCGAAGACGATTGGTGTGGGGACCTCGTATTTTCACTTGAAAGTATTGTAAGATGATTGTTATTATGTAAGGGTGCAGACAATATCAAGGAAACCGACCAAGCAGCATTATTGTTTGGAATTTCAGGTTCAATAAAAGGCACTATTTAAACTGGAGCAAGCCAAATTGAATAACAATAAAATAATTAAGAACTCAAAAAGTATTTTATTTAGTATAATATATATATATATAAGTTTAATATGTTTGGTTGTCAATACCCAACCCTTAACCCCCAACTTAACAAGAGGTGTTAAGAATAAATTATAAGTTTAATTATTTCGTTTTGTCAAAAAAAATATAATAATTTCATAATATTTATGAACATGTGGGTATATTTGATTTGTTCCTTTATAAACTTGGATATGAATGGAATTGTACATCAGTATGAATGAATTCTTACATCAAAATTATTAATTCTGTGTAAGCAAATTGTAATTTTCTAATAAAGATCTTTAATTCTGTATTCTAATATAAAAAAAATATTTGAAGAAATATTTTTGATAAATAGTGTTTTTGCCTTTTGTTTGTGGCAGAAGGATTATGTAGGCCTCATAGTGAAAGTAAAATGTGTTCTGATAGTACTGAACCTCCACCTCTACCACCACAATCAGCAACTCCATGAGCGATGAATCGGGTTTATTAAGGCTTCCGGCTTGATTATCTTTAATCCCAATCAATTGGGTTAATCAAAGTTGACACTGGTGAACATTTTACCTGCATTTACTCTGTGACGTTTTTTTCCTCTCCTCAACCAAGTGTCATGAACTACTCAAAACTTTACAGAGATTTAGTCTAAAATCCCTTTTGAAATTGAAATTTTTTTTTTAATTTGGTTTTAAGTTTTGGTTTTGTATAAAAATTTACAAAAGTAAAACTATATTTTTAGGGATGTATATGAAAAAAAATGATGATTCTTAGTATAATTAGTTGTGGTTGTTTTCAACTACTGCCCTGCATTTTCAAGAAATACTGGATGAATATTGTCACTGATCACTGTAGAATTTGATTCATAACTTCAATAATTTGATCCTTCAAGGAGTGTGGAATGTTATTAGAAACTTTTTTTGGAGTATATTAAACATATGATCAATGGGGTTCAATTAGGCTTGGTTGAGAGGTAGGAAACAACAAAAAGTTTCTTATAATTTCAGCCAAAGCCCCAAATGTATTTCTTGGCATTTTTTTTTTATCCCTATAAAAATGTATTATTCTTGTTGTTTTCTGTTAAAAGTAACTTCTTTAATTAAGACTGGAGCATTCAAAAAAGGAAATTATAGATTTTCAGACTATATCCATATTCATTATTACATAAATAGCACATATTCATTTAACAATTGATGTTTTTAAAATTTAATAAATACAAATTTTTTATTTAGTCTTCCTAAAAAAAGTAAATGATTTTTATTATTGTATTTCCTTCTATCCTTTATTTATTGTTCTACAGGGAAGTTTTTGATTTCTTTATGTCCCATACATTAGTACATTACATATGCTGTTTCATATTTATTTACATGTTCTTTCGCATATCTACTGAAGAAAAAAACTAATGTTAATTAGTAACGACCTCAAAATGCTAAGAGTCTTCAATCCTACAGGCAACTGTCATATATAGAAACTTATAAGCAACTGAAAAAACAAAATAAAAGGAACTATCAGTGGATGGAAATTAGATTAAGAAGATATAATTAAATATTAGAAGGAAACTGTGAATAGATTTTACATATACATTTTAATACACACCATCTATTTACATATAGAAATAGTATTTATTTTTTTTATTAACTGCATCCATGATGTGTTTGGCATTTTGAAGGTTATATGAAATTTTTAAAGATGTAAGCTTATACTGCAGTCAAATGCTCTACCACTGCATTATAAGCTTATAAGGTGATCCCCATCACCTTTATTAGGGTCATATCAATCCAGTCATGATAATGTGCATCATTGTACTTGTTATTGCATTATATAATTTTTATAAGAAATCAAACCTGTATATAATGTAGCGCCGCTCCATGAAATAGAAAAAATAATATGTAATCAGATTCGACTAAGAATCTATATTTGAATAATTACTGTAAACTTTTTTAAGGGGCTATGAAAAAAACAAGATTAAAAACCGATTATAATGTTAATGAATAAATATTCGCATTATATTCTCATAATGATTTCAGAAAGAGAATATAATTCATCGCCTGCACTATGAATAATTTATAATATATGTATATAATATAATTAAATATATATGTATATAAGTTAAAGCCAGAGGCCTGACTATGTCGAATACTAATACGATCATGAAAAGTGATGTATTTCCCTCTTTCGTTATTATCTTTTTATCTATCTTAACCGCCGGCGATTAACTGGTGCCGGAACCCGGGAACCTCGTACGGCGTCGTAGAAAGTAATTGTTTTTTTTCTCTTACTCCCTAAGTTTTTTTCTTATCGTCTCCTCTCTTTATACGTTTTTTTTATAATAACATGCCAGAGGGAGTGTTACGACCCGCGGTGCTGAGTGGAGCTGCAGATATACCGCAGTTGCCTCAAACGACGATGGCAGCGGCTCACGCGACTACATTTGCGTGGATGAAGATTCAGGTGATCACGGCTCAGGATATGAGGAAGTCCATTTCCGATCTGGAGAGATTAGCGGGTGAGACCGGGGAACTGAATCATTTCCTTAAGGGGGGTGACCGGCTGATGATGTGGATAGAAGGAAAACGGACGGAGGACTTAATAACTGAAGGAGATGCCGATTCACTAAGAGCAGCTCTGGTGTGCAGAGTTAAGCGGAGTATTCTGAACATGATCCAGGCTGACGAGGAGACCTCATGGACCATAGTGAAGGAGCGGCTGAAGAAAGCATTCAGTGGGGGAAGATAGACCCCAGAAAAGGATATTTTTAAAATGTTCCGGGAGACGAAGAGGCACCGACAAACAAACGGGCAGTACGCCGGAACACTGCTGGCTCAATATAATGGCATCACGGAGAAGATGCGGGAGACAGTGAGCGCGGCTGAAGAAGAAGACAGGATGGCGTTTTTGTCAACAATATTGAAGGTGCAGCTAGCGAATGAGACAGAAAGAAAGGAGGCGTTACCTAGAGAGCACACGCTTCTAGAATGCGCTCAAGAAATGGTGGACACCAGCGCCAGAGAGGAAATTACAGCTGGCGAGGAAGAAATGGGCTGAAGGAAAGTAGTATATAGAAGGCCCAAAATCACGCCGGTTACATGAAGGAAGAAGGAAGCGGAGTACGGTGGAATAGAGAGAGCAGCAGTGGGAGAAAGGAGCCGAGGAAACAAGGGACGCCCCCCGGAGAAGGGAAGACAGGAAGTGTTATGAGTATGGGAAGACAGGACACCTGGTAGCAAAGTGCCCACGCACTAGGTGCTTCGAGTGTGGCACGGAGGGTCATGTAGCAAGACAGTGCCCATATATGAGCCCACGCAGAAACGTGAACCGGCCCGAATCAATGGAAATAAATGCTCAGAGAGTGTGGAGAAGGGAAGGCAGCAGTCGGAGGCTACAGAGACTTTGGAAACCTCCGAAACGGACAACGAAAGGGAAGAACCAGAAAGCGGAGTGGGCTGTGGAAGCGGCAGTGCCCGAAGGAGCGGTCGACGACAGGCGACAGAGGAGTGGGAAGAACGCGAGATCTGAGAAGAGTGGCAGCGGAGAGGCAACCGTAAGTTAATAAATAATAGTGTAAAAGGCGCACATAGCGGTCTGCCTATAATTAGAGTCGCGAGTGGAGTGCAGTGCTTAGTGGACACCAGGAGTACCAACACAATAATGTGTCGGGAGACACTAGAGAACATGTGTGGAGGAGGGAGGATGCCTCAAATGCAGGTATTTTCTTGCAGCTTGGTCACCCTGGGGGCCCCTACAGGGTTGAAGGGGAAGCGATAATAGGGCTAGAGAGATGTGATCGTAGCAAGAAGAAATTGCGGGTCCATGTCGTGGAAAAGATGCCCAAGGAATATGGTAGGATCATAGGATGTGATCTGTTAGGGAAAGAGGGAGCGAATATTAGGAACAGGGAGGGGCAGTGGGACATTCGCTTTGGTAAGAAAACATATAGGTGGCTGAGAAAAGGGAGGGACGTAGGGAGAGACGGTAGGGCGCCAGTAGGGGCGATTAGGCGAGCGGAGGACTGGAGAGTGGAACTCAAGAGAGAATATACGGACATTTTATTTAAGGAAGGGGAGAGATTGGGGGTCACAGGAAAAATGGTACACGAGATTCAGCTCAAGCAGGACCAAGTAAGCTACGTGAAGGAGCGCAGATACCCACCAGGCTCTGAGACACCATATTAGGGACAACTTAAGGAAACAGGGGATCATCGAAGATAGCACGTCACCATATAATAGCCCCTTATAGGCTGTTAAGAAAAAGAACACGGAAGGTGGGGTCCCAGATAAGTACAGGGTCGTAGTAGATTATTGGAGATTCAATGAAAATACGGTGGACGAGAAGTACCCGATTCCCAGGTTCGATGACATTCTGGACAGGCTGAGCGGCGCCAGGATTTTCAGCACCCTGGATCTCAAAGCGATCTATCGCCAGATACGAATGAATCCTAGGGACCGACATAAGACAGCCAGAGAGAGGTCACTACGAGTTCACCAGGATGCCATTTGGATTGAAAAATGCACCCATCACATTCCAAAGGATGTAAAAGGGATACGGTGGTTGATGGGAACACTGAACTACTACAGGCGATTCGTCCTAGAAATGGCAGCATACCTGGTACCTCTTAACAACCTCTTCAAAAAGGGGGAAAAGGTAGTCATCACCCCCGACATAGAGGCGAACATTTGCAAGTGCATGGGACGACTACAAGAACATCCTGTACTGGCTTTTCCTGATTTCACAAAGCAATTCACAATAACGACAGATGCCAGCGAATATGCCTTAGGAGCGGTTCTGTCACAGGCGGGGGGCACAGGGGACCGTCCAGTAGCGTACGCCAGTAGGCGCCTCACAGAGGCGGAAAGTCGGTATAGCGCGCTGGAACGCGAGTTACTTGGGATAGTCTGGGCGATCGATCACTTCCGGCCCTATGTGTTCGGGAGAAGGTTCCGGGTGCACACAGACCACCGACCGCTACAGTGGGTCAGTAAACTGAAGGAATCGTCAGTGAGGGTCACTCGGTGAAAAGAGTTCCTCGGTCAATATAACTTGGAGGTTGTATATAAGTCCGGTAAAGAGAACATTGTGGCGGACCCGGGCGATGACAGTCGACGCACTAGAAGAAGATCAGGGGGAATCATCCAGGAACGTACGGCAGTTCTTGCGGGAATGGACGCCGGAGAGAGAGACGACAAACACGAGTCTGCTGAGGAGGAACGGTTGGCAGGAGGAGGGAGCTCGACAGATGACAGGCCTGAGGACATGGAAGAGCGCGAAGAAATCATAAACGATAAGCGCCGCCAAATAGTCTGGAAGACGAAGACCTTGGACCCCATGAAGATAGCGAGCGGTAGCTATGGAAGATCCACCACCACCACCACCACCATATGGTCTTCACCAGCGGTGAACAATGACCAAATTTGTCGTGCACTCAAGGATGCTTCCAAACCAGGGAAAACTCACTATTTGTACGTGGGAAACACGACCATTTGGGAAAAGATTAGGTGACTGTGGCGGACAGAACAGATCGTGGTGGATCGAATATTTGTGCGGTATACCATGTTGGTAGAAACCATCACGGATGAGACAACTCAGAAGGAGATAACGCTGGCGTACCATCAGGGTAAAACGAATCACCGGGGGGAACACGAGACGGCTCAGGCGTTGAAGCGCAAGTACTTCTGGTGGGAGATGCGGAACACGATTCAGGAGACGCTAGGGGCATGCGAGGTCTGCCACCGTACGAAATATGATAGGCACCCACCAATAGGCCTACAAGTTGAGACCCCCACGGCGCAAACACCGCTAACTGACCTTCAAGTGGACACCTTTACCTGGAAGGGACACAAGTGGGTCACGGTGGTTGACCTATTCAGCAAAATGGCCATGGCATACCCCGTGCGGGAAAAGTCTTCGGAGGCAGTGGTAGGAGCGCTGAGGAGGTGGTTCCAATTTTATAGAGTCCCCGATCGGATAGCGTCGGACGGCGGGAGGGAGTTTGATAACGCCGACGTGAGAGAGGAGATGAAAGCTCTGGACGTAATATAGCATGTCAATACCCCAGGGCATCCAAAGAGCAGAGGGGGAGTTGAGCGTCTTCACAGCACCTTGGGAGATCATCTCCGTGTTTACCATGCCGACAAAGGGTTGGAGCCGGCAGAGGCATCCTCTCTCCTTCACGCATCCTCTCTAGGGTCTCCCAACATATTATCGTATTAGTACTCCCAGTATCCACTAGACATTTCAGTCCACTCACGACTCTGATTATAGGCAGACCACTATCCACGACTTTCACACTATTATTTACTATTGTGCGGTCCCCTCTCCGCCACCACTCTCCTCAGATCTCTCGTTCTCCCCTCTCCTCCACTGTTTTGTTTATTTTATGCACTTATTTTGGTTAGATGCAAGTGAAGGAAGTGCAACATTGTTGGCTTAGATTTCTTTTGGGGGGTAAAATTAAGTATTTTGTTGTGGAACAGGTTAGCGATTTTTTTGAAAAATTCTATATGGTTGGCAAAGGTTTCATCAGCATTGTTAATGTCAAAATATTGTAGTTTCCACTTTTTATTAAAATATATTTCTATACTTTCTTATTTATTAAGAGGTAAAAGGAGATTCACAAGAATAAAAGTTTATTTAATAATGATTAAAATTAATTCCCTCTCAGGGTTAAATGTGGCCCTTGTATAATATGTTTTACATTATAAAATAAAAGAGTTTTATGCATGTGGTTAAAAATAAATAAGTATATGGATAGCCTTCAATGTTTGGTGGTCAGTGTTCTTCTTTCTTTGTTGCACCTATCCTCTGGCCTCATCATATGACTGCTTGTTCACAACTGCAACATTAGACCTCATGGCCACTGACTAAGTAACTAACTGATTCTCCGAGCTGCTTGAATGAGAAGAGAAAGAAAAAATGAGTTCTCCTGCCTCCTAAACTCTGCTATTTATGACAACCTTCTGGAAAAATCCAGGGCAGGGTTCAACTACCTGCAGGTAAGGCTACCTTGTCTTGGACCAGGTCAAAACATAACCATTATTAAAATTATTTAAACAGAAAATTCATTTCTTAAAAACAATGTATTTTAATAAATAATTAATTTCCTAACAAAAAAAAAACACATTACAATATATTTATCTATTTTATTTATGAGAGAAGGAATACAGTAAGCTTTGCTTATGAAATATTTTATGAATTTTCCACAGATTGTTAACACCTGGTTTTAGAGAGTGGTTTGAGGAACAAATACAAGCATACTTTGATGTCGACGTGATCACGCCTATAACATTTAAATGTTTAGTAACTTTATTGTTCCTTATGTCGGTTCCAATTTTCGTACTGTGTCATAACACCACAGTGCGAAAAATTTATCCATTTGGTTCCTCACATTAGATAAGTTGGTCTCAATGTTATTGAGTATCGAACTGATTTCTCCTCCACTTATAGCTTGAATCCGGTTTTCAGACCTTGAAATTTACTCATTATTTGGGTCAAGTTTTCCCAACAAAAGGGATTCCAGATCTTTATTACTTTCCTCCAAAGCTTCACAATATTCGTTGGTAAAATGTCTCACAATGCCTAAACCTTCATTTAGACACTTGGTCATGGAAAATGAACTCTGTTCAACATCAGGATCGCTTGAATAATTATAAATAGTCACATCTTCTTCAAAGCGGACACGCTTGTTTTTGGTTGTATTTTCAAAAACCTCGGGCTTAGGAAATGGTCTTTTTAGTCCTCCGACCTGGAAAATCAAATAAATAATTAATTTTTTTAAATAGATGATAATCCTCATAAACCAATAAATGTTCATACATGAACTAATATTAATTATTTATTTTATTATAGCCTCTTCCCTAATGGGTTATTAGATTACAATGATAATAGTTATGGAATTACAATAACTCAAGAAACTGAAGATTGTTGCATGTAGTATCGTAATATCTGGAATTCTCTCCCTCTTAATATTTATCATACTTTATCCTAACACACTTTTAAAACCCTCATATACCGATTCCTCCTTACCACTAGGATTTTTGTATTCATTTTTACTATTATCTTATTTTGTTTATTTATGATTACCACCATTTAACTTTTCTGTTAGTAAGCCCATAGCTGCAACCTTGTCAAAGAGTAATCACTAATATTTATTTAATTAATTTTATTTCTATTATTTTTCTTTTAATTTAATTGTGTATAATACTTTTTCATGTTTTGTATTTAAACAAAATCTTGGATGATAATTTTTTTATTTGAAGTATTGTATTCCCTTTAGTTTTTTATTTTATTTTACTTTCTCTATTTTTCTATTCTATTGTTCACCATATTCTCTAGAACTTATTACATGTTACAGATAAAGTAAATTAACCAAAAATCTTAGGTGAGTTTGCTATGTTTTGGTATGGGTATGTTAATACTTGTACAATGTAAGGTTATCATTATTTTCTTAAAATTCTATTATTTCCACGCTCCTATGTTTGTTATCTGCAGAACCAGAACAACAAAAAGGATGATTACTGTTAATGTCTCCTCAAAGTAAGAAAAGTCATGGTAGTTGGGTAACCAACATTTGTAATATAATTGTAGACAGCACACAATGTCTGTGGCTGAGGTAAAAAATGTTCCACAGCTAGCACATCTAAATAAGTTTTTAATTCAATGTTATTTGTGAAAACATTGTCACTTATAACTACAGATACACCAACCGAGGCATGGTCAGGCAATTGATATCTTCTTACTACAATCTTACTAAGCCTTTTCCATTTAGAGGATATTAGTTTTCAATTCTCAGTCAGTGGGCAGTTGCTTATAAAGATCTTATGTTGGAGGATTTAAGAAAAGAACTGGACGGATAAATCAAAGTTTCAAATGTTAGGATCTAATCGCCGGATAACGGATCCTCAAACATCGTCAGAAAAGTTAATTCCTCAGTGTATAATTCCAATTGTACATCATGGAGGAGGTTTGGTCCTTGCTTGGAGGTATTTCTCTGGCTTTGGACCTGAAAATCTCATTCATAATTTTGGAATACTCAATAAAGAGGTACAAAGGCATTTTGAAAGACCCAAATCGTCCAAAACATTCGTCCAACCTTTGGAGGGGCTATTTACAAGAAAAAAAATTAAAGCTTTTTATAAAACATGATATAGCCAACTCAATCTTCAGATTACATTCCAAGTGACTTGCTTTTGTAATGGCTTGATTGGAATGTCCGAGGTCCTGCTCAAATTTTACAAAAACACCTTTGGGTCCTCCTGCAAAGTTTTTGGAATAACACGCTATTTGTAAAATAATACAGACAAAAGAATGCCACTAGTTGTCCAAGCTGTCATGAAAAGGTAAAGGATGATTTTTTGTCGAAAAATAATTTTTCATAATTGTCATAATTTTTTCAGTTTTGTCAAATTATTATAGTCTACAAGTTTACATCATTGTTATTTACACATTTGTTTTTTTCAAATTTCGGTTTTATTTGAGTTGTCCCGAAAATTCAGGTGGTCCTAAAGTTTACACAGGGAGTGTACATGGGGTACATATGTTATCCCAAAAGTGCCATAATAAATTGCTTCAGACAATGGGGGAAAATGAGAACTGTAAACCTTAAATTGCTTCTGAGGTTGACTTGCGAAGTCTTAGAAGTTATCAAAAGAAACCAATCATTTCCCATGTAAATTTTGTTTTTATTATTTTCATTTATACGAAATACTAATATGCTAATGTTAGGGTGTTGTGATATAGGAACTGAAAATCTTTCATCAATGAATGCATATTTGTGAACACTAAAACAGAATATACATACATTCATAAAGACAAATTAAAGATGACCAGGACCCTGAATCGATTTGAGATTAGCTTTAGACACTTTGTTTAGGACCCCCTTAGTACTGTTCCCATGTGGTAAATAGGACACCCTAGATACAGGTACATCAAACCCAACAGGTTTGGTTAAATCTAATAAATTACTCGTTTCTGGTTTGGCTTCCTAAGAACCATAAAAAAACCAACGTTTAATTGATTTAATATTCGTTGATGGACCTAATGTACAGATATATACAATAATAAAAGACTATGTTCGTTTTTAAATAAATATCAAAAATAGTAAATTAACATAATTTTAGAAAAATTACAATATACATCTAAAGTAATAATAATTGAGCTATAGGTGTTGATTCACAGCCAATTAAATGCAAGAAAAATTGTCATAGTTCTATTATCATTTAAAATATTACTTATTATTCTAGATACAGGTACATCAAACCCGACTGTTTTGGTTAAATCTACGGTATTTCTTGTTTCTGGTTTGGATTCCTAAGAAACATAAATAAACAAAAGTTTAATTGATTTAATATTAGTTGATGACCCTCATGTACAGATGTATACAATAATAAAAGATTTTCTTCTTTTTTAAATAAATATCAAGTATAGTAAATTAACATCATTTAAAAAAAATTACAATTTCCATCTCAAGTAATTATTGTGCTATAAGTGTTGAATCACACCCAATTAAATGAGAAAAATATTGTCATAGTTTTATTAGCAATTACAATAATACAGTATTATATACCTGAATCGATTTGTGATTAGCTATAGACTCTTTGCAAAGGACCTCCTGAGTACTGTTCCCATGTGGTACATAGGACATTCTGGATACAGGTACATCAAACCCGACTGTTTTGGTTAAATCTACGGTATTTCTTGTTTCTGGTTTGGATTCCTAAGAAACATAAATAAACAAAAGTTTAATTGATTTAATATTAGTTGATGACCCTCATGTAAAGATGTATACAATAATAAAAGATTTTATTCTTTTTAAATAAATATCAAAAGAAGTAAATTAACATTATTTTAGACAAATTACAATATCCATCTAATGTAATTATTGTGCTATAAGTGTTGAATCACACCCAATTAAATGAGAAAAATATTGTCATAGTTTTATTAGCAATTACAATAATACAGCATTATATACCTGAATCGATTTGTGATTAGCTATTGACTCTTTGCAAAGGACCTCCTGAGTTCTGTTCCCATGGGGTACAAAGGACGCCTTAGATACAGGAACATCAAACCCGACTGTTTTGGTTAAATCTACGGTATTTCTTGTTTCTGGTTTGGCTTCCTAACAAAGATAAATAACCAAACGTTTAATTGATTTAATATTAGTTTATGACACTCATGTACAGATATATACAATAATAAAAGACTATGTTCGTTTTCAGATAAATATCAAAATTAGTAAATTAACATCATTTTGGAAAAATTACAATTTATGTCTAAAGTAAAAAAATTATGCCATAAGTTTTGATGCACACCGAATTAAATGAGAAAAATATTGTCATAGAGTTATTAGCAATTACAATAATACAGTATTATATACCTGAATCGATTTGTGATTAGCTATTGACTCTTTGCAAAGGACCTCCTGAGTACTGTTCCCATGGGGTACAAAGGACGCTTTAGATACAGGTACATCAAACCCGACTGTTTTGGTTAAATCTACGGTATTTCTTGTTTCTGGTTTGGATTCCTAAGAAACATAAATAAACAAAAGTTTAATTGATTTAATATTAGTTGAGGACCCTGATGTACAGATGTACAATACTAAGAGATTATTCTCTTTTTTTAATAAATTTAAAAAATGGTAAATTAACATCATTTTAATGAAATTACAATTTCCATCTATAGTAATGCTATTTGTGCTATAAGTGCTGATTTTCACCCAATTAAATGCGAAAAATATTGATATAGTTTTATTAGCATTTATAATATTACTTTATTATATACCTGAATTGATTTGGGATTACTTTTAGACACTTTGAAATGGACCATCTTAGTACTGTTACCATGTGGCCCATAGGACACCCTCAGTACTGGTACATTAAACCCTAATATTTTGGTTAAATCTACGGTATTTCTTGTTTCTGGTTTGGATTCCTAAGAAACATAAATAAACAAAAGTTTAATTGATTTAATATTAGTTGATGACCCTCATGTACAGATGTATACAATAATAAAAGATTTTATTCTTTTTTAAATAAATATCAAAAATAGTAAATTAACATAATTTTAGAAAAATTACAATATACATCTAAAGTAATAATAATTGAGCTATAGGTGTTGATTCACAGCCAATTAAATGCAAGAAAAATTGTCATAGTTCTATTAGCATTTAAAATATTACTTTATTATATACCTGAATCGATTTGGGATTAGCTCTAGACACTTTGCTATGGACCTGCTTAGTACTGTTCCCATGTGGTACATAGGAAATTCTAGATACAGGTACATCAAACCCGACTGTTTTGGTTAAATCTACGGTATTTCTTGTTTCTGGTTTGGATTCCTAAGAAACATAAATAAACAAAAGTTTAATTGATTTAATATTAGTTGATGACCCTCATGTACAGATGTATACAATAATAAAAGATTTTTTTCTTTTTTAAATAAATATCAAGTATAGTAAATTAACATCATTTAAAAAAAATTACAATTTCCATCTAAAGTAATTATTGTGCTATAAGTGTTGAATCACACCCAATTAAATGAGAAAAATATTGTCATAGTTTTATTAGCAATTACAATAATACAGTATTATATACCTGAATCGATTTGTGATTAGCTATAGACTCTTTGCAAAGGACCTCCTGAGTTCTGTTCCCATGGGGTACAAAGGACGCCTTAGATACAGGAACATCAAACCCGACTGTTTTGGTTAAATCTACGGTATTTCTTGTTTCTGGTTTGGCTTCCTAACAAAGATAAATAACCAAACGTTTAATTGATTTAATATTAGTTTATGACACTCATGTACAGATATATACAATAATAAAAGACTATGTTCGTTTTCAGATAAATATCAAAATTAGTAAATTAACATCATTTTGGAAAAATTACAATTTATGTCTAAAGTAAAAAAATTATGCCATAAGTTTTGATGCACACCGAATTAAATGAGAAAAATATTGTCATAGAGTTATTAGCAATTACAATAATACAGTATTATATACCTGAATCGATTTGTGATTAGCTATTGACTCTTTGCAAAGGACCTCCTGAGTACTGTTCCCATGGGGTACAAAGGACGCTTTAGATACAGGTACATCAAACCCGACTGTTTTGGTTAAATCTACGGTATTTCTTGTTTCTGGTTTGGATTCCTAAGAAACATAAATAAACAAAAGTTTAATTGATTTAATATTAGTTGAGGACCCTGATGTACAGATGTACAATACTAAGAGATTATTCTCTTTTTTTAATAAATTTTAAAAATGGTAAATTAACATCATTTTAATGAAATTACAATTTCCATCTATAGTAATGCTATTTGTGCTATAAGTGCTGATTTTCACCCAATTAAATGCGAAAAATATTGATATAGTTTTATTAGCATTTATAATATTACTTTATTATATACCTGAATTGATTTGGGATTACTTTTAGACACTTTGAAATGGACCATCTTAGTACTGTTACCATGTGGCCCATAGGACACCCTCAGTACTGGTACATTAAACCCTAATATTTTGGTTAAATCTACGGTATTTCTTGTTTCTGGTTTGGATTCCTAAGAAACATAAATAAACAAAAGTTTAATTGATTTAATATTTGTTTGATGACCCTCATGTACAGATGTATACAATAATAAAAGATTTTATTCTTTTTTAAATAAATATCAAAAATAGTAAATTAACATAATTTTAGAAAAATTACAATATACATCTAAAGTAATAATAATTGAGCTATAGGTGTTGATTCACAGCCAATTAAATGCAAGAAAAATTGTCATAGTTCTATTAGCATTTAAAATATTACTTTATTATATACCTGAATCGATTTGGGATTAGCTCTAGACACTTTGCTATGGACCTGCTTAGTACTGTTCCCATGTGGTACATAGGAAATTCTAGATACAGGTACATCAAACCCGACTGTTTTGGTTAAATCTACGGTATTTCTTGTTTCTGGTTTGGATTCCTAAGAAACATAAATAAACAAAAGTTTAATTGATTTAATATTAGTTGATGACCCTCATGTACAGATGTATACAATAATAAAAGATTTTTTTCTTTTTTAAATAAATATCAAGTATAGTAAATTAACATCATTTAAAAAAAATTACAATTTCCATCTAAAGTAATTATTGTGCTATAAGTGTTGAATCACACCCAATTAAATGAGAAAAATATTGTCATAGTTTTATTAGCAATTACAATAATACAGTATTATATACCTGAATCGATTTGTGATTAGCTATAGACTCTTTGCAAAGGACCTCCTGAGTTCTGTTCCCATGGGGTACAAAGGACGCCTTAGATACAGGAACATCAAACCCGACTGTTTTGGTTAAATCTACGGTATTTCTTGTTTCTGGTTTGGCTTCCTAACAAAGATAAATAACCAAACGTTTAATTGATTTAATATTAGTTTATGACACTCATGTACAGATATATACAATAATAAAAGACTATGTTCGTTATCAGATAAATATCAAAATTAGTAAATTAACATCATTTTGGAAAAATTACAATTTATGTCTAAAGTAAAAAAATTATGCCATAAGTTTTGATGCACACCGAATTAAATGAGAAAAATATTGTCATAGAGTTATTAGCAATTACAATAATACAGTATTATATACCTGAATCGATTTGTGATTAGCTATTGACTCTTTGCAAAGGACCTCCTGAGTACTGTTCCCATGGGGTACAAAGGACGCTTTAGATACAGGTACATCAAACCCGACTGTTTTGGTTAAATCTACGGTATTTCTTGTTTCTGGTTTGGATTCCTAAGAAACATAAATAAACAAAAGTTTAATTGATTTAATATTAGTTGAGGACCCTGATGTACAGATGTACAATACTAAGAGATTATTCTCTTTTTTTAATAAATTTTAAAAATGGTAAATTAACATCATTTTAATGAAATTACAATTTCCATCTATAGTAATGCTATTTGTGCTATAAGTGCTGATTTTCACCCAATTAAATGCAAGAAAAATTGTCATAGTTCTATTAGCATTTAAAATATTACTTTATTATATACCTGAATCGATTTGGGATTAGCTCTAGACCCTTTGCTATGGACCTGCTTAGTACTGTTCCCATGTGGTACATAGGACATTCTAGATACAGGTACATCAAACCCGACTGTTTTGGTTAAATCTACGGTATTTCTTGTTTCTGGTTTGGATTCCTAAGAAACATAAATAAACAAAAGTTTAATTGATTTAATATTAGTTGATGACCCTCATGTACAGATGTATACAATAATAAAAGATTTTTTTCTTTTTTAAATAAATATCAAGTATAGTAAATTAACATCATTTAAAAAAAATTACAATTTCCATCTAAAGTAATTATTGTGCTATAAGTGTTGAATCACACCCAATTAAATGAGAAAAATATTGTCATAGTTTTATTAGCAATTACAATAATACAGTATTATATACCTGAATCGATTTGTGATTAGCTATAGACTCTTTGCAAAGGACCTCCTGAGTACTGTTCCCATGTGGTACATAGGACATTCTAGATACAGGTACATCAAACCCGACTGTTTTGGTTAAATCTACGGTATTTCTTGTTTCTGGTTTGGATTCCTAAGAAACATAAATAAACAAAAGTTTAATTGATTTAATATTAGTTGAGGACCCTGATGTACAGATGTACAATACTAAGAGATTATTCTCTTTTTTTAATAAATTTTAAAAATGGTAAATTAACATCATTTTAATGAAATTACAATTTCCATCTATAGTAATGCTATTTGTGCTATAAGTGCTGATTTTCACCCAATTAAATGCGAAAAATATTGATATAGTTTTATTAGCATTTATAATATTACTTTATTATATACCTGAATTGATTTGGGATTACTTTTAGACACTTTGAAATGGACCATCTTAGTACTGTTACCATGTGGCCCATAGGACACCCTCAGTACTGGTACATTAAACCCTAATATTTTGGTTAAATCTACGGTATTTCTTGTTTCTGGTTTGGATTCCTAAGAAACATAAATAAACAAAAGTTTAATTGATTTAATATTTGTTTGATGACCCTCATGTACAGATGTATACAATAATAAAAGATTTTATTCTTTTTTAAATAAATATCAAAAATAGTAAATTAACATAATTTTAGAAAAATTACAATATACATCTAAAGTAATAATAATTGAGCTATAGGTGTTGATTCACAGCCAATTAAATGCAAGAAAAATTGTCATAGTTCTATTAGCATTTAAAATATTACTTTATTATATACCTGAATCGATTTGGGATTAGCTCTAGACACTTTGCTATGGACCTGCTTAGTACTGTTCCCATGTGGTACATAGGAAATTCTAGATACAGGTACATCAAACCCGACTGTTTTGGTTAAATCTACGGTATTTCTTGTTTCTGGTTTGGATTCCTAAGAAACATAAATAAACAAAAGTTTAATTGATTTAATATTAGTTGATGACCCTCATGTACAGATGTATACAATAATAAAAGATTTTTTTCTTTTTTAAATAAATATCAAGTATAGTAAATTAACATCATTTAAAAAAAATTACAATTTCCATCTAAAGTAATTATTGTGCTATAAGTGTTGAATCACACCCAATTAAATGAGAAAAATATTGTCATAGTTTTATTAGCAATTACAATAATACAGTATTATATACCTGAATCGATTTGTGATTAGCTATAGACTCTTTGCAAAGGACCTCCTGAGTACTGTTCCCATGGGGTACAAAGGACGCCTTAGATACAGGAACATCAAACCCGACTGTTTTGGTTAAATCTACGGTATTTCTTGTTTCTGGTTTGGCTTCCTAACAAAGATAAATAACCAAACGTTTAATTGATTTAATATTAGTTTATGACACTCATGTACAGATATATACAATAATAAAAGACTATGTTCGTTTTCAGATAAATATCAAAATTAGTAAATTAACATCATTTTGGAAAAATTACAATTTATGTCTAAAGTAAAAAAATTATGCCATAAGTTTTGATGCACACCGAATTAAATGAGAAAAATATTGTCATAGAGTTATTAGCAATTACAATAATACAGTATTATATACCTGAATCGATTTGTGATTAGCTATTGACTCTTTGCAAAGGACCTCCTGAGTACTGTTCCCATGGGGTACAAAGGACGCTTTAGATACAGGTACATCAAACCCGACTGTTTTGGTTAAATCTACGGTATTTCTTGTTTCTGGTTTGGATTCCTAAGAAACATAAATAAACAAAAGTTTAATTGATTTAATATTAGTTGAGGACCCTGATGTACAGATGTACAATACTAAGAGATTATTCTCTTTTTTTAATAAATTTTAAAAATGGTAAATTAACATCATTTTAATGAAATTACAATTTCCATCTATAGTAATGCTATTTGTGCTATAAGTGCTGATTTTCACCCAATTAAATGCGAAAAATATTGATATAGTTCTATTAGCATTTATAATATTACTTTATTATATACCTGAATTGATTTGGGATTACTTTTAGACACTTTGAAATGGACCATCTTAGTACTGTTACCATGTGGCCCATAGGACACCCTCAGTACTGGTACATTAAACCCTAATATTTTGGTTAAATCTAGGGTATTTCTTGTTTCTGGTTTGGATTCCTAAGAAACATAAATAAACAAAAGTTTAATTGATTTAATATTAGTTGATGACCCTCATGTACAGATGTATACAATAATAAAAGATTTTATTCTTTTTTAAATAAATATCAAAAATAGTAAATTAACATAATTTTAGAAAAATTACAATATACATCTAAAGTAATAATAATTGAGCTATAGGTGTTGATTCACAGCCAATTAAATGCAAGAAAAATTGTCATAGTTCTATTAGCATTTAAAATATTACTTTATTATATACCTGAATCGATTTGGGATTAGCTCTAGACCCTTTGCTATGGACCTGCTTAGTACTGTTCCCATGTGGTACATAGGACATTCTAGATACAGGTACATCAAACCCGACTGTTTTGGTTAAATCTACGGTATTTCTTGTTTCTGGTTTGGATTCCTAAGAAACATAAATAAACAAAAGTTTAATTGATTTAATATTAGTTGATGACCCTCATGTACAGATGTATACAATAATAAAAGATTTTTTTCTTTTTTAAATAAATATCAAGTATAGTAAATTAACATCATTTAAAAAAAATTACAATTTCCATCTAAAGTAATTATTGTGCTATAAGTGTTGAATCACACCCAATTAAATGAGAAAAATATTGTCATAGTTTTATTAGCAATTACAATAATACAGTATTATATACCTGAATCGATTTGTGATTAGCTATAGACTCTTTGCAAAGGACCTCCTGAGTACTGTTCCCATGTGGTACATAGGACATTCTAGATACAGGTACATCAAACCCGACTGTTTTGGTTAAATCTACGGTATTTCTTGTTTCTGGTTTGGATTCCTAAGAAACATAAATAAACAAAAGTTTAATTGATTTAATATTAGTTGATGACCCTCATGTAAAGATGTATACAATAATAAAAGATTTTATTCTTTTTAAATAAATATCAAAAGAAGTAAATTAACATTATTTTAGACAAATTACAATATCCATCTAATGTAATTATTGTGCTATAAGTGTTGAATCACACCCAATTAAATGAGAAAAATATTGTCATAGTTTTATTAGCAATTACAATAATACAGCATTATATACCTGAATCGATTTGTGATTAGCTATAGACTCTTTGCAAAGGACCTCCTGAGTTCTGTTCCCATGTGGTACAAAGGACGCCTTAGATACAGGAACATCAAACCCGACTGTTTTGGTTAAATCTACGGTATTTCTTGTTTCTGGTTTGGCTTCCTAACAAAGATAAATAACCAAACGTTTAATTGATTTAATATTAGTTTATGACACTCATGTACAGATATATACAATAATAAAAGACTATGTTCGTTTTTAGATAAATATCAAAATTAGTAAATTAACATCATTTTGGAAAAATTACAATTTATGTCTAAAGTAAAAAAAATTATGCCATAAGTTTTGATGCACACCGAATTAAATGAGAAAAATATTGTCATAGTTTTATTAGCAATTACAATAATACAGTATTATATACCTGAATCGATTTGGGATTAGCTCTAGACACTTTGCAAAGGACCTCCTGAGTACTGTTCCCATGGGGTACAAAGGACCCCTTAGATACAGGTACATCAAACCCGACTGTTTTGGTTAAATCTACGGTATTTCTTGTTTCTGGTTTGGCTTCCTAAGAAAGATAAATAACCAAACGTTTAATTGATTTAATATTAGTTTATGACACTCATGTACAGATATATACAATAATAAAAGATTTTATTCTTTTTTAAATAAATATCAAAAGAAGTAAATTAACAATATTTTGGAAAAATTACAATTTATGTCTAAAGTAAAAAAAATTATGCCATAAGTTTTGATGCACACCGAATTAAATGAGAAAAATATTGTCATAGTTTTATTAGCAATTACAATAATACAGTATTATATACCTGAATCGATTTGTGATATGCTATTAACTCTTTGCAAAGGACCTCCTGAGTACTGTTCCCATGTGGTACAAAGGACACCTTAGATACAGGTACATCAAACCCGACTGTTTTGGTTAAATCTACGGTATTTCTTGTTTCTGGTTTGGATTCCTAAGAAACATAAATAAACAAAAGTTTAATTGATTTAATATTAGTTGACGACCCTCATGTACAGGTGTATACAATAATAAAAGATTATGTTCGTTTTTAAATAAATATCAAAAGAAGTAAATTATTATTATTTTAGGCAAATTACAATATCTATCTAAAGTAATTATTGTGCTATAAGTGTTGGATCGCACTCAATTAAATGAGGAAAATATTGTCATAGTTTTATGAGCAATTATAATATTACTTTATTAAATACCTGAATCGATTTGTGATTAGCTATTAACTGTTTGCAAAGAACCTCCTGAGTACTGTTTCCATGTGGTACATACGACACCTTAGATACAGGTACATCAAACCCGACTGTTTGGGTTAAATCTACGGAATTAGGGGTTTCTGGTTTGGTTTCCTAAAAAACGTAAATAAACAAAAGTTTAATTGATTTAATATTAGTCGATGACCCTCATAAACTATTTTTCTTAGGACACTTTGGGAATACTCAATTTTTTTTGTGAAGGTAGCTCAATACATATAGCAAAAGGTCAAGCCTTCTTGCTCTCTTTTAGCCGTTAGGAATGAATTTAGTTAGAATGTCAATGATTTAGTAGTGTTGAGGTCTGTCTGGGGTCGCAGGTATGTGGAAGAGCCGCATTTTGAGCATACATATTAAAGATGAAGCTTTTACATCAACCCACAATGCAGAATAGTTATGTTATTCAGGCATGTATTAATGTTATACTCAATCATAATTGTGAAACATTTAAAAAGTAAACTCATGTATAAACTAAGAATTATTTCTATTTTTAGAATAAACTGTTATCCATTACATAGTCTTTTGTTCCTCGCCTCTTAATAAACAAAATATTTATAAAAATAACTGAATAGTAGGAACCATGACAGAGCATTCACAAGGTCAAATTAAAGATGATCAGGTATGTAAATCGAAATGTTTTTTGCTTTAGCCTCTTAAGTAATGTTGAAACAAATTAAACACGGTAAAATACCAGTACCCCCAAGAAAAATAATTAAAGAAAACTTTAGCTGATTTAATATTAGATGATGACTGTCATAAACAGATATACATATGCAAAAATTAACTTACAATGCTATAATAAAAGATTAATTTCACTTTTCAATTAATATCACAAATAGTTTATTAGAAAAATTAAAATTTCTATCTAAAGCATTAATAATTGTAATATAAGTGTTGATTCTCACTCAATAATTATAAAAGGAAGAAAAATGTTGTCATAGTTTTGTTAGTTATGATAATCTTGTTAACAGAAAGAGCCCGATTTGGAAGTTACAGATATGCACTAATTTATTCAATAAATTATATAACAAAGTTTGTACATATAAGTTCTTCTGAAAAGTGATTCATTCTTAAATTAAATGGTATGAATGAATGAATAAATTTTTAACTGGGACATTAGTCACCAGAAGATATCAAAAATAAGATGCATAATACAACTAAAGGTTTTGTTTAGAGTGGGTAAATGTTTTCAATGACTTTTTATAATGATAATTCACTAAATAACAAATTAAAACATAAATCTGGGAGATAAGTCCCTTAAGACTAACGAAAATAAAGATGTATTACATATTTAATGTTTTGGTTAAAGTTTTGAAAATGATTTCAATGACAGTTTGAATGACTTTTTGTAATAGTGATTCACTAAAGCACATTGCATAATACCTATAGTTACTC
The DNA here is from genome assembly GCA_930367205.1 of Acanthosoma haemorrhoidale. Classification (NCBI taxonomy): domain Eukaryota; kingdom Metazoa; phylum Arthropoda; class Insecta; order Hemiptera; family Acanthosomatidae; genus Acanthosoma; species Acanthosoma haemorrhoidale. Next base: position 93,473,973 of record OV884009.1, read on the forward strand.
AAGTTTGTAGAGATTTTCAATTGGATAACCTTCTTAATATGATAGGAAAATACTCATCACAGGCAATTTGTTCATCTAGGATTGATACAAAAGGACAGAACATCCCCTTGTGAGGACTAATTCTCAGGAAACTCTCAGTGGCAAAAAAAAAAATAGAAAAGGTACAAAAGGACAGGTTATAGGAAATGAACCCTGAAAGTGAAAACACCTTGAAAATGACCGAAGAAACCCCACAGGGCATAAACCACGACACAAGGGGATAATCAGCCTTGTAACCCTACAAAGCCTTGTACCCGGCTAGGATGACTGTAAATACCAGGTTTGCAAGAGAGCTGGATCTCTCTCTTAAGTCCTTAAGCCTTAATTCGTTAGAATTTAATTTTTTTAGTATCTTTGAACACGAGTCTGAATGTGGGAACTAGTGCTGGATGAGGAAAGGAAGGAATGGATGGAAGGAATAAAAAAGCAATGAAGGCAACCCATCACCCAACAACACAGAAGACAATATTTTATTTGTCACACGTATTTATTATTTTAAGTATATAACTAGAGACTTTTATACAAATCGTAAATATGAAACATTTAAATAGATAATTCAAAGATTATGTATTCAAAGATAGATAATTCAAGGATATGCACTAGAAGAACCACATTGAACCCTGTAATAAACATAACTTGATCATTATTAAACAAACAGTTATTCATTATGAAGTTTTATGAATGTCCTTTAACCACTTAAAAAATAAGAAAGTATAAAAATATATTTTAAAATTGTAGGTATCGCTACATTTGGCATCCAACGTGGGGCTTTTTATTTTTTGGTTTATTAAATAAAATCTTGGTCAGCGCGTATCAGTTATTGATTGATGATTCATAAAGTTATTATGGTAAATAAATATGTTTTATTTCAAAAATTGCAAAAAATGTGCAAAGATATGTTTTGATGCCTGTTTTAATGACATACATAACTATAATCCACTCAAGAACCGACACAATCAGGAGAAATAAAAAAATATGTTATATAACTGCAATATATTTATATGTTATCATAACTGCAGGGGAGTTGGAATTTTTGAGTTATTTAAAATAATTTGAAGTAAGTTTTCTGGAATTTCCTAGGGAAGGTCATTTTTTTTTCCAGATCACTACTTGTTCTCGATTTGTGAGACCTATGCTGCATCATAATTGTGCGTAATTTGGTAGTTATAGATATGCCCTTATTCATTAAATAAGTCACATAAAAAAGTTCACGCATATAAGTCCATTTGACAAGCAATCCATTCTTAAATTAAATGGTATGAATAAATTTTTAACTGGGGCATTAGCCCCTTTAGAATAACAAAAATAAGATGCATAACACAATTAAAGGTTTCGTTTAGCTTGTGCAAACGTTTTCAATGACTTTTTATATTAATTATAAACTAAATCACAAACACTTTTAATATAATTAATCAGGTGCAGACAAGTTAAATTGGATAATCTACTTACATATTATTATACTTACAATTTCCATCTAAAGTATTAATAAATGTGGTATAAGTGTTGATTCACACTCAATTAATATCAAATGAAGAAAAATGTTGTTATAGTTAGTAATAATAATCTCATTAACTTAGATAGCCCGATTTGTTAGTTACAGATCAGGTGCAGAGATTTTTAAGTGGATGATTGTTTAGTCAATTGCAACAAGTTTTTTCATTTTTCTGATGTTTGTTACATGGATAATTAATTTTAATTTAACTATTATTAAGAATAATAATGCATGTAAAAAAGAAAAGAAAAGCAAGAAGACGTTTGTATCAGTTATGGGACTGATGTGTTAATGGATTGGAACCACACGGCAGTCTGATGGAAGGTATATAGTTGCGTTGCCATTTCATGACCAACCAAAAACATTTCCTGGATCTCTACCTTTAGTGATGGCTAGGTTTGGCAGGATAGAACTAAATCTTACTAAGCCACCCGATGTAAGAGAACAGTAGAACGAATTCATGCGTGAATACCTTTATTTAAATCATATGGAAGAGACTGCTACTAGTTCCACTTACGTGGCGCCACATCATGCAGTTTTTAAAATTACAGGAAACAATCAAAAAATAAGAATTGTTTTTCACGCTTCAATGCCTATGCCACCCGGTTCTTTAAATGAAAATCTACTTATTGGTCCTAAGCTTCAAAAAGATATATCTAGGATTTTGATAAATTTCCGGAAACATTGAATAGCTCTCTGTGCGGACATACTTAAAATGTTTAGGCAAATCTTGGTGACTACCGAGCATAGATGCTACCTGCAGATTCTATGGTGCTTCTCTCCAGATGAGGCAGAAATATGAGATATGGACGTTAACATATGGATACTCTACTTCACCATAATAATCTTCATCTCTCGAAGCTTTGAGAGTTCTTGACCAATTAGCAGAGGTTGAGGGTGAAAAATTTCCCAAAAGATCAAAGGCACTTCACAGTGACATTAATGATGACATCATAACTAGGGCGAATTTGTTGGAAGAAGCAATTGAGCCGAAGGCGCAACTCATTCAGTTGTTTGGCAAATGGTGTTTCCCAGTTTACAAATGGGCAAGCAATTCAATGGAACTGATGGATTCAATCCCAAAGGAAGATAAACAGGTTCAAGTATGTTTAAAACCTGAAGACACTACCACCCAAGTCCTTGGCATACACAGGGATACAAAAACTGACTGCTTCTACTATAAAGTGCAATTGACAAAGGCAAAAATAGCAACATGATCAATGGTAGCAACAATCACTTGATCATATGACCCACTTGGTCTCCTAGCCCCTGTAATAGTTCTGATTACACAATTTAATATAAGATGATGACCCTTCTATACAGACATATGCAAAAATTAACGAATAATGGCATAATAAAAGATTGTTTTCCCTTTTTAATTAATATCACAGATAGTTTATTAACAGCTTCAATAGAAAAATTACAATTTCCATCGAAAGTTTTAATGATTCTGGTATAAGTGTTGGCTCACACACAATTAACATGAAATGATGAAAAATATGATCATGGTTTTGTTAGCAATTATATTCTTGTTAAAATAAAAAGCCAGATTTGCTATTTACTGATTTACACTAATTCATTCAATAAACCATATAACAAAGTTTATACACATATAACTCCATCTGACAAGCGATCCATAAATGGTATGAATGAATAAATAAAAATCTAACTGGGACATTAGTCCTAGAGTATGACAATGTATTTAGTTTTAAAATATTTAGTGCATTGAGTGGAATTACATCCCTCACATACTTACGCTTACATTTTCTGGTTGGAGAATATTCATTTTACAAATCACAAGAGATTGATTAATAATGGACCGGTTATTGATATCCATTAGCCTGTATTTAGTTTTAGGATATTTAGGGCATTGAGTGAAATTCTATTCCAAAGTAAAATACATCTGCGTGCATTTCTTGTTGAAGAAAAATTTGTAAATGGTTTTGCTCATGTTTTCAATGACATTACACAATTATGGTCTACTCAAAAGCCACGAATTACTACATTGAAATGAAAGACAAATTAAAGTTTATACACCTATAGCTCCGCTCCTGTGCCATGAAAGCCATTGCAATTCGTCCCCATTTGGAGGTACATTTTATTATCTTTTTAAAGCATTGCACACTTTTTATTATCATTATAATAAATTTATAAAGGCAAATTAAAGACAGTCAGGTACCTGAATCTGTATACTTTTAGCTTTACTCTTTGTTTCTTGGTTCTTCTGAGTTTTGATCCCATCTTGTACAGAGGATGTCTTAGGTATCATTGTATCATTCTTGAGTTTTCTTTTAGAATATTTCTTTTCTGCTTTCTGAGAAAAATATTGAATAAAATTTTAATTGATTTAATATGAGATGATAATCCTAATAAACAAATAAAAGTAAACTATAACGTAACAATGCCATTTTAAAAGAGTAGTTTCACTTTTGAATTGATATCATCACTACTTAATAATCATCTTTATTAGAAAAAATACTACTTCTAAAGTATTCACGATTGTGATTATAGAGTAATATCAAATGAAGAGAAATGTTTTCATAATTTTGTTAATAAACTATTTTAATGACTTTTTGTAATAATAATTCACTAATCCACCAATCAATAACTTATACAATTAATCAGGTTGAAAATAGTTTTAATTAGATTCTCTACTTTGTATAATACAAAAATATTTGGTTTGACCGATTATCAATATCATTACGGGGGCAGTATTTAGCATATTTAGTGCATCATGTGAAAATATAATTAATCTATGTGAAAGTTTGGTGGCAGATATTTGAAAATTTATATTTTGATGACAGTTTTAATGACATAAGTAACAGTAGTTCTCTCAAGCTCCAACACATTCAAGAGAAAATAAAAAAAATATATTTTATTTTTAATCAGAAACTCTACTCAATATGATAGGAAAATATTCAATTTGTAATAACAAGCAACTTTTTAATAGTTTACCTGTTATTACTATGCATCGAGTAGTGTTTTTTGTGCTCTCCCAGAGGGAGGGATGTTGGCTATTTGTGTAAATTTATTTCCTTATCTACTTTCCCTTTACTGTTACTTTCTATACTGACGTTGGCGTAGTCTTCAATGACCTATTTCTCTTCTTGTCTGTGGATTGTCATGATTCCTACTATTCATATCATTTTATTTTTTAATTGGTAAAAAAGGAAGAAAACTTCATAACAAATACAGCGACTGTATATATTATGGACCTAAGTGTGTACAATAGTGAGAACAAAGCCCAAGGCACCCCTGTGGCCAACTGAGGGGGTGCAGGCGGACACCAGTGGCACCTGTATGGCAGACAGAGTATGAGGGTTAAATCTAATTAAAATTCCTTTGTGAGCCATTGTATCTTTTCTTGGTTATTTTCTTCTTCCATTTGAGTGTATCCTACTATTATTTTATTTGAGATAAGGTCATTGATTAACAAAGTTTTTGAATACAGATTTAAAATATGAATAACTCTGAAATGTTTTCTACTTTCCTATATATATATACAAATATTGCAGACAGTTGAGCCAAAATGTCAGGAAACATGCCACATACAGAGTGTTTATCTAATCTTCTAGAAGTAATCTTCTAGTCTTGGTTAGCTGTCTTGAAAGTAACCGTTTAATTATGTCCCAGGAACTTATGCTAGTTTTACTATAAATTGAACAGGGTCCTTTACCTTATAATCTGTGAATTCTAATTTTTTTTATGGTTTTATTAAATCAAATTAATTTAATTGACCTAGTCTCCCCCTTCCTTCTATTTCCCCCTTCCTTCTATTTCCCTTCCTGATACCGTTAATTTTTCATTTACTCTTTATCCTACTCCACCAATTTATTTTTTTTTTTAATGATTATTTCTTCCTCTGTCTTTTGTATTTTACTATCTTTGGCATCTAATTTTTTGTTAATAATTCCATTTACTGCACACAAATCACTTTTTAGCTCATGAAAATGAAACCCTGAAACTTTTCAGTATTTTTATTAAAAAGGTTCATAATTTCTCAAAACATATTTTGTATTGACTTTTCATTATTTACACTTCTTCTAATCAGTCTGTTACCTGACATTTTAAATGTCAGTCAGTCATAACCTTTACTCAGCAAAAAGAAATTCAATATTCTAAGAATAGATCAGTTGCATTGTTTAAGTGTAAATGGAACATTTAGCAGTTTTCTAAATATGTTTATCCCAGGTAGGAGATTGATCTAGGATCAGGCCAAGATTTTTGGTGGAAGAGTAATATTGATAAGATTAGGAATGTATTGTCTATGAATGAACATTTAGCAGTTTTTGAAATATGTTTATCCCAGGTAGGAGATTAATAAAGGATCAGGCCAAGATTTTTGGGGAAAGAATGATGTATTTGGACTTTTCAGGATTTAAAATAGAATAGAATGGAATGGAAGAACAAATTTTACTACAGGACAAAGTCCCCTATGAATAACAAATGATGTACAGACAACAAATCCATTTCCGGCAAACAATAACAACTATTTCATGAGAAAGAAAAATTAAAGTAAAATAAAATGTAAACCTCTATAAGAAAAAAATAATAATATTAAAATAAAAGATTGTTTAACTTCATTCAGTAAATAAACTCGTAATTGGATCAACGTATAAATATATATATATGAAAAAGTCTATAAAATACAGTATTAACAGACCATATCTAATTTAATAATACTAAATAACATTCAAGCTAAATAAATATACTATAATGAAAACCAAGGAAGGTGCCAGCCAAACATCTGGATTTACACAGTAAACAATGAAATAAAAATAGAAATGCAAAGAAATGTAAATGAAAATATAACGGGTTGGCATGTAGACTGGGGTAGAATGCCCAAAGCAATAGAGTAGTTTAAGGGTACCTATTGACCGATAGGAAATATGGAAGATATGCTGCTTCCAGGAGAGGAGTTGACTAATATATATCCCTAGGTTATTAACAGTGGACAATAAGGTGAAAGGATTGTTATTAAGGGGTGAAGCAGGAAAATTAGGAAAGGATCTGAGGAGGAAACTAGAGCCTATAACAATTTCCTGAGTTTTCGCCATGTTTAACTACAAGGCATAGTCGAATAGTAGCCATAGGAATTCCGTCAGGACCAGTAGCGTTAGTGCACCCTCTCAGGGATGAGGGAGGTAGTGAAATAGTAGAGCAGGCATTTACAAAATATGAATTTAGTTCAGCAGAAGAAATTGGGAATGGGAATACCTCTGAGGAGGAAGTGCCAGAGGGATCACAGAGGAAGAGTTTTTAAAGGAGTTGCCATTGGGATTTGAAATCAGGATCATAGTAGAGTGCTTTATGAGTTTACTTGCACTTTGGACTGTAGTCTGAGTCAAGTTGCAGAGTACTCAGAACGCCTGATAATTATCTACAAGCCTTGTGGAACTGAACATCTTCGAGCAGCCTCATGCCTTCTTTACCATTCCCTGATCTCCTGGCATATCCATGGAGCATGCCGGCGATAAAAGGTAGACCGTCTTATAGGGGGGGGGGCATTAAGGATATTAAGGAGGTCGGCAATGAGGATATCCACTATGGAGTCAGTTGTGGAGCAGGAATAAATAGTATTCCAAGTCAGGGCTTTTAGGTCCAGTAGAACATTTCAGGAGTAAAGATATCCAGATTGTAGCAGATTATAGTTTTAGTAGGAAAAGATTGGGTCTGGATATTATAGGAGATTCGGGTAAGAGCATGAGTGAACAGGAACAAAACAGGCAGCTGAGCATAGAAGTCAATAATGTGGAGATCCAGCGAAGTATCATACTTACAGGTGTGTTGAGTGAGAGAGAAAGGAATAATGAAGAGATGAGGCAAAAACATAGGCCCTCGTGGTAGTGCTTCTCATAGGAATCCAATAGGAGGTTGATATTTAGGTGACCAGAGATGATAATAATGTTGGAGTAGAGAGGAATACAATTGTAGAAGGTAGACTCCAAAATTGGCACAAAAGGCACCGTAGAGAACGATACACTACACTATAGAGGAAGTGCTAGCTACTGATTTACACTAATTCATTCAATAAATCATATAACAAAGTTTATACACATTTAACTCCATCTAACAAGCGATCCATTCTTACAATTAAATGGTATGAATGAATAAATAAAAATCCAACTAGGACATTAGTCTTCAGAGTATGACAATGTATTTAGTTTTAGAATATTTAGTGCATTGAGTGAAATTCTATTTCAAAGTAAAATATATCTGCGTGCATTTCTCGTTGAAGAAAAATTTATAATGGTTTTTCATATGTTTTCAATGACATTACACAATTATGGTCTACTCAAAAGCCACGAATTACTACATTGAAATGAAAGACAAATTAAAGTTTATACACATATAGCTCCGTCTGTGCCATGAAAGCCATTGCAATTCGTCCCCATTTGGAGGTACATTTTATTATCTTTTTAAAGCATTGCACACTTTTTATTATCATTATAATAAATTTATAAAGGCAAATTAAAGACAGTCAGGTACCTGAATCTGTATACTTTTAGCTTTACTCTTTGTTTCTTGGTTCTTCTGAGTTTTGATCCCATCTTGTACAGAGGATGTCTTAGGTATCATTGTATCATTCTTGAGTTTTCTTTTAGAATATTTCTTTTCTGCTTTCTGAGAAAAATATTGAATAAAATTTTAATTGATTTAATATGAGATGATAATCCTAATAAACAAATAAAAGTAAACTATAACGTAACAATGCCATTTTAAAAGAGTAGTTTCACTTTTGAATTGATATCATCACTACTTAATAATCATCTTTATTAGAAAAAATACTACTTCTAAAGTATTCACGATTGTGATTATAGAGTAATATCAAATGAAGAGAAATGTTTTCATAATTTTGTTAATAAACAATTTTAATGACTTTTTGTAATAATAATTCACTAATCCACCAATCAATAACTTATACAATTAATCAGGTTGAAAATAGTTTTAATTAGATACTCCTTTTTCCTGAGTTTTCGCCATGTTTAACTACAAGGCATAGTCGGATAGTAGGCATAGGAATTCCGTCAGGACCAGTAGCGTTAGTACACCCTCTCAGGGATGAGGGAGGTAGTGAAATAGTAGAGAAGGCCAGAGGGATCACAGAGGAAGAGTTTTTAAAGGAGTTGCCATTGGGATTTAAAATCAGGATCATAGTAGAGTGCTTTATGAGTTTACTTGCACTTCGGACTGTAGTCTTTCTACAAGCCTTGTGGAACTGAACATCTTCGCCGGCGATAAAAGGTAGACCTTATAGGGTGGGGGGCATTAAGGATATTAAGGAGGTCGGCAATGAGGATATCCACTATGGAGTCAGTTGTGGAGCAGGAATAAATAGTATTCCAAGTCAGGGCTTTAAGGTCCAGTAGAACATTTCAGGAGTAAAGATATCCAGATTGTAGCAGATTATAGTTTTAGTAGGAAAAGATTGGGTCTGGATATTATAGGAGATTCGGATAAGAGCATGAGTGAACAGGAACAAAACAGGCAGCTGAGCATAGAAGTCAATAATGTGGAGATCCAGCGAAGTATCATACTTACAGGTGTGTTGAGTGAGAGAGAAAGAAACAATGAAGAGATGAAGCAAAAACATAGGCCCTCGGGGTAGTGCTTCTCATGGGAATCCAATAGGAGGTTGATATTTAGGTGACCAGAGATGATAATAATATTGGAGTAGAGTGGAATAAAATTGTAGAAGGTAGACTCCAAAATTGGCACAAAAGGCACCGTAGAGAACGATACACTACACCATAGAGGAAGTGGCAGGATATCTCGCTGATAAGAAACTCGATAGAACATGAGAACAGTATCATAAGCATAACTGATGTTATTAATCCTTTTCTCTATTAACTTCCACTCCCACTGTAATTGTCAAGGATATTTTGAATATTCTGGCAGATTATATTGTAACGATATTTCTATGATCAAATTGAATTGAATTGAACCTTTACCCTAGTCCGAATCATTTGATTTGCTGCCCAGCAAAGAGTGCGGAGCTCAATTAAGGGTTGAACATTGCAGCAAAAACATATCCATCCATCTTCTTGAACTTTGATTTGTTTCTCTTTGGGAAGGTTCCTTTTGATACAGCCCTGTGAAAGAAAGTACAAATTCAATATTAATTCGTTTACTTAAGTTTAACGCCACTATGTGCTGTAATTTAAATCAGGAAGGATAAGCTAACCTGCTCAGTTGCCACTTTCTAATTTACATAACAGGTTTTAAAAAATAAAAGACAAGTTTGAATTTGAACCTAGCTAGATATAGATAGCTAAATTATATTTGTATTTATAATAGATTTATAAATTATTCATTTACATAATAAAAGGAGGATTTACATAACTAAATATTCCCACTTACAGTACTTATAATATTATTCAGTGCTTAACCTAAAGAAAGTGCATATCTCGGGAGGGGACGTATTTGATGAGGTGGATTCCCCAATTAAATATTAATAAATTTGAGCCCATTAAAAGCAGTATTTAGCCCTGCAGGATCGAATCGAGAGCCTGTTAGTTTCTCGTGTTCTCTATGCCTCGCCATTCTTTCCAGCAACCATTCTTTCTTCTAATATTTACTGTTTTCGAGAAATGTATGTTACCTTATGACTCAGAAGGGAGATATCCTTCGCAAAATCGATGTTATTCAAGAATGTCTGTATTACCAATCATAGTTAAAGGCCAGGCCTTCCTTTTAGAGATGGGGTTTTCAGTGTCTACCTGGTTTTATTACTAAGGGTACCTTGTCTTGGTCCAGGTCAAAACATTGTCTCCAGAAAATTTCATCCTTAAATTCAATCTAATTCTAATTATATGTATTTTAGTGATTCTGCTTTTGTTTAAAATATTTTATACTTACTTATTTATATAAGGTAAAAGGACATTAATAAAGAATACTAGTTTATTTCAGAGTTTCAAGTAATATTCTATCAGAGTTTACTGTGGTCCTAGAGAATAATATTACTATTTCAAATGTTTCATAACATAACAGTCTATACAGTTTATTTACTAAATATAATATTTACCTAATACAAATAATGATTTAAGTAACATGGGTGCATTCTTTGTTGTTGGGCGGTCTTTAGTCCTGATTTCTTCCTTCCATGCTGGCTTCCCTTGTCTCTATTGCACATGGCTCTATTGGTCACACCCCGTCACATGGCTACTGGCTATCTTAAGTCACTGAATGACTGCAAGAATATGCCTCAAGTGCATCATTTGGTGGAGCACCCTGAAACTAGATGGTCTGTTGGAAGACCCTGTGGATTTATTCTGTTGGGGTCACTAGAAGTGGTCAGACTGATTCGAGGGAGCCCACCTTCTTGCTATCGTACTCTACTGATCATAGTTCATTAAACAGTTATCCCAGTTATTCAAAACATTGTGTTTCTATCATTAATCCCAATCCGACTATCCCTGATACCACACCTCCCAGATGTATATAATATCCATATCAATCTTCATATGTTATAATATAATAGTACTAGTTGACCCAAGGATCAGTTTTCCATTTTTTTTATAATAAAATTTATTATTTGGATTTTCATCAAAAACATTTTTTTACATAAATTACAAACTAAAATATATTTGTAAAATACATAACAATGACATGAAACATGTTCAACATGAGAGATATATCAGTTGTGAAATTGTTGAATGACACCTAGGAAAGCCCACCTGTTCATTTGTTATTTTGCTTTTGTTTTTTAACTAATTAACTACCATAATGACTATGAACCTAGAAATCAAAGTGATTGATATAATCAAAAAACTAGGAAAGAAATAGCTCAAAAACAGGTCAGTTTTAGTTTGGTGCTTGAAGAGGAATGAAGATTTCAAGTTAGCCCACGTTTTACAGGGACCAAAGATTTCACTTTCTAAGGATTACATCAAGAAAACTAGAACCGATAGAAAATTGCTAGCCCCATACCTAAAAAATTTAAGTCAAACATCCTGTCAACAAAGTTGGTATTTAATAAGGTGGTTATTTAATAGATCAGGTGTTTTCTACTAAATATTTGGAAAATAACAAAAAGATGACTATCTCAAATTTAAACATGAACCAGGAAAAGAAAATGTAGGAATCAGAAGAGGTAGGACAGACTACTGAACAGAAACCAACAATAGTTCGCACTAAAAGCAACAAACCGAAATGGAATTACTACTATTATCTCAATATTGACCTCAATTTAATGATTAAAATAATTTATATCAGATGTCATTTACAAGGTACTGCATTTTTTTTTTCAAATTTTATAGACTGGGTTTTTTATGGGACGTGTGTATTTATTTCTTAATCTTAAACTAATTTACTTATAAATACATTTGTAATGAATGAACTTAATTGCAATGCCTTTTTTAAAATAAATTTTAAATTGACATTGTGCTATATTATTATTACTGTTATTGTTTTTCTTAGCCTTAAACTTATTCCATTACATTAAATTAATTAACTTACATGTATAGTTCTAATGAATGCAATAAATATTCTTATGATAATTAAAAAACCTGTCTAAATTACTGCAAGAAATACCAACCCTGCAAAAGCCCGAAGGACACTGAGAACATAAATAAAGTTCTCCACCGTGCCCGCACCATCTGCAGTACTTATCTGTATCATCTTCATCTACCGAAAAATCACCATCTTGGTAGGCATTATGGCACTTCTGAAATTAGATAAAAAACTATTCAAGAATTTTTTCACTAAATTATATTAAACTAACATAATAAATGCATTTAAGAAGTTTCATTATTTGTAACTAAAAAAATATTATTGTAAAAATTTATTTAAAATAAATAATTTTGATTTTTGATTTAGTTTTTTTCTCATCTATCGCTATGTTATAAAGTTTTAATAGTTAAAGTAATTATAATTACACCTCCTAGAGGATAATTTAACATATTGATTGATCTCTTGAGATACAGTTAGTAGAACAATTAATAGAATAATAATTCAGTTAAAGGATGATTTTATAAAATGAAATTATTTCATAATCATTTTGAAAATACACAATAATAAAGTAATGTTATATGTGGATCTTCCACACACCCATAATTTAGAATAGATTAAATTAATACACGGGAGAAGTCATCCCTGTAAAACAGAATTAATGTTGGAGCAAATTTTTGTTTACATTAAGTGACTTTAACATCAGTTTTGACTTTTTGATATGTGAGAGGCCTCAGTGGTAGCATATAATGATGCAATCAATTTGTTTCAATGATTTAAAATGAATTGTGAAATATGTTTCAACCTCGTAGCTATTCTGTCTACATATTATCCCTTAAGAGTATAAATTGTTCATTGATATCAATAATTAGTTTTATCATTGGTTAAGATATAATGTTTTCTTTTTTATTCTACTATTTCTTTAAAATTATTTACAAACCTATCATCTTCATCAACATAGGAGCCAATATATCTGTAACATACAAAAGAGGAAATACCTTGTAGTTACAAATAGACCTTCTAGGTAAAAAAATGGCTATCCGCCTATATGCCAGAGGAAAATTACGGGCATGTGGTCATCAACAAAAGATGAATGGCCCTCAATGGCAGAATGATGGGGCACCAGAATTTTGATTTTTTTAATTACGGGAGATACAATATTATGAAACTACATGATCATAAAACAGACAGGTCAAAAAGCAAAGGGGAACCACCTGGTAGGTGGGATAGAGTTTTGTTTTAACATCTTTGCTGACACCTGACTTTGGCCAGGATTACAGCTTGAGACTGGAGGCTGCTCGTAGGGGGAACCTATGTGACTTTTTCGTAGCTTAGACTCCTGATGGCATTCCACCATACATGTTATTCCAATACAAATTTTAGTTGCCAATACCCTTAAGAATACCAAGGCAGTCAACCATGTGTTCTTTTTCCTGGTTGTCTTCAGACAGGAGAGGTGTATACTCTAATGCCACAGGTGCCCCCCTGGCACACCCAAAACCATTGTGGTATGAGGCAGCAGTGTGTGAGATGCTCGTGAGAACTTGAGACTGCCCAGTACCCTCACGAAACGGTTGCGTTGAAGTGCACAAACTGCCAGGGGCCACACATAGCATCTCTCTATGACTGCCCCTACAAACAAGAGCTGCTCAAAAAATGACCAGCCAAAAAGACCCATTCGGAAGGCAGAAAAACCGCAACAGGAATCCAGCACCAATCAAGGGAGGAGCCCATTGTGAGTACACCCCCCCCACAACACTAGGGCAAAAAGAACCCCGGACCCGAGCCTTGAATCCTGCCACATCATTTTGTCTGCAGAACAGCATACCACCCTCAGGCCCAGCTGGGATGGAGGCCTTTATGATCAACTGGTGGTTTCAATCACAACCCTGGTCAAACAGATGCCAGTCCTGTCTGCCTAAGCACCTAAGTCCAGATCAACACACCTCCCAGGCAGCCTTTTATTTAGTTTAAGATCCCTCATTGTAACTTGAAGGGAGCCCCCATCATCTGGTCCTGTTTTAGTTTTAATTTGTCAACCTGTTGTTGTCATTTATGCAAATGACGTCCTAATAACTGACCCGCAAAAAAAAAAAATCACAATAAGCTGTAATAAAATAAGCTGAACTGGAGAGAAATGGAATGACAATCAATGTTAATAAGATTAAAGTGTTTTAGCTTGGTAGGAAGCCTGAAGGGGTATATATTTCATGCAACTGAAGAAATGAGACCACAGAAGATTACATTTTTCATGGTTCAGCAATAGGTAGGAATTTATAATATATAATAATAATTTATATATGTATATATATAAATATATATATATATATATATATATATATATATATATATATATATATATATATATATATATTTTAGAGGTTATGGTTTTTAGGCATCAAGGAAGAAATTGGTGTCATAAGGATGATGAGGAAGAGAAATATGAGTTAAGTTTATCAGAAAAGATGTGACATACTGGGTTAAGGATTTGCATAGGAAGAGTTTACAGAATAGATTCCATTTGGAGAAAAGATCAAGAACAGATAAAAAGGATCGGTGCAAATATACTGACTTGGGGAGTCAGATGATGGACTGGGTGCAGTTCTAGAGCTGTTTAAAGACAGATCTGTCATTGGGATGTTCAAGGCAGATAAATCTTCTTCTAGCTGCATACAGCTTTCTTATCAGTTCCCTGATGTGTTCATAAATTAATGGTATTGTATTCAATGTGGGGATGATCTAGGGAGAGTAAGCCCCTTTGGCGGTGCAGTCTTGTCGATAAGGTGACCTGGGTAAGGTGACACCTGAGGAGTAGGTATAAGGTTTGAATCTGTACTCTAATACTGCAATGATGGAAACGTTATTGAGAAATAACAGAAAGAATTCATCGAAGCGGGCTGGAAGGGATTGTGTATTTATGTGACATACAATGATAATGTTATTCATGTTTATATGTACATAACAATATTTGTATGATCAATGGAATCTAATTTTAAAATGTGCATAGAAATAGGGCTTTAGGTGTGAAAACAGCTGTTAAATGGATTAATTGAGGAGAAAACGAAGTATAGTGGGTGGGGGGAGGTGTTGCCCTAGCAGGTAGACAGCTTGTGCAAGACAACAACAGTCAGATATTCCTAAACTTTCTCAGAGAACAGATTGGTGATCTTCCCAATAACATTTAAGCTCGTATTTAGTTGACTAGAACTCTGGTGATTTTTATAAATGAATAGAACTCTGTGTTGGTAGAATCTTCTGGAAGTTGAAAAAAAACTCTTTGACATCTTTTGGTTTTTTGTTCTTATCATAATTATCTGTTAAATGACTGATTTTACACTATAAATATAATTTATTCCTTTTCCAGTTTAATAGAAGATTGGGATAAAAAAAAAAAATACACAGGTATCACCAGGTAAGGAACATTTGTTTGCATCAGATAAACTTGGGAACTCCTGCACCTATTTTAATGCTATGTCCATTAGCTGTCCCTTAAATGTCTAAAGTGGCCCCAAAAGTTAAAACAAATATTTGTTTGTATACTTTTTTTTTTCATATTTTACAAGGCATGGACAAGCATGTAAAATGATCTGATTATATTTGTAAATGTGACAAACTTTTTTTCTTCTTCACACAATCTGCTATACAATCAATATATAATGGGACTATTTATTCTCTTGTTAATAACTCTTAATATTTCAACTTAGAACAGGAAAGGAATGAGACTGTAATACATGCTTTCAAATTTTAAAGTATACATGGTGGAAGTATTATCAATTTTATTAATTAATTGAGTTTTGTCACTTTTCTGTAATATAAAACTGGCCGATAAAACAACATCTCTGAAGTTATTATCCAAGAAAAGTTAAGCTGTGTCACTGTTATTATATCAATTAACAATAAAGATGATCTCACCTTGCAGATGATGGTTTTCAGAAGGGGGTGTGTATAAAGGGCTCCTTTTAATATTTCACCCCTAACTGCATGGCCACAAACTGTGCAGTACAAGTTAACTTTTTCGACATCCAACCCATCTGTAAAATGAGATTATTACTAACAATATTTCACACAAATCAGTTATAATCTAATAATTAGACAACCCTAGAAAGTTAATTAAAACAATAAGGCATCATTAAATGTAGATATATAATTTAAAATAAATCAAGTGTTAGCTTATATAAAATATGCGTAAGGGAATGATTAATTTCATTCTGTTAATGGTGCTAATTGTTTTCTTGTTATTATTCTGTCCTTGAAAATGGTAGCATGAGATGCTGAAAGGCCTTGGGCATAAATAAATTTAATTAACTGTGGGTATAACACCTTAGAATTTTTCCCCTCTTTTTTATGTATCCTTCGAAGTTAAAACCAACAACCAGCCAAAACATCCTATGAAACCTATACAGTATTTAATCAAGTTTTAACATGTGTTTTATGTTGAACCTAAAATAGGGATTTTTTCTTAGGGGGATGGGTATAGTCAGGGTTAACTCAGTCTTTCTGTTGATTCTCAGGATAAATGAGTTGCTTCTTAAATAAAAAAGTAGAGAATCTGATTATGATAACCAAAATTAACATTGAGAGGTAATAAAGCCTAGTGCTCGCACAAGTTAATACCTCAGGTTGCCAAACCTTACCACTTACTAACTACAATAATATTTTTCAGTCAACTCCTAACTCTTCATGAGGTGCAAAACCATGGATTTATTTTTATTTTTTCCTTGCAATATCCAAAAATAACTTAGCGCTCATGCACAAACAAAAAACTGAATTTATCGCCTTTCAAAAGATGTAAATCTATCCCATTAATGGAAAAAACCATTCATATATAAAAAATGTCAAAAAACTAACAGAAAATTTTAAACTAGTGACATCCAAAACATATAAATACATTCCAATATAGTAAGTATCAGTGATACCAACAAATACTCCGGTGGGCAAGTATAATCGAAAAGCAACAAAAAGTAAACCGGCTCCCTTTCAAACTTTTTGAGATAATAAACCATGAATTTAGAAGCAATATATGCAATGATAGTGATAGTGAAATTGAAAAGGATCAAGTAAAGTAAGATTTAGTTAATTGCAATTTATGACTATACCTTAGTCATGGCTTTTTATTTTAACTCTTTTTAGCCCAAATCTAATTTTAAATGTTATTTATATTATTTAATTCTTAAATTAAAAAAAATACGAATAATCAAATAAAATACGAAAATGTATCCATCATGGAATAAACATGTTCAAATAACAAATAAATTTGTTTCCGAGTACTGACTGAAGACTGAAACATAACTAAAAAGGACTTATTATTTTAAGGAGTCTGTTAGTCTTTTTAGTCACTATGCTGTTTACAAAATTTACATATATGAGCTTCATCCTCTTCTCAGCAATGTAGGCAAAAACCTTGCTCTAAACTAAAACCCTTACAGGAGCAAATTTCAAAAATATTACTCCAAAGGAACAAGTTGACCCCTCAAGTGGTGGCCTGAGATTATTTTTTAGATTTTTTGGGAGAAAAAAAAAGCAAGAAGCAAAATTGAAAAATCTAATTTTCGAACCAGTGATTTTTTTTTTTACTTAAAAAAAGTTCTGAGAAAATAGGTTTAGCTCGGTAGATTGGACTATCAATTTGTATCCTGCTTGCCATCTTATTGCAGCTATATGTGTATTAAAATATCCCATATTTTTATATAATACCTTAACACATGCAAGCTAGCTCTCGGTAACTTTTTTTTAATTAATGGGTCTCAAGGGGGCGCTCTCAGCCTTTGTATTCACTGTGATGCCATTTTGTAGTCATCCAATTAACAATCATCATGATAATGCGAGAGTTTGGCCAAAGAGAGTTGAAATAAAAAGGTTTAAGAGGGATATTATCCACATCTATCATAACATGATCAACTTTTGCATCCTTCAAAATATCATATATTATAGCAATAATCGATGATAAATATTCATCAAAATTAAAAACTACTTACAAGGGTCACAGTAAATAAATATATACATAAATCTTTAAAAAATAGATACAAGATTTAATAATTAGAAGGGTTATTTATTTATTTGGTTGTAGTTATAGGGGATGCGTACATAAGTACAGAGTAGACGTAGACCTTTTTATTCATGTAACTACTAACTAACTTCACAAGGCGGAGTTGACCCCTGGCCAGACTTATCCCCCAAAGAAAAAATCCTTAGGGGATAAAACTAAGGGATATAACCTGGTTTTACAGTCACTATATGGGAATGACCTTCATATCAATAAACATTATTAATAATTGTATGTCGTTATTGTAAGAGAACCAAATCTCAGAATCAACACTCAGCGATCAACTTGCAGCCCATGCCAACAAAGCTTGCTTGCATGAGCATTTGAGAGTTTAGACATTTTCCTTAGACTGATTAACCTTGTGTTTTAACTTGTGCAATATTCAAATTTAAGGGGAAAGTTTATTTAAAATTAACAAATAACAACATCTATATAAATGTATGAATTCTCTTTATAGACTTAAACAGTAAATAAGAAAACAATAGCAAAATAAAAAGTTAATTATGTATTGAAACACCAAATGAAAAAAAAAAATCATGAAATTAGTTGTTTGTAGCCAATCATTTCTTAAAACTTGTTATAAGAAATAATAGTAAAATATACTAAAAGCAAGCAATATATTTTTATATTTAAGCACATTTATTTAGAAATGTAACAAACTAATTTTTGGCCATTAAGTTATTTTTCATTCATTCCAATTTGTGTATTGTATAAGGATGTAACATACATTGTTATAAAGAGAAACCTAAGGGATTTTCATAATTCATAATTTCTGTTGACCTAAGATACGAAGCTGAAAAAAACACCAATGTTCTATTTAATTTCATAAGTCTTCAAAATTTGTTTAAAAATATATTCCAAAACTAAAATAAATTGGTTGTTGTTCTATACTTTTTTCAGTTCTTTTTTTTTTTTTTGAAATAACACAAAACCAAATTAATATATAGCTACATTTCAATTAATTGCACACATACATTAATTACACTGAAAGCTAATTAAACTAAATAAAAATATTCTTTACTTCCAAGAATGTCATTGAATGATAGATAATATCAAACATCTTCATTGGTGAATATAACAAAATTTTAAAGTATGCACTTACTCTGTAATGAAACTAGCCGGTGATTTGCCTCTTCATTAGATATAAAATAACTTGGCTTAATCTTGTTTTCCTAAAATAAAAAATAGCTAAAAATAAATTGATAGTTATGATAAAAACTAAATTTTAATATAACTAGGAAACAATTAAACAGTTACATAACTTAGGGGTATTTAATTTCAGGGAGATCACTTACTTTTGCACAGGGGAGGGATCATAAAATTATAATTAAATATGCTAATAATACATACTGATTAAGAAAACCGAATTTAAGGTTGAGATATAACTGCCTAGTGCTGATCACACTTGCACCTCAGTGCCACCTACCAATTATAGTGTCAACCTTCGGTTGGTCCTTAACTCTTCATATGCGCTATGGATTTCTTATTATTTTATTAATGATACATACTTAGATACAATGTACTTGACATAAAGTCTACATATCTTTCCTAATATTTATACTGTGATCAAAATATACAATTCAACATTAACACATCAGAATACTCCTTAGTTTTAAAACACATAACAATATAAAAATTCACCGATGCTTAAGAAATTTCATATAATAGCACATGAATAAGTATATTTATAAAACTTCACTTATACTTAGCAAGACTAAGGCAAACATGCTAACATTAAAGAAAAAAAAAAGGACCATACCTAACTTTCAAATGTTTTTATTACACAATAAGGAAACTTAGCTTTTGCTGAGTTCTACCTCAATAAGTTCCAGGAAATGACATGAACAAGCTGTCCATTTTTTTGTAAAAAAAATAGATATTTGAATGAAGGGAGTTTCCAATATAGCAAGAAATATTTATAGCACCAATAATATAGGTTCAAATATAACCAAAAGGCTGCTAATGTTTCATTTAACAAAATTGTAACTTAGATACTTATAATTTTAGCACGTTGATATATCCTATATGTTAAATATAAAATAAGAAAAGCCATCCAACTCACCATTGTAAAAATTTATTATTTTAGACAAATTTGTGGTGTGATTCTATATACAATGATGTTAAAAATGTAATTTAGCTTATTGAATTTATTTGAGAAAAAAAAAATACTTTGTATGAGCTGTGAATTATTAAAAAGGTTATGTTAAAAAAAGTATAAATCTTAAATATATGTTGGAATACTGTTAAAATTGTTCACACTTAATGTTTAATAGCAATTCTTTTGTCTAAGAGTTATGTTGTAGTGGCTTGTTCAGTAGATCCAACTCTAGCAAAATTAAATTAAATTATGGCAAATATTATTGCAATGTAGTATAACTGTATATAAGTTTTCCTATATCGATGAGGTTTATTTTTAAAGTGCTAATATGAATATACTTAAATATATGACATAGTGCCACAAATGCTTCATGTAACCAAGGACGTAAAACAATTTGGTGGGGGGGACTCCCCCAATGAGTCCTGCTCATTACTTTTTCTTTATATGAGGCCCATTTAACATGTCAAAAATATTACTATTGATTGCGTTCGAAGTAGTGCGAGAATATAAACATCCAGGGAACATAATAGTAATATAAATATCAATTGACATTAAAAAGGCTATAATAGCGAAACGATGTCAGGGCAGAATAAATTCACGTAAATTCTAATTTTATTTTTTTAAATTATCCAATATAATATGCGTATAATATCGTTGTTTATCAAGAATAGAGATAGAGAGGATCAAAAATTTAAGCCATCATTAGACAGCTCTAGTTAGGAATGACGCCAATACCAAACCAGTGGCATTGTACTCCCGTCTGAGCAAATCAGTTTTATGTTTCCCACCTAACCTGCATCTAATATTCAAAATGCTTTTTCATTAACATTTTCCGCGCCCCTTTGATTTCCTATTAGTTTTATTTTGACTTATTCTTCGTAAATTTCGATTCTATAGTCTGTAACACTAAAAACTTCTACACCTTTATCATATTTTAACCAAACCATAATACAGCGTAATCTTTGTTTCCTAAATGTTGTAGAATATACTGGTTTATTGTTAGCAGTGAACATAATCGAGTGAAAGATTTGTCGGGATATTGGCTTAGGTTGATAAAGGAGAGATGTTATTTTCCGGGTTGCTGGTATTTGAAAAGAGACATTTAACTGTTTAATAAACTTGACGTAAATTTAACATATCCCTTTCAACAACCAAAGCCGATACTACAACGAACTCTTCCACTCAGCTGTAGAATGTTTACAATTAGTAAACACGATTGCTGCTTGAAAGTAACTCCTCTCCTTATAGTACTTGATTAAACTAAAGCATCAAGCGATTAATTACCTTCATGGTGGTAACTAAAAATATTCCCCAATTAGTATTGGTTTTAAATGGTTAAACAAATTGGCTCTATGGGATTAGGGCGAAGTTTTAAATTAAAATAAACTTGTTAATAATTAATGACTAAATATCTATTTGCACTTTTTGTGAAACAATTAGCTTGTTAAATACCGAAATAATTGCTTGCTTCATCAATGGGAGTAAGCGTAAGGCTAAAGAGCAGGGAAGTGTTGTTGTTTTTGTTTTGGGGGAGGGGGGAGAAATTTAACCTATCATAGTTAACCTCACCTTGAGGCTATTCACACTGCAACTCCCGGTGTTGATTTGTGATCTGTCAGCACAGAATATTGAATAGAGCAGAAGAACCTTGGCACTGCATCTTCCCCAGCCCGCTCCGTTTCCTGCTTCTTCCCTTTCTTCTACCATCTCGGAAGTTTCCAAGGCCTCTGATGCGGTCTCTCCCTCATCCACATCCTCTGAGCGTTCATCTTCATCGGCTCCGGTCTGTTACTATCTCTGCGCCGGCTCATGTACGGGCACTGCCTGGATAGAGACCCCTCCGTGCCGCATTCGAAGCACCTGGTGTCTGGGCAATGTGCCACTAAGTGTCCTGCCTTCCCACCTTCGTAACACTTCCTGTATTCTCGCCTCCTTTCTCTTCCGCCATACTCCGCCTCCTTCTTCTACCACGTGACGAGCGTGGTTTTAGGCCTTCTATACGACACTCTTCTCCAGCCCATTTCTTCCTCGTCAACTGTGATCTCTTCTTTTCTGACACTGATCTCCGCGGGTTTTTAGGCACATTCTAAAAATGTGCGTTCTCTTAGTAGCCCCTTCTTTCTTTCTGCCTCCTTCGCTAGCTCTGCCATCAGTATTGTTGATAAGAACGCCATTCTGGCTTCTACTTCCACCGCACTCACTGTCTCCCGCACCTTCTCCGTGATACTATTATATCTGGCTAGCATCGTTCCGGCGTACTGCCCATTCGTCTGCTGGTGTCTCTTCGGTTCCGTGAAGAGTCTAAAAATGAACTTCCTCATGTCCTGAGCTGTGATCGCCTGGATCTTCATCCATGCCAATGTAGTCGCGTGAGCCGCTGCCATGGTCATTTGAGGCAACTGTCGCTGCATTCAGCACCGCGGGTCGTAACACTCCCCCTGGCATTTTCTTGAGAGAGAAAAAAAAAAGTATACCGAAAGACGTGAAGAAAAAAACAAAACAACAGAAGATGATTTCTTTCCACGCCGTTGTACTAGGGTCCCGGGTTTCGGCCCCTGTTAATCGTAGGTGGATACGTTTGATTAAAAAAAAGAGGGAAATGAACGACACTCTGAAGCTTCTGTAAAAGACTGCTTTATTCCCTCTAGCAATCTGACACATATAGGATCATGGGTTGTTTACCTCCCATGATCCTATTGTTTTCAACATAGACTTACTTGCCTCTGGCTTTAACTATATATTATTGTCTTGAATGTTGATCCATCTGTCTTTATTTGCTAAATGCATTAAAAAATATTCATTTTATAATTATTATTAATTTTCTTATAGAGGTTTACTCCTTATTTTACAGTGTCAATTTTATTTTCTTCTGTTGTTATTATATAATAGTTTTTATTTGCCAGATATGAATTTATCATTTGTACATTATTGTTATTAATAGGGGACTTTGTCCTGGAATACATTTTTTTTTTTTATTCTATTCTAAATAGGACATTGCCAGTATCTGTACCTGCAACAAGGTCATGAAGCTCTGACAATTTAAAAATTTTATGCAGCCAGAATGGTGAAACATGTACTGTCAGCATTTAAAAACAAATATAGCTAGAAAATTTTTTAAAAAATCCTTCAAAACAGTCAAGAGAGGACCCAACAATCATTGGAATTTTATTTCCTGATCATTGGAAGAATAAAAGGAGAATAAATTAGAGTGCTGAGACGTGTAGACACTCTTATCAAATAAATAAACCAAATATAAAACAATGAGTTTATACAAACTCATAAAATATTTAAATTTTACACAGATTCTTTATTAAAAAAATTTTTTATGTCAAATTCCATTAACTGTAACAATATGAAGAGAGATTGGGATATTGTTATAAACATTGGTGATCTTTATTGGTGTGGGAGGTATTCCACATAGTTTTCAGGGATAAGCCCAGTTTTTCCTTTTATTATTCCTGTCAGCCAGCCAGGTCTTAGTGAAGACTTCATCACTGAAATAAAACAGTAACTGTATTTTATTTAAAAAATAATGTAATGTTGGTTGTTTATTCATTTAAACTATAAATCTCAAAATTGATTCATCCTACTGGCTACTGGAACTACCATTTACATCTCACTACCTTTGTTCTATAGTTAAGTAAAGTTCTCTGAAGGCCCAGTTGATCTAAAATATTTTATGCAATGTATGAAAATTTCTAACAGAAACGTATTGTGATGAGCCATTATATTTATTTGAATTTGATGGATAACGTAATTCCACATTCGATACAGCTTAAGACTGTAGCACAGATAAAAAAAGACCTACAGGCATTAAATTGCTAGGCTACAATACTAGGTTTAAGTCTTTACAAAGGCAGGGTTTGTTTAAAAGTTATCGTAGTAGGTCTACGTACAGACCTACAGCTATCCTGAAATAAAAATAAATTATTTTTCCGTTTAAATTAAACCTCTGGGCAAGGTAATGGTTTCATTTCTCTCTTGCTTATTTATGGCTGTCCAAAGTACATTGAAAATAGTAAAAGAGGACTGGTAGGCAGTGAAAGCTTTGTTTACTGATTGAAAGAGGTCATTTAAAAGGAAGGGAGTTATTTCTTATGATTTCTTCTGCTTATGAACAATCTTTATCCTACCCTTTCCATGATAATATTATGATATAACACAGAGCTAATGGTGATAACCCTTGGGTTTATTATTATACTATTAAATATAAAGTATTTTTCTCACAATGCTGAAAACTAGTATTACAGTAGACATAGACAGCACTGGACCGGGACCCCATACCTTCCACTATTTTTGTATTATAAATATTACTGATGTGATAAATGTTCAATTATGATTTATTAATTTTTTTTGTATAATCTCCCCTCCTTAAACAAAATTCCTGGATAGCACCCTACTAAACTTTTTAAGCATGTCAAAGGTATTTCTTTGACAGGCGCACTGCACAGCTTCACACTAGAATATCTGGATAAAATGTTCCCTGTTTTATTAGAATCTGATTTGCAATTTACTGCGGTTTTTAATTTTTTTTGTTATGCAATGGATACCGAATCCTAATTGTTTTCTGGTGATATTTTATATTTATTACACAGTAGTCGATAAATCTAGTTTTCTTTAGAAATTTAACATTTTGTGATGAACAAGGATATCTAATGATCACAGGAATTTCTAGACATCTTATCACTGTGTTAATTTATAACAGTTTGAAATAAATTAGTGTAATTTAAATAATTATTAAATATAAATAAGTAATCATAATGAGTTGCTAATATAGGAATTATAGAAAAGTGGTATTTGTCAATCTTATTTAAAAAATAATGTAATCTTGGTTTGTTTATTCATTTAAAATATAAATCTCAAAATTGCTTCATCCTACTGGCTACTCGAACTACCATTTACATCTCACTACCTTTGTTCTATAGTTAAGTATAAGTTCTCTGAAGGCCCAGTTGGTGTAAAATATCTTATGTAATGTATGAAAGTTTCTAACAGAAATGTAATAACCTTGAGTAATAACCTGTGTTTGGTTCATTAGTTTCCAAGGCTACATATAATTCCATTTTGAATCCAGTTAAAGCAAATTAAAAATGGCCCAGCTAGCAGGTGGAGGTTAAATTGTACATCAACAAATCCTCCCAAGTCAACTTTGGTTGTTATTTATCCTTGGTTAATTTGGTTGGTGTAAGTCCCATTTCCCAAACAGGAAATAAGAATAAACCTCCTAGTTACAACTAGCCAGCAGAGAATGTGGAGTAAGCAGCAGTCTAGGTTTAACTCCAGAGGTTTGTGATAAATTATCCAGGGAAAAACAATACTCCATTAATAAATGTAAAATGAATCTGAGTTTCATCAAAAAATCAATATGATTTCATGGAAGGGGTGGGAGCAGGTAGCATATAGCTTAAAACTAGAGGCAGGCAAAGAGCCAATCATCTGATCGTTGGGATACTTCACAACCCCGTCAATTCATTTAAATTTCCACGTAAAATTAATAATTTAAGAGTAAAAAAAAATTTCAAAGTAAAGCATGTTTTAAAACAAAAGCTTACCGTTTGTAACAGTTTCATCAGGTTTAAACGACAACTCTGCTTCATTTTCACCCATACAAAAAAACTTTGTGCGGGCTGTTCTGAAAAAAAACAATAGAAATAGGATTAATTTACCAGTATATTTACTAATATTAATATATAAAATAGGTAGTGTCTACACAGCTATGAAGATTTTAATTGTGTAGAAATAAATTATTATTCATTATTGAATACCTAAAAGGGGTATTCTTCCCGGGAAGAAGCTGTCCTCTCAATGAGTTTAAGGAAATGTTTTTATCTTGTATTAATCTATTTACCTCTGTTACTGATGATAAGTTGGTATGTGCTCTGTGAACACCTTACCTCTGTTGTAAAATGAAAATACTGCAAAATGGGGTTTTGTTTAGTGACCTCATTTCAGTGTAATTCAGGACCGATTGTCTAGTAGAGAGTACACTGGCTCCAAGTATAAAACAACGTTATAGTGCTAATTCTGGTGCATTGAGATGAATTCACGGATTACTGATAGTTTTTACCATTGTCTAGTGCATTTTGGTAGAAGCTTTGCATACAAGTCTGCTAAATACATGCGAGTTCAGCTATAAGAAATCACAGTGCCAACTTGCTGTGCTAAGGTGCCTATTCATGTGTTCATTACTTGCTCTGTTCCTTATGCTGTCAGTGTTGGTCTAAGCAGTGCTTAACAGATTGCTAAAAATGAGTGATTGTCTGCTTGGAACCAAAATATTGTACCAAATCTAGATTGTTCAAGTCATTGTTCAGCTAAAAATAATATTTACCAAAAATATAACAATAATAACATGTATATTCTTTAATGTAGGGTGGTGGGTTATCTTCAATCCTTGTGATGTCTATCCTCTGTACTCAACATGTGATTTCTAACATGTGGTCTCTCTTCAGCACCTGACTTTACGGCCGTGAGAAACATAACTCACTAAATGCTTGAAAGAAAAAGCCAAGATACAAAAAAGCCACTGGCTTGATCTCTCAGCTGACATTTATAAGTCAACCTAGACACACCTCATAAAAGAATTTTTTCCCAAGAGTCACAGGGTTTTCCTGTTTTTATTTCCCAGGCCTAAACAATACACATTCTATCTAATCAAATATTCATTTTAAAATAAAATTTTATTTGACATTAAAATATCATAAAATATTTCACAAAATAGAATAGCTATAAAGTTCTGAATAGAAAAATGTGATTAGAAACTTGAGTAAAAACTTTAGATAGAGTTTATGTACTAATCAAGACCTTGACAGTGACTGAATGAAATGAGGCAAGTAATGGTGATGTTAACAGGTAAGTTGTGTGTTCATGTAAGAATACCTGAAGCTTACTGGTCAGAAATGCTATTATTACCTTTAGAGATATTTTTGCAAGATTAGAAAATGCGGTCCTAACACCATTTAAGTACCCTTTGGAGGATGCCAGAATCTGGGTGAAACTGTCATAAAAAACCCAAAACTGTCATTCGAAATAAATCAATTCTTTTTTTTTCTTTTAGTCTCATTTAAATCTTCTCCCAATTTGGCAGACTTGCTAGCTATCTTGCTGCGCCAATGATATTTATCTCAAGTTACATGAAGTTTTAATTAAACCCATCATATATGAACTACTGCCACAAGTGGGGAAAATAACAGAAATGAAAGAAGAATGGTCCTAAGTAGTAATATCCCAAATTTATAAAAAAAAGTAGAATTGCCAGATTATAGGAGTAGAGCTCCCTTAAGCAAAATTCATAAGTTAGTTTTTATACCTTCTTGCTGGCTAGATGGAAAGAATAGTATCTAGGGTAGAAGAGGTAATTGGAGAATACCTGAGTTGTTGGTTTTCAGCCAGGAAAGAATAGTATACTATTTATCTTCTATTTGAAACATCCTCGAGAAGATCCAATGAATGAGAAGTTATAGATTTTTATCTTAATTTATTTTACTCCATTATATGTGTGGTTTGTTTTGATAGGGATATATCTTTGTGTTTAGGTTAATTCTGATGTGGTTTTACTGGGACATTAGGACATTGACTAAACATCTGATAGCTGGTTATATTTTAAGAATCTAGTCTCATTACCCTTTCAAAGTTTGCTGTTTGAGAGTCAATATTTGTTTGTACTATATAGAGTAACTGTATCAGCCATTCTCACTTATTATACCAATAATTTAAATGCATATGACTGCTACTACTTACTCCTAGCATCATAAACTATATATGAGATTCAATGTGTATAAGGTAAAAGAACGTTAAAAACTGGAAGTCTATTTTTGTAGTAAAGGAAGATTACCTTCACAGCAGTTAATGATGACTGGGTGTTTTATAATTTGTATTATTATTCAGTCTTTACAAGAAATATCAGAATAATTTGAGTGATATAGCAATACTATTATAAAGATTATTTAGTAACATGTAATTATTAAGAAACCTTCTTCACATATAGTCCCTGCAATCTTGAATCCTCTGTAAGATAGCCAATGCTCCCTTCTTTATGCTGCCCATTACTCTGATCTCAACATCCCTTTCAATTAAGATCTAGCTACCTCCTATTACTAGAATTTCTATTCTCGCCTCCCTTGCCTTCCCAACCCCCTATGTAATTGCTCTATTATTTCATCTTGTCCTTGGCAACACAGAGCAATGGTGCCTATGGTGGAGCAGGCCTCATTATCTCCTGCAAATAATTTCTTGAATAACAAAACAATTACAATTGTCTTAGTTTAAAAGAGAAGATGGGAATAGAATAGAATAGAGTATTACAGGGAATGACATGGAATGAAATTATTCCAGTGTTATGATAGTTGAGGAAAATCCTCTGTATTAGATTACTCCTAATAATTAAAATATATAATAATTGTATTCTTATTATGCTTAGAAGAGCAAATTTTATAATGGAGAGTTATAAACTTACACATTTTCTGGGATAACCCGAGAAGCTGCTTGGTCTGAAAGATTTTCCTGAGATGAGCTAGATGTTGTCTATAATTAAAAAAATAAATTACTCTAAAATGTGATAACTGTAATTATTACTTGTCAATTACCATATAAATAAAAAAATATATATAAAAATAATATCATTATTATTACAGCCATTGTTAACATGAAAGGGTTTAATGAATTCAAAACTTTAAGATGCGAATTCGTAGGAAATTAAAACGTTATCCAGAAAAACACAAAGTTCCATAACTTATTCACCTTTTAAACTTGAATACAAAATTAACATACTAGCTAATCATTAATGAGCATTATAAATATCAAATGTTTGACTATATATCTGATACTGAACATAATTTCATCTTAAATATTTGTAAAAAAAGTTTTCATCATGTTGGAATTGTATACATAATAGAGGTTTTATTGAAATTGAAATTTTACATTTGAATTTTATGGATAATCCATATAATTTCCTGATGGGAAAAATAATTGTCAACTCCATTAAACCTAATTAAGGGGTTTTAATTAATTAATTACAAGATGAGGCAACAATCGTAGGGTAATGTATTGAAATGAAACTTTTTGAGGTGATAATAGGTCAAAACAAATTTGTCACATGTCGGACTATACTTGCTAACGCGCCCTAGGAGACAAGAAAAAAAAGTTTCAAGCTTTTTCCTAATACTTAATTTATCAATTATCTTGTCTCACAGTATATTCAAGAAGTGCCTTTGGATAACTTACTATGGCTTTTAATAAATATTTCTAATACCCTTTTCATTAAGTAAATGTAAATGGTATCCCCCAAAAAATGGATCCTGTTAATTCAGATAAATTATGAATTTGAGAGCATTAATAAAAACCATCTCACAATGACTAACCTGTGTTCTCTTTTATCAACTTGTAGGTCTCTGAGTTCGATGACTTTGGCTATTTAAGGTCACTACTTAATTTTCAAATATGCTTAATCTATCTTGAAGCTCAATTATTCTGTTGACAGATTTCTTTTTTCTTATCTCTAAATTAGATATTATGAATTCCTAGGCTTTAATTTTAGTTTTTGAGACTGAATCACTTAACTTATGCCCCAAAAATTATCTATATTCTTCCAACAATGGATCTCTAATTTAAATTTTCCTAGATAGATTTCTTTAAATGATTTTAATTTAAATGAAACTTTTTGGGGTTATAATAGGTCAAAACATATTTGTCACATGTCCGACTATACTTGCTAACGCACCCTAAGAGACAAGAAAAAAAAGTTTTAAGTTTATTATTGGGAGGGCAATACACTGATGCTAGAGTAAGGGGAAAAGTGAATGAGCTGGTTGACACTGCAGTGGACTGAAGGAAATCGTGTGCTACCAAAGGAACTATGTGATGGGAAATGGAGTTATGGAGAATGACAGCGGTGCCTGCATGTGCTCTTCCATCTGGGTGATCAGTTCGATAAGTCTAGTACTGTCGAACTGTAAAAGGTCGCTTACTCATAAGTCTTGTTTCAGTAATGAGAGCTACGTGGATGTTCTTGTCATGAAGTAGTGCTGTCAGTTCGTTAGTGTGGGTGCCAACACCATTCGCATTCCAAAGGAAAATGGATAAGGAGTCGGAAGGATCCACTAATGGGTTTAGTTTAATGGGGATGAGGTAAGTGACAAGATTTGTAAGAAGGGACATGAGAGGGGTAATTAGGGTTTTGAACTCTGAAAGGAATGACGTTAATAGACTAGTGAGGTCTCAGGAGCTTGAAGGTGGAGGAATATGCGAGATGTGTGGTTGAGGATGGGATTGAGTTTGCTGGTTGCTGGGATAAACGGAGTGCTGGGGAAGAAGAACTTGCGGGGGAGGAGTGGGTAATGCCTGTGACTGCTCTCTGTTCCTAACGGCATCAGCAAAAGAGACTGAAGGCCTCAAATTGCTGGTGGGGGCGCTTCTTGGGCTACCTGTGGCTGGCTTCTCTTCTTCTAGCCGACGACGTTGTTCGCTCCTACACTTCAGAATTCTGTAAGCCTCACAACCTTTTTAGTTTGCCGGGTGGCCTTGCTGGCAGAGAACGCATGCAGCAGGTGATTTTAGGGGCTTCTTGCACAATTCACTTTTGTACTGCCCACTGCACTTTACACACCTGGGAGGGTGGTAGCAGTATGTTTTGTGTGGCCATATGCCTAGCAATTATGGCATTGAACTATATCGCATTTCAGGTAAGGCTTTTCGACCTGTACTCTTGTGTAATACAAGTGGGTAAGCTCGTAGATTTTTTCCACTCCAAGTGTTCGCTCTCTAGATCCACAAAGAACAAGGGCAGTGGTGTCTTAATACTTGCATCATTTTCTTTCCTTTCCTCACGGAGCACATTCGTAATTTGGCGATACTTGTATCCTAAACTTAAGAGCTCCTTTTCTATCTCGTCCGCTGGTGTAGTGGGATGTAGGTTTCTAATCCCCACCCGTAGCGATCATTCCTGCTTTAGTTGGTAGGTATGGAAGTCAGCCTTAGTTTCTTCCAAGTATTTTATTATTGTTAAGTATGTGTCAATATGGTTTTTGATTCCATGGTAAAACCATTAATTTAGGACAGTTAAAGCCAGCGATAAGTAGCCAGAGCCTTTTGGGCGTTTGGTGAGCAATCTAGATAGGTAACTAGCTAAGAGGTCGGGGTCAGTACAAGAGTGACAGATCCAGCTGATTACCACATCATTGTTATTCAGACCCTCAGAAACGGCTGCTAGACATTTGTGGAGACCTCTCACCTGCTACAAGTTGCTCATGGTGTTGATGCTAGCATGAAAACAGTAAACAGATGGCTCATTAAAGTTAACCTGCACTTTATGGTCCACTTTTTCAATCTCAACTCACCCCATCAAACCGAGTGGCTCTCCTCCACTCTAGTTGTGACCATGCCAACTATACTGAGGATAAGTGGGCCTCTGTTTTATTTTCAGACAAGTCATAATGTAATCACTATACACCAGTTAATGTATGGATAAGATAAGGGGATTGGTGCCCCCAACGTACATCATTGACTTCTTTGAAGAACATTTGGTACCTCTACGCACTTATATAAGTGATAATTTCCATTTATGCAGGATAATGCCTGGCTTCAAATTGAAATATTGTCATGTCAGTGGCCAGCTCCTGTTCAGAGCTCATTTGGGATATCCATCTGTCGGCAACCAAACACTCCTGGAGACACCTAATAATTAATAGTTGAGAACTGCCTTGGCTGATCTATGTAAATGGATTCCTCAATTTCATTCAATAATTTAGTTCTATTCAATTATTCAAGCATGAGGAAGCAACACTCACCAGTAGAAACTAGGATATGTGTGTTTTATTTTAACTTCAAAATCAGAATACCTTACATTTTAACCTATGTGTGTATCTGTCTGTACTGGTCTTTGTGAGTCCCCTGTTCAAGCTTGAGGCATGAAATGTTGTATAAAAGTAATTTGCATTGGAAATAAGTAAAAATGATAGACATCTCCATAAAACATCAGTTAGTAACACTAATTGATTGATAAATTGGAAAAGAATGGAAAAAAACAAGGAGTTTAAAGTTTACATATCCAAGTAAACTATATTTGTGTATGCATATTCTTTTTAAAGCATTGTTTGTTTTTCCTTGTTTACAGATGAATTATGAATATAAAAATGGGTCTTCAAGATTTCTAGATTCCTACTTTTTATTTGTTTGTCTTCTTAGTTGTTTTTCTTTTGTTTAGGATCGTATATGCCTTTTTAAAAGCATGTTATCCTCTATCAAGAATTTTGAGTTCTTAATTATTATTCATTGTGCTATCTATGATTTGTATTGAGAATCCAACTAACTGAAGCTTTAGCTTGTACATTACAATTTTTGTTTTATATTTTAATACATATTTGTGCAAATTATGGTAGTATAATTTATTATTTCATTACAGACCTTACTCTTATATTACATTTTGATTTTATGCTGTAGTAATTAAAGAATATTAGGGGTTAAATAATGGGACTAAACTTGTTGGGTCCCTTACGTTACCATAAAATTTATATATATTTTTTTTTAATTTCTAGATACAATTTTTTTTTCTTAAAGGCAGTTCGTTGGGTAGTTCCTGAGTAAATTATCAGCTTTTAAACAACAGAATGTTTTTTTAACGAAATTGGTAAGGAAGTGGGAGTTTTTATTACAAAATAAGTTGACATAAAATGAAATTTTAAGGTGATAATCACTGGCCTGCCATTCAACCAGGGTACATGAAAAGATCTTCGCTGAAATTTTTATTTGGTGGCTAGCTATATAGGTCGGTAATGTAATGGAATTTCTTCACTCAAAATCAAGGGGAATTAAAATTTGACCAATTAATTACAGCTAAGTATTCTAAAGTGTTGCGGGAACATGGAAGTGTATGTGACTGAACTTGATCCTGTGATTTTTTTTCAAAATTTAACGACGTCCAAATTTCAAAAGTGCCACATTATTTGATAATGACCCATATATATAAATATATGTGTGTAAGTGTACGTATGTATTTAAATATGTAAATAAATATATATAAATTTTCCTTTTTCTGATGATAGACCAGTTCCATTTAATAAGTAGGCTGCAGCATTAATCATTTCTGTCCATAGGTAGCAATACTTCTCCTGAGTGCATGAGGGCTTTTGCAGTCTCAACAATCTTGGGGTTTTCACTCACAGCACAGCCGTTTTGTTGTGGAGTGTTATAGTATAGCATACCTGATTTTAATCGCTTTCGATTTGAGGAACTTTTCTAACCCTTTTATTTTTAAATTCCCTACTATTGTTACACTGAACGCACATCACTGTATGACCTAGTATGTTTCCTTCTGCTAAAAATTCCTTCAATTTTTTAAAGAATTCATCCTTTGTTTTACTAAAATATAGTTTTCGAAAAGTCATTTTTGAATACAATAAAATATTTAACACCACTTTACGACTTTGTATATATGATGTGTCGCTCCAATGTCCACAAACCAAGCCTCTTATTCTCCAATATAAAGACTTCTGATATTCGTTAAAAAAGTTGCTTCTTTGCTTGAATTATTTTGAGCAAAAACAGGCTTACTTAGATGGTTTGCCATCAGCAAGCAAAAAACGACATTTCTGAACTGTGTGACTTTTTTTTTATCATATACTGGCAAAAAAATGAGGATTTATAAAATATAAATTTTCTTATTCCTAATAGGCTTATTAAATTGAGATTTAGTCTTTAGTCTTCTGAACAACTATTGACCAGCTTGCTCTCAAATGTACACAATTTTTTAAAGATTGCCTAAACTTCTGTTTTGTTCATTTATGAGTCTCCATTCAAACTATTGGTATTTTAAAATTTTGTATATCAGTAAAACATCTTTGTTTTTGACAGATTGTTTATCGATTTCTCCCCTCAACCAGTTCCATGAATCCAATAGCTGATGTATGTACTTCATCAGAAAGCCTAAAACAAAAAACCTTGATGGCTCTGGAGATGATAAAAAATTAAGTCACAGTTTTTAATACTGGAAACTATTTTTACTATTGGCTAAAATTTAAAAAAATCAGAGTTAAACCAAGGCTTGTTTACTTTCACAGTTTACAGCACATTTCTTTTGATCTCTGAATTTAATTGTTAAGCTGAATATTATAATTTTATAAATTGACATTTTTCTCCATATAAACCTAATCATAAAATTAAGGTCAAAATACCAGATATAAAAGAATTAGAAAAATTCTAACATATAGAAATATGAAGATATATGGGTTCGATGTCAATATTTGAAGGTTATCACATTTTCCTTTATTAAATTATTATTATACAATGTAACTAGTATATACGAGTTATATGTTTCTCAATGCTAAGCGTATTACAAAAATCACATTATACAGGTCCTGTCAATTATTACATACAGTATAATACATGACTTGGATTCTTCATTATTGATTTTTCTTGGTACTTTTGTTGCACTAAAATAGTTTACTGCTCAAAAGGGATCAACATATTTATAAAATGCAGTTTATCCAATTTTTATTGACCCTAAAAAAGTAATTTACAAGTTGCTACTAAATATACAAACACATGTGTGGATTATTGTTTATAACTTTCACTGGGTTAATTAGAAAGTTAGGAATTTTTAATTGTTTTGCTCAATTGCATCACCATTGCTAGTTCCTAATTGGAGTGTAATATTTGTCTAGATTGAGATGCTCCACTGAAGTTTTTTTCAGATTATGTAATGTTAATATATATTTCTGAATTTTGCGAAGTGCGAGCATATAAAACTGTGAATTTCAAATTTTCAACCAACTTAGATCCAACTCCAGTTATCTTTTTTCCCCCATTTAATAGGATATTAAATAAAAAAAATCACGATTTCACAAAAACAATTTTGGTGATTTCTATAATTTAATGATACCAGGTGAGTTTCTCCATATGACTAATGCTGCTTCCACACCTCCTTTTTTTTTTTGACTTCAACAATTTCTTTACTTGGTTAACTGCAGACTTGCCTACTTCTTTGGTATAATGTCCCCTTTCCATTGGACTGATAATGGTGCAACAATGTAATACGTTTTCAATGTAAAATTCCACTCTCCAATGAATAATATAAACTCTGAGGAGCAGTAGTTAGTGCCTTTATCGGAATATACCACCTGCGTTACACCAAATTTTGCATAAATATGTTATAGTGCTGATATAGTACTCTTAGATGACACATCAGATAGTCTTTTAAATTCAAAGAAGTATGAAATATAATCTACCACCGCCAAAAATGTATATTTATCGAATTCCAATATATCTGTCACTACTTCCATCCATGAGCCTTTGGGAGTTTTCCTTAATTGCAGCGTCTCCTCCTGGTTTCCTTTTATATCAAGATCTTCACAAATATTATGTTGTTATGTATGTATATGAATCCAAAAGACTTTTGACCTCACATACCTTTACAGGCCTCAAACCCTTGGGACCCTTAATGATTTTTTCCCAAAATTAGACCTCTCATTTTTTCAGGAACAGGTGTATATGTTGATTCTTTAAAATGATCCCATCAAAGATAATCAATTGTTTTATAACTTTCCACCAATTCTTCATAAATTCTGGTATCTTTTTCTGTTCATTAGGCCATTCTCTATGAAAAAATCTCAATCTCACGCCAACTTCCTCTTCATCCAATCCCTTCCTAATTTCATGTAACATGGTTGTACTAATTCTTATATCTGTTAGGCCATTAGTTGTCTATTATCCACTTCTATTACTTGGGCCACCATAATATCTCTCTCTTCCACATCCATAGAAGGAAGTCTGGACACAGCATCAGCTATGTTTACATTAACCCCTCTAACAAAATTTACCACGACACCATATCCAATGAGCTGAAGCAACATTCTCTGTATTCACTTGGGTGCGCTACCTAAACTCTTTTTACAAATTACTTCTAAAAGCTTGTGATCGGATTGAATATAAATTGTTTATCCAAACACATATTTCTCAATTCTTTTGGCACCGAAGGCAATTGTCATGGTTTCCTTCTCTATCTGAGCGTTACATACTCTGTGTCATTTGGGCTTTACTACAAATACCATGTTTGTAATCCATTTAGTTGGCTGTTCCACTTTAGATATCACATTTAATTTTTTTAGTCTCTGTATCACTTGTTTCATTTTTTTTTCTCATTCCGACAGGTAATCTTCTGGGTGACTCACATACTTGAACTGAATCTTTGTGAACCTCCAACATTAAAGTAGATATGTCCTAAATTTCATTTCCCACAAATATTTGCAGTAAATCTTCAATATCTATCTTATTAATTAAAACCTTCTTCACTGAAGTGGACAATCCAATTTTTAGAGAAGGATTTAATCGCAATATAATTATTTTTTGCTGAGTTACTACAACTTGCCTTTATATGGGTTAGTGTTCACTTCCTTTTCTAAGACACACTCACTATTAACCACCTCCTTCTAACAATTGCCACATATTAATACTTGACTAGACTTACTCTTCTTTGAATCTAGATTCAATTTAAATATGCCCTTCCAACCTATTATATTGCATGTTGCACCAGTATATATTTGTTGAACTCACTCCTACCTGGTCCTAAGCATCAGGTTCTCAACCTCCTTGATCAGCTGAGGACACTCAGTGGCTCCAGCCTGGTTCCTAGCCTCCTCGGGAATTCCAACTCTCATGGAATTTTCACAACGCAAATTTCTTCTTAATGCTTTCATTCGTATGAGTGCATTGTTCCATCCAGCTGGCCTAAGCACCCGTACAGTTCAACATTTCATGGTTTGAGCACATATTTGTCATAGAAATTAAGAATAAGTTAAATTGAACTATATAATAGGTGATGTTATTTTCAAATTGTACAAAAGTTTATTACTATCAAAAGCTATTGGGAGTAAAGTCAAATCCAGAGATTCTGAAAATTCATACTCATGGCAATGCCATAGTTAGTGGGATGATTAGAGGTATAACTGCAGACCTCTCCATTAGTCTTAAGGCAGGAAAAAAAATTGACTGGCTATCAAAGTTATTACATACTTTATTTTGCTTAATAAGGTTTAACTGTCCACCGACTAGGCCCTTTTTGCCCGCCCCCTGTATTATACCCATGCTTAGCTACTATTCGTACTGAAATATACCTGTCCTCCCAACCCAAGTGAAAAATTTACCTCCAATTAATAAAGTTGAGTTCTTCTGTTGAAACATATAAAAAAAAATGTTTCTTGGATTTATAATTTACAATCATTGACATACTTATCAGTGTCACATTGTCTGAAAATTATAAGTGTTTACGCCGAGTTATCTGTAAAGAATTAAAGTCCTTTAAGTGTTATCTCAAGCTCAGCTGGGTTCTATGGGTACAAAAATGAACTGAATAAAAACACTATGCTGGACTTAGAAGTAAACAAAGAAATAAAAAGTAAACGACGAATTTATGGCAAATCACAATATACTTTAATAAAAAAAAATAAAATGAAATAATATGATAATAGACGTAAACCTCTAGCAATGAAATTAAAATTTAGCTTGGTAATTATTCCTTTAATTCTGAAATTGTAATTTCTGTCATCATAAATAAATATATTTTGTGTTTTATTAGAAGATGAATTGAATGAACGATTGATCTGACTGTTCTTGGTCAAGTGACAATGCTTTATAAAAAAAGTCCACGAATCTCTTTTCTCATTAAGTCATATTTAATGCAATCAATATCATGTAATTTAGCACATCTCTTTACCTCTGTGACAGTTTTTGTAAATTTGTTAAAAGTATCATTCAGTTGTGATATTTGTGATTTAAACGGGAAAGGTGTTTCGAATTTGCATTTGCAGTATAGACTAACTTATTCGTTTTTTTTATATTGTCCATTACCTTATCCAATTCATCCGGTAGAGTACTCAAAATTTCCTCATTGTTTGGTTTATGAGCCATATTTAGGTTTAAACGACATAAAAAAAGTTAAAGTAGAAAAGACTTAAAATCAAAATATGATAAGTTTCCAAATCCTAAGGCAAGCTAAAACATTTATTTTACAACAAAATCAAACGTAAACATTACATAAATTATCAAAATAATTTTTATCAATGCTATAAAATAGATGTAAAAACACCGCAAGTGATAAAATGAATTAGTATTAAAATGTATTGTGCTTCGGCCAGTAAGACCAACAATATGTTTAAACTGAATTATCCGTAAAGAATCAAAATACTTTAAGTGATAACTCAAACTGAGGTGGGTTCTATGGCACAAAAATGAACTGATAAAAAAGTATAACGGACATAAAATAAACAGTAAACGATAAATTTATCCCAAATCACGATAAACTTTATTAAAAAAAAAAAAAG
The DNA here is from genome assembly GCA_930367205.1 of Acanthosoma haemorrhoidale. Classification (NCBI taxonomy): domain Eukaryota; kingdom Metazoa; phylum Arthropoda; class Insecta; order Hemiptera; family Acanthosomatidae; genus Acanthosoma; species Acanthosoma haemorrhoidale. Next base: position 93,512,402 of record OV884009.1, read on the forward strand.
ATGAAATACAATGGAAGTGCAGTTAGTTTTAAAATCAGGAAATAAAAATATTTGTATATTTAAATGTAAGTTATGAAATGTATTTATTTTATTTCTTAACAGCAATATTATTTTTGGTTTTATCAAAAAATAAAAAAAATAGTTTGAAAAACTATAAATTTGAAGCAGTATAATTAGAAATAAAATAAAATTTACTATTCCGAGTATTTGTTAAAAAAAAAATACATTGAAATAATAATAAAATAGAGGTAAACATCTAAGAATGAAATTAAAATTTAGCTAGGTAATTACTCCTTTAATACTGAAATCATGATTACTGTCATTATAAATAGCCGCAATGATTTAAACGTAAATAAGGAGTAAATAATGTTGAGAGAATAAAGGAATACAAGTTTATATTCACATTGTTGTCGGCCATTAGAGGAGTGTTGAAATACTGCAGGATGGCATTGTCAACGGAAAGGTGCGAAAGAGTCAAGAAAAAAATTTAGGTCGTCCAAGTTGACACTAATAAGTTGGTAGGTTGGCCTATTTACTTGTTACCAAGTAGATCTGGTGATTTCAAGTTCCAAGGTGAACGGGCCATATAGTTAAAACTTCCCTCGGCCCCTAAGCTCCATTTGTGGGCCCAGAGCTCACTCTACCTTATTTACTGCTTCAAATTTATAGTTTTTCAAACTATTTTTTTTATTTTTTGATAAAACCAAAAATAATATTGCTGTTAAGAAATAAAATAAATACATTTCATAACTTACATTTAAAGTTTTAATCTTAAATATATGTCCATTTATAAAATATTTACATTATTTTTTGTTTTCAAATTTTCCCTGGCCTAACAATAAGAAAGCAATAACAATAATAATAAGATGTTTTTTCACTAGCAACAATAAAAAAATCGAGAAAATATTAAATAAGATATTAATAATTAGAAACAATGAATATTAATATTATCTCTTTGAATCTTAGAGCATATGTCTGAAATGTTATCATACTCTTCTCTTAATGCTTGGCTATAGTCTAACAGAGAACAAATACTTTCTGCTAACAAATCACTATCTCCAACCTAGAACACACATTACTTCAATAAATATAAATAATATGGAGTGTGGTATAACAAAATTAAAGAAAAAAAGCTGGTCGAAACAGTAATTTTTTGGTAACTAAACGACCATGGATTTTAAAAATAATTGTATGCAGTAAGTAAATGGTGAAATAAAGCACCAAGAATATTAAACAACGATGTAATATACTATTTAGTTTTATTATAAGAGTGACAAATTAATATACTTATTGCAATGCATACATAACCACCAAGCTACTTTATCTCTAAACCTTTCCTAAGTGCTGAAGACATTAATTTTCACGATTTAACAATAAAATGTACAAAATATTTTATTTTATCAAGTGGTAAATTTGATAGATTCTTTTTAATTAAAAAGAAAAAGAACATACTACATTTATATGCTGTTTGTCTTTTTAATTTTTTATACTATCAATTAGTTATATAACAATCAAAAGTTTGTTAGTAACTGATTGTATATGTGGTGAATTCTCTCAAGTGATGAAGACGGGAGAAAAGAATCACTTCCAGTCGATGTACTTTTCACTGTACCATCACCCTTAGCTCGGGAGCCAGTGTTCCTCTTCACTGTCTAGGAGAGAAGGTTCCTTCCTCTTTTCCATTAGTGAAACTGTGTTTGACCATTCCTTAATGTTTTATATAACTGCTTTTAAAGAATGAACCATCTGAATACAGAGTACCTCTAGTATTTTATATTTCTTAGGCTAATAACAGGTAAACCCACAGTTTGGTATTTTGTACAAAACAAACCAATAAGTGCATAGGCACAAGGTTAGTTACTTAGGCAGTTCAGAATGCACCTTTGGCCCTTCATTTAAAAAAAAAAAACACCTACACTGATTTCTGTAAAGAAGCCACCAATGTCAATTATTTGTTAGTTATTTAGAAAGTTAATAATTCAACTATTTTTACTATACATATTGAAAAATAATAAATGTTACATATCATTACAATATATACATTAATATTTAAGAATATGGTGATGGTTAGTTAATAATAAGAAACTTTAATATATTTGTGAAATATTGTGTATATTTATATAATTATTCTGGCTTCATTTTTGTTTTCTAAGTTGTTTGTTCTTTATTAAAAAAAAATTAACATTTTAGTTGAAATTAACTCTATATACGATTTGTAAATACATCTCTGAATGATTGACCTCCCTTTGGAATTCGATGAAGATTTCTAGACCATAGTTTTAAATGGAATCATGGCCCAATATCCACCTTAAACAGACGTATGAATTTGTTTGCGCCCTTCTCTATGACTGTGAGACATAGAAAAAATTGCTGACAATATTAGGGAAACTTCATACCTTTGTAACTCACTGCCTGTGGTGTCAACTAGGAGTTTGATGAGCTAGTTCATAGTCAAAGTAGTAGGTAGTTAGCAAACTAATGAGATACGTAAATTGTAAAATAAAAAGTCACGTATGAGAATTTAATTTATTGAGTTAAAATTATTTCAATAACAGCTTCAATGACTCTTGCTATTATAGTTCAAGGGTTACTGGTTTCAAAAAGAAATAACAAAACCCTAAAAAGGACTGAATAGTACTGACAGGAGTAGGCCCTGTGAAAATCTATACAGACATCACTACTTCGGTGTTGGTTGATGCCCTTAAGATGGATGAAATGTCAAATCTACCAAGCAGGCAAGGAGATTTAGTCATTTTTCCCCCCTTCTGAAAAAGCAGCTTTAATTGGGAACACTTTGATGTGGCTGTGTCAATTGGTGCAAGAGACAACTGGAAAGACGTCTGGTCATGGTTGAGGCCCCATGTCACTGCTGTGACACAGGATATAAGTCAAATTTGTACAAGTACCTTCAGGACTTTTTGACATCACCAAATCCTTATTTATGTAAATATATACATCAAAGATAAATAAAATCAAGAACGCATATTTTTTATTCATTAGTCTCGACATAATAAGTGCTTTTATTATTATTACCTTTATAAGGAGAGATTTTAGGAAAAATAAGTAAATAATGATAATTTTTGTTTAATTATCTAAATATATAAAAAAAATTGTCAAAGTTTAATAAAGAAAAATCATAAATGAGATTAACTGGCATGCTTACTTTATGTATGTGTTTAATTCAAGGCCCCCCAATACATAGAAGTTGGGGGTCAGACATATGACAGTGACAGGTTGGAACTTTTCAGGTAACTTCTATGTAAACCTCAAACCTTAAGTGTCAATGCACACTGAGACGACGTCTTGCCACTTACCTCTGTGCTCCTCTAAACTTGAAAGAAATTAACCAATAATTTTTGTTTGTTTGCTGTTGGACACCATAGAAAATCACAGCAATATCAAGAACCTGTAAACAGCCTCAAAAATCTTCAACTGACTGAATGGTTGTCAGTGTGTAACAATAAGGCACTGCCAATGGGCTATCCAAAAAGATTACCACATGTGGAGCAACACACACTGCCTAGAAAAATTTTATGAAATTTTTGTTGCTCTCATTAACACACTCAATGGAATGATCCATTGAAATCAGTGATGCGGTAGCAGACACGAGAAAAAATAGTCATACTCTAGATAATCAATCAGCTGTCACTCTGTTGCAAGTAAGCTCAAATAAAATTGGGAGGGTTCTTTTTTCCTGAATCTAACATAATACTGAAGAAAAACCAACTCTTGCAATTTGAAATTTATGATAATTCTTTGCTCTTATTAGTAAACTTGCATTTTTGTAGCAAATAATTATGGAATGAGCCACTATATTTCTTGTGATTTCAAGTATCTTAACTCAGATATAACAACAATTGATATTCATGCCGGAATTTTGTTTTAAGGTGTAGTTTCATCAAATTTATAATTCAAATTGGGATGTACACACCAAATCCAAGTTAAAAGCTACAAATGAAGTCATAGAACCAACTTCTAGAATTTTTTGCCATCTCGAAACCCCTTTTTGAAAGCTGACAATATCATTTTTAGGGCCCACATTATTTCTAAAGGCTTGAGATTGGATTGAATATGAATTGTTTTTCCAAACACATATTTCTCAAATCTTTTGAAGCCAAAGACAATTTTCAGAGTTTCCTTTTCTATCAGAGCATATTTTTTTTCACAGGTGGGCAGTGCCCTTGATCTGTAAGCCACTAGATGTTCTTCCTGTATCAACGCACCCACACAATATCCACTTGCATCTACTGGAATCTCAACTTTTTTTGACGCATCAAGCTATTGTAATATTGGAGCCACTTGCAACTCACATTTTCTTGCGTTTAACACCATTTGCTAAATGATTCTTGCAAACGGGAAGCTATACTAGATAAATCTGCAACAAACAAATTTTGCCATGTAGTTGACTAGTCATAAGAAGGAGCTATCTGGGCCTCGCCCTCCGGTCTTCCCATGTCTTCTATCACTTTAACCTTCCTTGGATCTGGCATGATAACTTTATTTGTAAATAGGGGTCCCATATATTCTATTTCTTTTTTTCTTATTTTGCATTTCTTCTTATTTAACTTCAAATTTCTCTGTTCTGCTCTCTTTAATACTTTCCCTAATTTTTTATCATGGTCTCCTAGCTTCCTCCATTGTATCTTCTTTATCAAGCACTACGATATCATCAGCAATGGCAATAACACCTCTATGTCCTCCATAGTTTGAAACGTTTTTCTTTGGAATTCTTCAGTGCTACAAACAAAACAAATTGGGAATGTTTAAACCAATATTTCCCATAAGGTGTCTGAAAAGTGGTCCATTCTTGAGAATCTGGATATAAATTCATTTGATGGAATCCATTTTTGCATTGAGCATACTGCAAATTGTTGCTTTGGATAACAGAGGATTGATCCCTTCTACTGTTGGTGTGATAAAACAGTTCTATGTTAAAGTTTCATTTAATTTCTTTGGTGTGATTCATACTCTGTTTCATTTAACCGTTACAACAAATATCATGTCTGTGGTCCATTTAATTGGATGTTCCACTTAATATAACACATTAAATTTTTCTGATCTCTGTATCTCTAGTTTAATTTTTTTTCTCACTCTGACAGGTAATCTCCTGGGTGATTTACATACTGGAAATGCATTTTTCGAACCTTCAACTTTATCAGCACTTCAATTTGTAAGACACACTCACTATCAACCACCTCCTTCTCTCTATTATCACTTGTTAATACTTGACTATACTCACTCACCTTTGAAACTAGATTAAATTTAAATATGTCCTTCCAACCTATAACATTGCACTTCCCAACAGTATCTATTTGAACTTGAAGAATCTAACAGTTAACTTTCAACAATTTTTGTGCTCTTCTTGAAGTTGCAATACTAAGAACACTGTCACTATTTCACTTGCGCTATCTGACTCCTCTTATAATTTTTTTAACATACATTTTACAAATTTTTTTAAACTAAGTGGATGTTTAGAATTTAATCACTTTTTAGCATAGTGTCTCTGTAACTCGCTATTCTTTCGTAAATGGGTATTTTCTCCACAGTATCTGCAGGTTCCCATGTTACCTCCCATTCTGGTAATGAACATTTTTTTTCAATTTATCTGCCTCAAATTTATTGACAATCTCATCTTGGAATTTAGATTCAATTTTCATTTTTCCCATTTGTTTTTCTGTTTCCTGAACTGCCACCACATCATTGAATACTTTCTGAAGAATCAAATCCCTATGTCTTAACATTATTTTCCTAAAATCATTATCTGTTACTCCTACTACAAACTGATCCCTTATCATATCATCTTATAAAACTTTGAACTTGCATCTCATAGCTCTTTCTTTTAAGATTAGAATAAACTTACTATAATCCATTTGTTCATCTTCTACAGTTGAAAAAAAAACATATACCTTTCATACATGTTTTTCGTTGAGTGTAATCACCTCATCTGATTGCTAAATTATCTTGTCTACTGAAGTCTCTTCATCTGCACCTATTTGTCATAACAATCGTATAACGTCCAATCCGAGAACTGTTTTAACAATTGCTGCTCTTTCCTTATCCTCCTTGTTGAGATCAGTCCCCAATTCATAATTGTTTCAAGTTTGTTTCCACAATAATTACCTCGTTTTCTTCTATTTTTTCTTCTGACACCATGTTGTTTTATTCAAATTCACTCCTAATACATAACTTATTGATTATTACTAAACCACATAACAATACAAGTGTGTAAACATGCGGACACTGATTATGTCAACCCACCGATAACCTCTCCTTTTTGTTAGTGATCAGTTTTGGCCAAGGAGGTGGGAAGTCTAATGAAGAGGACAACCTAATAGGAAACGATTGGTGCCAGGGAGGGGATTGCCTAGAGGCTTGGCCTCGCCCCTTCAGAACCAGTTTAAATGGGTAGTGGGCGTGATCTATCAGTTGTGTAATTGCTTTAATTATTACTGATGGTTTTATCATGATTTCTACTTAACCATTTGAAAGTTTTATAAGATAACACACTTGAGGTTATAAAAGCTGCAGGTCTGATTAAATAATATATCTTTACAAATATGCTTTAAACAACATCTTTTACAAAATCTTACTTTACAATAATTATTTACATTTAAATTCTTTTTTCAAAGAGTTGGAAGATGGGGTAGATCTCTGGATCGTGACTTTCTTAAGTACCTGTAAACAAAAAGTGTTAGTACGTTTACTTTTAATGAGTAATTATATTATGTCTGTTGGCCGGAGGTAAAGGGTAATGTCTTTTCAAAATATGGATTTTGTTGCCATCTTACTCAAATGGTTTTTCTCTATTAAGCTGTATATCTCAATAGAGCTGTTCAATTTTATTATACATATAAAAAAACTTCATTATGATAAAATTACAATCTGCCTTATTGGACAATAAGTAATTGTGATAAATGCTCTCATTCATGCAATATTTACAAACAGCCCAGAGACATCCCAAACCCACATAGTTGTCACCTCCCTCGCATGTGAAAGAGGAAGCGGAGTCTTGGGAAGTCCTTCACGCTCCTCCATCAACTGTATCACTGGATAAGAGCCAGTGGGGGCTGACCAAGAGCGTGAGAGCCACAGACGCTCAGGGCATGATTGAAGAAACTGGCTATTGCCAGGACTCCCACTGTCACGTATTTATAGCAGGTCACGAGGCCACTGCCGTTTTAGTCTCCGAGGAGTATTAAAGGAATGAGTGGCATAGTGTAATGACTGTGCTGGGGGATTAGGGTGGTTGGATTGGTTACTATGGAATTTTATGTACTTGGAAGGGATGAGTTCAAGAATGTAGGGTATATATATATATAGATCATTCTGAATGGTTTTGTTGCTGACGTAATAAGGGTCATTCATTATTGTTCTCAGCACTTTTGATTGAAAGGATTGGATACGCATAATGTTCGACTGTTTGGAAAAAATTAATATTCTTTATTTCGCTCCTGAATAGATAAAAGTTCCAAAATATGTAGTTGAAATTACGGGACATGTCCAGGAAATCACTAAAGCAATTTCTGGATAAAATATGTCATGGTTTCTCTGATTACACTTCTTGTTAATGGCTCAACGGAAAACATTGGTGATCGCCTTTACTCCTATGAAACTAGGACTGCATTGGCAACAATGCTGGATGCCAGATGGAAAAAAGTGGCTTCCAATCAAGCAACAATCCTGATAGTGCTTAAGTGTTGCTCCAAAGAGCTGTACCTTTTTTATTTCCTCCAGAAAATCACCCCAGCACAACAAATCAAGAAGACTTGCGAGGGAAACAAACATAAAAAGCTTTTGGGTTTTCTTCATCGGATAATAAAATGGGAGGAACTTACCACGAACTGAAACAGATGACGCAGTGATCATTCAACGATATTTGGAAGAAGAAATACACTCTAATGATATAGACTTGTTTAAATTTAGGAAGGATGAAGAAATGCAAGAAAATTTCTTACCCCCACACAAGGTTGCAAAAAATATCTTTGCGTACTAGGGTGTTTAGTGACATCAGAACCTGTGTTCTCCAGTGTAGGAAAAATCATTACTCAACAACGAAGCTATCTGAGCCCAAGGAGGGAGAAAATGCTTGATTTTTGTCACCCAACATGTGGGCAAAACAAAAGAGATGGTAGATAGTCCTTTTTTTAATCAAAGTTTAATAATTATTATTACTAGGTGCCTACTTGCTTGAAACATATTTTTCTTCATAAAAATTGCAAGTTAAACCTTTTAAATAATTAAAATGTTAAAAATTGGGTTCTTACTATTTGTATTTAGTTATTGCCGTAGTCTCTCAATAAAGTGTTGTTTTTTTTCACTAACGCGTCAAGCATTTCTGATGAATTTTGCTTTCAACAAGTTTATTTTTTTTTAATAAAATTGAATTTTGCTTTAATTTCTCCATATAACAAATACTGAAAAATAATTGTAAAGTATTACTCTTTGAAATAGGAATTACAAACTATCATTCAGACCTTATTACCTTCTAAAACTGTGCTTTAAACAGTTCTCATTCAATTATACTTGTTTATTATTATAACAAGACCTCTCCAGCCTTTCAGGTATATTTGTAATCATTTTATATATATTGTTTTAATTCTTCTGAATGCACGGGGATTGTTATAAATTGATCTTTAGCTACATGTTATTTTTATTTTATTTGGTTAGCCCAACTTCCATACACAGGGTCTTTGGAGCATACAGTAATATATTTAACTTTGATTTTAGAATAAAAAACTTTTTGAAAACTTCACATATTCGCCGTGCCATATTCATAATCTGCCTAAAATATTTTCTGCTGTGTTTATGAAGTGGTTTTGACTGTTTGGAGTGCCTTTGTTATTACGAACTGATTTTTTTATTAAGTAATATTTTTCTTCCCATTCCCATTGATCCAGTTTTCTATTGACACTGGTGTCTTGTTCTATTTTGGCTATTGAATGGTTCTCATTTGTTCTAGCTATCTGTGCAATGGCTTGATCAGCTTTCTCATCCCCTTTGTTGCTGCAGTGAGAAGGAGTCCAGGTAGATTATTTTTATTACATGCAGTTTGATTAAAGAAGAACTGAAAATTTCTTTGAAGTAAATGTCCAATGATAAGATCATTTTTTCATTTTTTTTTTTTTTGCATTATTCAAAATATAAATACAAAAGAAGGTAATAATATATGCAACAATGAAAAATGAAGGAAAAGCCATTGAATCTGTAGTTTTGAAATCGTACCATAAGTCACTTTTGAAAATATAATATAAATATAATATAAAATAAAATATCACTCATATGAAACAAAGAAATTATGCCGAGTTCATTACCAAATGTACTTGATTCAAATTGGATGTGATTATTAGAATCACAAGCTTCTAATTAATTATAAATTCATTTAAACATTTGATATTATTAGTTCTCCTATCACTAAAATATGCGTAACATTAAAAACTATTTAAATTAAAAGTTCAAAAGCTAAGAACATTCATATCATAAAACGGTAACCAAATATACTCTTGTTGATAAAACACCTCATCAATTGTGTTAGTTCAAATATAATTTTTTTTTTTTTTTTAAATGATTGTTAATTGTAGCAAACAAAAATGTATAGAAATTCATTTTTCCCAAAAGAATTTTTTTTCAATTTTTTCATTCATTCAACAACTGATAAAATAAGGAAATTGTTATTTGTTACCTATTCATGTATAATTATCAAATTATTGTTTTTAAATGTGTACTAAAAAAATGTTAACGCTTAGCTACCACATTCTATTTTAATCATGAGATAGCTATTTGATTGATTCAGCTATTTGATTTTTAGTTTTTAAAAAAATATTTATTTTCAGGGCAATATTTTTAAAAATAACATTTCTGCACATTACGTGTTTGATAAAAATTAACTCCGTACCATTAAAGACCAATATGTATATACTTATCTCGTAATTTGAGGTTAATTTAAGGTTTTAAGGTTAATTGGACTTATCCACTTATTCCCCCCAGCCATAGATAAACTCCAAGAATATATAAATAGTTGTCTTATTGTTTCTATTTCAGTTTTAAACTGTTATTAAGAACTTAGAAACCCAAAGCTGTGCAGTTTGCTTTACAATGTGAACAGTTTCCTTTATTAATTATTAGCCAGCCAATTTTCCCTAACCATGAGTAAAAGTATAGTTTTCTCATTTATGTGCCTAACCTTTTATAGATTTTTTGTTTAAACAAAACTATTTATTATGTATCCAAGTCATGTTATTAAATTCCAACCAATCATCAAAACAAATAGGATTAATAAGTATATTTCAAGACCCCGTTCATGATATTTTTTTTGCTTTTATTTGATTAATATGTTAGGAAGGCAAGAAGTTGCAGAAATCAAACATTAAATAAAACTAGACAGTCTTGACTTTAATTTTTAGCAAATTTGAAAAGCAATGTTGGGAACTTTTTTGAAAATTATAGTAATATTCCAGAAAATTATAATTCATGGAATTTTTTTTTTCCGTTGAAGCTTTAATTTCATGTATTATCATTATTGTTTTTAAAGTATCAATATTATATGATTAATTTAAGAGTGTAAATATTACGTGATAAAACATTGATTTTTCTTACAATATTTTTGAGCGAAGAATTAATAATTAAACTTTGATTTTTTTTTTTAATGAACACAGATAGAATATGTAGTTTGGGAGAAAGGAATTTTGATAGGTGATGTACAAGTACAAGACACCATAGTAAAAGATAATTAAAATTCGTGATTTATTTTTTTAGCGATATCCAGTTTTTTCAGCCACTCATACCACTATGCTCCGCCTGCTTGGTTTCTATCTTTCCACTAGATGAAATAGTCTAAGACTGATAATTGATGTTGAGCTGAGAGTCTTCTCTTATTGAAAGAACTGACTTCGAATTGTTGTGTTTTGTTGAATGTACTCCCTTGAAATATAGGAAAACTGTTCACTCCTATTAGAAGCCACCCACTTCTAATTATGGATGTGAAATAAATTCAATTTATATAATTGAAGGGATTTGAACTCAGAATATTAACATCAAGCTGCTAAGCAATAAGGCATTCTAGTCTAGTCTTAGAGGCCCCTTATTAGGCTCTAAGAAACCGCATTTAAAGTACACGTAGGTAAAGAGCAGTTTTAGCTGCTCTAGGTTTGTAGATATCAAGTAGCATAATGACAATATATATGTGTATCGCAAAGGAAATAGAGGCTCAAGTCGCCACTTTTTTTTCAATAGTAAATATTTGTCGATCAAGGGTTATTTATTATCTTATTAATTACTGCTTCTTGATTGACTCCCTATGTCTTATTACACTTATTAACGTTCACATTTGAAACCAGTTTTTCTAGCCTTGTTGATTGGTATTATTGTATTGTAATATAAATAGTAATGAACTGTTTAATGACAATATTTGTTTTCTGTTGGATTACTTTTATATTTTATCACCAACTGACCATTAAATGAAACTAACATGAAAAATATCATCTCTCTTTTCAAATCCAACAAAGAGCTTGAATGTTATTTTAAAAAGAGTTTTAATGACTTTGTGTAACGTTGACTTATAACATTCTAACCAATCATCGAAACAGTATATATAAATATAGCTCACATAACAGTTTTAGATAAATATTATCTACCATATAAAACATTATTGTTTTTTGAATTTTAGGTGTTGAAAGATATAAATGTATTTATATTATATCCTATTTACTTGTTATTTTCAAGATAATTTTTAGGTTACCGATAAATTACATTATTAGTATAATTGTATTACAAGTTGAAATTTAGTATTTTGTATTCAATTTTACGAAGTATGTATTAATTACATTTCTGAATTATGTTAGATAATAACTCATGTAAAATTAGATATTCTTTTTCATGTTTTATTTCTGCAGTAGGTGAAGGATCACCCCAATTCTTTGGGTGCATTTGACGGATCCCTGGGCTATTTTTATATGTCTATATTGTAAATAACGAATAAATTAGAGAGTAAATGTGTAAATACTGTATAAATTAGATCAACTATCTATTGTCCTTTTAGGGCAGGATACTGAATCCTGGACCCATCAGGCAGCGGGTCCGAATCAATAGACAGCCGGGGCGACCCGAATGTCGGTGTGCAATCAGTCACATACTGGACTACGGGAGCAAGGCTCTAAGCCAACCTTGCAATTGAGGTAGGATTCGTAGTGGTCGTGGTTTAAAAACAGGCAGCTAGAAGGTCATCCTGACTAGTGAGCCGAGTGGAAGGGCTCCACTATAAAAAACTCGCCTAATGCTGATAAATATCAGAAGTGCCCCTGCTAGAGGGTGCGGCCAACCAAGCTATGTAGAGTGCCTTTCTCTATAAAAACTGGTAGTGGATAATTTTCAGGTCGAAATATCCACGCGTCTGGTTGCCCGTAGGCAACTGCCCTTCAATGGGTCAAGCGAGGAGTGCCCAGCGGGCACCTCTGCGCGACGTCTGTCATGCAGGGAAACCTTTCTTGTAAAACTATCCCCAGTGCTTGCACTGGGGCGACCGGGTAGTCCTTTCAGGGCAGGAACGGTCGTTAAAAATCCTTAAGTACCGGATGGGAACAGGCCTCTTGGGATGTATGTCCTTTTAGGGCAGATTGTGATTATATTTAATAAAAATTTAATTTTTTATAATTAAAGTTTAATTTTAATAACAAATTTAAAAAACGGTATGTTTTATTTCATAATTTTTAACTTGTAATGAATCCCCAAGAGTCCATTTATCAATCATGGATATCGTGGGAGGATGAAAGAAAAAAAAACTTCTCGCCAGGAAGAAGCTAAAAACCTATAATTTTGGTGATACTGACATCAAAATAAATTAATTACACAAAAAAAGTAAAGTTTGTTAAAAACATAATTCAAAGCATGCTGATTACTTTATAGTTAGAATACAATAGGAAGTAGGAAAAAGTATAGGGAAAAACTGTTGAGTTTTGGTAACTTTCATAATTTCTGTAGTCCTAGCTTAGAAGCTATTTAAGATTTTTTCTTTCACTGTTAATGACGCTGGTTGGTCTTTTGCATGTTTGTTGATCTGAAACCTGATTTAATATCTCATAGACAGGAAGGTTTTATTTTATTGACTTCAAAACCAGGGATTATCAGCCAACTTCATCAGGGTTTTTAGGGTTATTGATATAATTGTAAAAAAATGTGGGAGGAGTTCCTTTTTATTTACATCTCGGTCTATTTGCCATCATTACTTGTTTCAGTTAGCATTCATTATTCTTCAGCTTTTGATAGATATGAGAGAGGTTGAAACTTATTTAAGTTTACGACCATGAGGGTAAAATCTAAATTATTTTTATTATAATTGAAGAAAATTCAAGGTGAAATCTTAGTAGTTGCTCGTTATGTGGATGATTTTTTTATAACTATGTAAAAGTAAGCTAATTGGAGAAAGCTTAAAGGACAAATACCAACCAAAAGACTTAGGTGAATTAAGTAAATGTTTACCAATTAGCATAATTATCTTTCCCAAGAAATCATGTTTGTTGACTTCCTGTCTAATTTGTTTTTTCCCCTTACGTTTATAATTGAAAGTTCTTGAATTAGTGCTCTGGTAATTTGATAAATCAAGAAAGTTTCATATGAGTTTTAAATCAGTTTTAGATTGACACTGATTTGGAATGCCCAGAGCTATCTTCATTGCTCCGGTTGATTTAACTTTTAATAAGTAGCATGATGATAAAATTAATAAATTAGTACATTCATAATTTAAAATTTGCGTTGTCAGCGATCAAATAAATATATTAATTCAGGTAGATCTAGGGATCCTTTTTATCACATTTCTTATATATGATTTTTGTGTGTTTCAATGAATTTGATAGAGTTTTATGTTGTAATCAGTTCTGGAAAACTTCTTCATTAGAAAATCCACAAATAAATAATATTTATGCTTAAATGCAAATACTTGGTACCAGTAACTAAACGTGTAATAAGAATAATCGGTTGGGCTGCTCTGATCAGAAGTGCAAAATTTAGCTGCACAGGGGGAGTGTATGTCAATTTATATTACAATTTCATTAATTGTTAATTATCACTTTAGAAATATATATTGAAAATACTACGAATGACAGTGAACATCAAGCACATTGGTTTTAATTAAATGTAATTTTGTAAAAAAAAAAGTCAGGCTAGGTGCTCACTTGCGGTTTAGTTCCAACTAAATTGTAATGACTATTTCAGTATCCAAATGGATTTCGATTGAGTTTGGTGGAAGGGAAGGAAACTCACACAGCCTTCCTCCACTCAAGTGCCTGCTCTCTCGCGCAAATGAGCACTGGAGCAAATGTCATTCCCGTCTTTTTATTATAGTAATTTTTCTTCAATATACTGTTTTATTGAATTTAAAAAAGAGGAGAAATTTCCTTGTGTTAAAAGCTGTGGGCGTAGGAATTGATGGGAAGAATGTTGGGCTGGTATGCATCTCTCTTCTCACTCCATTAAAATTACCAGGTATTTTCAAATAGTTTGTCCCAGGACTAAAATGCTTAAAAAGCCAAATAGCGACAACTGCAAAACAAAATTTTTCCAAAACAGCATATAATATTGATGTCATAATTACTGACCTTCACACATAACCCAAATGAAATAGGGATATGTTTAGTAATATAGTTAAAACATTTAATGAAAATAAATTATGAACATATTTGACTATGTAATTGTAAAACCTTATTTGAAAAATTTAGTTAAGTGTCACCATCAAGGGTTTCAATTACCTTAGTTTTATTGAATTTATTAACGTACACGTTCAGAGCATCGGATCACAAAACCCAATACTAGGATGGAGCAACGCAAGCATTCAACATTTGTGAACAACTCCTCAATTATTTGAAATTATTAATTTAAAGTTTATTTCATATTTCTACGTATTAGTTTAAATTAATATTGAACACTTGATTGATGCTGAGAGCCACTGAAGAGTGAGTGAAAGAATAAGAATTTAAATTAATATATTTTAAACATTTTTTTTCATTTTTAAATACAATAAAAAGAGAGTTTGCGATAAAATATTACAATTATTAAGCAATTACAACTCATTATCATTACAATCTTATATATTACATTTAATAAAACGACTATAACTATAGCCCATAAAAATATAGAAAATCAATTGAAAATTGCTCATTATTACGTTATTATAAAGTTAGAGTAGACATTTTAGTAGTAATATATACTATCAGGTACAGTTAGAAATAAGAAAAAATACATGGCAATGTCTAGTCACCTCTCTTGTTTTTCCTCATTCGAATACGGTTGTGTGGTTTATGGTGTCTTTTCTACGGATTTCAAGGCTTGGTAAAAGGGGATCTTCTTCAGTCATCTAGGAGGATTTCAGTATAGCATTCTGGTATATACCCCGTTACCTCATCTATAGTCCCGAGGATCATCCCAGGTCTCATTGAGGACCTCACCACTGAAATAAAAAAGTGACAGTATCTTATTTGAAAAATAGTGTAATGTTCTTTTGTTTATTCATGTATACTTTAAATCTCAAAATTAATTTTTCCTATAGGGTACTCGAAATAACATTCACCTCTCACTAGCTTTGTTTATGTAAACATTTTAAGGTGTATCCAATTTGAAGTTAGGCCATTTTCTGATTGCCACAAAGCTAAGCCCTTGATACAAATGACAAAATGCTAGAAACCTAGCATAAGGTGTGATATAGGTGTCATACACAGATGGAACAAAGAGAAACATTAAAAAAAAAAAAAAGGGATGGAGGAAGAAATGACCTGTTGAGGTACTACTGTACACTTGAAAGAACACATGTTCAAGAAATAGTATTTAGGAATCCATTATACAGCATATAGAAAAAAGGAACTGCTGAGCTTAATAAGTTTTATGAGTCTTATTAACTTTTGTCTATTTACTGTTAATATTGAAATGAATAAATACAAATATATTATCATTGCTTAGGCCTAGTTGATGTAAAATATCTAATGTATTGTGTGGAAATTCCTAACATAAA
This sequence comes from Acanthosoma haemorrhoidale, assembly GCA_930367205.1. Classification (NCBI taxonomy): domain Eukaryota; kingdom Metazoa; phylum Arthropoda; class Insecta; order Hemiptera; family Acanthosomatidae; genus Acanthosoma; species Acanthosoma haemorrhoidale. The sequence goes on from OV884009.1 coordinate 93,528,393, forward strand.
TGTACTGAAAGACGCATTATAAATTGTGACCAACCAATTTATTCATTTGAATTTGATTGATAACGTAATTCCATATTCGATAAATGCTAAGACCAGACCACAGACAAAAAAAGGCCCACAGGCTTTAAAGTGTTGGGCCTCTATGATCATTTTAATAAATTTAAGCGTTGACAAAGGAATTAAGGGTTTGTTAATAAGTTATATTAGCAGGTCTATGTACTGACCTGCAGCTATCCTAAAATAAAAATGATTTTTTTTTTTTTTAAATCATCAGGGGGCAGCAATTGGTTTTATTTTTGTTGTTGTTGACAAACAACATTGAAAATAGCGTCAGAGGACTGACTGTTAGGCAGTGAAAGATTTGTTTACCAATTTTTTGGTAATTTCCAAGGGCGGGGAGGGGGGTTATTTATTATGATTACTTCTGCTTAATACCACTCTTTATCCTACCCTTTGGATTGATCTAACACATATTTAATGGTGATAACCCTTGGGTTTGATATAAATATATAGTATTTTCTTACAAATCTGGTAACTAGCATTACCATAGATAGAAATATATAAAAATACATAATTTCATCCAACCACTAGACCCCATTAGTTACATTTGTTTTTGTATTATAAATATTATTGACTAAGTATAGCTGAACGTTCAATTATTATTTTTTTTAATGTTCCCCTATTTGAAAAAAATTCCCGGCTATCAACTGACCAGACAATTGAAGCATGTTAAAGGTATATCTTTGAGCCACACTGTAGTCATATACTCTCGAATATCTCCATAAAATGTCCCAATTGCATCATCTTATTTGTAATTTATTGCAGTATTCAATTTTGTTTTTTACTCAACTGATATAAATCCTAATTTTTTTCTGGTGATCATTACATTTATCATGCAGCAGTCTGTTAATGTTTTTTTATTGAGATGTTTACCATTTTGTGGTGGACAAGCAAATTAAATAATTACAGGAATTTAAATTTAAAAGTTAATAAATATAAATAAGTAATCAAGCTGAGGATAATATAGGAATCATAGAAAATCTGTATTTGCTAATCTCTGGTAATAAAGTGTGTCTGGTTTATTAGTATCCAAGGCACCATCCATCTCCATTTTGGATCCGTCAAAGCTAATTAAAAATAGTTTCACAGCAAGAGGTTAAATTTTACTTAGCAAACCCTCCCAAGTTAACCTTGGTGGTTAATTAACCTAGTTAATATGGTACCTCATTAGAAGTGTTATGACCGAACATGACTAAATCAACACCTGTTTCCAATAGGGATGCTCAGAACCCCATTTCCCAAACAGGAAATAAGAGGAAACATCCTATTTACCACCAACAAGGAGAGAATGTGAAGCATACAGCAGTCTAGGTTTTACTCCATAGGTTTTGATAAATTATCCATGGAACAAGTACACTCCATTGAATGGAAAATGATTCCGAGTTTCATTGGAAGATTAAGATGATTTTATGGGTGGAACAGGTAGCATATAGCTTAAACTAGGGGCGGCAGGTAAAGAGCCAATCACCTAATTAATGGAACACTTCATAACCCCCTCAATAATTTTTAATTTAAATTAATAATTTTAGAGTAAAATAAAACTATCAACGTAAAAGAAGCTATAAAAAAATTCTTACCCTCTGTGACCACCGTGTTTGGCTTGAAAGAGTGATCTAATTCTTGCTCACCATTGCAGTAATAAATTGTGATGCACCTTAAAAAAAAGGAAAAGTCATAGCATTCATTTATCAGTATTTTTAGTAACATTACTATACAAAATAGGTAGTGTCTTAAAGAAATAAATTCATTATTGAATACTCTGAAATGGGGCCCTTGAAGAAGCTGAGCGCTGTAAGCCAATGAATGAGCTAGAAGATTTGAGGAAATGTTTTGTTCATGTATTAATCCATTTCCATCAGTTACTGATAATCTGCCTAAAATATTTTCTGCTGTGTTTATGAAGTGGTTTTGACTGTTTGGAGTGCCTTTGTTATTACGAACTGATTTTTTTATTAAGTAATATTTTTCTTCCCATTCCCATTGATCCAGTTTTCTATTGACACTGGTGTCTTGTTCTATTTTGGCTATTGAATGGTTCTCATTTGTTCTAGCTATCTGTGCAATGGCTTGATCAGCTTTCTCATCCCCTTTGTTGCTGCAGTGAGAAGGAGTCCAGGTAGATTATTTTTATTACATGCAGTTTGATTAAAGAAGAACTGAAAATTTCTTTGAAGTAAATGTCCAATGATAAGATCATTTTTTCATTTTTTTTTTTTTTTGCATTATTCAAAATATAAATACAAAAGAAGGTAATAATATATGCAACAATGAAAAATGAAGGAAAAGCCATTGAATCTGTAGTTTTGAAATCGTACCATAAGTCACTTTTGCTAAATTTCTTAAATGATATTTTTTCCAATTAGGCAGTCATGAATATTAGATGTAAAATCAAATATGTCGTCTAATATATATTCGAGAGGATAAAGTGTTTGTTACCTCATGATTTCAATAATTTGTGCACCATCATCAAGCCCCAAATGATTTTGGAGTTATTGTGAGTGGAAATCGGTAACTATATTATTTATTATCAGAACAGTGGAACAGTACAACATTTGCAAACTGCTGCGACTCAAATAATTTATAAGTAAATAATTATGGGAAAACATGCATCTGGTGGAATTCATTTGAAATCCTGGATTTATTTAATTGTGCCAGTCTTTAAATAACCTGTGGCAGCCATTATAAGGGCCAATAATTATTATTTAACTTTCATGATCTTGTCTTTAAAAATAAATAAACGTATATTTTTACATATTAGTATTATAATATTTAATTATTCTTTACATACTTTCTAGATCTTGCAGTGGTTATGATGAGTTGGGGTGCGCTATTGACTTCTGCTCTGTTCAATTTGAGAAAATTAAAGACAAAGGAATGAGAACTGAAGCAGATCTTGCTACGTACATTTTTATACCTGCAAAAAAATTGTTCAATAAACTATTGCTGTTACTGTTTCTCAGTATTTTAGGTTTAATTAACCTGAAATCAAAATTATTAGCGATTAACTGTGAAATTTACCTGATTAAGTGAAAATTGTAAAGCATGGAAAAGTGGAGATAAATTTTAGTTTATTAAGATTATGTTAATTTGAGGATTTAAAGATGCATTTACAGGCTTAAGATCAGGGTTTGAAAAAACAAATGTATGTTTAGGCTTAAGATAAATTAATAAGAACAAGGCTTATCAGCTGAAAACTGATTCTCGAAATGAACAGGGATAGCTCAGAGGTAGAGTACCCGAGCAAAGACTATGAGGAACACAGGGTCAAGCCCTGACTCTGTCATTATTTTTTCTTTTTGGCTAATAATTACTGAACATCTATTTAGCCAGTTTCGTTGAAATAAAGAGTTTTATAGCCTGCCTACAACAGTGTGTGACTAAAAGTTTCAAGAAATGGAAAAATCCATAAAAATAAAGAAAAAATATTTATTCACTAATTCGGGTTATTTCAGTGGTTTCCCACAAAAGAATTGGTTTTGTTTTGCTGTTTTTTTTTACACAATCATGAATTCTCTTTTTCTATTGGTGGTAGGCCAAAATTTCTTGAAGCTGTTACTTAAGTGTATCACTTTTAATTCAACACTTGCTGGATAGATAATTGTCCTCTTCAGACCGTTTATAAACTAAGTCTTAAACAGGTAATGCCTAAAGCCACCTATTAGCTCTTCTTATAAGAACCTAGCCTTCTCATAATACTTCCTGGTATCAAAATATTCTCAAGATTTTTTTTATAAATACATATTTTTTATATAGATGTCTCACTATACAGATTGTTGGATTACATAAAAACTAAACATAATAGCCAATGAGAAAATTCAGGAAAACCATTGGTGTTTAAGATGCACTCTAGTCATCATGCTGGGTTTGAAAGAAAGTCCATCTTATACACCGACAAATATTGTTGCTACTTGACTTTATGTGACTGAATGGCTCTCAAAATCAGAAAGCTTTAGGAATAATATTAACTTTTCTTTGGGGTCATAGCCTTAATTATGTTAACTTATTTCAATGAAACAATAGCTTCTGAAAATCCACTGATTCAGGAGATTGGTAACTAAAGGGAAAATTCTCTTAAATGATACATTCATCAAAGAACTGAACATGTTTTGCTAAATTTAAATTTTCTGTTGCAATGAGATTATGTGTTCCCCAATCTAAGTACGAAATAGGTTAAATATAGTTTGGTACAACTAAATATATTTAATTATGTATAATATAATTGTGTATATACTTGATACTATAGTATATACATAAAATAAACATAGTACTTAATATATTTAGTATAAAACCAAAGTACAACTTCTGTAACTATAATATAAATAACTTCTGATGTGTAAATAAAACTCTATCATGATTACCTTAAAGATTATCTTAATTTAAATTATAAATATTTTTTATTATATTATAAATAGTCTTGTATAATTTGTGAACATTTATATTTAATTTGTAAATAAGGTATTTGTTCATTTTTTTTTCTCTTTTCTTGAAGAGTTTTTATTTTATTAAAACTTTATCGACTTTTATTAAAACACATTTTTATTAATATTCTTGAGTATTTTTCCTACTATTTAAAAATCATTGAATATTTATATATATGTTATAGCCAGTAAAAAAACTGGAAAGATCCTGGAACATGTAATAACAATTTAGTAACTAATTGAATTGTAAATTAAATTTTAAATAAAGTTTTCTTATCTCTATTCTGTCTTTTATTCCAGATGTGAGCAAGATAATCCACAACATCAAAAGATTGTCAGTTACCCGCAGTATTAGAGCATACACATATTGTCCTCTCATAAATACGCTTCATGAACCACCTATTAATTTAATTTAATCTCTCCATTGTTAATCACTTTATCATAGAACAATCATTCTGTCCACCCTACCAGTAGACATCTAGACCAGCTGGGTGCTCGGATGGAAATATGAATAAAATGATTCTGTGCAAATTACTAAATATTTTCAACCAAAAGAATTTTGTTTAATTTTTTAATCCACTTCATGTGAAGACTCATTCATATGTTAAAGAAGATTTCACATTTAATTTTTCTTTCTTTTATTTCCTGTTATAATTCATTTATAACTTTTTTTTGTCTTTGATAATATTTTAATAAACAAAATTATAATTACCTACATTGAAAATAAAATAAAAGTACATGACAAATAAAACAAAAGTTGTATTGAAAATAAAATAAGAGTACATGGATAACAAATAATTCCCTGTAGACTTGTTATTAACATGCTGACTTCATACTGCAGAGACCCAGGTTCAATTTTTGACTTGATCGAGGAATAAGTGAGGGAAAAAATGGGCGGGGCCAGGCGGAAGAGATGAAGACAAGGAAGAGATGGTGATGTGGTTAAAAAAAGTTAGTTAGAGCCAGTTGAGAAGGGAAGTTTCAAGTAGTTAGTGGATGATCGAAGACGATTGGTGTGGGGACCTCGTATTTTCACTTGAAAGTATTGTAAGATGATTGTTATTATGTAAGGGTGCAGACAATATCAAGGAAACCGACCAAGCAGCATTATTGTTTGGAATTTCAGGTTCAATAAAAGGCACTATTTAAACTGGAGCAAGCCAAATTGAATAACAATAAAATAATTAAGAACTCAAAAAGTATTTTATTTAGTATAATATATATATATATATAAGTTTAATATGTTTGGTTGTCAATACCCAACCCTTAACCCCCAACTTAACAAGAGGTGTTAAGAATAAATTATAAGTTTAATTATTTCGTTTTGTCAAAAAAAATATAATAATTTCATAATATTTATGAACATGTGGGTATATTTGATTTGTTCCTTTATAAACTTGGATATGAATGGAATTGTACATCAGTATGAATGAATTCTTACATCAAAATTATTAATTCTGTGTAAGCAAATTGTAATTTTCTAATAAAGATCTTTAATTCTGTATTCTAATATAAAAAAAATATTTGAAGAAATATTTTTGATAAATAGTGTTTTTGCCTTTTGTTTGTGGCAGAAGGATTATGTAGGCCTCATAGTGAAAGTAAAATGTGTTCTGATAGTACTGAACCTCCACCTCTACCACCACAATCAGCAACTCCATGAGCGATGAATCGGGTTTATTAAGGCTTCCGGCTTGATTATCTTTAATCCCAATCAATTGGGTTAATCAAAGTTGACACTGGTGAACATTTTACCTGCATTTACTCTGTGACGTTTTTTTCCTCTCCTCAACCAAGTGTCATGAACTACTCAAAACTTTACAGAGATTTAGTCTAAAATCCCTTTTGAAATTGAAATTTTTTTTTTAATTTGGTTTTAAGTTTTGGTTTTGTATAAAAATTTACAAAAGTAAAACTATATTTTTAGGGATGTATATGAAAAAAAATGATGATTCTTAGTATAATTAGTTGTGGTTGTTTTCAACTACTGCCCTGCATTTTCAAGAAATACTGGATGAATATTGTCACTGATCACTGTAGAATTTGATTCATAACTTCAATAATTTGATCCTTCAAGGAGTGTGGAATGTTATTAGAAACTTTTTTTGGAGTATATTAAACATATGATCAATGGGGTTCAATTAGGCTTGGTTGAGAGGTAGGAAACAACAAAAAGTTTCTTATAATTTCAGCCAAAGCCCCAAATGTATTTCTTGGCATTTTTTTTTTATCCCTATAAAAATGTATTATTCTTGTTGTTTTCTGTTAAAAGTAACTTCTTTAATTAAGACTGGAGCATTCAAAAAAGGAAATTATAGATTTTCAGACTATATCCATATTCATTATTACATAAATAGCACATATTCATTTAACAATTGATGTTTTTAAAATTTAATAAATACAAATTTTTTATTTAGTCTTCCTAAAAAAAGTAAATGATTTTTATTATTGTATTTCCTTCTATCCTTTATTTATTGTTCTACAGGGAAGTTTTTGATTTCTTTATGTCCCATACATTAGTACATTACATATGCTGTTTCATATTTATTTACATGTTCTTTCGCATATCTACTGAAGAAAAAAACTAATGTTAATTAGTAACGACCTCAAAATGCTAAGAGTCTTCAATCCTACAGGCAACTGTCATATATAGAAACTTATAAGCAACTGAAAAAACAAAATAAAAGGAACTATCAGTGGATGGAAATTAGATTAAGAAGATATAATTAAATATTAGAAGGAAACTGTGAATAGATTTTACATATACATTTTAATACACACCATCTATTTACATATAGAAATAGTATTTATTTTTTTTATTAACTGCATCCATGATGTGTTTGGCATTTTGAAGGTTATATGAAATTTTTAAAGATGTAAGCTTATACTGCAGTCAAATGCTCTACCACTGCATTATAAGCTTATAAGGTGATCCCCATCACCTTTATTAGGGTCATATCAATCCAGTCATGATAATGTGCATCATTGTACTTGTTATTGCATTATATAATTTTTATAAGAAATCAAACCTGTATATAATGTAGCGCCGCTCCATGAAATAGAAAAAATAATATGTAATCAGATTCGACTAAGAATCTATATTTGAATAATTACTGTAAACTTTTTTAAGGGGCTATGAAAAAAACAAGATTAAAAACCGATTATAATGTTAATGAATAAATATTCGCATTATATTCTCATAATGATTTCAGAAAGAGAATATAATTCATCGCCTGCACTATGAATAATTTATAATATATGTATATAATATAATTAAATATATATGTATATAAGTTAAAGCCAGAGGCCTGACTATGTCGAATACTAATACGATCATGAAAAGTGATGTATTTCCCTCTTTCGTTATTATCTTTTTATCTATCTTAACCGCCGGCGATTAACTGGTGCCGGAACCCGGGAACCTCGTACGGCGTCGTAGAAAGTAATTGTTTTTTTTCTCTTACTCCCTAAGTTTTTTTCTTATCGTCTCCTCTCTTTATACGTTTTTTTTATAATAACATGCCAGAGGGAGTGTTACGACCCGCGGTGCTGAGTGGAGCTGCAGATATACCGCAGTTGCCTCAAACGACGATGGCAGCGGCTCACGCGACTACATTTGCGTGGATGAAGATTCAGGTGATCACGGCTCAGGATATGAGGAAGTCCATTTCCGATCTGGAGAGATTAGCGGGTGAGACCGGGGAACTGAATCATTTCCTTAAGGGGGGTGACCGGCTGATGATGTGGATAGAAGGAAAACGGACGGAGGACTTAATAACTGAAGGAGATGCCGATTCACTAAGAGCAGCTCTGGTGTGCAGAGTTAAGCGGAGTATTCTGAACATGATCCAGGCTGACGAGGAGACCTCATGGACCATAGTGAAGGAGCGGCTGAAGAAAGCATTCAGTGGGGGAAGATAGACCCCAGAAAAGGATATTTTTAAAATGTTCCGGGAGACGAAGAGGCACCGACAAACAAACGGGCAGTACGCCGGAACACTGCTGGCTCAATATAATGGCATCACGGAGAAGATGCGGGAGACAGTGAGCGCGGCTGAAGAAGAAGACAGGATGGCGTTTTTGTCAACAATATTGAAGGTGCAGCTAGCGAATGAGACAGAAAGAAAGGAGGCGTTACCTAGAGAGCACACGCTTCTAGAATGCGCTCAAGAAATGGTGGACACCAGCGCCAGAGAGGAAATTACAGCTGGCGAGGAAGAAATGGGCTGAAGGAAAGTAGTATATAGAAGGCCCAAAATCACGCCGGTTACATGAAGGAAGAAGGAAGCGGAGTACGGTGGAATAGAGAGAGCAGCAGTGGGAGAAAGGAGCCGAGGAAACAAGGGACGCCCCCCGGAGAAGGGAAGACAGGAAGTGTTATGAGTATGGGAAGACAGGACACCTGGTAGCAAAGTGCCCACGCACTAGGTGCTTCGAGTGTGGCACGGAGGGTCATGTAGCAAGACAGTGCCCATATATGAGCCCACGCAGAAACGTGAACCGGCCCGAATCAATGGAAATAAATGCTCAGAGAGTGTGGAGAAGGGAAGGCAGCAGTCGGAGGCTACAGAGACTTTGGAAACCTCCGAAACGGACAACGAAAGGGAAGAACCAGAAAGCGGAGTGGGCTGTGGAAGCGGCAGTGCCCGAAGGAGCGGTCGACGACAGGCGACAGAGGAGTGGGAAGAACGCGAGATCTGAGAAGAGTGGCAGCGGAGAGGCAACCGTAAGTTAATAAATAATAGTGTAAAAGGCGCACATAGCGGTCTGCCTATAATTAGAGTCGCGAGTGGAGTGCAGTGCTTAGTGGACACCAGGAGTACCAACACAATAATGTGTCGGGAGACACTAGAGAACATGTGTGGAGGAGGGAGGATGCCTCAAATGCAGGTATTTTCTTGCAGCTTGGTCACCCTGGGGGCCCCTACAGGGTTGAAGGGGAAGCGATAATAGGGCTAGAGAGATGTGATCGTAGCAAGAAGAAATTGCGGGTCCATGTCGTGGAAAAGATGCCCAAGGAATATGGTAGGATCATAGGATGTGATCTGTTAGGGAAAGAGGGAGCGAATATTAGGAACAGGGAGGGGCAGTGGGACATTCGCTTTGGTAAGAAAACATATAGGTGGCTGAGAAAAGGGAGGGACGTAGGGAGAGACGGTAGGGCGCCAGTAGGGGCGATTAGGCGAGCGGAGGACTGGAGAGTGGAACTCAAGAGAGAATATACGGACATTTTATTTAAGGAAGGGGAGAGATTGGGGGTCACAGGAAAAATGGTACACGAGATTCAGCTCAAGCAGGACCAAGTAAGCTACGTGAAGGAGCGCAGATACCCACCAGGCTCTGAGACACCATATTAGGGACAACTTAAGGAAACAGGGGATCATCGAAGATAGCACGTCACCATATAATAGCCCCTTATAGGCTGTTAAGAAAAAGAACACGGAAGGTGGGGTCCCAGATAAGTACAGGGTCGTAGTAGATTATTGGAGATTCAATGAAAATACGGTGGACGAGAAGTACCCGATTCCCAGGTTCGATGACATTCTGGACAGGCTGAGCGGCGCCAGGATTTTCAGCACCCTGGATCTCAAAGCGATCTATCGCCAGATACGAATGAATCCTAGGGACCGACATAAGACAGCCAGAGAGAGGTCACTACGAGTTCACCAGGATGCCATTTGGATTGAAAAATGCACCCATCACATTCCAAAGGATGTAAAAGGGATACGGTGGTTGATGGGAACACTGAACTACTACAGGCGATTCGTCCTAGAAATGGCAGCATACCTGGTACCTCTTAACAACCTCTTCAAAAAGGGGGAAAAGGTAGTCATCACCCCCGACATAGAGGCGAACATTTGCAAGTGCATGGGACGACTACAAGAACATCCTGTACTGGCTTTTCCTGATTTCACAAAGCAATTCACAATAACGACAGATGCCAGCGAATATGCCTTAGGAGCGGTTCTGTCACAGGCGGGGGGCACAGGGGACCGTCCAGTAGCGTACGCCAGTAGGCGCCTCACAGAGGCGGAAAGTCGGTATAGCGCGCTGGAACGCGAGTTACTTGGGATAGTCTGGGCGATCGATCACTTCCGGCCCTATGTGTTCGGGAGAAGGTTCCGGGTGCACACAGACCACCGACCGCTACAGTGGGTCAGTAAACTGAAGGAATCGTCAGTGAGGGTCACTCGGTGAAAAGAGTTCCTCGGTCAATATAACTTGGAGGTTGTATATAAGTCCGGTAAAGAGAACATTGTGGCGGACCCGGGCGATGACAGTCGACGCACTAGAAGAAGATCAGGGGGAATCATCCAGGAACGTACGGCAGTTCTTGCGGGAATGGACGCCGGAGAGAGAGACGACAAACACGAGTCTGCTGAGGAGGAACGGTTGGCAGGAGGAGGGAGCTCGACAGATGACAGGCCTGAGGACATGGAAGAGCGCGAAGAAATCATAAACGATAAGCGCCGCCAAATAGTCTGGAAGACGAAGACCTTGGACCCCATGAAGATAGCGAGCGGTAGCTATGGAAGATCCACCACCACCACCACCACCATATGGTCTTCACCAGCGGTGAACAATGACCAAATTTGTCGTGCACTCAAGGATGCTTCCAAACCAGGGAAAACTCACTATTTGTACGTGGGAAACACGACCATTTGGGAAAAGATTAGGTGACTGTGGCGGACAGAACAGATCGTGGTGGATCGAATATTTGTGCGGTATACCATGTTGGTAGAAACCATCACGGATGAGACAACTCAGAAGGAGATAACGCTGGCGTACCATCAGGGTAAAACGAATCACCGGGGGGAACACGAGACGGCTCAGGCGTTGAAGCGCAAGTACTTCTGGTGGGAGATGCGGAACACGATTCAGGAGACGCTAGGGGCATGCGAGGTCTGCCACCGTACGAAATATGATAGGCACCCACCAATAGGCCTACAAGTTGAGACCCCCACGGCGCAAACACCGCTAACTGACCTTCAAGTGGACACCTTTACCTGGAAGGGACACAAGTGGGTCACGGTGGTTGACCTATTCAGCAAAATGGCCATGGCATACCCCGTGCGGGAAAAGTCTTCGGAGGCAGTGGTAGGAGCGCTGAGGAGGTGGTTCCAATTTTATAGAGTCCCCGATCGGATAGCGTCGGACGGCGGGAGGGAGTTTGATAACGCCGACGTGAGAGAGGAGATGAAAGCTCTGGACGTAATATAGCATGTCAATACCCCAGGGCATCCAAAGAGCAGAGGGGGAGTTGAGCGTCTTCACAGCACCTTGGGAGATCATCTCCGTGTTTACCATGCCGACAAAGGGTTGGAGCCGGCAGAGGCATCCTCTCTCCTTCACGCATCCTCTCTAGGGTCTCCCAACATATTATCGTATTAGTACTCCCAGTATCCACTAGACATTTCAGTCCACTCACGACTCTGATTATAGGCAGACCACTATCCACGACTTTCACACTATTATTTACTATTGTGCGGTCCCCTCTCCGCCACCACTCTCCTCAGATCTCTCGTTCTCCCCTCTCCTCCACTGTTTTGTTTATTTTATGCACTTATTTTGGTTAGATGCAAGTGAAGGAAGTGCAACATTGTTGGCTTAGATTTCTTTTGGGGGGTAAAATTAAGTATTTTGTTGTGGAACAGGTTAGCGATTTTTTTGAAAAATTCTATATGGTTGGCAAAGGTTTCATCAGCATTGTTAATGTCAAAATATTGTAGTTTCCACTTTTTATTAAAATATATTTCTATACTTTCTTATTTATTAAGAGGTAAAAGGAGATTCACAAGAATAAAAGTTTATTTAATAATGATTAAAATTAATTCCCTCTCAGGGTTAAATGTGGCCCTTGTATAATATGTTTTACATTATAAAATAAAAGAGTTTTATGCATGTGGTTAAAAATAAATAAGTATATGGATAGCCTTCAATGTTTGGTGGTCAGTGTTCTTCTTTCTTTGTTGCACCTATCCTCTGGCCTCATCATATGACTGCTTGTTCACAACTGCAACATTAGACCTCATGGCCACTGACTAAGTAACTAACTGATTCTCCGAGCTGCTTGAATGAGAAGAGAAAGAAAAAATGAGTTCTCCTGCCTCCTAAACTCTGCTATTTATGACAACCTTCTGGAAAAATCCAGGGCAGGGTTCAACTACCTGCAGGTAAGGCTACCTTGTCTTGGACCAGGTCAAAACATAACCATTATTAAAATTATTTAAACAGAAAATTCATTTCTTAAAAACAATGTATTTTAATAAATAATTAATTTCCTAACAAAAAAAAAACACATTACAATATATTTATCTATTTTATTTATGAGAGAAGGAATACAGTAAGCTTTGCTTATGAAATATTTTATGAATTTTCCACAGATTGTTAACACCTGGTTTTAGAGAGTGGTTTGAGGAACAAATACAAGCATACTTTGATGTCGACGTGATCACGCCTATAACATTTAAATGTTTAGTAACTTTATTGTTCCTTATGTCGGTTCCAATTTTCGTACTGTGTCATAACACCACAGTGCGAAAAATTTATCCATTTGGTTCCTCACATTAGATAAGTTGGTCTCAATGTTATTGAGTATCGAACTGATTTCTCCTCCACTTATAGCTTGAATCCGGTTTTCAGACCTTGAAATATACTCATTATTTGGGTCAAGTTTTCCCAACAAAAGGGATTCCAGATCTTTATTACTTTCCTCCAAAGCTTCACAATATTCGTTGGTAAAATGTCTCACAATGCCTAAACCTTCATTTAGACACTTGGTCATGGAAAATGAACTCTGTTCAATATCAGGATCGCTTGAATAATTATAAATAGTCACATCTTCTTCAAAGCGGACACGCTTGTTTTTGGTTGTATTTTCAAAAACCTCGGGCTTAGGAAATGGTCTTTTTAGTCCTCCGACCTGGAAAATCAAATAAATAATTAATTTTTTTAAATAGATGATAATCCTCATAAACCAATAAATGTTCATACATGAACTAATATTAATTATTTATTTTATTATAGCCTCTTCCCTAATGGGTTATTAGATTACAATGATAATAGTTATGGAATTACAATAACTCAAGAAACTGAAGATTGTTGCATGTAGTATCGTAATATCTGGAATTCTCTCCCTCTTAATATTTATCATACTTTATCCTAACACACTTTTAAAACCCTCATATACCGATTCCTCCTTACCACTAGGATTTTTGTATTCATTTTTACTATTATCTTATTTTGTTTATTTATGATTACCACCATTTAACTTTTCTGTTAGTAAGCCCATAGCTGCAACCTTGTCAAAGAGTAATCACTAATATTTATTTAATTAATTTTATTTCTATTATTTTTCTTTTAATTTAATTGTGTATAATACTTTTTCATGTTTTGTATTTAAACAAAATCTTGGATGATAATTTTTTTATTTGAAGTATTGTATTCCCTTTAGTTTTTTATTTTATTTTACTTTCTCTATTTTTCTATTCTATTGTTCACCATATTCTCTAGAACTTATTACATGTTACAGATAAAGTAAATTAACCAAAAATCTTAGGTGAGTTTGCTATGTTTTGGTATGGGTATGTTAATACTTGTACAATGTAAGGTTATCATTATTTTCTTAAAATTCTATTATTTCCACGCTCCTATGTTTGTTATCTGCAGAACCAGAACAACAAAAAGGATGATTACTGTTAATGTCTCCTCAAAGTAAGAAAAGTCATGGTAGTTGGGTAACCAACATTTGTAATATAATTGTAGACAGCACACAATGTCTGTGGCTGAGGTAAAAAATGTTCCACAGCTAGCACATCTAAATAAGTTTTTAATTCAATGTTATTTGTGAAAACATTGTCACTTATAACTACAGATACACCAACCGAGGCATGGTCAGGTGATTGATATCTTCTTACTACAATCTTACTAAGCCTTTTCCATTTAGAGGATATTAGTTTTCAATTCTCAGTCAGTGGGCAGTTGCTTATAAAGATCTTATGTTGGAGGATTTAAGAAAAGAACTGGACGGATAAATCAAAGTTTCAAATGTTAGGATCTAATCGCCGGATAACGGATCCTCAAACATCGTCAGAAAAGTTAATTCCTCAGTGTATAATTCCAATTGTACATCATGGAGGAGGTTTGGTCCTTGCTTGGAGGTATTTCTCTGGCTTTGGACCTGAAAATCTCATTCATAATTTTGGAATACTCAATAAAGAGGTACAAAGGCATTTTGAAAGACCCAAATCGTCCAAAACATTCGTCCAACCTTTGGAGGGGCTATTTACAAGAAAAAAAATTAAAGCTTTTTATAAAACATGATATAGCCAACTCAATCTTCAGATTACATTCCAAGTGACTTGCTTTTGTAATGGCTTGATTGGAATGTCCGAAGTCCTGCTCAAATTTTACAAAAACACCTTTGGGTCCTCCTGCAAAGTTTTTGGAATAACACGCTATTTGTAAAATAATACAGACAAAAGAATGCCTCTAGTTGTCCAAGCTGTCATGAAAAGGTAAAGGATGATTTTTTGTCGAAAAATAATTTTTCATAATTGTCATAATTTTTTCAGTTTTGTCAAATTATTATAGTCTACAAGTTTACATCATTGTTATTTACACATTTGTTTTTTTCAAATTTCGGTTTTATTTGAGTTGTCCCGAAAATTCAGGTGGTCCTAAAGTTTACACAGGGAGTGTACATGGGGTACATATGTTATCCCAAAAGTGCCATAATAAATTGCTTCAGACAATGGGGGAAAATGAGAACTGTAAACCTTAAATTGCTTCTGAGGTTGACTTGCGAAGTCTTAGAAGTTATCAAAAGAAACCAATCATTTCCCATGTAAATTTTGTTTTTATTATTTTCATTTATACGAAATACTAATATGCTAATGTTAGGGTGTTGTGATATAGGAACTAAAAATCTTTCATCAATGAATGCATATTTGTGAACACTAAAACAGAATATACATACATTCATAAAGACAAATTAAAGATGACCAGGACCCTGAATCGATTTGAGATTAGCTTTAGACACTTTGTTTAGGACCCCCTTAGTACTGTTCCCATGTGGTAAATAGGACACCCTAGATACAGGTACATCAAACCCAACAGGTTTGGTTAAATCTAATAAATTACTCGTTTCTGGTTTGGCTTCCTAAGAACCATAAAAAAACCAACGTTTAATTGATTTAATATTCGTTGATGGACCTAATGTACAGATATATACAATAATAAAAGACTATGTTCGTTTTTAAATAAATATCAAAAATAGTAAATTAACATAATTTTAGAAAAATTACAATATACATCTAAAGTAATAATAATTGAGCTATAGGTGTTGATTCACAGCCAATTAAATGCAAGAAAAATTGTCATAGTTCTATTAGCATTTAAAATATTACTTTATTATATACCTGAATCGATTTGGGATTAGCTCTAGACACTTTGCTATGGACCTGCTTAGTACTGTTCCCATGTGGTACATAGGACATTCTAGATACAGGTACATCAAACCCGACTGTTTTGGTTAAATCTACGGTATTTCTTGTTTCTGGTTTGGATTCCTAAGAAACATAAATAAACAAAAGTTTAATTGATTTAATATTAGTTGATGACCCTCATGTACAGATGTATACAATAATAAAAGATTTTTTTCTTTTTTAAATAAATATCAAGTATAGTAAATTAACATCATTTAAAAAAAATTACAATTTCCATCTAAAGTAATTATTGTGCTATAAGTGTTGAATCACACCCAATTAAATGAGAAAAATATTGTCATAGTTTTATTAGCAATTACAATAATACAGTATTATATACCTGAATCGATTTGTGATTAGCTATAGACTCTTTGCAAAGGACCTCCTGAGTACTGTTCCCATGTGGTACATAGGACATTCTAGATACAGGTACATCAAACCCGACTGTTTTGGTTAAATCTACGGTATTTCTTGTTTCTGGTTTGGATTCCTAAGAAACATAAATAAACAAAAGTTTAATTGATTTAATATTAGTTGATGACCCTCATGTACAGATGTATACAATAATAAAAGATTTTTTTCTTTTTTAAATAAATATCAAGTATAGTAAATTAACATCATTTAAAAAAAATTACAATTTCCATCTAAAGTAATTATTGTGCTATAAGTGTTGAATCACACCCAATTAAATGCGAAAAATATTGATATAGTTTTATTAGCATTTATAATATTACTTTATTATATACCTGAATTGATTTGGGATTAGCTTTAGACACTTTGAAATGGACCATCTTAGTACTGTTACCATGTGGCCCATAGGACACCCTCAGTACTGGTACATTAAACCCTAATATTTTGGTTAAATCTACGGTATTTCTTGTTTCTGGTTTGGATTCCTAAGAAACATAAATAAACAAAAGTTTAATTGATTTAATATTAGTTGATGACCCTCATGTACAGATGTATACAATAATAAAAGATTTTATTCTTTTTTAAATAAATATCAAAAATAGTAAATTAACATAATTTTAGAAAAATTACAATATACATATAAAGTAATAATAATTGAGCTATAGGTGTTGATTCACAGCCAATTAAATGCAAGAAAAATTGTCATAGTTCTATTAGCATTTAAAATATTACTTTATTATATACCTGAATCGATTTGGGATTAGCTCTAGACACTTTGCTATGGACCTGCTTAGTACTGTTCCCATGTGGTACATAGGACATTCTAGATACAGGTACATCAAACCCGACTGTTTTGGTTAAATCTACGGTATTTCTTGTTTCTGGTTTGGCTTCCTAAGAAAGATAAATAACCAAACGTTTAATTGATTTAATATTAGTTTATAACACTCATGTACAGATATATACAATAATAAAAGATTTTATTCTTTTTTAAATAAATATCAAAAGAAGTAAATTAACATTATTTTAGACAAATTACAATATTCATCTAATGTAATTATTGTGCTATAAGTGTTGAATCACACCCAATTAAATGAGAAAAATATTGTCATAGTTTTATTAGCAATTACAATAATACAGCATTATATACCTGAATCGATTTCTGATTAGCTATTGACTCTTTGCAAAGGACCTCCTGAGTTCTGTTCCCATGGGGTACAAAGGACGCCTTAGATACAGGAACATCAAACCCGACTGTTTTGGTTAAATCTACGGTATTTCTTGTTTCTGGTTTGGCTTCCTAACAAAGATAAATAACCAAACGTTTAATTGATTTAATATTAGTTTATGACACTCATGTACAGATATATACAATAATAAAAGACTATGTTCGTTTTCAGATAAAAATCAAAATTAGTAAATTAACATCATTTTGGAAAAATTACAATTTATGTCTAAAGTAAAAAAATTATGCCATAAGTTTTGATGCACACCGAATTAAATGAGAAAAATATTGTCATAGTTTTATTAGCAATTGCAATAATACAGTATTATATACCTGAATCGATTTGTGATTAGCTATTGACTCTTTGCAAAGGACCTCCTGAGTACTGTTCCCATGGGGTACAAAGGACGCCTTAGATACAGGTACATCAAACCCGACTGTTTTGGTTAAATCTACGGTATTTCTTGTTTCTGGTTTGGATTCCTAAGAAACATAAATAAACAAA
Source organism: Acanthosoma haemorrhoidale (assembly GCA_930367205.1). Lineage (NCBI taxonomy): Eukaryota > Metazoa > Arthropoda > Insecta > Hemiptera > Acanthosomatidae > Acanthosoma > Acanthosoma haemorrhoidale. The sequence goes on from OV884009.1 coordinate 93,546,498, forward strand.
AGTTTAATTGATTTAATATTAGTTGATGACCCTGATGTACAGATGTACAATACTAAGAGATTATTCTCTTTTTTTAATAAATTTTAAAAATGGTAAATTAACATAATTTTAATGAAATTACAATTTCCATCTATAGTAATGCTATTTGTGCTATAAGTGCTGATTTTCACCCAATTAAATGCGAAAAATATTGATATAGTTTTATTAGCATTTATAATATTACTTTATTATATACCTGAATTGATTTGGGATTAGCTTTAGACACTTTGAAATGGACCATCTTAGTACTGTTACCATGTGGCCCATAGGACACCCTCAGTACTGGTACATTAAACCCTAATATTTTGGTTAAATCTACGGTATTTCTTGTTTCTGGTTTGGATTCCTAAGAAACATAAATAAACAAAAGTTTAATTGATTTAATATTAGTTGATGACCCTCATGTACAGATGTATACAATAATAAAAGATTTTATTCTTTTTTAAATAAATATCAAAAATAGTAAATTAACATAATTTTAGAAAAATTACAATATACATATAAAGTAATAATAATTGAGCTATAGGTGTTGATTCACAGCCAATTAAATGCAAGAAAAATTGTCATAGTTCTATTAGCATTTAAAATATTACTTTATTATATACCTGAATCGATTTGGGATTAGCTCTAGACACTTTGCTATGGACCTGCTTAGTACTGTTCCCATGTGGTACATAGGACATTCTAGATACAGGTACATCAAACCCGACTGTTTTGGTTAAATCTACGGTATTTCTTGTTTCTGGTTTGGCTTCCTAAGAAAGATAAATAACCAAACGTTTAATTGATTTAATATTAGTTTATAACACTCATGTACAGATATATACAATAATAAAAGATTTTATTCTTTTTTAAATAAATATCAAAAGAAGTAAATTAACATTATTTTAGACAAATTACAATATTCATCTAATGTAATTATTGTGCTATAAGTGTTGAATCACACCCAATTAAATGAGAAAAATATTGTCATAGTTTTATTAGCAATTACAATAATACAGCATTATATACCTGAATCGATTTCTGATTAGCTATTGACTCTTTGCAAAGGACCTCCTGAGTTCTGTTCCCATGGGGTACAAAGGACGCCTTAGATACAGGAACATCAAACCCGACTGTTTTGGTTAAATCTACGGTATTTCTTGTTTCTGGTTTGGCTTCCTAACAAAGATAAATAACCAAACGTTTAATTGATTTAATATTAGTTTATGACACTCATGTACAGATATATACAATAATGAAAGACTATGTTCGTTTTTAGATAAATATCAAAATTAGTAAATTAACATCATTTTGGAAAAATTACAATTTATGTCTAAAGTAAAAAAAATTATGCCATAAGTTTTGATGCACACCGAATTAAATGAGAAAAATATTGTCATAGAGTTATTAGCAATTACAATAATACAGTATTATATACCTGAATCGATTTGTGATTAGCTATTGACTCTTTGCAAAGGACCTCCTGAGTACTGTTCCCATGTGGTACATAGGACATTCTAGATACAGGTACATCAAACCCGACTGTTTTGGTTAAATCTACGGTATTTCTTGTTTCTGGTTTGGATTCCTAAGAAACATAAATAAACAAAAGTTTAATTGATTTAATATTAGTTGATGACCCTCATGTAAAGATGTATACAATAATAAAAGATTTTATTCTTTTTAAATAAATATCAAAAGAAGTAAATTAACATTATTTTAGACAAATTACAATATCCATCTAATGTAATTATTGTGCTATAAGTGTTGAATCACACCCAATTAAATGAGAAAAATATTGTCATAGTTTTATTAGCAATTACAATAATACAGCATTATATACCTGAATCGATTTGTGATTAGCTATTGACTCTTTGCAAAGGACCTCCTGAGTTCTGTTCCCATGGGGTACAAAGGACGCCTTAGATACAGGAACATCAAACCCGACTGTTTTGGTTAAATCTACGGTATTTCTTGTTTCTGGTTTGGATTCCTAAGAAACATAAATAAACAAAAGTTTAATTGATTTAATATTAGTTGATGACCCTCATGTACAGGTGTATACAATAATAAAAGATTATGTTCGTTTTTAAATAAATATCAAAAGAAGTAAATTATTATTATTTTAGGCAAATTACAATATCTATCTAAAGTAATTATTGTGCTATAAGTGTTGGATCGCACTCAATTAAATGAGGAAAATATTGTCATAATTTTATGAGCAATTATAATATTACTTTATTAAATACCTGAATCGATTTGGGATTAGCTCTAGACACTTTGCTATGGACCTGCTTAGTACTGTTCCCATGTGGTACATAGGACATTCTAGATACAGGTACATCAAACCCGACTGTTTTGGTTAAATCTACGGTATTTCTTGTTTCTGGTTTGGATTCCTAAGAAACATAAATAAACAAAAGTTTAATTGATTTAATATTAGTTGATGACCCTCAAGTACAGATGTATACAATAATAAAAGATTTTATTCTTTTTTAAATAAATATCAAAAGAAGTAAATTATTATTATTTTAGGCAAATTACAATATCTATCTAAAGTAATTATTGTGCTATAAGTGTTGGATCGCACTCAATTAAATGAGGAAAATATTGTCATAATTTTATGAGCAATTATAATATTACTTTATTAAATACCTGAATCGATTTGGGATTAGCTCTAGACACTTTGCTATGGACCTGCTTAGTACTGTTCCCATGTGGTACATAGGACATTCTAGATACAGGTACATCAAACCCGACTGTTTTGGTTAAATCTACGGTATTTCTTGTTTCTGGTTTGGATTCCTAAGAAACATAAATAAACAAAAGTTTAATTGATTTAATATTAGTTGATGACCCTCAAGTACAGATGTATACAATAATAAAAGATTTTATTCTTTTTTAAATAAATATCAAAAATAGTAAATTAACATAATTTTAGAAAAATTACAATATACATCTAAAGTAATAATAATTGAGCTATAGGTGTTGATTCACAGCCAATTAAATGCAAGAAAAATTGTCATAGTTCTATTAGCATTTAAAATATTACTTTATTATATACCTGAATCGATTTGGGATTAGCTCTAGACACTTTGCTATGGACCTGCTTAGTACTGTTCCCATGTGGTACATAGGACATTCTAGATACAGGTACATCAAACCCGACTGTTTTGGTTAAATCTACGGTATTTCTTGTTTCTGGTTTGGATTCCTAAGAAACATAAATAAACAAAAGTTTAATTGATTTAATATTAGTTGATGACCCTCAAGTACAGATGTATACAATAATAAAAGATTTTATTCTTTTTTAAATAAATATCAAAAATAGTAAATTAACATAATTTTAGAAAAATTACAATATACATCTAAAGTAATAATAATTGAGCTATAGGTGTTGATTCACAGCCAATTAAATGCAAGAAAAATTGTCATAGTTCTATTAGCATTTAAAATATTACTTTATTATATACCTGAATCGATTTGGGATTAGCTCTAGACACTTTGCTATGGACCTGCTTAGTACTGTTCCCATGTGGTACATAGGACATTCTAGATACAGGTACATCAAACCCGACTGTTTTGGTTAAATCTACGGTATTTCTTGTTTCTGGTTTGGATTCCTAAGAAACATAAATAAACAAAAGTTTAATTGATTTAATATTAGTTGATGACCCTCAAGTACAGATGTATACAATAATAAAAGATTTTATTCTTTTTTAAATAAATATCAAAAATAGAAAATTAACATAATTTTAGAAAAATTACAATATACATCTAAAGTAATAATAATTATGCCATAAGTTTTGATGCACACCGAATTAAATGAGAAAAATATTGTCATAGTTTTATTAGCAATTACAATAATACAGTATTATATACCTGAATCGATTTGTGATTAGCTATTAACTCTTTGCAAAGGACCTCCTGAGTACTGTTCCCATGTGGTACAAAGGACACCTTAGATACAGGTACATCAAACCCGACTGTTTTGGTTAAATCTACGGTATTTCTTGTTTCTGGTTTGGATTCCTAAGAAACATAAATAAACAAAAGTTTAATTGATTTAATATTAGTTGATGACCCTCATGTACAGGTGTATACAATAATAAAAGATTATGTTCGTTTTTAAATAAATATCAAAAGAAGTAAATTATTATTATTTTAGGCAAATTACAATATCTATCTAAAGTAATTATTGTGCTATAAGTGTTGGATCGCACTCAATTAAATGAGGAAAATATTGTCATAGTTTTATGAGCAATTATAATATTACTTTATTAAATACCTGAATCGATTTGGGATTAGCTCTAGACAGTTTGCTATGGACCTGCTTAGTACTGTTCCCATGTGGTACATAGGACATTCTAGATACAGGTACATCAAACCCGACTGTTTTGGTTAAATCTACGGTATTTCTTGTTTCTGGTTTGGATTCCTAAGAAACATAAATAAACAAAAGTTTAATTGATTTAATATTAGTTGATGACCCTCAAGTACAGATGTATACAATAATAAAAGATTTTATTCTTTTTTAAATAAATATCAAAAATAGTAAATTAACATAATTTTAGAAAAATTACAATATACATCTAAAGTAATAATAATTGAGCTATAGGTGTTGATTCACAGCCAATTAAATGCAAGAAAAATTGTCATAGTTCTATTAGCATTTAAAATATTACTTTATTATATACCTGAATCGATTTGGGATTAGCTCTAGACACTTTGCTATGGACCTGCTTAGTACTGTTCCCATGTGGTACATAGGACATTCTAGATACAGGTACATCAAACCCGACTGTTTTGGTTAAATCTACGGTATTTCTTGTTTCTGGTTTGGCTTCCTAAGAAAGATAAATAACCAAACGTTTAATTGATTTAATATTAGTTTATAACACTCATGTACAGATATATACAATAATAAAAGATTTTATTCTTTTTTAAATAAATATCAAAAGAAGTAAATTAACATTATTTTAGACAAATTACAATATTCATCTAATGTAATTATTGTGCTATAAGTGTTGAATCACACCCAATTAAATGAGAAAAATATTGTCATAGTTTTATTAGCAATTACAATAATACAGTATTATATACCTGAATCGATTTCTGATTAGCTATTGACTCTTTGCAAAGGACCTCCTGAGTTCTGTTCCCATGGGGTACAAAGGACGCCTTAGATACAGGAACATCAAACCCGACTGTTTTGGTTAAATCTACGGTATTTCTTGTTTCTGGTTTGGCTTCCTAAGAAAGATAAATAACCAAACGTTTAATTGATTTAATATTAGTTTATGACACTCATGTACAGATATATACAATAATAAAAGATTTTATTCTTTTTTAAATAAATATCAAAAGAAGTAAATTAACATTATTTTGGAAAAATTACAATTTATGTCTAAAGTAAAAAAAATTATGCCATAAGTTTTGATGCACACCGAATTAAATGAGAAAAATATTGTCATAGTTTTATTAGCAATTACAATAATACAGTATTATATACCTGAATCGATTTGGGATTAGCTCTAGACACTTTGCTATGGACCTGCTTAGTACTGTTCCCATGTGGTACATAGGACATTCTAGATACAGGTACATCAAACCCAACTGTTTTGGTTAAATCTATGGTATTTCTTGTTTCTGGTTTGGATTCCTAAGAAACATAAATAAACAAAAGTTTAATTGATTTAATATTAGTTGATGACCCTCATGTACAGATGTATACAATAATAAAAGATTTTTTTCTTTCTTAAATAAATATCAAGTATAGTAAATTAACATCATTTAAAAAAAATTACAATTTCCATCTTAAGTAATTATTGTGCTATAAGTGTTGAATCACACCCAATTAAATGAGAAAAATATTGTCATAGTTTTATTAGCAATTACAATAATACAGCATTATATACCTGAATCGATTTGTGATTAGCTATTGACTCTTTGCAAAGGACCTCCTGAGTTCTGTTCCCATGGGGTACAAAGGACGCCTTAGATACAGGAACATCAAACCCGACTGTTTTGGTTAAATCTACGGTATTTCTTGTTTCTGGTTTGGCTTCCTAAGAAAGATAAATAACCAAACGTTTAATTGATTTAATATTAGTTGATGACCCTCATGTACAGGTGTATACAATAATAAAAGATTATGTTCGTTTTTAAATAAATATCAAAAGAAGTAAATTATTATTATTTTAGGCAAATTACAATATCTATCTAAAGTAATTATTGTGCTATAAGTGTTGGATCGCACTCAATTAAATGAGGAAAATATTGTCATAGTTTTATGAGCAATTATAATATTACTTTATTAAATACCTGAATCGATTTGGGATTAGCTCTAGACACTTTGCTATGGACCTGCTTAGTACTGTTCCCATGTGGTACATAGGACATTCTAGATACAGGTACATCAAACCCGACTGTTTTGGTTAAATCTACGGTATTTCTTGTTTCTGGTTTGGATTCCTAAGAAACATAAATAAACAAAAGTTTAATTGATTTAATATTAGTTGATGACCCTCATGTACAGGTGTATACAATAATAAAAGATTATGTTCGTTTTTAAATAAATATCAAAAGAAGTAAATTATTATTATTTTAGGCAAATTACAATATCTATCTAAAGTAATTATTGTGCTATAAGTGTTGGATCGCACTCAATTAAATGAGGAAAATATTGTCATAGTTTTATGAGCAATTATAATATTACTTTATTAAATACCTGAATCGATTTGGGATTAGCTATTAACTGTTTGCAAAGAACCTCCTGAGTACTGTTTCCATGTGGTACATACGACACCTTAGATACAGGTACATCAAACCCGACTGTTTGGGTTAAATCTACGGAATTAGGGGTTTCTGGTTTGGTTTCCTAAAAAACGTAAATAAACAAAAGTTTAATTGATTTAATATTAGTCGATGACCCTCATAAACTATTTTTCTTAGGACACTTTGGGAATACTCAATTTTTTTTGTGGAGGTAGCTCAATACATATAGCAAAAGGTCAAGCCTTCTTGCTCTCTTTTAGCCGTTAGGAATGAATTTAGTTAGAATGTCAATGATTTAGTAGTGTTGAGGTCTGTCTGGGGTCGCAGGTATGTGGAACAGCCGCATTTTGAGCATACATATTAAAGATGAAGCTTTTACATCAACCGACAATGCAGAATAGTTATGTTATTCAGGCATGTATTAATGTTATACTCAATCATAATTGTGAAACATTTAAAAAGTAAACTCATGTATAAACTAAGAATTATTTCTATTTTTAGAATAAACTGTTATCCATTACATAGTCTTTTGTTCCTCGCCTCTTAATAAACAAAATATTTATAAAAATAACTGAATAGTAGGAACCATGACAGAGCATTCACAAGGTCAAATTAAAGATGATCAGGTATGTAAATCGAAATGTTTTTTGCTTTAGCCTCTTAAGTAATGTTGAAACAAATTAAACACGGTAAAATACCAGTACCCCCAAGAAAAATAATTAAAGAAAACTTTAGCTGATTTAATATTAGATGATGACTGTCATAAACAGATATACATATGCAAAAATTAACTTACAATGCTATAATAAAAGATTAATTTCACTTTTCAATTAATATCACAAATAGTTTATTAGAAAAATTAAAATTTCTATCTAAAGCATTAATAATTGTAATATAAGTGTTGATTCTCACTCAATAATTATAAAAGGAAGAAAAATGTTGTCATAGTTTTGTTAGTTATGATAATCTTGTTAACAGAAAGAGCCCGATTTGGAAGTTACAGATATGCACTAATTTATTCAATAAATTATATAACAAAGTTTGTACATATAAGTTCTTCTGAAAAGTGATTCATTCTTAAATTAAATGGTATGAATGAATGAATAAATTTTTAACTGGGACATTAGTCACCAGAGGATATCAAAAATAAGATGCATAATACAACTAAAGGTTTTGTTTAGAGTGGGTAAATGTTTTCAATGACTTTTTATAATGATAATTCACTAAATAACAAATTAAAACATAAATCTGGGAGATAAGTCCCTTAAGACTAACGAAAATAAAGATGTATTACATATTTAATGTTTTGGTTAAAGTTTTGAAAATGATTTCAATGACAGTTTGAATGACTTTTTGTAATAGTGATTCACTAAAGCACATTGCATAATACCTATAGTTACTCAAGTTTGTAGAGATTTTCAATTGGATAACCTTCTTAATATGATAGGAAAATACTCATCACAGGCAATTTGTTCATCTAGGATTGATACAAAAGGACAGAACATCCCCTTGTGAGGACTAATTCTCAGGAAACTCTCAGTGGCAAAAAAAAAAATAGAAAAGGTACAAAAGGACAGGTTATAGGAAATGAACCCTGAAAGTGAAAACACCTTGAAAATGACCGAAGAAACCCCACAGGGCATAAACCACGACACAAGGGGATAATCAGCCTTGTAACCCTACAAAGCCTTGTACCCGGCTAGGATGACTGTAAATACCAGGTTTGCAAGAGAGCTGGATCTCTCTCTTAAGTCCTTAAGCCTTAATTCGTTAGAATTTAATTTTTTTAGTATCTTTGAACACGAGTCTGAATGTGGGAACTAGTGCTGGATGAGGAAAGGAAGGAATGGATGGAAGGAATAAAAAAGCAATGAAGGCAACCCATCACCCAACAACACAGAAGACAATATTTTATTTGTCACACGTATTTATTATTTTAAGTATATAACTAGAGACTTTTATACAAATCGTAAATATGAAACATTTAAATAGATAATTCAAAGATTATGTATTCAAAGATAGATAATTCAAGGATATGCACTAGAAGAACCACATTGAACCCTGTAATAAACATAACTTGATCATTATTAAACAAACAGTTATTCATTATGAAGTTTTATGAATGTCCTTTAACCACTTAAAAAATAAGAAAGTATAAAAATATATTTTAAAATTGTAGGTATCGCTACATTTGGCATCCAACGTGGGGCTTTTTATTTTTTGGTTTATTAAATAAAATCTTGGTCAGCGCGTATCAGTTATTGATTGATGATTCATAAAGTTATTATGGTAAATAAATATGTTTTATTTCAAAAATTGCAAAAAATGTGCAAAGATATGTTTTGATGCCTGTTTTAATGACATACATAACTATAATCCACTCAAGAACCGACACAATCAGGAGAAATAAAAAAATATGTTATATAACTGCAATATATTTATATGTTATCATAACTGCAGGGGAGTTGGAATTTTTGAGTTATTTAAAATAATTTGAAGTAAGTTTTCTGGAATTTCCTAGGGAAGGTCATTTTTTTTTCCAGATCACTACTTGTTCTCGATTTGTGAGACCTATGCTGCATCATAATTGTGCGTAATTTGGTAGTTATAGATATGCCCTTATTCATTAAATAAGTCACATAAAAAAGTTCACGCATATAAGTCCATTTGACAAGCAATCCATTCTTAAATTAAATGGTATGAATAAATTTTTAACTGGGGCATTAGCCCCTTTAGAATAACAAAAATAAGATGCATAACACAATTAAAGGTTTCGTTTAGCTTGTGCAAACGTTTTCAATGACTTTTTATATTAATTATAAACTAAATCACAAACACTTTTAATATAATTAATCAGGTGCAGACAAGTTAAATTGGATAATCTACTTACATATTATTATACTTACAATTTCCATCTAAAGTATTAATAAATGTGGTATAAGTGTTGATTCACACTCAATTAATATCAAATGAAGAAAAATGTTGTTATAGTTAGTAATAATAATCTCATTAACTTAGATAGCCCGATTTGTTAGTTACAGATCAGGTGCAGAGATTTTTAAGTGGATGATTGTTTAGTCAATTGCAACAAGTTTTTTCATTTTTCTGATGTTTGTTACATGGATAATTAATTTTAATTTAACTATTATTAAGAATAATAATGCATGTAAAAAAGAAAAGAAAAGCAAGAAGACGTTTGTATCAGTTATGGGACTGATGTGTTAATGGATTGGAACCACACGGCAGTCTGATGGAAGGTATATAGTTGCGTTGCCATTTCATGACCAACCAAAAACATTTCCTGGATCTCTACCTTTAGTGATGGCTAGGTTTGGCAGGATAGAACTAAATCTTACTAAGCCACCCGATGTAAGAGAACAGTAGAACGAATTCATGCGTGAATACCTTTATTTAAATCATATGGAAGAGACTGCTACTAGTTCCACTTACGTGGTGCCACATCATGCAGTTTTTAAAATTACAGGAAACAATCAAAAAATAAGAATTGTTTTTCACGCTTCAATGCCTATGCCACCCGGTTCTTTAAATGAAAATCTACTTATTGGTCCTAAGCTTCAAAAAGATATATCTAGGATTTTGATAAATTTCCGGAAACATTGAATAGCTCTCTGTGCGGACATACTTAAAATGTTTAGGCAAATCTTGGTGACTACCGAGCATAGATGCTACCTGCAGATTATATGGTGCTTCTCTCCAGATGAGGCAGAAATATGAGATACGGACGTTAACATATGGATACTCTACTTCACCATAATAATCTTCATCTCTCGAAGCTTTGAGAGTTCTTGACCAATTAGCAGAGGTTGAGGGTGAAAAATTTCCCAAAAGATCAAAGGCACTTCACAGTGACATTAATGATGACATCATAACTAGGGCGAATTTGTTGGAAGAAGCAATTGAGCCGAAGGCGCAACTCATTCAGTTGTTTGGCAAATGGTGTTTCCCAGTTTACAAATGGGCAAGCAATTCAATGGAACTGATGGATTCAATCCCAAAGGAAGATAAACAGGTTCAAGTATGTTTAAAACCTGAAGACACTACCACCCAAGTCCTTGGCATACACAGGGATACAAAAACTGACTGCTTCTACTATAAAGTGCAATTGACAAAGGCAAAAATAGCAACATGATCAATGGTAGCAACAATCACTTGATCATATGACCCACTTGGTCTCCTAGCCCCTGTAATAGTTCTGATTACACAATTTAATATAAGATGATGACCCTTCTATACAGACATATGCAAAAATTAACGAATAATGGCATAATAAAAGATTGTTTTCCCTTTTTAATTAATATCACAGATAGTTTATTAACAGCTTCAATAGAAAAATTACAATTTCCATCGAAAGTTTTAATGATTCTGGTATAAGTGTTGGCTCACACACAATTAACATGAAATGATGAAAAATATGATCATGGTTTTGTCAGCAATTATATTCTTGTTAAAATAAAAAGCCAGATTTGCTATTTACTGATTTACACTAATTCATTCAATAAACCATATAACAAAGTTTATACACATATAACTCCATCTGACAAGCGATCCATAAATGGTATGAATGAATAAATAAAAATCTAACTGGGACATTAGTCCTAGAGTATGACAATGTATTTAGTTTTAAAATATTTAGTGCATTGAGTGGAATTACATCCCTCACATACTTACGCTTACATTTTCTGGTTGGAGAATATTCATTTTACAAATCACAAGAGATTGATTAATAATGGACCGGTTATTGATATCCATTAGCCTGTATTTAGTTTTAGGATATTTAGGGCATTGAGTGAAATTCTATTTCAAAGTAAAATACATCTGCGTGCATTTCTTGTTGAAGAAAAATTTGTAAATGGTTTTGCTCATGTTTTCAATGACATTACACAATTATGGTCTACTCAAAAGCCACGAATTACTACATTGAAATGAAAGACAAATTAAAGTTTATACACCTATAGCTCCGCTCCTGTGCCATGAAAGCCATTGCAATTCGTCCCCATTTGGAGGTACATTTTATTATCTTTTTAAAGCATTGCACACTTTTTATTATCATTATAATAAATTTATAAAGGCAAATTAAAGACAGTCAGGTACCTGAATCTGTATACTTTTAGCTTTACTCTTTTTTTCTTGGTTCTTCTGAGTTTTGATCCCATCTTGTACAGAGGATGTCTTAGGTATCATTGTATCATTCTTGAGTTTTCTTTTAGAATATTTCTTTTCTGCTTTCTGAGAAAAATATTGAATAAAATTTTAATTGATTTAATATGAGATGATAATCCTAATAAACAAATAAAAGTAAACTATAACGTAACAATGCCATTATAAAAGAGTAGTTTCACTTTTGAATTGATATCATCACTACTTAATAATCATCTTTATTAGAAAAAATACTACTTCTAAAGTATTCACGATTGTGATTATAGAGTAATATCAAATGAAGAGAAATGTTTTCATAATTTTGTTAATAAACTATTTTAATGACTTTTTTTAATAATAATTCACTAATCCACCAATCAATAACTTATACAATTAATCAGGTTGAAAATAGTTTTAATTAGATTCTCTACTTTGTATAATACAAAAATATTTGGTTTGACCGATTATCATTATCAGTATTTAGCATATTTAGTGCATCATGTGAAAATATAATTAATCTATGTGAAAGTTTGGTGGCAGATATTTGAAAATTTATATTTTGATGACAGTTTTAATGACATAAGTAACAGTAGTTCTCTCAAGCTCCAACACATTCAAGAGAAAATAAAAAAAATATATTTTATTTTTAATCAGAAACTCTACTCAATATGATAGGAAAATATTCAATTTGTAATAACAAGCAACTTTTTAATAGTTTACCTGTTATTACTATGCATCGAGTAGTGTTTTTTGTGCTCTCCCAGAGGGAGGGATGTTGGCTATTTGTGTAAATTTATTTCCTTATCTACTTTCCCTTTACTGTTACTTTCTATACTGACGTTGGCGTAGTCTTCAATGACCTATTTCTCTTCTTGTCTGTGGATTGTCATGATTCCTACTATTCATATCATTTTATTTTTTAATTGGTAAAAAAGGAAGAAAACTTCATAACAAATACAGCGACTGTATATATTATGGACCTAAGTGTGTACAATAGTGAGAACAAAGCCCAAGGCACCCCTGTGGCCAACTGAGGGGGTGCAGGCGGACACCAGTGGCACCTGTATGGCAGACATAGTATGAGGGTTAAATCTAATTAAAATTCCTTTGTGAGCCATTGTATCTTTTCTTGGTTATTTTCTTCTTCCATTTGAGTGTATCCTACTAATATTTTATTTGAGATAAGGTCATTGATTAACAAAGTTTTTGAATACAGATTTAAAATATGAATAACTCTGAAATGTTTTCTACTTTCCTATATATATATACAAATATTGCAGACAGTTGAGCCAAAATGTCAGGAAACATGCCACATACAGAGTGTTTATCTAATCTTCTAGAAGTAATCTTCTAGTCTTGGTTAGCTGTCTTGAAAGTAACCGTTTAATTATGTCCCAGGAACTTATGCTAGTTTTACTATAAATTGAACAGGGTCCTTTACCTTATAATCTGTGAATTCTAATTTTTTTTATGGTTTTATTAAATCAAATTAATTTAATTGACCTAGTCTCCCCCTTCCTTCTATTTCCCCCTTCCTTCTATTTCCCTTCCTGATACCGTTAATTTTTCATTTACTCTTTATCCTACTCCACCAATTTATTTTTTTTTTTAATGATTATTTCTTCCTCTGTCTTTTGTATTTTACTATCTTTGGCATCTAATTTTTTGTTAATAATTCCATTTACTGCACACAAATCACTTTTTAGCTCATGAAAATGAAACCCTGAAACTTTTCAGTATTTTTATTAAAAAGGTTCATAATTTCTCAAAACATATTTTGTATTGACTTTTCATTATTTACACTTCTTCTAATCAGTCTGTTACCTGACATTTTAAATGTCAGTCAGTCATAACCTTTACTCAGCAAAAAGAAATTCAATATTCTAAGAATAGATCAGTTGCATTGTTTAAGTGTAAATGGAACATTTAGCAGTTTTCTAAATATGTTTATCCCAGGTAGGAGATTGATCTAGGATCAGGCCAAGATTTTTGGTGGAAGAGTAATATTGATAAGATTAGGAATGTATTGTCTATGAATGAACATTTAGCAGTTTTTGAAAAATGTTTATCCCAGGTAGGAGATTAATAAAGGATCAGGCCAAGATTTTTGGGGAAAGAATGATGTATTTGGACTTTTCAGGATTTAAAATAGAATAGAATGGAATGGAAGAACAAATTTTACTACAGGACAAAGTCCCCTATGAATAACAAATGATGTACAGACAACAAATCCATTTCCGGCAAACAATAACAACTATTTCATGAGAAAGAAAAATTAAAGTAAAATAAAATGTAAACCTCTATAAGAAAAAAATAATAATATTAAAATAAAAGATTGTTTAACTTCATTCACTAAATAAACTCGTAATTGGATCAACGTATAAATATATATATATATATATATATATATATATGAAAAAGTCTATAAAATACAGTATTAACAGACCATATCTAATTTAATAATACTAAATAACATTCAAGCTAAATAAATATACTATAATGAAAACCAAGGAAGGTGCCAGCCAAACATCTGGATTTACACAGTAAACAATGAAATAAAAATAGAAATGCAAAGAAATGTAAATGAAAATATAACGGGTTGGCATGTAGACTGGGGTAGAATGCCCAAAGCAATAGAGTAGTTTAAGGGTACCTATTGACCGATAGGAAATATGGAAGATATGCTGCTTCCAGGAGAGGAGTTGACTAATATATATCCCTAGGTTATTAACAGTGGACAATAAGGTGAAAGGATTGTTATTAAGGGGTGAAGCAGGAAAATTAGGAAAGGATCTGAGGAGGAAACTAGAGCCTATAACAATTTCCTGAGTTTTCGCCATGTTTAACTACAAGGCATAGTCGAATAGTAGCCATAGGAATTCCGTCAGGACCAGTAGCGTTAGTGCACCCTCTCAGGGATGAGGGAGGTAGTGAAATAGTAGAGCAGGCATTTACAAAATATGAATTTAGTTCAGCAGAAGAAATTGGGAATGGGAATACCTCTGAGGAGGAAGTGCCAGAGGGATCACAGAGGAAGAGTTTTTAAAGGAGTTGCCATTGGGATTTGAAATCAGGATCATAGTAGAGTGCTTTATGAGTTTACTTGCACTTTGGACTGTAGTCTGAGTCAAGTTGCAGAGTACTCAGAACGCCTGATAATTATCTACAAGCCTTGTGGAACTGAACATCTTCGAGCAGCCTCATGCCTTCTTTACCATTCCCTGATCTCCTGGCATATCCATGGAGCATGCCGGCGATAAAAGGTAGACCGTCTTATAGGGGGGGGGGGGCATTAAGGATATTAAGGAGGTCGGCAATGAGGATATCCACTATGGAGTCAGTTGTGGAGCAGGAATAAATAGTATTCCAAGTCAGGGCTTTTAGGTCCAGTAGAACATTTCAGGAGTAAAGATATCCAGATTGTAGCAGATTATAGTTTTAGTAGGAAAAGATTGGGTCTGGATATTATAGGAGATTCGGGTAAGAGCATGAGTGAACAGGAACAAAACAGGCAGCTGAGCATAGAAGTCAATAATGTGGAGATCCAGCGAAGTATCATACTTACAGGTGTGTTGAGTGAGAGAGAAAGGAATAATGAAGAGATGAGGCAAAAACATAGGCCCTCGTGGTAGTGCTTCTCATAGGAATCCAATAGGAGGTTGATATTTAGGTGACCAGAGATGATAATAATGTTGGAGTAGAGAGGAATACAATTGTAGAAGGTAGACTCCAAAATTGGCACAAAAGGCACCGTAGAGAACGATACACTACACTATAGAGGAAGTGCTAGCTACTGATTTACACTAATTCATTCAATAAATCATATAACAAAGTTTATACACATTTAACTCCATCTAACAAGCGATCCATTCTTACAATTAAATGGTATGAATGAATAAATAAAAATCCAACTAGGACATTAGTCTTCAGAGTATGACAATGTATTTAGTTTTAGAATATTTAGTGCATTGAGTGAAATTCTATTTCAAAGTAAAATATATCTGCGTGCATTTCTCGTTGAAGAAAAATTTATAATGGTTTTTCATATGTTTTCAATGACATTACACAATTATGGTCTACTCAAAAGCCACGAATTACTACATTGAAATGAAAGACAAATTAAAGTTTATACACATATAGCTCCGTCTGTGCCATGAAAGCCATTGCAATTCGTCCCCATTTGGAGGTACATTTTATTATCTTTTTAAAGCATTGCACACTTTTTATTATCATTATAATAAATTTATAAAGGCAAATTAAAGACAGTCAGGTACCTGAATCTGTATACTTTTAGCTTTACTCTTTGTTTCTTGGTTCTTCTGAGTTTTGATCCCATCTTGTACAGAGGATGTCTTAGGTATCATTGTATCATTCTTGAGTTTTCTTTTAGAATATTTCTTTTCTGCTTTCTGAGAAAAATATTGAATAAAATTTTAATTGATTTAATATGAGATGATAATCCTAATAAACAAATAAAAGTAAACTATAACGTAACAATGCCATTTTAAAAGAGTAGTTTCACTTTTGAATTGATATCATCACTACTTAATAATCATCTTTATTAGAAAAAATACTACTTCTAAAGTATTCACGATTGTGATTATAGAGTAATATCAAATGAAGAGAAATGTTTTCATAATTTTGTTAATAAACAATTTTAATGACTTTTTGTAATAATAATTCACTAATCCACCAATCAATAACTTATACAATTAATCAGGTTGAAAATAGTTTTAATTAGATACTCCTTTTTCCTGAGTTTTCGCCATGTTTAACTACAAGGCATAGTCGGATAGTAGGCATAGGAATTCCGTCAGGACCAGTAGCGTTAGTACACCCTCTCAGGGATGAGGGAGGTAGTGAAATAGTAGAGAAGGCCAGAGGGATCACAGAGGAAGAGTTTTTAAAGGAGTTGCCATTGGGATTTAAAATCAGGATCATAGTAGAGTGCTTTATGAGTTTACTTGCACTTCGGACTGTAGTCTTTCTACAAGCCTTGTGGAACTGAACATCTTCGCCGGCGATAAAAGGTAGACCTTATAGGGTGGGGGGCATTAAGGATATTAAGGAGGTCGGCAATGAGGATATCCACTATGGAGTCAGTTGTGGAGCAGGAATAAATAGTATTCCAAGTCAGGGCTTTAAGGTCCAGTAGAACATTTCAGGAGTAAAGATATCCAGATTGTAGCAGATTATAGTTTTAGTAGGAAAAGATTGGGTCTGGATATTATAGGAGATTCGGATAAGAGCATGAGTGAACAGGAACAAAACAGGCAGCTGAGCATAGAAGTCAATAATGTGGAGATCCAGCGAAGTATCATACTTACAGGTGTGTTGAGTGAGAGAGAAAGAAACAATGAAGAGATGAAGCAAAAACATAGGCCCTCGGGGTAGTGCTTCTCATGGGAATCCAATAGGAGGTTGATATTTAGGTGACCAGAGATGATAATAATATTGGAGTAGAGTGGAATAAAATTGTAGAAGGTAGACTCCAAAATTGGCACAAAAGGCACCGTAGAGAACGATACACTACACCATAGAGGAAGTGGCAGGATATCTCGCTGATAAGAAACTCGATAGAACATGAGAACAGTATCATAAGCATAACTGATGTTATTAATCCTTTTCTCTATTAACTTCCACTCCCACTGTAATTGTCAAGGATATTTTGAATATTCTGGCAGATTATATTGTAACGATATTTCTATGATCAAATTGAATTGAATTGAACCTTTACCCTAGTCCGAATCATTTGATTTGCTGCCCAGCAAAGAGTGCGGAGCTCAATTAAGGGTTGAACATTGCAGCAAAAACATATCCATCCATCTTCTTGAACTTTGATTTGTTTCTCTTTGGGAAGGTTCCTTTTGATACAGCCCTGTGAAAGAAAGTACAAATTCAATATTAATTCGTTTACTTAAGTTTAACGCCACTATGTGCTGTAATTTAAATCAGGAAGGATAAGCTAACCTGCTCAGTTGCCACTTTCTAATTTACATAACAGGTTTTAAAAAATAAAAGACAAGTTTGAATTTGAACCTAGCTAGATATAGATAGCTAAATTATATTTGTATTTATAATAGATTTATAAATTATTCATTTACATAATAAAAGGAGGATTTACATAACTAAATATTCCCACTTACAGTACTTATAATATTATTCAGTGCTTAACCTAAAGAAAGTGCATATCTCGGGAGGGGACGTATTTGATGAGGTGGATTCCCCAATTAAATATTAATAAATTTGAGCCCATTAAAAGCAGTATTTAGCCCTGCAGGATCGAATCGAGAGCCTGTTAGTTTCTCGTGTTCTCTATGCCTCGCCATTCTTTCCAGCAACCATTCTTTCTTCTAATATTTACTGTTTTCGAGAAATGTATGTTACCTTATGACTCAGAAGGGAGATATCCTTCGCAAAATCGATGTTATTCAAGAATGTCTGTATTACCAATCATAGTTAAAGGCCAGGCCTTCCTTTTAGAGATGGGGTTTTCAGTGTCTACCTGGTTTTATTACTAAGGGTACCTTGTCTTGGTCCAGGTCAAAACATTGTCTCCAGAAAATTTCATCCTTAAATTCAATCTAATTCTAATTATATGTATTTTAGTGATTCTGCTTTTGTTTAAAATATTTTATACTTACTTATTTATATAAGGTAAAAGGACATTAATAAAGAATACTAGTTTATTTCAGAGTTTCAAGTAATATTCTATCAGAGTTTACTGTGGTCCTAGAGAATAATATTACTATTTCAAATGTTTCATAACATAACAGTCTATACAGTTTATTTACTAAATATAATATTTACCTAATACAAATAATGATTTAAGTAACATGGGTGCATTCTTTGTTGTTGGGCGGTCTTTAGTCCTGATTTCTTCCTTCCATGCTGGCTTCCCTTGTCTCTATTGCACATGGCTCTATTGGTCACACCCCGTCACATGGCTACTGGCTATCTTAAGTCACTGAATGACTGCAAGAATATGCCTCAAGTGCATCATTTGGTGGAGCACCCTGAAACTAGATGGTCTGTTGGAAGACCCTGTGGATTTATTCTGTTGGGGTCACTAGAAGTGGTCAGACTGATTCGAGGGAGCCCACCTTCTTGCTATCGTACTCTACTGATCATAGTTCATTAAACAGTTATCCCAGTTATTCAAAACATTGTGTTTCTATCATTAATCCCAATCCGACTATCCCTGATACCACACCTCCCAGATGTATATAATATCCATATCAATCTTCATATGTTATAATATAATAGTACTAGTTGACCCAAGGATCAGTTTTCCATTTTTTTTATAATAAAATTTATTATTTGGATTTTCATCAAAAACATTTTTTTACATAAATTACAAACTAAAATATATTTGTAAAATACATAACAATGACATGAAACATGTTCAACATGAGAGATATATCAGTTGTGAAATTGTTGAATGACACCTAGGAAAGCCCACCTGTTCATTTGTTATTTTGCTTTTGTTTTTTAACTAATTAACTACCATAATGACTATGAACCTAGAAATCAAAGTGATTGATATAATCAAAAAACTAGGAAAGAAATAGCTCAAAAACAGGTCAGTTTTAGTTTGGTGCTTGAAGAGGAATGAAGATTTCAAGTTAGCCCACGTTTTACAGGGACCAAAGATTTCACTTTCTAAGGATTACATCAAGAAAACTAGAACCGATAGAAAATTGCTAGCCCCATACCTAAAAAATTTAAGTCAAACATCCTGTCAACAAAGTTGGTATTTAATAAGGTGGTTATTTAATAGATCAGGTGTTTTCTACTAAATATTTGGAAAATAACAAAAAGATGACTATCTCAAATTTAAACATGAACCAGGAAAAGAAAATGTAGGAATCAGAAGAGGTAGGACAGACTACTGAACAGAAACCAACAATAGTTCGCACTAAAAGCAACAAACCGAAATGGAATTACTACTATTATCTCAATATTGACCTCAATTTAATGATTAAAATAATTTATATCAGATGTCATTTACAAGGTACTGCATTTTTTTTTTCAAATTTTATAGACTGGGTTTTTTATGGGACGTGTGTATTTATTTCTTAATCTTAAACTAATTTACTTATAAATACATTTGTAATGAATGAACTTAATTGCAATGCCTTTTTTAAAATAAATTTTAAATTGACATTGTGCTATATTATTATTACTGTTATTGTTTTTCTTAGCCTTAAACTTATTCCATTACATTAAATTAATTAACTTACATGTATAGTTCTAATGAATGCAATAAATATTCTTATGATAATTAAAAAACCTGTCTAAATTACTGCAAGAAATACCAACCCTGCAAAAGCCCGAAGGACACTGAGAACATAAATAAAGTTCTCCACCGTGCCCGCACCATCTGCAGTACTTATCTGTATCATCTTCATCTACCGAAAAATCACCATCTTGGTAGGCATTATGGCACTTCTGAAATTAGATAAAAAACTATTCAAGAATTTTTTCACTAAATTATATTAAACTAACATAATAAATGCATTTAAGAAGTTTCATTATTTGTAACTAAAAAAATATTATTGTAAAAATTTATTTAAAATAAATAATTTTGATTTTTGATTTAGTTTTTTTCTCATCTATCGCTATGTTATAAAGTTTTAATAGTTAAAGTAATTATAATTACACCTCCTAGAGGATAATTTAACATATTGATTGATCTCTTGAGATACAGTTAGTAGAACAATTAATAGAATAATAATTCAGTTAAAGGATGATTTTATAAAATGAAATTATTTCATAATCATTTTGAAAATACACAATAATAAAGTAATGTTATATGTGGATCTTCCACACACCCATAATTTAGAATAGATTAAATTAATACACGGGAGAAGTCATCCCTGTAAAACAGAATTAATGTTGGAGCAAATTTTTGTTTACATTAAGTGACTTTAACATCAGTTTTGACTTTTTGATATGTGAGAGGCCTCAGTGGTAGCATATAATGATGCAATCAATTTGTTTCAATGATTTAAAATGAATTGTGAAATATGTTTCAACCTCGTAGCTATTCTGTCTACATATTATCCCTTAAGAGTATAAATTGTTCATTGATATCAATAATTAGTTTTATCATTGGTTAAGATATAATGTTTTCTTTTTTATTCTACTATTTCTTTAAAATTATTTACAAACCTATCATCTTCATCAACATAGGAGCCAATATATCTGTAACATACAAAAGAGGAAATATCTTGTAGTTACAAATAGACCTTCTAGGTAAAAAAATGGCTATCCGCCTATATGCCAGAGGAAAATTACGGGCATGTGGTCATCAACAAAAGATGAATGGCCCTCAATGGCAGAATGATGGGGCACCAGAATTTTGATTTTTTTAATTACGGGAGATACAATATTATGAAACTACATGATCATAAAACAGACAGGTCAAAAAGCAAAGGGGAACCACCTGGTAGGTGGGATAGAGTTTTGTTTTAACATCTTTGCTGACACCTGACTTTGGCCAGGATTACAGCTTGAGACTGGAGGCTGCTCGTAGGGGGAACCTATGTGACTTTTTCGTAGCTTAGACTCCTGATGGCATTCCACCATACATGTTATTCCAATACAAATTTTAGTTGCCAATACCCTTAAGAATACCAAGGCAGTCAACCATGTGTTCTTTTTCCTGGTTGTCTTCAGACAGGAGAGGTGTATACTCTAATGCCACAGGTGCCCCCCTGGCACACCCAAAACCATTGTGGTATGAGGCAGCAGTGTGTGAGATGCTCGTGAGAACTTGAGACTGCCCAGTACCCTCACGAAACGGTTGCGTTGAAGTGCACAAACTGCCAGGGGCCACACATAGCATCTCTCTATGACTGCCCCTACAAACAAGAGCTGCTCAAAAAATGACCAGCCAAAAAGACCCATTCGGAAGGCAGAAAAACCACAACAGGAATCCAGCACCAATCAAGGGAGGAGCCCATTGTGAGTACACCCCCCCCACAACACTAGGGCAAAAAGAACCCCGGACCCGAGCCTTGAATCCTGCCACATCATTTTGTCTGCAGAACAGCATACCACCCTCAGGCCCAGCTGGGATGGAGGCCTTTATGATCAACTGGTGGTTTCAATCACAACCCTGGTCAAACAGATGCCAGTCCTGTCTGCCTAAGCACCTAAGTCCAGATCAACACACCTCCCAGGCAGCCTTTTATTTAGTTTAAGATCCCTCATTGTAACTTGAAGGGAGCCCCCATCATCTGGTCCTGTTTTAGTTTTAATTTGTCAACCTGTTGTTGTCATTTGCATAAATGACGTTGTCCTAATAACTGACCCGCAAAAAAAAAAAATCACAATAAGCTGTAATAAAATAAGCTGAACTGGAGAGAAATGGAATGACAATCAATGTTAATAAGATTAAAGTGTTTTAGCTTGGTAGGAAGCCTGAAGGGGTATATATTTCATGCAACTGAAGAAATGAGACCACAGAAGATTACATTTTTCATGGTTCAGCAATAGGTAGGAATTTATAATATATAATAATAATTTATATATGTATATATATAAATATATATATATATATATATATATATATATATATATATATATATATATATATATTTTAGAGGTTATGGTTTTTAGGCATCAAGGAAGAAATTGGTGTCATAAGGATGATGAGGAAGAGAAATATGAGTTAAGTTTATCAGAAAAGATGTGACATACTGGGTTAAGGATTTGCATAGGAAGAGTTTACAGAATAGATTCCATTTGGAGAAAAGATCAAGAACAGATAAAAAGGATCGGTGCAAATATACTGACTTGGGGAGTCAGATGATGGACTGGGTGCAGTTCTAGAGCTGTTTAAAGACAGATCTGTCATTGGGATGTTCAAGGCAGATAAATCTTCTTCTAGCTGCATACAGCTTTCTTATCAGTTCCCTGATGTGTTCATAAATTAATGGTGTGAGTGAGAATAGATTTTAAGGGGCTATGCTTGTCTTCTAGATGTAAATGACACCATTGAGTAGCTGCTTGGATTGTCAGGAGACTTTAGCAAATATGTATTCAATGTGGGGATGATCTAGGGAGAGTAAGCCCCTTTGGCGGTGCAGTCTTGTCGATAAGGTGACCTGGGTAAGGTGACACCTGAGGAGTAGGTATAAGGTTTGAATCTGTACTCTAATACTGCAATGATGGAAACGTTATTGAGAAATAACAGAAAGAATTCATCGAAGCGGGCTGGAAGGGATTGTGTATTTATGTGACATACAATGATAATGTTATTCATGTTTATATGTACATAACAATATTTGTATGATCAATGGAATCTAATTTTAAAATGTGCATAGAAATAGGGCTTTAGGTGTGAAAACAGCTGTTAAATGGATTAATTGAGGAGAAAACGAAGTATAGTGGGCGGGGGGAGGTGTTGCCCTAGCAGGTAGACAGCTTGTGCAAGACAACAACAGTCAGATATTCCTAAACTTTCTCAGAGAACAGATTGGTGATCTTCCCAATAACATTTAAGCTCGTATTTAGTTGACTAGAACTCTGGTGATTTTTATAAATGAATAGAACTCTGTGTTGGTAGAATCTTCTGGAAGTTGAAAAAAAACTCTTTGACATCTTTTGGTTTTTTGTTCTTATCATAATTATCTGTTAAATGACTGATTTTACACTATAAATATAATTTATTCCTTTTCCAGTTTAATAGAAGATTGGGATAAAAAAAAAAAATACACAGGTATCACCAGGTAAGGAACATTTGTTTGCATCAGATAAACTTGGGAACTCCTGCACCTATTTTAATGCTATGTCCATTAGCTGTCCCTTAAATGTCTAAAGTGGCCCCAAAAGTTAAAACAAATATTTGTTTGTATACTTTTTTTTTTCATATTTTACAAGGCATGGAAAAGCATGTAAAATGATCTGATTATATTTGTAAATGTGACAAACTTTTTTTCTTCTTCACACAATCTGCTATACAATCAATATATAATGGGACTATTTATTCTCTTGTTAATAACTCTTAATATTTCAACTTAGAACAGGAAAGGAATGAGACTGTAATACATGCTTTCAAATTTTAAAGTATACATGGTGGAAGTATTATCAATTTTATTAATTAATTGAGTTTTGTCACTTTTCTGTAATATAAAACTGGCCGATAAAACAACATCTCTGAAGTTATTATCCAAGAAAAGTTAAGCTGTGTCACTGTTATTATATCAATTAACAATAAAGATGATCTCACCTTGCAGATGATGGTTTTCAGAAGGGGGTGTGTATAAAGGGCTCCTTTTAATATTTCACCCCTAACTGCATGGCCACAAACTGTGCAGTACAAGTTAACTTTTTCGACATCCAACCCATCTGTAAAATGAGATTATTACTAACAATATTTCACACAAATCAGTTATAATCTAATAATTAGACAACCCTAGAAAGTTAATTAAAACAATAAGGCATCATTAAATGTAGATATATAATTTAAAATAAATCAAGTGTTAGCTTATATAAAATATGCGTAAGGGAATGATTAATTTCATTCTGTTAATGGTGCTAATTGTTTTCTTGTTATTATTCTGTCCTTGAAAATGGTAGCATGAGATGCTGAAAGGCCTTGGGCATAAATAAATTTAATTAACTGTGGGTATAACACCTTAGAATTTTTCCCCTCTTTTTTATGTATCCTTCGAAGTTAAAACCAACAACCAGCCAAAACATCCTATGAAACCTATACAGTATTTAATCAAGTTTTAACATGTGTTTTATGTTGAACCTAAAATAGGGATTTTTTCTTAGGGGGATGGGTATAGTCAGGGTTAACTCAGTCTTTCTGTTGATTCTCAGGATAAATGAGTTGCTTCTTAAATAAAAAAGTAGAGAATCTGATTATGATAACCAAAATTAACATTGAGAGGTAATAAAGCCTAGTTCTCGCACAAGTTAATACCTCAGGTTGCCAAACCTTACCACTTACTAACTACAATAATATTTTTCAGTCAACTCCTAACTCTTCATGAGGTGCAAAACCATGGATTTATTTTTATTTTTTCCTTGCAATATCCAAAAATAACTTAGCGCTCATGCACAAACAAAAAACTGAATTTATCGCCTTTCAAAAGATGTAAATCTATCCCATTAATGGAAAAAACCATTCATATATAAAAAATGTCAAAAAACTAACAGAAAATTTTAAACTAGTGACATCCAAAACATATAAATACATTCCAATATAGTAAGTATCAGTGATACCAACAAATACTCCGGTGGGCAAGTATAATCGAAAAGCAACAAAAAGTAAACCGGCTCCCTTTCAAACTTTTTGAGATAATAAACCATGAATTTAGAAGCAATATATGCAATGATAGTGATAGTGAAATTGAAAAGGATCAAGTAAAGTAAGATTTAGTTAATTGCAATTTATGACTATACCTTAGTCATGGCTTTTTATTTTAACTCTTTTTAGCCCAAATCTAATTTTAAATGTTATTTATATTATTTAATTCTTAAATTAAAAAAAATACGAATAATCAAATAAAATACGAAAATGTATCCATCATGGAATAAACATGTTCAAATAACAAATAAATTTGTTTCCGAGTACTGACTGAAGACTGAAACATAACTAAAAAGGACTTATTATTTTAAGGAGTCTGTTAGTCTTTTTAGTCACTATGCTGTTTACAAAATTTACATATATGAGCTTCATCCTCTTCTCAGCAATGTAGGCAAAAACCTTGCTCTAAACTAAAACCCTTACAGGAGCAAATTTCAAAAATATTACTCCAAAGGAACAAGTTGACCCCTCAAGTGGTGGCCTGAGATTATTTTTTAGATTTTTTGGGAGAAAAAAAAAGCAAGAAGCAAAATTGAAAAATCTAATTTTCGAACCAGTGATTTTTTTTTTTACTTAAAAAAAGTTCTGAGAAAATAGGTTTAGCTCGGTAGATTGGACTATCAATTTGTATCCTGCTTGCCATCTTATTGCAGCTATATGTGTATTAAAATATCCCATATTTTTATATAATACCTTAACACATGCAAGCTAGCTCTCGGTAACTTTTTTTTAATTAATGGGTCTCAAGGGGGCGCTCTCAGCCTTTGTATTCACTGTGATGCCATTTTGTAGTCATCCAATTAACAATCATCATGATAATGCGAGAGTTTGGCCAAAGAGAGTTGAAATAAAAAGGTTTAAGAGGGATATTATCCACATCTATCATAACATGATCAACTTTTGCATCCTTCAAAATATCATATATTATAGCAATAATCGATGATAAATATTCATCAAAATTAAAAACTACTTACAAGGGTCACAGTAAATAAATATATACATAAATCTTTAAAAAATAGATACAAGATTTAATAATTAGAAGGGTTATTTATTTATTTGGTTGTAGTTATAGGGGATGCGTACATAAGTACAGAGTAGACGTAGACCTTTTTATTCATGTAACTACTAACTAACTTCACAAGGCGGAGTTGACCCCTGGCCAGACTTATCCCCCAAAGAAAAAATCCTTAGGGGATAAAACTAAGGGATATAACCTGGTTTTACAGTCACTATATGGGAATGACCTTCATATCAATAAACATTATTAATAATTGTATGTCGTTATTGTAAGAGAACCAAATCTCAGAATCAACACTCAGCGATCAACTTGCAGCCCATGCCAACAAAGCTTGCTTGCATGAGCATTTGAGAGTTTAGACATTTTCCTTAGACTGATTAACCTTGTGTTTTAACTTGTGCAATATTCAAATTTAAGGGGAAAGTTTATTTAAAATTAACAAATAACAACATCTATATAAATGTATGAATTCTCTTTATAGACTTAAACAGTAAATAAGAAAACAATAGCAAAATAAAAAGTTAATTATGTATTGAAACACCAAATGAAAAAAAAAAATCATGAAATTAGTTGTTTGTAGCCAATCATTTCTTAAAACTTGTTATAAGAAATAATAGTAAAATATACTAAAAGCAAGCAATATATTTTTATATTTAAGCACATTTATTTAGAAATGTAACAAACTAATTTTTGGCCATTAAGTTATTTTTCATTCATTCCAATTTGTGTATTGTATAAGGATGTAACATACATTGTTATAAAGAGAAACCTAAGGGATTTTCATAATTCATAATTTCTGTTGACCTAAGATACGAAGCTGAAAAAAACACCAATGTTCTATTTAATTTCATAAGTCTTCAAAATTTGTTTAAAAATATATTCCAAAACTAAAATAAATTGGTTGTTGTTCTATACTTTTTTCAGTTCTTTTTTTTTTTTTTGAAATAACACAAAACCAAATTAATATATAGCTACATTTCAATTAATTGCACACATACATTAATTACACTGAAAGCTAATTAAACTAAATAAAAATATTCTTTACTTCCAAGAATGTCATTGAATGATAGATAATATCAAACATCTTCATTGGTGAATATAACAAAATTTTAAAGTATGCACTTACTCTGTAATGAAACTAGCCGGTGATTTGCCTCTTCATTAGATATAAAATAACTTGGCTTAATCTTGTTTTCCTAAAATAAAAAATAGCTAAAAATAAATTGATAGTTATGATAAAAACTAAATTTTAATATAACTAGGAAACAATTAAACAGTTACATAACTTAGGGGTATTTAATTTCAGGGAGATCACTTACTTTTGCACAGGGGAGGGATCATAAAATTATAATTAAATATGCTAATAATACATACTGATTAAGAAAACCGAATTTAAGGTTGAGATATAACTGCCTAGTGCTGATCACACTTGCACCTCAGTGCCACCTACCAATTATAGTGTCAACCTTCGGTTGGTCCTTAACTCTTCATATGCGCTATGGATTTCTTATTATTTTATTAATGATACATACTTAGATACAATGTACTTGACATAAAGTCTACATATCTTTCCTAATATTTATACTGTGATCAAAATATACAATTCAACATTAACACATCAGAATACTCCTTAGTTTTAAAACACATAACAATATAAAAATTCACCGATGCTTAAGAAATTTCATATAATAGCACATGAATAAGTATATTTATAAAACTTCACTTATACTTAGCAAGACTAAGGCAAACATGCTAACATTAAAGAAAAAAAAAAGGACCATACCTAACTTTCAAATGTTTTTATTACACAATAAGGAAACTTAGCTTTTGCTGAGTTCTACCTCAATAAGTTCCAGGAAATGACATGAACAAGCTGTCCATTTTTTTGTAAAAAAAATAGATATTTGAATGAAGGGAGTTTCCAATATAGCAAGAAATATTTATAGCACCAATAATATAGGTTCAAATATAACCAAAAGGCTGCTAATGTTTCATTTAACAAAATTGTAACTTAGATACTTATAATTTTAGCACGTTGATATATCCTATATGTTAAATATAAAATAAGAAAAGCCATCCAACTCACCATTGTAAAAATTTATTATTTTAGACAAATTTGTGGTGTGATTCTATATACAATGATGTTAAAAATGTAATTTAGCTTATTGAATTTATTTGAGAAAAAAAAAATACTTTGTATGAGCTGTGAATTATTAAAAAGGTTATGTTAAAAAAAGTATAAATCTTAAATATATGTTGGAATACTGTTAAAATTGTTCACACTTAATGTTTAATAGCAATTCTTTTGTCTAAGAGTTATGTTGTAGTGGCTTGTTCAGTAGATCCAACTCTAGCAAAATTAAATTAAATTATGGCAAATATTATTGCAATGTAGTATAACTGTATATAAGTTTTCCTATATCGATGAGGTTTATTTTTAAAGTGCTAATATGAATATACTTAAATATATGACATAGTGCCACAAATGCTTCATGTAACCAAGGACGTAAAACAATTTGGTGGGGGGGACTCCCCCAATGAGTCCTGCTCATTACTTTTTCTTTATATGAGGCCCATTTAACATGTCAAAAATATTACTATTGATTGCGTTCGAAGTAGTGCGAGAATATAAACATCCAGGGAACATAATAGTAATATAAATATCAATTGACATTAAAAAGGCTATAATAGCGAAACGATGTCAGGGCAGAATAAATTCACGTAAATTCTAATTTTATTTTTTTAAATTATCCAATATAATATGCGTATAATATCGTTGTTTATCAAGAATAGAGATAGAGAGGATCAAAAATTTAAGCCATCATTAGACAGCTCTAGTTAGGAATGACGCCAATACCAAACCAGTGGCATTGTACTCCCGTCTGAGCAAATCAGTTTTATGTTTCCCACCTAACCTGCATCTAATATTCAAAATGCTTTTTCATTAACATTTTCCGCGCCCCTTTGATTTCCTATTAGTTTTATTTTGACTTATTCTTCGTAAATTTCGATTCTATAGTCTGTAACACTAAAAACTTCTACACCTTTATCATATTTTAACCAAACCATAATACAGCGTAATCTTTGTTTCCTAAATGTTGTAGAATATACTGGTTTATTGTTAGCAGTGAACATAATCGAGTGAAAGATTTGTCGGGATATTGGCTTAGGTTGATAAAGGAGAGATGTTATTTTCCGGGTTGCTGGTATTTGAAAAGAGACATTTAACTGTTTAATAAACTTGACGTAAATTTAACATATCCCTTTCAACAACCAAAGCCGATACTACAACGAACTCTTCCACTCAGCTGTAGAATGTTTACAATTAGTAAACACGATTGCTGCTTGAAAGTAACTCCTCTCCTTATAGTACTTGATTAAACTAAAGCATCAAGCGATTAATTACCTTCATGGTGGTAACTAAAAATATTCCCCAATTAGTATTGGTTTTAAATGGTTAAACAAATTGGCTCTATGGGATTAGGGCGAAGTTTTAAATTAAAATAAACTTGTTAATAATTAATGACTAAATATCTATTTGCACTTTTTGTGAAACAATTAGCTTGTTAAATACCGAAATAATTGCTTGCTTCATCAATGGGAGTAAGCGTAAGGCTAAAGAGCAGGGAAGTGTTGTTGTTTTTGTTTTGGGGGAGGGGGGAGAAATTTAACCTATCATAGTTAACCTCACCTTGAGGCTATTCACACTGCAACTCCCGGTGTTGATTTGTGATCTGTCAGCACAGAATATTGAATAGAGCAGAAGAACCTTGGCACTGCATCTTCCCCAGCCCGCTCCGTTTCCTGCTTCTTCCCTTTCTTCTACCATCTCGGAAGTTTCCAAGGCCTCTGATGCGGTCTCTCCCTCCTCCACATCCTCTGAGCGTTCATCTTCATCGGCTCCGGTCTGTTACTATCTCTGCGCCGGCTCATGTACGGGCACTGCCTGGATAGAGACCCCTCCGTGCCGCATTCGAAGCACCTGGTGTCTGGGCAATGTGCCACTAAGTGTCCTGCCTTCCCACCTTCGTAACACTTCCTGTATTCTCGCCTCCTTTCTCTTCCGCCATACTCCGCCTCCTTCTTCTACCACGTGACGAGCGTGGTTTTAGGCCTTCTATACGACACTCTTCTCCAGCCCATTTCTTCCTCGTCAACTGTGATCTCTTCTTTTCTGACACTGATCTCCGCGGGTTTTTAGGCACATTCTAAAAATGTGCGTTCTCTTAGTAGCCCCTTCTTTCTTTCTGCCTCCTTCGCTAGCTCTGCCATCAGTATTGTTGATAAGAACGCCATTCTGGCTTCTACTTCCACCGCACTCACTGTCTCCCGCACCTTCTCCGTGATACTATTATATCTGGCTAGCATCGTTCCGGCGTACTGCCCATTCGTCTGCTGGTGTCTCTTCGGTTCCGCGAAGAGTCTAAAAATGAACTTCCTCATGTCCTGAGCTGTGATCGCCTGGATCTTCATCCATGCCAATGTAGTCGCGTGAGCCGCTGCCATGGTCATTTGAGGCAACTGTCGCTGCATTCAGCACCGCGGGTCGTAACACTCCCCCTGGCATTTTCTTGAGAGAGAAAAAAAAAAGTATACCGAAAGACGTGAAGAAAAAAACAAAACAACAGAAGATGATTTCTTTCCACGCCGTTGTACTAGGGTCCCGGGTTTCGGCCCCTGTTAATCGTAGGTGGATACGTTTGATTAAAAAAAAGAGGGAAATGAACGACACTCTGAAGCTTCTGTAAAAGACTGCTTTATTCCCTCTAGCAATCTGACACATATAGGATCATGGGTTGTTTACCTCCCATGATCCTATTGTTTTCAACATAGACTTACTTGCCTCTGGCTTTAACTATATATTATTGTCTTGAATGTTGATCCATCTGTCTTTATTTGCTAAATGCATTAAAAAATATTCATTTTATAATTATTATTAATTTTCTTATAGAGGTTTACTCCTTATTTTACAGTGTCAATTTTATTTTCTTCTGTTGTTATTATATAATAGTTTTTATTTGCCAGATATGAATTTATCATTTGTACATTATTGTTATTAATAGGGGACTTTGTCCTGGAATACATTTTTTTTTTTTATTCTATTCTAAATAGGACATTGCCAGTATCTGTACCTGCAACAAGGTCATGAAGCTCTGACAATTTAAAAATTTTATGCAGCCAGAATGGTGAAACATGTACTGTCAGCATTTAAAAACAAATATAGCTAGAAAATTTTTTAAAAAATCCTTCAAAACAGTCAAGAGAGGACCCAACAATCATTGGAATTTTATTTCCTGATCATTGGAAGAATAAAAGGAGAATAAATTAGAGTGCTGAGACGTGTAGACACTCTTATCAAATAAATAAACCAAATATAAAACAATGAGTTTATACAAACTCATAAAATATTTAAATTTTACACAGATTCTTTATTAAAAAAATTTTTTATGTCAAATTCCATTAACTGTAACAATATGAAGAGAGATTGGGATATTGTTATAAACATTGGTGATCTTTATTGGTGTGGGAGGTATTCCACATAGTTTTCAGGGATAAGCCCAGTTTTTCCTTTTATTATTCCTGTCAGCCAGCCAGGTCTTAGTGAAGACTTCATCACTGAAATAAAACAGTAACTGTATTTTATTTAAAAAATAATGTAATGTTGGTTGTTTATTCATTTAAACTATAAATCTCAAAATTGATTCATCCTACTGGCTACTGGAACTACCATTTACATCTCACTACCTTTGTTCTATAGTTAAGTAAAGTTCTCTGAAGGCCCAGTTGATCTAAAATATTTTATGCAATGTATGAAAATTTCTAACAGAAACGTATTGTGATGAGCCATTATATTTATTTGAATTTGATGGATAACGTAATTCCACATTCGATACAGCTTAAGACTGTAGCACAGATAAAAAAAGACCTACAGGCATTAAATTGCTAGGCTACAATACTAGGTTTAAGTCTTTACAAAGGCAGGGTTTGTTTAAAAGTTATCGTAGTAGGTCTACGTACAGACCTACAGCTATCCTGAAATAAAAATAAATTATTTTTCCGTTTAAATTAAACCTCTGGGCAAGGTAATGGTTTCATTTCTCTCTTGCTTATTTATGGCTGTCCAAAGTACATTGAAAATAGTAAAAGAGGACTGGTAGGCAGTGAAAGCTTTGTTTACTGATTGAAAGAGGTCATTTAAAAGGAAGGGAGTTATTTCTTATGATTTCTTCTGCTTATGAACAATCTTTATCCTACCCTTTCCATGATAATATTATGATATAACACAGAGCTAATGGTGATAACCCTTGGGTTTATTATTATACTATTAAATATAAAGTATTTTTCTCACAATGCTGAAAACTAGTATTACAGTAGACATAGACAGCACTGGACCGGGACCCCATACCTTCCACTATTTTTGTATTATAAATATTACTGATGTGATAAATGTTCAATTATGATTTATTAATTTTTTTTGTATAATCTCCCCTCCTTAAACAAAATTCCTGGATAGCACCCTACTAAACTTTTTAAGCATGTCAAAGGTATTTCTTTGACAGGCGCACTGCACAGCTTCACACTAGAATATCTGGATAAAATGTTCCCTGTTTTATTAGAATCTGATTTGCAATTTACTGCGGTTTTTAATTTTTTTTGTTATGCAATGGATACCGAATCCTAATTGTTTTCTGGTGATATTTTATATTTATTACACAGTAGTCGATAAATCTAGTTTTCTTTAGAAATTTAACATTTTGTGATGAACAAGGATATCTAATGATCACAGGAATTTCTAGACATCTTATCACTGTGTTAATTTATAACAGTTTGAAATAAATTAGTGTAATTTAAATAATTATTAAATATAAATAAGTAATCATAATGAGTTGCTAATATAGGAATTATAGAAAAGTGGTATTTGTCAATCTTATTTAAAAAATAATGTAATCTTGGTTTGTTTATTCATTTAAAATATAAATCTCAAAATTGCTTCATCCTACTGGCTACTCGAACTACCATTTACATCTCACTACCTTTGTTCTATAGTTAAGTATAAGTTCTCTGAAGGCCCAGTTGGTGTAAAATATCTTATGTAATGTATGAAAGTTTCTAACAGAAATGTAATAACCTTGAGTAATAACCTGTGTTTGGTTCATTAGTTTCCAAGGCTACATATAATTCCATTTTGAATCCAGTTAAAGCAAATTAAAAATGGCCCAGCTAGCAGGTGGAGGTTAAATTGTACATCAACAAATCCTCCCAAGTCAACTTTGGTTGTTATTTATCCTTGGTTAATTTGGTTGGTGTAAGTCCCATTTCCCAAACAGGAAATAAGAATAAACCTCCTAGTTACAACTAGCCAGCAGAGAATGTGGAGTAAGCAGCAGTCTAGGTTTAACTCCAGAGGTTTGTGATAAATTATCCAGGGAAAAACAATACTCCATTAATAAATGTAAAATGAATCTGAGTTTCATCAAAAAATCAATATGATTTCATGGAAGGGGTGGGAGCAGGTAGCATATAGCTTAAAACTAGAGGCAGGCAAAGAGCCAATCATCTGATCGTTGGGATACTTCACAACCCCGTCAATTCATTTAAATTTCCACGTAAAATTAATAATTTAAGAGTAAAAAAAAATTTCAAAGTAAAGCATGTTTTAAAACAAAAGCTTACCGTTTGTAACAGTTTCATCAGGTTTAAACGACAACTCTGCTTCATTTTCACCCATACAAAAAAACTTTGTGCGGGCTGTTCTGAAAAAAAACAATAGAAATAGGATTAATTTACCAGTATATTTACTAATATTAATATATAAAATAGGTAGTGTCTACACAGCTATGAAGATTTTAATTGTGTAGAAATAAATTATTATTCATTATTGAATACCTAAAAGGGGTATTCTTCCCGGGAAGAAGCTGTCCTCTCAATGAGTTTAAGGAAATGTTTTTATCTTGTATTAATCTATTTACCTCTGTTACTGATGATAAGTTGGTATGTGCTCTGTGAACACCTTACCTCTGTTGTAAAATGAAAATACTGCAAAATGGGGTTTTGTTTAGTGACCTCATTTCAGTGTAATTCAGGACCGATTGTCTAGTAGAGAGTACACTGGCTCCAAGTATAAAACAACGTTATAGTGCTAATTCTGGTGCATTGAGATGAATTCACGGATTACTGATAGTTTTTACCATTGTCTAGTGCATTTTGGTAGAAGCTTTGCATACAAGTCTGCTAAATACATGCGAGTTCAGCTATAAGAAATCACAGTGCCAACTTGCTGTGCTAAGGTGCCTATTCATGTGTTCATTACTTGCTCTGTTCCTTATGCTGTCAGTGTTGGTCTAAGCAGTGCTTAACAGATTGCTAAAAATGAGTGATTGTCTGCTTGGAACCAAAATATTGTACCAAATCTAGATTGTTCAAGTCATTGTTCAGCTAAAAATAATATTTACCAAAAATATAACAATAATAACATGTATATTCTTTAATGTAGGGTGGTGGGTTATCTTCAATCCTTGTGATGTCTATCCTCTGTACTCAACATGTGATTTCTAACATGTGGTCTCTCTTCAGCACCTGACTTTACGGCCGTGAGAAACATAACTCACTAAATGCTTGAAAGAAAAAGCCAAGATACAAAAAAGCCACTGGCTTGATCTCTCAGCTGACATTTATAAGTCAACCTAGACACACCTCATAAAAGAATTTTTTCCCAAGAGTCACAGGGTTTTCCTGTTTTTATTTCCCAGGCCTAAACAATACACATTCTATCTAATCAAATATTCATTTTAAAATAAAATTTTATTTGACATTAAAATATCATAAAATATTTCACAAAATAGAATAGCTATAAAGTTCTGAATAGAAAAATGTGATTAGAAACTTGAGTAAAAACTTTAGATAGAGTTTATGTACTAATCAAGACCTTGACAGTGACTGAATGAAATGAGGCAAGTAATGGTGATGTTAACAGGTAAGTTGTGTGTTCATGTAAGAATACCTGAAGCTTACTGGTCAGAAATGCTATTATTACCTTTAGAGATATTTTTGCAAGATTAGAAAATGCGGTCCTAACACCATTTAAGTACCCTTTGGAGGATGCCAGAATCTGGGTGAAACTGTCATAAAAAACCCAAAACTGTCATTCGAAATAAATCAATTCTTTTTTTTTCTTTTAGTCTCATTTAAATCTTCTCCCAATTTGGCAGACTTGCTAGCTATCTTGCTGCGCCAATGATATTTATCTCAAGTTACATGAAGTTTTAATTAAACCCATCATATATGAACTACTGCCACAAGTGGGGAAAATAACAGAAATGAAAGAAGAATGGTCCTAAGTAGTAATATCCCAAATTTATAAAAAAAAGTAGAATTGCCAGATTATAGGAGTAGAGCTCCCTTAAGCAAAATTCATAAGTTAGTTTTTATACCTTCTTGCTGGCTAGATGGAAAGAATAGTATCTAGGGTAGAAGAGGTAATTGGAGAATACCTGAGTTGTTGGTTTTCAGCCAGGAAAGAATAGTATACTATTTCTCTTCTATTTGAAACATCCTCGAGAAGATCCAATGAATGAGAAGTTATAGATTTTTATCTTAATTTATTTTACTCCATTATATGTGTGGTTTGTTTTGATAGGGATATATCTTTGTGTTTAGGTTAATTCTGATGTGGTTTTACTGGGACATTAGGACATTGACTAAACATCTGATAGCTGGTTATATTTTAAGAATCTAGTCTCATTACCCTTTCAAAGTTTGCTGTTTGAGAGTCAATATTTGTTTGTACTATATAGAGTAACTGTATCAGCCATTCTCACTTATTATACCAATAATTTAAATGCATATGACTGCTACTACTTACTCCTAGCATCATAAACTATATATGAGATTCAATGTGTATAAGGTAAAAGAACGTTAAAAACTGGAAGTCTATTTTTGTAGTAAAGGAAGATTACCTTCACAGCAGTTAATGATGACTGGGTGTTTTATAATTTGTATTATTATTCAGTCTTTACAAGAAATATCAGAATAATTTGAGTGATATAGCAATACTATTATAAAGATTATTTAGTAACATGTAATTATTAAGAAACCTTCTTCACATATAGTCCCTGCAATCTTGAATCCTCTGTAAGATAGCCAATGCTCCCTTCTTTATGCTGCCCATTACTCTGATCTCAACATCCCTTTCAATTAAGATCTAGCTACCTCCTATTACTAGAATTTTTATTCTCGCCTCCCTTGCCTTCCCAACCCCCTATGTAATTGCTCTATTATTTCATCTTGTCCTTGGCAACACAGAGCAATGGTGCCTATGGTGGAGCAGGCCTCATTATCTCCTGCAAATAATTTCTTGAATAACAAAACAATTACAATTGTCTTAGTTTAAAAGAGAAGATGGGAATAGAATAGAATAGAGTATTACAGGGAATGACATGGAATGAAATTATTCCAGTGTTATGATAGTTGAGGAAAATCCTCTGTATTAGATTACTCCTAATAATTAAAATATATAATAATTGTATTCTTATTATGCTTAGAAGAGCAAATTTTATAATGGAGAGTTATAAACTTACACATTTTCTGGGATAACCCGAGAAGCTGCTTGGTCTGAAAGATTTTCCTGAGATGAGCTAGATGTTGTCTATAATTAAAAAAATAAATTACTCTAAAATGTGATAACTGTAATTATTACTTGTCAATTACCATATAAATAAAAAAATATATATAAAAATAATATCATTATTATTACAGCCATTGTTAACATGAAAGGGTTTAATGAATTCAAAACTTTAAGATGCGAATTCGTAGGAAATTAAAACGTTATCCAGAAAAACACAAAGTTCCATAACTTATTCACCTTTTAAACTTTAATACAAAATTAACATACTAGCTAATCATTAATGAGCATTATAAATATCAAATGTTTGACTATATATCTGATACTGAACATAATTTCATCTTAAATATTTGTAAAAAAAGTTTTCATCATGTTGGAATTGTATACATAATAGAGGTTTTATTGAAATTGAAATTTTACATTTGAATTTTATGGATAATCCATATAATTTCCTGATGGGAAAAATAATTGTCAACTCCATTAAACCTAATTAAGGGGTTTTAATTAATTAATTACAAGATGAGGCAACAATCGTAGGGTAATGTATTGAAATGAAACTTTTTGAGTTGATAATAGGTCAAAACAAATTTGTCACATGTCGGACTATACTTGCTAACGCGCCCTAGGAGACAAGAAAAAAAAGTTTCAAGCTTTTTCCTAATACTTAATTTATCAATTATCTTGTCTCACAGTATATTCAAGAAGTGCCTTTGGATAACTTACTATGGCTTTTAATAAATATTTCTAATACCCTTTTCATTAAGTAAATGTAAATGGTATCCCCCAAAAAATGGATCCTGTTAATTCAGATAAATTATGAATTTGAGAGCATTAATAAAAACCATCTCACAATGACTAACCTGTGTTCTCTTTTATCAACTTGTAGGTCTCTGAGTTCGATGACTTTGGCTATTTAAGGTCACTACTTAATTTTCAAATATGCTTAATCTATCTTGAAGCTCAATTATTCTGTTGCCAGATTTCTTTTTTCTTATCTCTAAATTAGATATTATGAATTCCTAGGCTTTAATTTTAGTTTTTGAGACTGAATCACTTAACTTATGCCCCAAAAATTATCTATATTCTTCCAACAATGGATCTCTAATTTAAATTTTCCTAGATAGATTTCTTTAAATGATTTTAATTTAAATGAAACTTTTTGGGGTTATAATAGGTCAAAACATATTTGTCACATGTCCGACTATACTTGCTAACGCACCCTAAGAGACAAGAAAAAAAAGTTTTAAGTTTATTATTGGGAGGGCAGTACACTGATGCTAGAGTAAGGGGAAAAGTGAATGAGCTGGTTGACACTGCAGTGGACTGAAGGAAATCGTGTGCTACCAAAGGAACTATGTGATGGGAAATGGAGTTATGGAGAATGACAGCGGTGCCTGCATGTGCTCTTCCATCTGGGTGATCAGTTCGATAAGTCTAGTACTGTCGAACTGTAAAAGGTCGCTTACTCATAAGTCTTGTTTCAGTAATGAGAGCTACGTGGATGTTCTTGTCATGAAGTAGTGCTGTCAGTTCGTTAGTGTGGGTGCCAACACCATTCGCATTCCAAAGGAAAATGGATAAGGAGTCGGAAGGATCCACTAATGGGTTTAGTTTAATGGGGATGAGGTAAGTGACAAGATTTGTAAGAAGGGACATGAGAGGGGTAATTAGGGTTTTGAACTCTGAAAGGAATGACGTTAATAGACTAGTGAGGTCTCAGGAGCTTGAAGGTGGAGGAATATGCGAGATGTGTGGTTGAGGATGGGATTGAGTTTGCTGGTTGCTGGGATAAACGGAGTGCTGGGGAAGAAGAACTTGCGGGGGAGGAGTGGGTAATGCCTGTGACTGCTCTCTGTTCCTAACGGCATCAGCAAAAGAGACTGAAGGCCTCAAATTGCTGGTGGGGGCGCTTCTTGGGCTACCTGTGGCTGGCTTCTCTTCTTCTAGCCGACGACGTTGTTCGCTCCTGGACTTCAGAATTCTGTAAGCCTCACAACCTTTTTAGTTTGCCGGGTGGCCTTGCTGGCAGAGCACGCATGCAGCAGGTGATTTTAGGGGCTTCTTGCACAATTCACTTTTGTACTGCCCATTGCACTTTACACACCTGGGAGGGTGGTAGCAGTATGTTTTGTGTGGCCATATGCCTAGCAATTATGGCATTGAACTATATCGCATTTCAGGTAAGGCTTTTCGACCTGTACTCTTGTGTAATACAAGTGGGTAAGCTCGTAGATTTTTTCCACTCCAAGTGTTCGCTCTCTAGATCCACAAAGAACAAGGGCAGTGGTGTCTTAATACTTGCATCATTTTCTTTCCTTTCCTCACGGAGCACATTCGTAATTTGGCGATACTTGTATCCTAAACTTAAGAGCTCCTTTTCTATCTCGTCCGCTGGTGTAGTGGGATGTAGGTTTCTAATCCCCACCCGTAGCGATCATTCCTGCTTTAGTTGGTAGGTATGGAAGTCAGCCTTAGTTTCTTCCAAGTATTTTATTATTGTTAAGTATGTGTCAATATGGTTTTTGATTCCATGGTAAAACCATTAATTTAGGACAGTTAAAGCCAGCGATAAGTAGCCAGAGCCTTTTGGGCGTTTGGTGAGCAATCTAGATAGGTAACTAGCTAAGAGGTCGGGGTCAGTACAAGAGTGACAGATCCAGCTGATTACCACATCATTGTTATTCAGACCCTCAGAAACGGCTGCTAGACATTTGTGGAGACCTCTCACCTGCTACAAGTTGCTCATGGTGTTGATGCTAGCATGAAAACAGTAAACAGATGGCTCATTAAAGTTAACCTGCACTTTATGGTCCACTTTTTCAATCTCAACTCACCCCATCAAACCGAGTGGCTCTCCTCCACTCTAGTTGTGACCATGCCAACTATACTGAGGATAAGTGGGCCTCTGTTTTATTTTCAGACAAGTCATAATGTAATCACTATACACCAGTTAATGTATGGATAAGATAAGGGGATTGGTGCCCCCAACGTACATCATTGACTTCTTTGAAGAACATTTGGTACCTCTACGCACTTATATAAGTGATAATTTCCATTTATGCAGGATAATGCCTGGCTTCAAATTGAAATATTGTCATGTCAGTGGCCAGCTCCTGTTCAGAGCTCATTTGGGATATCCATCTGTCGGCAACCAAACACTCCTGGAGACACCTAATAATTAATAGTTGAGAACTGCCTTGGCTGATCTATGTAAATGGATTCCTCAATTTCATTCAATAATTTAGTTCTATTCAATTATTCAAGCATGAGGAAGCAACACTCACCAGTAGAAACTAGGATATGTGTGTTTTATTTTAACTTCAAAATCAGAATACCTTACATTTTAACCTATGTGTGTATCTGTCTGTACTGGTCTTTGTGAGTCCCCTGTTCAAGCTTGAGGCATGAAATGTTGTATAAAAGTAATTTGCATTGGAAATAAGTAAAAATGATAGACATCTCCATAAAACATCAGTTAGTAACACTAATTGATTGATAAATTGGAAAAGAATGGAAAAAAACAAGGAGTTTAAAGTTTACATATCCAAGTAAACTATATTTGTGTATGCATATTCTTTTTAAAGCATTGTTTGTTTTTCCTTGTTTACAGATGAATTATGAATATAAAAATGGGTCTTCAAGATTTCTAGATTCCTACTTTTTATTTGTTTGTCTTCTTAGTTGTTTTTCTTTTGTTTAGGATCGTATATGCCTTTTTAAAAGCATGTTATCCTCTATCAAGAATTTTGAGTTCTTAATTATTATTCATTGTGCTATCTATGATTTGTATTGAGAATCCAACTAACTGAAGCTTTAGCTTGTACATTACAATTTTTGTTTTATATTTTAATACATATTTGTGCAAATTATGGTAGTATAATTTATTATTTCATTACAGACCTTACTCTTATATTACATTTTGATTTTATGCTGTAGTAATTAATGAATATTAGGGGTTAAATAATGGGACTAAACTTGTTGGGTCCCTTACGTTACCATAAAATTTATATATATTTTTTTTTAATTTCTAGATACAATTTTTTTTTCTTAAAGGCAGTTCGTTGGGTAGTTCCTGAGTAAATTATCAGCTTTTAAACAACAGAATGTTTTTTTAACGAAATTGGTAAGGAAGTGGGAGTTTTTATTACAAAATAAGTTGACATAAAATGAAATTTTAAGGTGATAATCACTGGCCTGCCATTCAACCAGGGTACATGAAAAGATCTTCGCTGAAATTTTTATTTGGTGGCTAGCTATATAGGTCGGTAATGTAATGGAATTTCTTCACTCAAAATCAAGGGGAATTAAAATTTGACCAATTAATTACAGCTAAGTATTCTAAAGTGTTGCGGGAACATGGAAGTGTATGTGACTGAACTTGATCCTGTGATTTTTTTTCAAAATTTAACGACGTCCAAATTTCAAAAGTGCCACATTATTTGATAATGACCCATATATATAAATATATGTGTGTAAGTGTACGTATGTATTTAAATATGTAAATAAATATATATAAATTTTCCTTTTTCTGATGATAGACCAGTTCCATTTAATAAGTAGGCTGCAGCATTAATCATTTCTGTCCATAGGTAGCAATACTTCTCCTGAGTGCATGAGGGCTTTTGCAGTCTCAACAATCTTGGGGTTTTCACTCACAGCACAGCCGTTTTGTTGTGGAGTGTTATAGTATAGCATACCTGATTTTAATCGCTTTCGATTTGAGGAACTTTTCTAACCCTTTTATTTTTAAATTCCCTACTATTGTTACACTGAACGCACATCACTGTATGACCTAGTATGTTTCCTTCTGCTAAAAATTCCTTCAATTTTTTAAAGAATTCATCCTTTGTTTTACTAAAATATAGTTTTCGAAAAGTCATTTTTGAATACAATAAAATATTTAACACCACTTTACGACTTTGTATATATGATGTGTCGCTCCAATGTCCACAAACCAAGCCTCTTATTCTCCAATATAAAGACTTCTGATATTCGTTAAAAAAGTTGCTTCTTTGCTTGAATTATTTTGAGCAAAAACAGGCTTACTTAGATGGTTTGCCATCAGCAAGCAAAAAACGACATTTCTGAACTGTGTGACTTTTTTTTTATCAAATACTGGCAAAAAAATGAGGATTTATAAAATATAAATTTTCTTATTCCTAATAGGCTTATTAAATTGAGATTTAGTCTTTAGTCTTCTGAACAACTATTGACCAGCTTGCTCTCAAATGTACACAATTTTTTAAAGATTGCCTAAACTTCTGTTTTGTTCATTTATGAGTCTCCATTCAAACTATTGGTATTTTAAAATTTTGTATATCAGTAAAACATCTTTGTTTTTGACAGATTGTTTATCGATTTCTCCCCTCAACCAGTTCCATGAATCCAATAGCTGATGTATGTACTTCATCAGAAAGCCTAAAACAAAAAACCTTGATGGCTCTGGAGATGATAAAAAATTAAGTCACAGTTTTTAATACTGAAAACTATTTTTACTATTGGCTAAAATTTAAAAAAATCAGAGTTAAACCAAGGCTTGTTTACTTTCACAGTTTACAGCACATTTCTTTTGATCTCTGAATTTAATTGTTAAGCTGAATATTATAATTTTATAAATTGACATTTTTCTCCATATAAACCTAATCATAAAATTAAGGTCAAAATACCAGATATAAAAGAATTAGAAAAATTCTAACATATAGAAATATGAAGATATATGGGTTCGATGTCAATATTTGAAGGTTATCACATTTTCCTTTATTAAATTATTATTATACAATGTAACTAGTATATACGAGTTATATGTTTCTCAATGCTAAGC
Organism: Acanthosoma haemorrhoidale; assembly: GCA_930367205.1. NCBI lineage: Eukaryota > Metazoa > Arthropoda > Insecta > Hemiptera > Acanthosomatidae > Acanthosoma > Acanthosoma haemorrhoidale. The sequence goes on from OV884009.1 coordinate 93,589,240, forward strand.
GTATTACAAAAATCACATTATACAGGTCCTGTCAATTATTACATACAGTATAATACATGACTTGGATTCTTCATTATTGATTTTTCTTGGTACTTTTGTTGCACTAAAATAGTTTACTGCTCAAAAGGGATCAACATATTTATAAAATGCAGTTTATCCAATTTTTATTGACCCTAAAAAAGTAATTTACAAGTTGCTACTAAATATACAAACACATGTGTGGATTATTGTTTATAACTTTCACTGGGTTAATTAGAAAGTTAGGAATTTTTAATTGTTTTGCTCAATTGCATCACCATTGCTAGTTCCTAATTGGAGTGTAATATTTGTCTAGATTGAGATGCTCCACTGAAGTTTTTTTCAGATTATGTAATGTTAATATATATTTCTGAATTTTGCGAAGTGCGAGCATATAAAACTGTGAATTTCAAATTTTCAACCAACTTAGATCCAACTCCAGTTATCTTTTTTCCCCCATTTAATAGGATATTAAATAAAAAAAATCACGATTTCACAAAAACAATTTTGGTGATTTCTATAATTTAATGATACCAGGTGAGTTTCTCCATATGACTAATGCTGCTTCCACACCTCCTTTTTTTTTTTGACTTCAACAATTTCTTTACTTGGTTAACTGCAGACTTGCCTACTTCTTTGGTATAATGTCCCCTTTCCATTGGACTGATAATGGTGCAACAATGTAATACGTTTTCAATGTAAAATTCCACTCTCCAATGAATAATATAAACTCTGAGGAGCAGTAGTTAGTGCCTTTATCGGAATATACCACCTGCGTTACACCAAATTTTGCATAAATATGTTATAGTGCTGATATAGTACTCTTAGATGACACATCAGATAGTCTTTTAAATTCAAAGAAGTATGAAATATAATCTACCACCGCCAAAAATGTATATTTATCGAATTCCAATATATCTGTCACTACTTCCATCCATGAGCCTTTGGGAGTTTTCCTTAATTGCAGCGTCTCCTCCTGGTTTCCTTTTATATCAAGATCTTCACAAATATTATGTTGTTATGTATGTATATGAATCCAAAAGACTTTTGACCTCACATACCTTTACAGGCCTCAAACCCTTGGGACCCTTAATGATTTTTTCCCAAAATTAGACCTCTCATTTTTTCAGGAACAGGTGTATATGTTGATTCTTTAAAATGATCCCATCAAAGATAATCAATTGTTTTATAACTTTCCACCAATTCTTCATAAATTCTGGTATCTTTTTCTGTTCATTAGGCCATTCTCTATGAAAAAATCTCAATCTCACGCCAACTTCCTCTTCATCCAATCCCTTCCTAATTTCATGTAACATGGTTGTACTAATTCTTATATCTGTTAGGCCATTAGTTGTCTATTATCCACTTCTATTACTTGGGCCACCATAATATCTCTCTCTTCCACATCCATAGAAGGAAGTCTGGACACAGCATCAGCTATGTTTACATTGACCCCTCTAACAAAATTTACCACGACACCATATCCAATGAGCTGAAGCAACATTCTCTGTATTCACTTGGGTGCGCTACCTAAACTCTTTTTACAAATTACTTCTAAAAGCTTGTGATCGGATTGAATATAAATTGTTTATCCAAACACATATTTCTCAATTCTTTTGGCACCGAAGGCAATTGTCATGGTTTCCTTCTCTATCTGAGCGTTACATACTCTGTGTCATTTGGGCTTTACTACAAATACCATGTTTGTAATCCATTTAGTTGGCTGTTCCACTTTAGATATCACATTTAATTTTTTTAGTCTCTGTATCACTTGTTTCATTTTTTTTTCTCATTCCGACAGGTAATCTTCTGGGTGACTCACATACTTGAACTGAATCTTTGTGAACCTCCAACATTAAAGTAGATATGTCCTAAATTTCATTTCCCACAAATATTTGCAGTAAATCTTCAATATCTATCTTATTAATTAAAACCTTCTTCACTGAAGTGGACAATCCAATTTTTAGAGAAGGATTTAATCGCAATATAATTATTTTTTGCTGAGTTACTACAACTTGCCTTTATATGGGTTAGTGTTCACTTCCTTTTCTAAGACACACTCACTATTAACCACCTCCTTCTAACAATTGCCACATATTAATACTTGACTAGACTTACTCTTCTTTGAATCTAGATTCAATTTAAATATGCCCTTCCAACCTATTATATTGCATGTTGCACCAGTATATATTTGTTGAACTCACTCCTACCTGGTCCTAAGCATCAGGTTCTCAACCTCCTTGATCAGCTGAGGACACTCAGTGGCTCCAGCCTGGTTCCTAGTCTCCTCGGGAATTCCAACTCTCATGGAATTTTCACAACGCAAATTTCTTCTTAATGCTTTCATTCGTATGAGTGCATTGTTCCATCCAGCTGGCCTAAGCACCCGTACAGTTCAACATTTCATGGTTTGAGCACATATTTGTCATAGAAATTAAGAATAAGTTAAATTGAACTATATAATAGGTGATGTTATTTTCAAATTGTACAAAAGTTTATTACTATCAAAAGCTATTGGGAGTAAAGTCAAATCCAGAGATTCTGAAAATTCATACTCATGGCAATGCCATAGTTAGTGGGATGATTAGAGGTATAACTGCAGACCTCTCCATTAGTCTTAAGGCAGGAAAAAAAATTGACTGGCTATCAAAGTTATTACATACTTTATTTTGCTTAATAAGGTTTAACTGTCCACCGACTAGGCCCTTTTTGCCCGCCCCCTGTATTATACCCATGCTTAGCTACTATTCGTACTGAAATATACCTGTCCTCCCAACCCAAGTGAAAAATTTACCTCCAATTAATAAAGTTGAGTTCTTCTGTTGAAACATATAAAAAAAAATGTTTCTTGGATTTATAATTTACAATCATTGACATACTTATCAGTGTCACATTGTCTGAAAATTATAAGTGTTTACGCCGAGTTATCTGTAAAGAATTAAAGTCCTTTAAGTGTTATCTCAAGCTCAGCTGGGTTCTATGGGTACAAAAATGAACTGAATAAAAACACTATGCTGGACTTAGAAGTAAACAAAGAAATAAAAAGTAAACGACGAATTTATGGCAAATCACAATATACTTTAATAAAAAAAAATAAAATGAAATAATATGATAATAGACGTAAACCTCTAGCAATGAAATTAAAATTTAGCTTGGTAATTATTCCTTTAATTCTGAAATTGTAATTTCTGTCATCATAAATAAATATATTTTGTGTTTTATTAGAAGATGAATTGAATGAACGATTGATCTGACTGTTCTTGGTCAAGTGACAATGCTTTATAAAAAAAGTCCACGAATCTCTTTTCTCATTAAGTCATATTTAATGCAATCAATATCATGTAATTTAGCACATCTCTTTACCTCTGTGACAGTTTTTGTAAATTTGTTAAAAGTATCATTCAGTTGTGATATTTGTGATTTAAACGGGAAAGGTGTTTCGAATTTGCATTTGCAGTATAGACTAACTTATTCGTTTTTTTTATATTGTCCATTACCTTATCCAATTCATCCGGTAGAGTACTCAAAATTTCCTCATTGTTTGGTTTATGAGCCATATTTAGGTTTAAACGACATAAAAAAAGTTAAAGTAGAAAAGACTTAAAATCAAAATATGATAAGTTTCCAAATCCTAAGGCAAGCTAAAACATTTATTTTACAACAAAATCAAACGTAAACATTACATAAATTATCAAAATAATTTTTATCAATGCTATAAAATATATGTAAAAACACCGCAAGTGATAAAATGAATTAGTATTAAAATGTATTGTGCTTCGGCCAGTAAGACCAACAATATGTTTAAACTGAATTATCCGTAAAGAATCAAAATACTTTAAGTGATAACTCAAACTGAGGTGGGTTCTATGGCACAAAAATGAACTGATAAAAAAGTATAACGGACGTAAAATAAACAGTAAACGATAAATTTATCCCAAATCACGATAAACTTTATTAAAAAAAAAAAAAAGATGAAATACAATGGAAGTGCAGTTAGTTTTAAAATCAGGAAATAAAAATATTTGTATATTTAAATGTAAGTTATGAAATGTATTTATTTTATTTCTTAACAGCAATATTATTTTTGGTTTTATCAAAAAATAAAAAAAATAGTTTGAAAAACTATAAATTTGAAGCAGTATAATTAGAAATAAAATAAAATTTACTATTCCGAGTATTTGTTAAAAAAAAAATACATTGAAATAATAATAAAATAGAGGTAAACATCTAAGAATGAAATTAAAATTTAGCTAGGTAATTACTCCTTTAATACTGAAATCATGATTACTGTCATTATAAATAGCCGCAATGATTTAAACGTAAATAAGGAGTAAATAATGTTGAGAGAATAAAGGAATACAAGTTTATATTCACATTGTTGTCGGCCATTAGAGGAGTGTTGAAATACTGCAGGATGGCATTGTCAACGGAAAGGTGCGAAAGAGTCAAGAAAAAAATTTAGGTCGTCCAAGTTGACACTAATAAGTTGGTAGGTTGGCCTATTTACTTGTTACCAAGTAGATCTGGTGATTTCAAGTTCCAAGGTGAACGGGCCATATAGTTAAAACTTCCCTCGGCCCCTAAGCTCCATTTGTGGGCCCAGAGCTCACTCTACCTTATTTACTGCTTCAAATTTATAGTTTTTCAAACTATTTTTTTTATTTTTTGATAAAACCAAAAATAATATTGCTGTTAAGAAATAAAATAAATACATTTCATAACTTACATTTAAAGTTTTAATCTTAAATATATGTCCATTTATAAAATATTTACATTATTTTTTGTTTTCAAATTTTCCCTGGCCTAACAATAAGAAAGCAATAACAATAATAATAAGATGTTTTTTCACTAGCAACAATAAAAAAATCGAGAAAATATTAAATAAGATATTAATAATTAGAAACAATGAATATTAATATTATCTCTTTGAATCTTAGAGCATATGTCTGAAATGTTATCATACTCTTCTCTTAATGCTTGGCTATAGTCTAACAGAGAACAAATACTTTCTGCTAACAAATCACTATCTCCAACCTAGAACACAAATTACTTCAATAAATATAAATAATATGGAGTGTGGTATAACAAAATTAAAGAAAAAAAGCTGGTCGAAACAGTAATTTTTTGGTAACTAAACGACCATGGATTTTAAAAATAATTGTATGCAGTAAGTAAATGGTGAAATAAAGCACCAAGAATATTAAACAACGATGTAATATACTATTTAGTTTTATTATAAGAGTGACAAATTAATATACTTATTGCAATGCATACATAACCACCAAGCTACTTTATCTCTAAACCTTTCCTAAGTGCTGAAGACATTAATTTTTCACGATTTAACAATAAAATGTACAAAATATTTTATTTTATCAAGTGGTAAATTTGATAGATTCTTTTTAATTAAAAAGAAAAAGAACATACTACATTTATATGCTGTTTGTCTTTTTAATTTTTTATACTATCAATTAGTTATATAACAATCAAAAGTTTGTTAGTAACTGATTGTATATGTGGTGAATTCTCTCAAGTGATGAAGACGGGAGAAAAGAATCACTTCCAGTCGATGTACTTTTCACTGTACCATCACCCTTAGCTCGGGAGCCAGTGTTCCTCTTCACTGTCTAGGAGAGAAGGTTCCTTCCTCTTTTCCATAAGTGAAACTGTGTTTGACCATTCCTTAATGTTTTATATAACTGCTTTTAAAGAATGAACCATCTGAATACAGAGTACCTCTAGTATTTTATATTTCTTAGGCTAATAACAGGTAAACCCACAGTTTGGTATTTTGTACAAAACAAACCAATAAGTGCATAGGCACAAGGTTAGTTACTTAGGCAGTTCAGAATGCACCTTTGGCCCTTCATTTTAAAAAAAAAACACCTACACTGATTTCTGTAAAGAAGCCACCAATGTCAATTATTTGTTAGTTATTTAGAAAGTTAATAATTCAACTATTTTTACTATACATATTGAAAAATAATAAATGTTACATATCATTACAATATATACATTAATATTTAAGAATATGGTGATGGTTAGTTAATAATAAGAAACTTTAATATATTTGTGAAATATTGTGTATATTTATATAATTATTCTGGCTTCATTTTTGTTTTCTAAGTTGTTTGTTCTTTATTAAAAAAAAATTAACATTTTAGTTGAAATTAACTCTATATACGATTTGTAAATACATCTCTGAATGATTGACCTCCCTTTGGAATTCGATGAAGATTTCTAGACCATAGTTTTAAATGGAATCATGGCCCAATATCCATGACTGTGAGACATAGAAAAAATTGCTGACAATATTAGGGAAACTTCATACCTTTGTAACTCACTGCCTGTGGTGTCAACTAGGAGTTTGATGAGCTAGTTCATAGTCAAAGTAGTAGGTAGTTAGCAAACTAATGAGATACGTAAATTGTAAAATAAAAAGTCACGTATGAGAATTTAATTTATTGAGTTAAAATTATTTCAATAACAGCTTCAATGACTCTTGCTATTATAGTTCAAGGGTTACTGGTTTCAAAAAGAAATAACAAAACCCTAAAAAGGACTGAATAGTACTGACAGGAGTAGGCCCTGTGAAAATCTATACAGACATCACTACTTCGGTGTTGGTTGATGCCCTTAAGATGGATGAAATGTCAAATCTACCAAGCAGGCAAGGAGATTTAGTCATTTTTCCCCCCTTCTGAAAAAGCAGCTTTAATTGGGAACACTTTGATGTGGCTGTGTCAATTGGTGCAAGAGACAACTGGAAAGACGTCTGGTCATGGTTGAGGCCCCATGTCACTGCTGTGACACAGGATATAAGTCAAATTTGTACAAGTACCTTCAGGACTTTTTGACATCACCAAATCCTTATTTATGTAAATATATACATCAAAGATAAATAAAATCAAGAACGCATATTTTTTATTCATTAGTCTCGACATAATAAGTGCTTTTATTATTATTACCTTTATAAGGAGAGATTTTAGGAAAAATAAGTAAATAATGATAATTTTTGTTTAATTATCTAAATATATAAAAAAAATTGTCAAATTTTAATAAAGAAAAATCATAAATGAGATTAACTGGCATGCTTACTTTATGTATGTGTTTAATTCAAGGCCCCCCAATACATAGAAGTTGGGGGTCAGACATATGACAGTGACAGGTTGGAACTTTTCAGGTAACTTCTATGTAAACCTCAAACCTTAAGTGTCAATGCACACTGAGACGACGTCTTGCCACTTACCTCTGTGCTCCTCTAAACTTGAAAGAAATTAACCAATAATTTTTGTTTGTTTGCTGTTGGACACCATAGAAAATCACAGCAATATCAAGAACCTGTAAACAGCCTCAAAAATCTTCAACTGACTGAATGGTTGTCAGTGTGTAACAATAAGGCACTGCCAATGGGCTATCCAAAAAGATTACCACATGTGGAGCAACACACACTGCCTAGAAAAATTTTATGAAATTTTTGTTGCTCTCATTAACACACTCAATGGAATGATCCATTGAAATCAGTGATGCGGTAGCAGACACGAGAAAAAATAGTCATACTCTAGATAATCAATCAGCTGTCACTCTGTTGCAAGTAAGCTCAAATAAAATTGGGAGGGTTCTTTTTTCCTGAATCTAGCATAATACTGAAGAAAAACCAACTCTTGCAATTTGAAATTTATGATAATTCTTTGCTCTTATTAGTAAACTTGCATTTTTGTAGCAAATAATTATGGAATGAGCCACTATATTTCTTGTGATTTCAAGTATCTTAACTCAGATATAACAACAATTGATATTCATGCCGGAATTTTGTTTTAAGGTGTAGTTTCATCAAATTTATAATTCAAATTGGGATGTACACACCAAATCCAAGTTAAAAGCTACAAATGAAGTCATAGAACCAACTTCTAGAATTTTTTGCCATCTCGAAACCCCTTTTTGAAAGCTGACAATATCATTTTTAGGGCCCACATTATTTCTAAAGGCTTGAGATTGGATTGAATATGAATTGTTTTTCCAAACACATATTTCTCAAATCTTTTGAAGCCAAAGACAATTTTCAGAGTTTCCTTTTCTATCAGAGCATATTTTTTTTCACAGGTGGGCAGTGCCCTTGATCTGTAAGCCACTAGATGTTCTTCCTGTATCAACGCACCCACACAATATCCACTTGCATCTACTGGAATCTCAACTTTTTTTGACGCATCAAGCTATTGTAATATTGGAGCCACTTGCAACTCACATTTTCTTGCGTTTAACACCATTTGCTAAATGATTCTTGCAAACGGGAAGCTATACTAGATAAATCTGCAACAAACAAATTTTGCCATGTAGTTGACTAGTCATAAGAAGGAGCTATCTGGGCCTCGCCCTCCGGTCTTCCCATGTCTTCTATCACTTTAACCTTCCTTGGATCTGGCATGATAACTTTATTTGTAAATAGGGGTCCCATATATTCTATTTCTTTTTTTCTTATTTTGCATTTCTCCTTATTTAACTTCAAATTTCTCTGTTCTGCTCTCTTTAATACTTTCCCTAATTTTTTATCATGGTCTCCTAGCTTCCTCCATTGTATCTTCTTTATCAAGCACTACGATATCATCAGCAATGGCAATAACACCTCTATGTCCTCCATAGTTTGAAACGTTTTTCTTTGGAATTCTTCAGTGCTACAGACAAAACAAATTGGGAATGTTTAAACCAATATTTCCCATAAGGTGTCTGAAAAGTGGTCCATTCTTGAGAATCTGGATATAAATTCATTTGATGGAATCCATTTTTGCATTGAGCATACTGCAAATTGTTGCTTTGGATAACAGAGGATTGATCCCTTCTACTGTTGGTGTGATAAAACAGTTCTATGTTAAAGTTTCATTTAATTTGATTGGATTTGATTGATAATTTGGTGTGATTCATACTCTGTTTCATTTAACCGTTACAACAAATATCATGTCTGTGGTCCATTTAATTGGATGTTCCACTTAATATAACACATTAAATTTTTCTGATCTCTGTATCTCTAGTTTAATTTTTTTTCTCACTCTGACAGGTAATCTCCTGGGTGATTTACATACTGGAAATGCATTTTTCGAACCTTCAACTTTATCAGCACTTCAATTTGTAAGACACACTCACTATCAACCACCTCCTTCTCTCTATTATCACTTGTTAATACTTGACTATACTCACTCACCTTTGAAACTAGATTAAATTTAAATATGTCCTTCCAACCTATAACATTGCACTTCCCAACAGTATCTATTTGAACTTGAAGAATCTAACAGTTAACTTTCAACAATTTTTGTGCTCTTCTTGAAGTTGCAATACTAAGAACACTGTCACTATTTCACTTGCGCTATCTGACTCCTCTTATAATTTTTTTAACATACATTTTACAAATTTTTTTAAACTAAGTGGATGTTTAGAATTTAATCACTTTTTAGCATAGTGTCTCTGTAACTCGCTATTCTTTCGTAAATGGGTATTTTCTCCACAGTATCTGCAGGTTCCCATGTTACCTCCCATTCTGGTAATGAACATTTTTTTTCAATTTATCTGCCTCAAATTTATTGACAATCTCATCTTGGAATTTAGATTCAATTTTCATTTTTCCCCATTTGTTTTTCTGTTTCCTGAACTGCCACCACATCATTGAATACTTTCTGAAGAATCAAATCCCTATGTCTTAACATTATTTTCCTAAAATCATTATCTGTTACTCCTACTACAAACTGATCCCTTATCATATCATCTTATAAAACTTTGAACTTGCATCTCATAGCTCTTTCTTTTAAGATTAGAATAAACTTACTATAATCCATTTGTTCATCTTCTACAGTTGAAAAAAAAACATATACCTTTCATACATGTTTTTCGTTGAGTGTAATCACCTCATCTGATTGCTAAATTATCTTGTCTACTGAAGTCCCTTCATCTGCACCTATTTGTCATAACAATCGTATAACGTCCAATCCGAGAACTGTTTTAACAATTGCTGCTCTTTCCTTATCCTCCTTGTTGAGATCAGTCCCCAATTCATAATTGTTTCAAGTTTGTTTCCACAATAATTACCTCGTTTTCTTCTATTTTTTCTTCTGACACCATGTTGTTTTATTCAAATTCACTCCTAATACATAACTTATTGATTATTACTAAACCACATAACAATACAAGTGTGTAAACATGCGGACACTGATTATGTCAACCCACCGATAACCTCTCCTTTTTGTTAGTGATCAGTTTTGGCCAAGGAGGTGGGAAGTCTAATGAAGAGGACAACCTAATAGGAAACGATTGGTGCCAGGGAGGGGATTGCCTAGAGGCTTGGCCTCGCCCCTTCAGAACCAGTTTAAATGGGTAGTGGGCGTGATCTATCAGTTGTGTAATTGCTTTAATTATTACTGATGGTTTTATCATGATTTCTACTTAACCATTTGAAAGTTTTATAAGATAACACACTTGAGGTTATAAAAGCTGCAGGTCTGATTAAATAATATATTTTTACAAATATGCTTTAAACAACATCTTTTACAAAATCTTACTTTACAATAATTATTTACATTTAAATTCTTTTTTCAAAGAGTTGGAAGATGGGGTAGATCTCTGGATCGTGACTTTCTTAAGTACCTGTAAACAAAAAGTGTTAGTACGTTTACTTTTAATGAGTAATTATATTATGTCTGTTGGCCGGAGGTAAAGGGTAATGTCTTTTCAAAATATGGATTTTGTTGCCATCTTACTCAAATGGTTTTTCTCTATTAAGCTGTATATCTCAATAGAGCTGTTCAATTTTATTATACATATAAAAAAACTTCATTATGATAAAATTACAATCTGCCTTATTGGACAATAAGTAATTGTGATAAATGCTCTCATTCATGCAATATTTACAAACAGCCCAGAGACATCCCAAACCCACATAGTTGTCACCTCCCTCGCATGTGAAAGAGGAAGCGGAGTCTTGGGAAGTCCTTCACGCTCCTCCATCAACTGCATCACTGGATAAGAGCCAGTGGGGGCTGACCAAGAGCGTGAGAGCCACAGACGCTCAGGGCATGATTGAAGAAACTGGCTATTGCCAGGACTCCCACTGTCACGTATTTATAGCAGGTCACGAGGCCACTGCCGTTTTAGTCTCCGAGGAGTATTAAAGGAATGAGTGGCATAGTGTAATGACTGTGCTGGGGGATTAGGGTGGTTGGATTGGTTACTATGGAATTTTATGTACTTGGAAGGGATGAGTTCAAGAATGTAGGGTATATATATATATAGATCATTCTGAATGGTTTTGTTGCTGACGTAATAAGGGTCATTCATTATTGTTCTCAGCACTTTTGATTGAAAGGATTGGATACGCATAATGTTCGACTGTTTGGAAAAAATTAATATTCTTTATTTCGCTCCTGAATAGATAAAAGTTCCAAAATATGTAGTTGAAATTACGGGACATGTCCAGGAAATCACTAAAGCAATTTCTGGATAAAATATGTCATGGTTTCTCTGATTACACTTCTTGTTAATGGCTCAACGGAAAACATTGGTGATCGCCTTTACTCCTATGAAACTAGGACTGCATTGGCAACAATGCTGGATGCCAGATGGAAAAAAGTGGCTTCCAATCAAGCAACAATCCTGATAGTGCTTAAGTGTTGCTCCAAAGAGCTGTACCTTTTTTATTTCCTCCAGAAAATCACCCCAGCACAACAAATCAAGAAGACTTGCGAGGGAAACAAACATAAAAAGCTTTTGGGTTTTCTTCATCGGATAATAAAATGGGAGGAACTTACCACGAACTGAAACAGATGACGCAGTGATCATTCAACGATATTTGGAAGAAGAAATACACTCTAATGATATAGACTTGTTTAAATTTAGGAAGGATGAAGAAATGCAAGAAAATTTCTTACCCCCACACAAGGTTGCAAAAAATATCTTTGCGTACTAGGGTGTTTAGTGACATCAGAACCTGTGTTCTCCAGTGTAGGAAAAATCATTACTCAACAACGAAGCTATCTGAGCCCAAGGAGGGAGAAAATGCTTGATTTTTGTCACCCAACATGTGGGCAAAACAAAAGAGATGGTAGATAGTCCTTTTTTTAATCAAAGTTTAATAATTATTATTACTAGGTGCCTACTTGCTTGAAACATATTTTTCTTCATAAAAATTGCAAGTTAAACCTTTTAAATAATTAAAATGTTAAAAATTGGGTTCTTACTATTTGTATTTAGTTATTGCCGTAGTCTCTCAATAAAGTGTTGTTTTTTTTCACTAACGCGTCAAGCATTTCTGATGAATTTTGCTTTCAACAAGTTTATTTTTTTTTAATAAAATTGAATTTTGCTTTAATTTCTCCATATAACAAATACTGAAAAATAATTGTAAAGTATTACTCTTTGAAATAGGAATTACAAGCTATCATTCAGACCTTATTACCTTCTAAAACTGTGCTTTAAACAGTTCTCATTCAATTATACTTGTTTATTATTATAACAAGACCTCTCCAGCCTTTCAGGTATATTTGTAATCATTTTATATATATTGTTTTAATTCTTCTGAATGCACGGGGATTGTTATAAATTGATCTTTAGCTACATGTTATTTTTATTTTATTTGGTTAGCCCAACTTCCATACACAGGGTCTTTGGAGCATACAGTAATATATTTAACTTTGATTTTAGAATAAAAAACTTTTTGAAAACTTCACATATTCGCCGTGCCATATTCATAATCTGCCTAAAATATTTTCTGCTGTGTTTATGAAGTGGTTTTGACTGTTTGGAGTGCCTTTGTTATTACGAACTGATTTTTTTATTAAGTAATATTTTTCTTCCCATTCCCATTGATCCAGTTTTCTATTGACACTGGTGTCTTGTTCTATTTTGGCTATTGAATGGTTCTCATTTGTTCTAGCTATCTGTGCAATGGCTTGATCAGCTTTCTCATCCCCTTTGTTGCTGCAGTGAGAAGGAGTCCAGGTAGATTATTTTTATTACATGCAGTTTGATTAAAGAAGAACTGAAAATTTCTTTGAAGTAAATGTCCAATGATAAGATCATTTTTTCATTTTTTTTTTTTTTTGCATTATTAAAAATATAAATACAAAAGAAGGTAATAATATATGCAACAATGAAAAATGAAGGAAAAGCCATTGAATCTGTAGTTTTGAAATCGTACCATAAGTCACTTTTGAAAATATAATATAAATATAATATAAAATAAAATATCACTCATATGAAACAAAGAAATTATGCCGAGTTCATTACCAAATGTACTTGATTCAAATTGGATGTGATTATTAGAATCACAAGCTTCTAATTAATTATAAATTCATTTAAACATTTGATATTATTAGTTCTCCTATCACTAAAATATGCGTAACATTAAAAACTATTTAAATTAAAAGTTCAAAAGCTAAGAACATTCATATCATAAAACGGTAACCAAATATACTCTTGTTGATAAAACACCTCATCAATTGTGTTAGTTCAAATATAATTTTTTTTTTTTTTTAAATGATTGTTAATTGTAGCAAACAAAAATGTATAGAAATTCATTTTTCCCAAAAGAATTTTTTTTCAATTTTTTCATTCATTCAACAACTGATAAAATAAGGAAATTGTTATTTGTTACCTATTCATGTATAATTATCAAATTATTGTTTTTAAATGTGTACTAAAAAAATGTTAACGCTTAGCTACCACATTCTATTTTAATCATGAGATAGCTATTTGATTGATTCAGCTATTTGATTTTTAGTTTTTAAAAAAATATTTATTTTCAGGGCAATATTTTTAAAAATAACATTTCTGCACATTACGTGTTTGATAAAAATTAACTCCGTACCATTAAAGACCAATATGTATATACTTATCTCGTAATTTGAGGTTAATTTAAGGTTTTAAGGTTAATTGGACTTATCCACTTATTCCCCCCAGCCATAGATAAACTCCAAGAATATATAAATAGTTGTCTTATTGTTTCTATTTCAGTTTTAAACTTTTATTAAGAACTTAGAAACCCAAAGCTGTGCAGTTTGCTTTACAATGTGAACAGTTTCCTTTATTAATTATTAGCCAGCCAATTTTCCCTAACCATGAGTAAAAGTATAGTTTTCTCATTTATGTGCCTAACCTTTTATAGATTTTTTGTTTAAACAAAACTATTTATTATGTATCCAAGTCATGTTATTAAATTCCAACCAATCATCAAAACAAATAGGATTAATAAGTATATTTCAAGACCCCGTTCATGATATTTTTTTTGCTTTTATTTGATTAATATGTTAGGAAGGCAAGAAGTTGCAGAAATCAAACATTAAATAAAACTAGACAGTCTTGACTTTAATTTTTAGCAAATTTGAAAAGCAATGTTGGGAACTTTTTTGAAAATTATAGTAATATTCCAGAAAATTATAATTCATGGAATTTTTTTTTTCCGTTGAAGCTTTAATTTCATGTATTATCATTATTGTTTTTAAAGTATCAATATTATATGATTAATTTAAGAGTGTAAATATTACGTGATAAAACATTGATTTTTCTTACAATATTTTTGAGCGAAGAATTAATAATTAAACTTTGATTTTTTTTTTAATGAACACAGATAGAATATGTAGTTTGGGAGAAAGGAATTTTGATAGGTGATGTACAAGTACAAGACACCATAGTAAAAGATAATTAAAATTCGTGATTTATTTTTTTTAGCGATATCCAGTTTTTTCAGCCACTCATACCACTATGCTCCGCCTGCTTGGTTTCTATCTTTCCACTAGATGAAATAGTCTAAGACTGATAATTGATGTTGAGCTGAGAGTCTTCTCTTATTGAAAGAACTGACTTCGAATTGTTGTGTTTTGTTGAATGTACTCCCTTGAAATATAGGAAAACTGTTCACTCCTATTAGAAGCCACCCACTTCTAATTATGGATGTGAAATAAATTCAATTTATATAATTGAAGGGATTTGAACTCAGAATATTAACATCAAGCTGCTAAGCAATAAGGCATTCTAGTCTAGTCTTAGAGGCCCCTTATTAGGCTCTAAGAAACCGCATTTAAAGTACACGTAGGTAAAGAGCAGTTTTAGCTGCTCTAGGTTTGTAGATATCAAGTAGCATAATGACAATATATATGTGTATCGCAAAGGAAATAGAGGCTCAAGTCGCCACTTTTTTTTCAATAGTAAATATTTGTCGATCAAGGGTTATTTATTATCTTATTAATTACTGCTTCTTGATTGACTCCCTATGTCTTATTACACTTATTAACGTTCACATTTGAAACCAGTTTTTCTAGCCTTGTTGATTGGTATTATTGTATTGTAATATAAATAGTAATGAACTGTTTAATGACAATATTTGTTTTCTGTTGGATTACTTTTATATTTTATCACCAACTGACCATTAAATGAAACTAACATGAAAAATATCATCTCTCTTTTCAAATCCAACAAAGAGCTTGAATGTTATTTTAAAAAGAGTTTTAATGACTTTGTGTAACGTTGACTTATAACATTCTAACCAATCATCGAAACAGTATATATAAATATAGCTCACATAACAGTTTTAGATAAATATTATCTACCATATAAAACATTATTGTTTTTTGAATTTTAGGTGTTGAAAGATATAAATGTATTTATATTATATCCTATTTACTTGTTATTTTCAAGATAATTTTTAGGTTACCGATAAATTACATTATTAGTATAATTGTATTACAAGTTGAAATTTAGTATTTTGTATTCAATTTTAAGAAGTATGTATTAATTACATTTCTGAATTATGTTAGATAATAACTCATGTAAAATTAGATATTCTTTTTCATGTTTTATTTCTGCAGTAGGTGAAGGATCACCCCAATTCTTTGGGTGCATTTGACGGATCCCTGGGCTATTTTTATATGTCTATATTGTAAATAACGAATAAATTAGAGAGTAAATGTGTAAATACTGTATAAATTAGATCAACTATCTATTGTCCTTTTAGGGCAGGATACTGAATCCTGGACCCATCAGGCAGCGGGTCCGAATCAGTAGACAGCCGGGGCGACCCGAATGTCGGTGTGCAATCAGTCACATACTGGACTACGGGAGCAAGGCTCTAAGCCAACCTTGCAATTGAGGTAGGATTCGTAGTGGTCGTGGTTTAAAAACAGGCAGCTAGAAGGTCATCCTGACTAGTGAGCCGAGTGGAAGGGCTCCACTATAAAAAACTCGCCTAATGCTGATAAATATCAGAAGTGCCCCTGCTAGAGGGTGCGGCCAACCAAGCTATGTAGAGTGCCTTTCTCTATAAAAACTGGTAGTGGATAATTTTCAGGTCGAAATATCCACGCGTCTGGTTGCCCGTAGGCAACTGCCCTTCAATGGGTCAAGCGAGGAGTGCCCAGCGGGCACCTCTGCGCGACGTCTGTCATGCAGGGAAACCTTTCTTGTAAAACTATCCCCAGTGCTTGCACTGGGGCGACCGGGTAGTCCTTTCAGGGCAGGAACGATCGTTAAAAATCCTTAAGTACCGGATGGGAACAGGCCTCTTGGGATGTATGTCCTTTTAGGGCAGATTGTGATTATATTTAATAAAAATTTAATTTTTTATAATTAAAGTTTAATTTTAATAACAAATTTAAAAAACGGTATGTTTTATTTCATAATTTTTAACTTGTAATGAATCCCCAAGAGTCCATTTGTATAGCAGTCACCCTGTTAACAAAATAAATAACTAAAAAAGTTAACATAACAATAATTTGAAACATAGTTTTAACTTGCTTATGAAAAATATTCAGTATAGCACAATCAAATCCAAATGTTCAGTATTGGTGAAAATCTTAAAAAAAGTTATTTTTAAAGTGGTTTGTATATTATTGATACAGGTTGTGTTATTTTTTAGTAAAGATAACAAAAGGAACAAATGTTGCAGTCCACACTTTTAATTCTGTTGTGAAAACATTCTTAACTAAAGAAGTCATGAATTATAATGTACATACCAGGTAGTAAAAATACAAAATAAATTATCCCATATTAACAGTTCGGTTGCTCTTAGTAGTCGGTGTGAAATCCAGCTGCAGAGGAGCAGTACAACATTACCGAAACACCTGGCTTATCGTTGCAGATGTCTTAATTTATAGTGTAGTTTAATTGTGTATTGCCACTTTGGAAATGTATGCAGAAAATAATTTGGATGGCAGAGGATATTAAACACAATTGTTGTTATTAGATTTGGTGCTATCTTTATCTATTCAAGACTACCTGCACTGATATTATGTACCAAAGAATATCTAACACTTCCCAAAAGTACTCTAGTGGTAAATTAATTTATTATTTATTTAATTAACATGACAATTGGTTCAATCTGTTTTACATCATGGATATCGTGGGAGGATGAAAGAAAAAAAAACTTCTCGCCAGGAAGAAGCTAAAAACCTATAATTTTGGTGATACTGACATCAAAATAAATTAATTACACAAAAAAAGTAAAGTTTGTTAAAAACATAATTCAAAGCATGCTGATTACTTTATAGTTAGAATACAATAGGAAGTAGGAAAAAGTATAGGGAAAAACTGTTGAGTTTTGGTAACTTTCATAATTTCTGTAGTCCTAGCTTAGAAGCTATTTAAGATTTTTTCTTTCACTGTTAATGACGCTGGTTGGTCTTTTGCATGTTTGTTGATCTGAAACCTGATTTAATATCTCATAGACAGGAAGGTTTTATTTTATTGACTTCAAAACCAGGGATTATCAGCCAACTTCATCAGGGTTTTTAGAAATTGATATAATTGTAAAAAAATGTGGGAGGAGTTCCTTTTTATTTACATCTCGGTCTATTTGCCATCATTACTTGTTTCAGTTAGCATTCATTATTCTTCAGCTTTTGATAGATATGAGAGAGGTTGAAACTTATTTAAGTTTACGACCATGAGGGTAAAATCTAAATTATTTTTATTATAATTGAAGAAAATTCAAGGTGAAATCTTAGTAGTTGCTCGTTATGTGGATGATTTTTTTATAACTATGTAAAAGTAAGCTAATTGGAGAAAGCTTAAAGGACAAATACCAACCAAAAGACTTAGGTGAATTAAGTAAATGTTTACCAATTAGCATAATTATCTTTCCCAAGAAATCATGTTTGTTGACTTCCTGTCTAATTTGTTTTTTCCCCTTACGTTTATAATTGAAAGTTCTTGAATTAGTGCTCTGGTAATTTGATAAATCAAGAAAGTTTCATATGAGTTTTAAATCAGTTTTAGATTGACACTGATTTGGAATGCCCAGAGCTATCTTCATTGCTCCGGTTGATTTAACTTTTAATAAGTAGCATGATGATAAAATTAATAAATTAGTACATTCATAATTTAAAATTTGCGTTGTCAGCGATCAAATAAATATATTAATTCAGGTAGATCTAGGGATCCTTTTTATCACATTTCTTATATATGATTTTTGTGTGTTTCAATGAATTTGATAGAGTTTTATGTTGTAATCAGTTCTGGAAAACTTCTTCATTAGAAAATCCACAAATAAATAATATTTATGCTTAAATACAAATACTTGGTACCAGTAACTAAACGTGTAATAAGAATAATCGGTTGGGCTGCTCTGATCAGAAGTGCAAAATTTAGCTGCACAGGGGGAGTGTATGTCAATTTATATTACAATTTCATTAATTGTTAATTATCACTTTAGAAATATATATTGAAAATACTACGAATGACAGTGAACATCAAGCACATTGGTTTTAATTAAATGTAATTTTGTAAAAAAAAAGTCAGGCTAGGTGCTCACTTGCGGTTTAGTTCCAACTAAATTATAATGACTATTTCAGTATCCAAATGGATTTCGATTGAGTTTGGTGGAAGGGAAGGAAACTCACACAGCCTTCCTCCACTCAAGTGCCTGCTCTCTCGCGCAAATGAGCACTGGAGCAAATGTCATTCCCGTCTTTTTATTATAGTAATTTTTCTTCAATATACTGTTTTATTGAATTTAAAAAAGAGGAGAAATTTCCTTGTGTTAAAAGCTGTGGGCGTAGGAATTGATGGGAAGAATGTTGGGCTGGTATGCATCTCTCTTCTCACTCCATTAAAATTACCAGGTATTTTCAAATAGTTTGTCCCAGGACTAAAATGCTTAAAAAGCCAAATAGCGACAACTGCAAAACAAAATTTTTCCAAAACAGCATATAATATTGATGTCATAATTACTGACCTTCACACATAACCCAAATGAAATAGGGATATGTTTAGTAATATAGTTAAAACATTTAATGAAAATAAATTATGAACATATTTGACTATGTAATTGTAAAACCTTATTTGAAAAATTTAGTTAAGTGTCACCATCAAGGGTTTCAATTACCTTAGTTTTATTGAATTTATTAACGTACACGTTCAGAGCATCGGATCACAAAACCCAATACTAGGATGGAGCAACGCAAGCATTCAACATTTGTGAACAACTCCTCAATTATTTGAAATTATTAATTTAAAGTTTATTTCATATTTCTACGTATTAGTTTAAATTAATATTGAACACTTGATTGATGCTGAGAGCCACTGAAGAGTGAGTGAAAGAATAAGAATTTAAATTAATATATTTTAAACATTTTTTTTCATTTTTAAATACAATAAAAAGAGAGTTTGCGATAAAATATTACAATTATTAAGCAATTACAACTCATTATCATTACAATCTTATATATTACATTTAATAAAACGACTATAACTATAGCCCATAAAAATATAGAAAATCAATTGAAAATTGCTCATTATTACGTTATTATAAAGTTAGAGTAGACATTTTAGTAGTAATATATACTATCAGGTACAGTTAGAAATAAGAAAAAATACATGGCAATGTCTAGTCACCTCTCTTGTTTTTCCTCATTCGAATACGGTTGTGTGGTTTATGGTGTCTTTTTCGGATTTCAAGGCTTGGTAAAAGGGGATCTTCTTCAGTCATCTAGGAGGATTTCAGTATAGCATTCTGGTATATACCCCGTTACCTCATCTATAGTCCCGAGGATCATCCCAGGTCTCATTGAGGACCTCACCACTGAAATAAAAAAGTGACAGTATCTTATTTGAAAAATAGTGTAATGTTCTTTTGTTTATTCATGTATACTTTAAATCTCAAAATTAATTTTTCCTATAGGGTACTCGAAATAACATTCACCTCTCACTAGCTTTGTTTATGTAAACATTTTAAGGTGTATCCAATTTGAAGTTAGGCCATTTTCTGATTGCCACAAAGCTAAGCCCTTGATACAAATGACAAAATGCTAGAAACCTAGCATAAGGTGTGATATAGGTGTCATACACAGATGGAACAAAGAGAAACATTAAAAAAAAAAAAAAGGGATGGAGGAAGAAATGACCTGTTGAGGTACTACTGTACACTTGAAAGAACACATGTTCAAGAAATAGTATTTAGGAATCCATTATACAGCATATAGAAAAAAGGAACTGCTGAGCTTAATAAGTTTTATGAGTCTTATTAACTTTTGTCTATTTACTGTTAATATTGAAATGAATAAATACAAATATATTATCATTGCTTAGGCCTAGTTGATGTAAAATATCTAATGTATTGTGTGGAAATTCCTAACATAAATGTACTGAAAGACGCATTATAAATTGTGACCAACCAATTTATTCATTTGAATTTGATTGATAACGTAATTCCATATTCGATAAATGCTAAGACCAGACCACAGACAAAAAAAGGCCCACAGGCTTTAAAGTGTTGGGCCTCTATGATCATTTTAATAAATTTAAGCGTTGACAAAGGAATTAAGGGTTTGTTAATAAGTTATATTAGCAGGTCTATGTACTGACCTGCAGCTATCCTAAAATAAAAATGATTTTTTTTTTTTTTAAATCATCAGGGGGCAGCAATTGGTTTTATTTTTGTTGTTGTTGACAAACAACATTGAAAATAGCGTCAGAGGACTGACTGTTAGGCAGTGAAAGATTTGTTTACCAATTTTTTGGTAATTTCCAAGGGCGGGGAGGGGGGTTATTTATTATGATTACTTCTGCTTAATACCACTCTTTATCCTACCCTTTGGATTGATCTAACACATATTTAATGGTGATAACCCTTGGGTTTGATATAAATATATAGTATTTTCTTACAAATCTGGTAACTAGCATTACCATAGATAGAAATATATAAAAATACATAATTTCATCCAACCACTAGACCCCATTAGTTACATTTGTTTTTGTATTATAAATATTATTGACTAAGTATAGCTGAACGTTCAATTATTATTTTTTTTAATGTTCCCCTATTTGAAAAAAATTCCCGGCTATCAACTGACCAGACAATTGAAGCATGTTAAAGGTATATCTTTGAGCCACACTGTAGTCATATACTCTCGAATATCTCCATAAAATGTCCCAATTGCATCATCTTATTTGTAATTTATTGCAGTATTCAATTTTGTTTTTTACTCAACTGATATAAATCCTAATTTTTTTCTGGTGATCATTACATTTATCATGCAGCAGTCTGTTAATGTTTTTTTATTGAGATGTTTACCATTTTGTGGTGGACAAGCAAATTAAATAATTACAGGAATTTAAATTTAAAAGTTAATAAATATAAATAAGTAATCAAGCTGAGGATAATATAGGAATCATAGAAAATCTGTATTTGCTAATCTCTGGTAATAAAGTGTGTCTGGTTTATTAGTATCCAAGGCACCATCCATCTCCATTTTGGATCCGTCAAAGCTAATTAAAAATAGTTTCACAGCAAGAGGTTAAATTTTACTTAGCAAACCCTCCCAAGTTAACCTTGGTGGTTAATTAACCTAGTTAATATGGTACCTCATTAGAAGTGTTATGACCGAACATGACTAAATCAACACCTGTTTCCAATAGGGATGCTCAGAACCCCATTTCCCAAACAGGAAATAAGAGGAAACATCCTATTTACCACCAACAAGGAGAGAATGTGAAGCATACAGCAGTCTAGGTTTTACTCCATAGGTTTTGATAAATTATCCATGGAACAAGTACACTCCATTGAATGGAAAATGATTCCGAGTTTCATTGGAAGATTAAGATGATTTTATGGGTGGAACAGGTAGCATATAGCTTAAACTAGGGGCGGCAGGTAAAGAGCCAATCACCTAATTAATGGAACACTTCATAACCCCCTCAATAATTTTTAATTTAAATTAATAATTTTAGAGTAAAATAAAACTATCAACGTAAAAGAAGCTATAAAAAAATTCTTACCCTCTGTGACCACCGTGTTTGGCTTGAAAGAGTGATCTAATTCTTGCTCACCATTGCAGTAATAAATTGTGATGCACCTTAAAAAAAAGGAAAAGTCATAGCATTCATTTATCAGTATTTTTAGTAACATTACTATACAAAATAGGTAGTGTCTTAAAGAAATAAATTCATTATTGAATACTCTGAAATGGGGCCCTTGAAGAAGCTGAGCGCTGTAAGCCAATGAATGAGCTAGAAGATTTGAGGAAATGTTTTGTTCATGTATTAATCCATTTCCATCAGTTACTGATAATCTGCCTAAAATATTTTCTGCTGTGTTTATGAAGTGGTTTTGACTGTTTGGAGTGCCTTTGTTATTACGAACTGATTTTTTTATTAAGTAATATTTTTCTTCCCATTCCCATTGATCCAGTTTTCTATTGACACTGGTGTCTTGTTCTATTTTGGCTATTGAATGGTTCTCATTTGTTCTAGCTATCTGTGCAATGGCTTGATCAGCTTTCTCATCCCCTTTGTTGCTGCAGTGAGAAGGAGTCCAGGTAGATTATTTTTATTACATGCAGTTTGATTAAAGAAGAACTGAAAATTTCTTTGAAGTAAATGTCCAATGATAAGATCATTTTTTCATTTTTTTTTTTTTTTGCATTATTCAAAATATAAATACAAAAGAAGGTAATAATATATGCAACAATGAAAAATGAAGGAAAAGCCATTGAATCTGTAGTTTTGAAATCGTACCATAAGTCACTTTTGCTAAATTTCTTAAATGATATTTTTTCCAATTAGGCAGTCATGAATATTAGATGTAAAATCAAATATGTCGTCAAATATATATTCGAGAGGATAAAGTGTTTGTTACCTCATGATTTCAATAATTTGTGCACCATCATCAAGCCCCAAATGATTTTGGAGTTATTGTGAGTGGAAATCGGTAACTATATTATTTATTATCAGAACAGTGGAACAGTACAACATTTGCAAACTGCTGCGACTCAAATAATTTATAAGTAAATAATTATGGGAAAACATGCATCTGGTGGAATTCATTTGAAATCCTGGATTTATTTAATTGTGCCAGTCTTTAAATAACCTGTGGCAGCCATTATAAGGGCCAATAATTATTATTTAACTTTCATGATCTTGTC
The DNA here is from genome assembly GCA_930367205.1 of Acanthosoma haemorrhoidale. Lineage (NCBI taxonomy): Eukaryota > Metazoa > Arthropoda > Insecta > Hemiptera > Acanthosomatidae > Acanthosoma > Acanthosoma haemorrhoidale. The sequence continues at coordinate 93,612,645 of OV884009.1, forward strand.
TTTAAAAATAAATAAACGTATATTTTTACATATTAGTATTATAATATTTAATTATTCTTTACATACTTTCTAGATCTTGCAGTGGTTATGATGAGTTGGGGTGCGCTATTGACTTCTGCTCTGTTCAATTTGAGAAAATTAAAGACAAAGGAATGAGAACTGAAGCAGATCTTGCTACGTACATTTTTATACCTGCAAAAAAATTGTTCAATAAACTATTGCTGTTACTGTTTCTCAGTATTTTAGGTTTAATTAACCTGAAATCAAAATTATTAGCGATTAACTGTGAAATTTACCTGATTAAGTGAAAATTGTAAAGCATGGAAAAGTGGAGATAAATTTTAGTTTATTAAGATTATGTTAATTTGAGGATTTAAAGATGCATTTACAGGCTTAAGATCAGGGTTTGAAAAAACAAATGTATGTTTAGGCTTAAGATAAATTAATAAGAACAAGGCTTATCAGCTGAAAACTGATTCTCGAAATGAACAGGGATAGCTCAGAGGTAGAGTACCCGAGCAAAGACTATGAGGAACACAGGGTCAAGCCCTGACTCTGTCATTATTTTTTCTTTTTGGCTAATAATCACTGAACATCTATTTAGCCAGTTTCGTTGAAATAAAGAGTTTTATAGCCTGCCTACAACAGTGTGTGACTAAAAGTTTCAAGAAATGGAAAAATCCATAAAAATAAAGAAAAAATATTTATTCACTAATTCGGGTTATTTCAGTGGTTTCCCACAAAAGAATTGGTTTTGTTTTGCTGTTTTTTTTTACACAATCATGAATTCTCTTTTTCTATTGGTGGTAGGCCAAAATTTCTTGAAGCTGTTACTTAAGTGTATCACTTTTAATTCAACACTTGCTGGATAGATAATTGTCCTCTTCAGACCGTTTATAAACTAAGTCTTAAACAGGTAATGCCTAAAGCCACCTATTAGCTCTTCTTATAAGAACCTAGCCTTCTCATAATACTTCCTGGTATCAAAATATTCTCAAGATTTTTTTTATAAATACATATTTTTTATATAGATGTCTCACTATACAGATTGTTGGATTACATAAAAACTAAACATAATAGCCAATGAGAAAATTCAGGAAAACCATTGGTGTTTAAGATGCACTCTAGTCATCATGCTGGGTTTGAAAGAAAGTCCATCTTATACACCGACAAATATTGTTGCTACTTGACTTTATGTGACTGAATGGCTCTCAAAATCAGAAAGCTTTAGGAATAATATTAACTTTTCTTTGGGGTCATAGCCTTAATTATGTTAACTTATTTCAATGAAACAATAGCTTCTGAAAATCCACTGATTCAGGAGATTGGTAACTAAAGGGAAAATTCTCTTAAATGATACATTCATCAAAGAACTGAACATGTTTTGCTAAATTTAAATTTTCTGTTGCAATGAGATTATGTGTTCCCCAATCTAAGTACGAAATAGGTTAAATATAGTTTGGTACAACTAAATATATTTAATTATGTATAATATAATTGTGTATATACTTGATACTATAGTATATACATAAAATAAACATAGTACTTAATATATTTAGTATAAAACCAAAGTACAACTTCTGTAACTATAATATAAATAACTTCTGATGTGTAAATAAAACTCTATCATGATTACCTTAAAGATTATCTTAATTTAAATTATAAATATTTTTTATTATATTATAAATAGTCTTGTATAATTTGTGAACATTTATATTTAATTTGTAAATAAGGTATTTGTTCATTTTTTTTTCTCTTTTCTTGAAGAGTTTTTATTTTATTAAAACTTTATCGACTTTTATTAAAACACATTTTTATTAATATTCTTGAGTATTTTTCCTACTATTTAAAAATCATTGAATATTTATATATATGTTATAGCCAGTAAAAAAACTGGAAAGATCCTGGAACACGTAATAACAATTTAGTAACTAATTGAATTGTAAATTAAATTTTAAATAAAGTTTTCTTATCTCTATTCTGTCTTTTATTCCAGATGTGAGCAAGATAATCCACAACATCAAAAGATTGTCAGTTACCCGCAGTATTAGAGCATACACATATTGTCCTCTCATAAATACGCTTCATGAACCACCTATTAATTTAATTTAATCTCTCCATTGTTAATCACTTTATCATAGAACAATCATTCTGTCCACCCTACCAGTAGACATCTAGACCAGCTGGGTGCTCGGATGGAAATATGAATAAAATGATTCTGTGCAAATTACTAAATATTTTCAACCAAAAGAATTTTGTTTAATTTTTTAATCCACTTCATGTGAAGACTCATTCATATGTTAAAGAAGATTTCACATTTAATTTTTCTTTCTTTTATTTCCTGTTATAATTCATTTATAACTTTTTTTTGTCTTTGATAATATTTTAATAAACAAAATTATAATTACCTACATTGAAAATAAAATAAAAGTACATGACAAATAAAACAAAAGTTGTATTGAAAATAAAATAAGAGTACATGGATAACAAATAATTCCCTGTAGACTTGTTATTAACATGCTGACTTCATACTGCAGAGACCCAGGTTCAATTTTTGACTTGATCGAGGAATAAGTGAGGGAAAAAATGGGCGGGGCCAGGCGGAAGAGATGAAGACAAGGAAGAGATGGTGATGTGGTTAAAAAAAGTTAGTTAGAGCCAGTTGAGAAGGGAAGTTTCAAGTAGTTAGTGGATGATCGAAGACGATTGGTGTGGGGACCTCGTATTTTCACTTGAAAGTATTGTAAGATGATTGTTATTATGTAAGGGTGCAGACAATATCAAGGAAACCGACCAAGCAGCATTATTGTTTGGAATTTCAGGTTCAATAAAAGGCACTATTTAAACTGGAGCAAGCCAAATTGAATAACAATAAAATAATTAAGAACTCAAAAAGTATTTTATTTAGTATAATATATATATATATAAGTTTAATATGTTTGGTTGTCAATACCCAACCCTTAACCCCCAACTTAACAAGAGGTGTTAAGAATAAATTATAAGTTTAATTATTTCGTTTTGTCAAAAAAAATATAATAATTTCATAATATTTATGAACATGTGGGTATATTTGATTTGTTCCTTTATAAACTTGGATATGAATGGAATTGTACATCAGTATGAATGAATTCTTACATCAAAATTATTAATTCTGTGTAAGCAAATTGTAATTTTCTAATAAAGATCTTTAATTCTGTATTCTAATATAAAAAAAATATTTGAAGAAATATTTTTGATAAATAGTGTTTTTGCCTTTTGTTTGTGGCAGAAGGATTATGTAGGCCTCATAGTGAAAGTAAAATGTGTTCTGATAGTACTGAACCTCCACCTCTACCACCACAATCAGCAACTCCATGAGCGATGAATCGGGTTTATTAAGGCTTCCGGCTTGATTATCTTTAATCCCAATCAATTGGGTTAATCAAAGTTGACACTGGTGAACATTTTACCTGCATTTACTCTGTGACGTTTTTTTCCTCTCCTCAACCAAGTGTCATGAACTACTCAAAACTTTACAGAGATTTAGTCTAAAATCCCTTTTGAAATTGAAATTTTTTTTTTAATTTGGTTTTAAGTTTTGGTTTTGTATAAAAATTTACAAAAGTAAAACTATATTTTTAGGGATGTATATGAAAAAAAATGATGATTCTTAGTATAATTAGTTGTGGTTGTTTTCAACTACTGCCCTGCATTTTCAAGAAATACTGGATGAATATTGTCACTGATCACTGTAGAATTTGATTCATAACTTCAATAATTTGATCCTTCAAGGAGTGTGGAATGTTATTAGAAACTTTTTTTGGAGTATATTAAACATATGATCAATGGGGTTCAATTAGGCTTGGTTGAGAGGTAGGAAACAACAAAAAGTTTCTTATAATTTCAGCCAAAGCCCCAAATGTATTTCTTGGCATTTTTTTTTTATCCCTATAAAAATGTATTATTCTTGTTGTTTTCTGTTAAAAGTAACTTCTTTAATTAAGACTGGAGCATTCAAAAAAGGAAATTATAGATTTTCAGACTATATCCATATTCATTATTACATAAATAGCACATATTCATTTAACAATTGATGTTTTTAAAATTTAATAAATACAAATTTTTTATTTAGTCTTCCTAAAAAAAGTAAATGATTTTTATTATTGTATTTCCTTCTATCCTTTATTTATTGTTCTACAGGGAAGTTTTTGATTTCTTTATGTCCCATACATTAGTACATTACATATGCTGTTTCATATTTATTTACATGTTCTTTCGCATATCTACTGAAGAAAAAAACTAATGTTAATTAGTAACGACCTCAAAATGCTAAGAGTCTTCAATCCTACAGGCAACTGTCATATATAGAAACTTATAAGCAACTGAAAAAACAAAATAAAAGGAACTATCAGTGGATGGAAATTAGATTAAGAAGATATAATTAAATATTAGAAGGAAACTGTGAATAGATTTTACATATACATTTTAATACACACCATCTATTTACATATAGAAATAGTATTTATTTTTTTTATTAACTGCATCCATGATGTGTTTGGCATTTTGAAGGTTATATGAAATTTTTAAAGATGTAAGCTTATACTGCAGTCAAATGCTCTACCACTGCATTATAAGCTTATAAGGTGATCCCCATCACCTTTATTAGGGTCATATCAATCCAGTCATGATAATGTGCATCATTGTACTTGTTATTGCATTATATAATTTTTATAAGAAATCAAACCTGTATATAATGTAGCGCCGCTCCATGAAATAGAAAAAATAATATGTAATCAGATTCGACTAAGAATCTATATTTGAATAATTACTGTAAACTTTTTTAAGGGGCTATGAAAAAAACAAGATTAAAAACCGATTATAATGTTAATGAATAAATATTCGCATTATATTCTCATAATGATTTCAGAAAGAGAATATAATTCATCGCCTGCACTATGAATAATTTATAATATATGTATATAATATAATTAAATATATATGTATATAAGTTAAAGCCAGAGGCCTGACTATGTCGAATACTAATACGATCATGAAAAGTGATGTATTTCCCTCTTTCGTTATTATCTTTTTATCTATCTTAACCGCCGGCGATTAACTGGTGCCGGAACCCGGGAACCTCGTACGGCGTCGTAGAAAGTAATTGTTTTTTTTCTCTTACTCCCTAAGTTTTTTTCTTATCGTCTCCTCTCTTTATACGTTTTTTTTATAATAACATGCCAGAGGGAGTGTTACGACCCGCGGTGCTGAGTGGAGCTGCAGATATACCGCAGTTGCCTCAAACGACGATGGCAGCGGCTCACGCGACTACATTTGCGTGGATGAAGATTCAGGTGATCACGGCTCAGGATATGAGGAAGTCCATTTCCGATCTGGAGAGATTAGCGGGTGAGACCGGGGAACTGAATCATTTCCTTAAGGGGGGTGACCGGCTGATGATGTGGATAGAAGGAAAACGGACGGAGGACTTAATAACTGAAGGAGATGCCGATTCACTAAGAGCAGCTCTGGTGTGCAGAGTTAAGCGGAGTATTCTGAACATGATCCAGGCTGACGAGGAGACCTCATGGACCATAGTGAAGGAGCGGCTGAAGAAAGCATTCAGTGGGGGAAGATAGACCCCAGAAAAGGATATTTTTAAAATGTTCCGGGAGACGAAGAGGCACCGACAAACAAACGGGCAGTACGCCGGAACACTGCTGGCTCAATATAATGGCATCACGGAGAAGATGCGGGAGACAGTGAGCGCGGCTGAAGAAGAAGACAGGATGGCGTTTTTGTCAACAATATTGAAGGTGCAGCTAGCGAATGAGACAGAAAGAAAGGAGGCGTTACCTAGAGAGCACACGCTTCTAGAATGCGCTCAAGAAATGGTGGACACCAGCGCCAGAGAGGAAATTACAGCTGGCGAGGAAGAAATGGGCTGAAGGAAAGTAGTATATAGAAGGCCCAAAATCACGCCGGTTACATGAAGGAAGAAGGAAGCGGAGTACGGTGGAATAGAGAGAGCAGCAGTGGGAGAAAGGAGCCGAGGAAACAAGGGACGCCCCCCGGAGAAGGGAAGACAGGAAGTGTTATGAGTATGGGAAGACAGGACACCTGGTAGCAAAGTGCCCACGCACTAGGTGCTTCGAGTGTGGCACGGAGGGTCATGTAGCAAGACAGTGCCCATATATGAGCCCACGCAGAAACGTGAACCGGCCCGAATCAATGGAAATAAATGCTCAGAGAGTGTGGAGAAGGGAAGGCAGCAGTCGGAGGCTACAGAGACTTTGGAAACCTCCGAAACGGACAACGAAAGGGAAGAACCAGAAAGCGGAGTGGGCTGTGGAAGCGGCAGTGCCCGAAGGAGCGGTCGACGACAGGCGACAGAGGAGTGGGAAGAACGCGAGATCTGAGAAGAGTGGCAGCGGAGAGGCAACCGTAAGTTAATAAATAATAGTGTAAAAGGCGCACATAGCGGTCTGCCTATAATTAGAGTCGCGAGTGGAGTGCAGTGCTTAGTGGACACCAGGAGTACCAACACAATAATGTGTCGGGAGACACTAGAGAACATGTGTGGAGGAGGGAGGATGCCTCAAATGCAGGTATTTTCTTGCAGCTTGGTCACCCTGGGGGCCCCTACAGGGTTGAAGGGGAAGCGATAATAGGGCTAGAGAGATGTGATCGTAGCAAGAAGAAATTGCGGGTCCATGTCGTGGAAAAGATGCCCAAGGAATATGGTAGGATCATAGGATGTGATCTGTTAGGGAAAGAGGGAGCGAATATTAGGAACAGGGAGGGGCAGTGGGACATTCGCTTTGGTAAGAAAACATATAGGTGGCTGAGAAAAGGGAGGGACGTAGGGAGAGACGGTAGGGCGCCAGTAGGGGCGATTAGGCGAGCGGAGGACTGGAGAGTGGAACTCAAGAGAGAATATACGGACATTTTATTTAAGGAAGGGGAGAGATTGGGGGTCACAGGAAAAATGGTACACGAGATTCAGCTCAAGCAGGACCAAGTAAGCTACGTGAAGGAGCGCAGATACCCACCAGGCTCTGAGACACCATATTAGGGACAACTTAAGGAAACAGGGGATCATCGAAGATAGCACGTCACCATATAATAGCCCCTTATAGGCTGTTAAGAAAAAGAACACGGAAGGTGGGGTCCCAGATAAGTACAGGGTCGTAGTAGATTATTGGAGATTCAATGAAAATACGGTGGACGAGAAGTACCCGATTCCCAGGTTCGATGACATTCTGGACAGGCTGAGCGGCGCCAGGATTTTCAGCACCCTGGATCTCAAAGCGATCTATCGCCAGATACGAATGAATCCTAGGGACCGACATAAGACAGCCAGAGAGAGGTCACTACGAGTTCACCAGGATGCCATTTGGATTGAAAAATGCACCCATCACATTCCAAAGGATGTAAAAGGGATACGGTGGTTGATGGGAACACTGAACTACTACAGGCGATTCGTCCTAGAAATGGCAGCATACCTGGTACCTCTTAACAACCTCTTCAAAAAGGGGGAAAAGGTAGTCATCACCCCCGACATAGAGGCGAACATTTGCAAGTGCATGGGACGACTACAAGAACATCCTGTACTGGCTTTTCCTGATTTCACAAAGCAATTCACAATAACGACAGATGCCAGCGAATATGCCTTAGGAGCGGTTCTGTCACAGGCGGGGGGCACAGGGGACCGTCCAGTAGCGTACGCCAGTAGGCGCCTCACAGAGGCGGAAAGTCGGTATAGCGCGCTGGAACGCGAGTTACTTGGGATAGTCTGGGCGATCGATCACTTCCGGCCCTATGTGTTCGGGAGAAGGTTCCGGGTGCACACAGACCACCGACCGCTACAGTGGGTCAGTAAACTGAAGGAATCGTCAGTGAGGGTCACTCGGTGAAAAGAGTTCCTCGGTCAATATAACTTGGAGGTTGTATATAAGTCCGGTAAAGAGAACATTGTGGCGGACCCGGGCGATGACAGTCGACGCACTAGAAGAAGATCAGGGGGAATCATCCAGGAACGTACGGCAGTTCTTGCGGGAATGGACGCCGGAGAGAGAGACGACAAACACGAGTCTGCTGAGGAGGAACGGTTGGCAGGAGGAGGGAGCTCGACAGATGACAGGCCTGAGGACATGGAAGAGCGCGAAGAAATCATAAACGATAAGCGCCGCCAAATAGTCTGGAAGACGAAGACCTTGGACCCCATGAAGATAGCGAGCGGTAGCTATGGAAGATCCACCACCACCACCACCACCATATGGTCTTCACCAGCGGTGAACAATGACCAAATTTGTCGTGCACTCAAGGATGCTTCCAAACCAGGGAAAACTCACTATTTGTACGTGGGAAACACGACCATTTGGGAAAAGATTAGGTGACTGTGGCGGACAGAACAGATCGTGGTGGATCGAATATTTGTGCGGTATACCATGTTGGTAGAAACCATCACGGATGAGACAACTCAGAAGGAGATAACGCTGGCGTACCATCAGGGTAAAACGAATCACCGGGGGGAACACGAGACGGCTCAGGCGTTGAAGCGCAAGTACTTCTGGTGGGAGATGCGGAACACGATTCAGGAGACGCTAGGGGCATGCGAGGTCTGCCACCGTACGAAATATGATAGGCACCCACCAATAGGCCTACAAGTTGAGACCCCCACGGCGCAAACACCGCTAACTGACCTTCAAGTGGACACCTTTACCTGGAAGGGACACAAGTGGGTCACGGTGGTTGACCTATTCAGCAAAATGGCCATGGCATACCCCGTGCGGGAAAAGTCTTCGGAGGCAGTGGTAGGAGCGCTGAGGAGGTGGTTCCAATTTTATAGAGTCCCCGATCGGATAGCGTCGGACGGCGGGAGGGAGTTTGATAACGCCGACGTGAGAGAGGAGATGAAAGCTCTGGACGTAATATAGCATGTCAATACCCCAGGGCATCCAAAGAGCAGAGGGGGAGTTGAGCGTCTTCACAGCACCTTGGGAGATCATCTCCGTGTTTACCATGCCGACAAAGGGTTGGAGCCGGCAGAGGCATCCTCTCTCCTTCACGCATCCTCTCTAGGGTCTCCCAACATATTATCGTATTAGTACTCCCAGTATCCACTAGACATTTCAGTCCACTCACGACTCTGATTATAGGCAGACCACTATCCACGACTTTCACACTATTATTTACTATTGTGCGGTCCCCTCTCCGCCACCACTCTCCTCAGATCTCTCGTTCTCCCCTCTCCTCCACTGTTTTGTTTATTTTATGCACTTATTTTGGTTAGATGCAAGTGAAGGAAGTGCAACATTGTTGGCTTAGATTTCTTTTGGGGGGTAAAATTAAGTATTTTGTTGTGGAACAGGTTAGCGATTTTTTTGAAAAATTCTATATGGTTGGCAAAGGTTTCATCAGCATTGTTAATGTCAAAATATTGTAGTTTCCACTTTTTATTAAAATATATTTCTATACTTTCTTATTTATTAAGAGGTAAAAGGAGATTCACAAGAATAAAAGTTTATTTAATAATGATTAAAATTAATTCCCTCTCAGGGTTAAATGTGGCCCTTGTATAATATGTTTTACATTATAAAATAAAAGAGTTTTATGCATGTGGTTAAAAATAAATAAGTATATGGATAGCCTTCAATGTTTGGTGGTCAGTGTTCTTCTTTCTTTGTTGCACCTATCCTCTGGCCTCATCATATGACTGCTTGTTCACAACTGCAACATTAGACCTCATGGCCACTGACTAAGTAACTAACTGATTCTCCGAGCTGCTTGAATGAGAAGAGAAAGAAAAAATGAGTTCTCCTGCCTCCTAAACTCTGCTATTTATGACAACCTTCTGGAAAAATCCAGGGCAGGGTTCAACTACCTGCAGGTAAGGCTACCTTGTCTTGGACCAGGTCAAAACATAACCATTATTAAAATTATTTAAACAGAAAATTCATTTCTTAAAAACAATGTATTTTAATAAATAATTAATTTCCTAACAAAAAAAAAACACATTACAATATATTTATCTATTTTATTTATGAGAGAAGGAATACAGTAAGCTTTGCTTATGAAATATTTTATGAATTTTCCACAGATTGTTAACACCTGGTTTTAGAGAGTGGTTTGAGGAACAAATACAAGCATACTTTGATGTCGACGTGATCACGCCTATAACATTTAAATGTTTAGTAACTTTATTGTTCCTTATGTCGGTTCCAATTTTCGTACTGTGTCATAACACCACAGTGCGAAAAATTTATCCATTTGGTTCCTCACATTAGATAAGTTGGTCTCAATGTTATTGAGTATCGAACTGATTTCTCCTCCACTTATAGCTTGAATCCGGTTTTCAGACCTTGAAATTTACTCATTATTTGGGTCAAGTTTTCCCAACAAAAGGGATTCCAGATCTTTATTACTTTCCTCCAAAGCTTCACAATATTCGTTGGTAAAATGTCTCACAATGCCTAAACCTTCATTTAGACACTTGGTCATGGAAAATGAACTCTGTTCAACATCAGGATCGCTTGAATAATTATAAATAGTCACATCTTCTTCAAAGCGGACACGCTTGTTTTTGGTTGTATTTTCAAAAACCTCGGGCTTAGGAAATGGTCTTTTTAGTCCTCCGACCTGGAAAATCAAATAAATAATTAATTTTTTTAAATAGATGATAATCCTCATAAACCAATAAATGTTCATACATGAACTAATATTAATTATTTATTTTATTATAGCCTCTTCCCTAATGGGTTATTAGATTACAATGATAATAGTTATGGAATTACAATAACTCAAGAAACTGAAGATTGTTGCATGTAGTATCGTAATATCTGGAATTCTCTCCCTCTTAATATTTATCATACTTTATCCTAACACACTTTTAAAACCCTCATATACCGATTCCTCCTTACCACTAGGATTTTTGTATTCATTTTTACTATTATCTTATTTTGTTTATTTATGATTACCACCATTTAACTTTTCTGTTAGTAAGCCCATAGCTGCAACCTTGTCAAAGAGTAATCACTAATATTTATTTAATTAATTTTATTTCTATTATTTTTCTTTTAATTTAATTGTGTATAATACTTTTTCATGTTTTGTATTTAAACAAAATCTTGGATGATAATTTTTTTATTTGAAGTATTGTATTCCCTTTAGTTTTTTATTTTATTTTACTTTCTCTATTTTTCTATTCTATTGTTCACCATATTCTCTAGAACTTATTACATGTTACAGATAAAGTAAATTAACCAAAAATCTTAGGTGAGTTTGCTATGTTTTGGTATGGGTATGTTAATACTTGTACAATGTAAGGTTATCATTATTTTCTTAAAATTCTATTATTTCCACGCTCCTATGTTTGTTATCTGCAGAACCAGAACAACAAAAAGGATCATTACTGATAATGTCTCCTCAAAGTAAGAAAAGTCATGGTAGTTGGGTAACCAACATTTGTAATATAATTGTAGACAGCACACAATGTCTGTGGCTGAGGTAAAAAATGTTCCACAGCTAGCACATCTAAATAAGTTTTTAATTCAATGTTATTTGTGAAAACATTGTCACTTATAACTACAGATACACCAACCGAGGCATGGTCAGGCGATTGATATCTTCTTACTACAATCTTACTAAGCCTTTTCCATTTAGAGGATATTAGTTTTCAATTCTCAGTCAGTGGGCAGTTGCTTATAAAGATCTTATGTTGGAGGATTTAAGAAAAGAACTGGACGGATAAATCAAAGTTTCAAATGTTAGGATCTAATCGCCGGATAACGGATCCTCAAACATCGTCAGAAAAGTTAATTCCTCAGTGTATAATTCCAATTGTACATCATGGAGGAGGTTTGGTCCTTGCTTGGAGGTATTTCTCTGGCTTTGGACCTGAAAATCTCATTCATAATTTTGGAATACTCAATAAAGAGGTACAAAGGCATTTTGAAAGACCCAAATCGTCCAAAACATTCGTCCAACCTTTGGAGGGGCTATTTACAAGAAAAAAAATTAAAGCTTTTTATAAAACATGATATAGCCAACTCAATCTTCAGATTACATTCCAAGTGACTTGCTTTTGTAATGGCTTGATTGGAATGTCCGAGGTCCTGCTCAAATTTTACAAAAACACCTTTGGGTCCTCCTGCAAAGTTTTTGGAATAACACGCTATTTGTAAAATAATACAGACAAAAGAATGCCACTAGTTGTCCAAGCTGTCATGAAAAGGTAAAGGATGATTTTTTGTCGAAAAATAATTTTTCATAATTGTCATAATTTTTTCAGTTTTGTCAAATTATTATAGTCTACAAGTTTACATCATTGTTATTTACACATTTGTTTTTTTCAAATTTCGGTTTTATTTGAGTTGTCCCGAAAATTCAGGTGGTCCTAAAGTTTACACAGGGAGTGTACATGGGGTACATATGTTATCCCAAAAGTGCCATAATAAATTGCTTCAGACAATGGGGGAAAATGAGAACTGTAAACCTTAAATTGCTTCTGAGGTTGACTTGCGAAGTCTTAGAAGTTATCAAAAGAAACCAATCATTTCCCATGTAAATTTTGTTTTTATTATTTTCATTTATACGAAATACTAATATGCTAATGTTAGGGTGTTGTGATATAGGAACTGAAAATCTTTCATCAATGAATGCATATTTGTGAACACTAAAACAGAATATACATACATTCATAAAGACAAATTAAAGATGACCAGGACCCTGAATCGATTTGAGATTAGCTTTAGACACTTTGTTTAGGACCCCCTTAGTACTGTTCCCATGTGGTAAATAGGACACCCTAGATACAGGTACATCAAACCCAACAGGTTTGGTTAAATCTAATAAATTACTCGTTTCTGGTTTGGCTTCCTAAGAACCATAAAAAAACCAACGTTTAATTGATTTAATATTCGTTGATGGACCTAATGTACAGATATATACAATAATAAAAGACTATGTTCGTTTTTAAATAAATATCAAAAATAGTAAATTAACATAATTTTAGAAAAATTACAATATACATCTAAAGTAATAATAATTGAGCTATAGGTGTTGATTCACAGCCAATTAAATGCAAGAAAAATTGTCATAGTTCTATTAGCATTTAAAATATTACTTATTATTCTAGATACAGGTACATCAAACCCGACTGTTTTGGTTAAATCTACGGTATTTCTTGTTTCTGGTTTGGATTCCTAAGAAACATAAATAAACAAAAGTTTAATTGATTTAATATTAGTTGATGACCCTCATGTACAGATGTATACAATAATAAAAGATTTTCTTCTTTTTTAAATAAATATCAAGTATAGTAAATTAACATCATTTAAAAAAAATTACAATTTCCATCTCAAGTAATTATTGTGCTATAAGTGTTGAATCACACCCAATTAAATGAGAAAAATATTGTCATAGTTTTATTAGCAATTACAATAATACAGTATTATATACCTGAATCGATTTGTGATTAGCTATAGACTCTTTGCAAAGGACCTCCTGAGTACTGTTCCCATGGGGTACAAAGGACGCCTTAGATACAGGAACATCAAACCCGACTGTTTTGGTTAAATCTACGGTATTTCTTGTTTCTGGTTTGGATTCCTAAGAAACATAAATAAACAAAAGTTTAATTGATTTAATATTAGTTGATGACCCTCATGTAAAGATGTATACAATAATAAAAGATTTTATTCTTTTTAAATAAATATCAAAAGAAGTAAATTAACATTATTTTAGACAAATTACAATATCCATCTAATGTAATTATTGTGCTATAAGTGTTGAATCACACCCAATTAAATGAAAAAAATATTGTCATAGTTTTATTAGCAATTACAATAATACAGCATTATATACCTGAATCGATTTGTGATTAGCTATTGACTCTTTGCAAAGGACCTCCTGAGTTCTGTTCCCATGGGGTACAAAGGACGCCTTAGATACAGGAACATCAAACCCGACTGTTTTGGTTAAATCTACGGTATTTCTTGTTTCTGGTTTGGCTTCCTAACAAAGATAAATAACCAAACGTTTAATTGATTTAATATTAGTTTATGACACTCATGTACAGATATATACAATAATAAAAGACTATGTTCGTTTTCAGATAAATATCAAAATTAGTAAATTAACATCATTTTGGAAAAATTACAATTTATGTCTAAAGTAAAAAAATTATGCCATAAGTTTTGATGCACACCGAATTAAATGAGAAAAATATTGTCATAGAGTTATTAGCAATTACAATAATACAGTATTATATACCTGAATCGATTTGTGATTAGCTATTGACTCTTTGCAAAGGACCTCCTGAGTACTGTTCCCATGGGGTACAAAGGACGCCTTAGATACAGGAACATCAAACCCGACTGTTTTGGTTAAATCTACGGTATTTCTTGTTTCTGGTTTGGCTTCCTAACAAAGATAAATAACCAAACGTTTAATTGATTTAATATTAGTTGAGGACCCTGATGTACAGATGTACAATACTAAGAGATTATTCTCTTTTTTTAATAAATTTTAAAAATGGTAAATTAACATCATTTTAATGAAATTACAATTTCCATCTATAGTAATGCTATTTGTGCTATAAGTGCTGATTTTCACCCAATTAAATGCGAAAAATATTGATATAGTTTTATTAGCATTTATAATATTACTTTATTATATACCTGAATTGATTTGGGATTACTTTTAGACACTTTGAAATGGACCATCTTAGTACTGTTACCATGTGGCCCATAGGACACCCTCAGTACTGGTACATTAAACCCTAATATTTTGGTTAAATCTACGGTATTTCTTGTTTCTGGTTTGGATTCCTAAGAAACATAAATAAACAAAAGTTTAATTGATTTAATATTAGTTGATGACCCTCATGTACAGATGTATACAATAATAAAAGATTTTATTCTTTTTTAAATAAATATCAAAAATAGTAAATTAACATAATTTTAGAAAAATTACAATATACATCTAAAGTAATAATAATTGAGCTATAGGTGTTGATTCACAGCCAATTAAATGCAAGAAAAATTGTCATAGTTCTATTAGCATTTAAAATATTACTTTATTATATACCTGAATCGATTTGGGATTAGCTCTAGACACTTTGCTATGGACCTGCTTAGTACTGTTCCCATGTGGTACATAGGAAATTCTAGATACAGGTACATCAAACCCGACTGTTTTGGTTAAATCTACGGTATTTCTTGTTTCTGGTTTGGATTCCTAAGAAACATAAATAAACAAAAGTTTAATTGATTTAATATTAGTTGATGACCCTCATGTACAGATGTATACAATAATAAAAGATTTTTTTCTTTTTTAAATAAATATCAAGTATAGTAAATTAACATCATTTAAAAAAAATTACAATTTCCATCTAAAGTAATTATTGTGCTATAAGTGTTGAATCACACCCAATTAAATGAGAAAAATATTGTCATAGTTTTATTAGCAATTACAATAATACAGTATTATATACCTGAATCGATTTGTGATTAGCTATAGACTCTTTGCAAAGGACCTCCTGAGTTCTGTTCCCATGGGGTACAAAGGACGCCTTAGATACAGGAACATCAAACCCGACTGTTTTGGTTAAATCTACGGTATTTCTTGTTTCTGGTTTGGCTTCCTAACAAAGATAAATAACCAAACGTTTAATTGATTTAATATTAGTTTATGACACTCATGTACAGATATATACAATAATAAAAGACTATGTTCGTTTTCAGATAAATATCAAAATTAGTAAATTAACATCATTTTGGAAAAATTACAATTTATGTCTAAAGTAAAAAAATTATGCCATAAGTTTTGATGCACACCAAATTAAATGAGAAAAATATTGTCATAGAGTTATTAGCAATTACAATAATACAGTATTATATACCTGAATCGATTTGTGATTAGCTATTGACTCTTTGCAAAGGACCTCCTGAGTACTGTTCCCATGGGGTACAAAGGACGCTTTAGATACAGGTACATCAAACCCGACTGTTTTGGTTAAATCTACGGTATTTCTTGTTTCTGGTTTGGATTCCTAAGAAACATAAATAAACAAAAGTTTAATTGATTTAATATTAGTTGAGGACCCTGATGTACAGATGTACAATACTAAGAGATTATTCTCTTTTTTTAATAAATTTTAAAAATGGTAAATTAACATCATTTTAATGAAATTACAATTTCCATCTATAGTAATGCTATTTGTGCTATAAGTGCTGATTTTCACCCAATTAAATGCGAAAAATATTGATATAGTTTTATTAGCATTTATAATATTACTTTATTATATACCTGAATTGATTTGGGATTACTTTTAGACACTTTGAAATGGACCATCTTAGTACTGTTACCATGTGGCCCATAGGACACCCTCAGTACTGGTACATTAAACCCTAATATTTTGGTTAAATCTACGGTATTTCTTGTTTCTGGTTTGGATTCCTAAGAAACATAAATAAACAAAAGTTTAATTGATTTAATATTAGTTGATGACCCTCATGTACAGATGTATACAATAATAAAAGATTTTATTCTTTTTTAAATAAATATCAAAAATAGTAAATTAACATTATTTTGGAAAAATTACAATATACATCTAAAGTAATAATAATTGAGCTATAGGTGTTGATTCACAGCCAATTAAATGCAAGAAAAATTGTCATAGTTCTATTAGCATTTAAAATATTACTTTATTATATACCTGAATCGATTTGTGATTAGCTATAGACTCTTTGCAAAGGACCTCCTGAGTACTGTTCCCATGTGGTACATAGGACATTCTAGATACAGGTACATCAAACCCGACTGTTTTGGTTAAATCTACGGTATTTCTTGTTTCTGGTTTGGATTCCTAAGAAACATAAATAAACAAAAGTTTAATTGATTTAATATTAGTTGATGACCCTCATGTAAAGATGTATACAATAATAAAAGATTTTATTCTTTTTAAATAAATATCAAAAGAAGTAAATTAACATTATTTTAGACAAATTACAATATCCATCTAATGTAATTATTGTGCTATAAGTGTTGAATCACACCCAATTAAATGAGAAAAATATTGTCATAGTTTTATTAGCAATTACAATAATACAGCATTATATACCTGAATCGATTTGTGATTAGCTATTGACTCTTTGCAAAGGACCTCCTGAGTTCTGTTCCCATGGGGTACAAAGGACGCCTTAGATACAGGAACATCAAACCCGACTGTTTTGGTTAAATCTACGGTATTTCTTGTTTCTGGTTTGGCTTCCTAACAAAGATAAATAACCAAACGTTTAATTGATTTAATATTAGTTTATGACACTCATGTACAGATATATACAATAATAAAAGACTATGTTCGTTTTCAGATAAATATCAAAATTAGTAAATTAACATCATTTTGGAAAAATTAGAATTTATGTCTAAAGTAAAAAAAATTATGCTATAAGTTTTGATGCACACCGAATTAAATGTGAAAAATATTGTCATAGTTTTATTAGCAATTACAATAATACAGTATTATATACCTGAATCGATTTGTGATTAGCTATTGACTCTTTGCAAAGGACCTCCTGAGTACTGTTCCCATGGGGTACAAAGGACCCCTTAGATACAGGTACATCAAACCCGACTGTTTTGGTTAAATCTACGGTATTTCTTGTTTCTGGTTTGGATTCCTAAGAAACATAAATAAACAAAAGTTTAATTGATTTAATATTAGTTGATGACCCTGATGTATAGATGTACAATACTAAGAGATTATTCTCTTTTTTTAATAAATTTTAAAAATGGTAAATTAACATCATTTTAATGAAATTACAATTTCCATCTATAGTAATGCTATTTGTGCTATAAGTGCTGATTTTCACCCAATTAAATGCGAAAAATATTGATATAGTTTTATTAGCATTTATAATATTACTTTATTATATACCTGAATTGATTTGGGATTAGCTTTAGACACTTTGAAATGGACCATCTTAGTACTGTTACCATGTGGCCCATAGGACACCCTCAGTACTGGTACATTAAACCCTAATATTTTGGTTAAATCTACGGTATTTCTTGTTTCTGGTTTGGATTCCTAAGAAACATAAATAAACAAAAGTTTAATTGATTTAATATTAGTTGATGACCCTCATGTACAGATGTATACAATAATAAAAGATTTTATTCTTTTTTAAATAAATATCAAAAATAGTAAATTAACATAATTTTAGAAAAATTACAATATACATCTAAAGTAATAATAATTGAGCTATAGGTGTTGATTCACAGCCAATTAAATGCAAGAAAAATTGTCATAGTTCTATTAGCATTTAAAATATTACTTTATTATATACCTGAATCGATTTGGGATTAGCTCTAGACACTTTGCTATGGACCTGCTTAGTACTGTTCCCATGTGGTACAAAGGACGCCTTAGATACAGGAACATCAAACCCGACTGTTTTGGTTAAATCTACGGTATTTCTTGTTTCTGGTTTGGCTTCCTAACAAAGATAAATAACCAAACGTTTAATTGATTTAATATTAGTTTATGACACTCATGTACAGATATATACAATAATAAAAGACTATGTTCGTTTTTAGATAAATATCAAAATTAGTAAATTAACATCATTTTGGAAAAATTACAATTTATGTCTAAAGTAAAAAAAATTATGCCATAAGTTTTGATGCACACCGAATTAAATGAGAAAAATATTGTCATAGTTTTATTAGCAATTACAATAATACAGTATTATATACCTGAATCGATTTGGGATTAGCTCTAGACACTTTGCAAAGGACCTCCTGAGTACTGTTCCCATGTGGTACAAAGGACCCCTTAGATACAGGTACATCAAACCCGACTGTTTTGGTTAAATCTACGGTATTTCTTGTTTCTGGTTTGGCTTCCTAAGAAAGATAAATAACCAAACGTTTAATTGATTTAATATTAGTTTATGACACTCATGTACAGATATATACAATAATAAAAGATTTTATTCTTTTTTAAATAAATATCAAAAGAAGTAAATTAACAATATTTTGGAAAAATTACAATTTATGTCTAAAGTAAAAAAAATTATGCCATAAGTTTTGATGCACACCGAATTAAATGAGAAAAATATTGTCATAGTTTTATTAGCAATTACAATAATACAGTATTATATACCTGAATCGATTTGTGATATGCTATTAACTCTTTGCAAAGGACCTCCTGAGTACTGTTCCCATGTGGTACAAAGGACACCTTAGATACAGGTACATCAAACCCGACTGTTTTGGTTAAATCTACGGTATTTCTTGTTTCTGGTTTGGATTCCTAAGAAACATAAATAAACAAAAGTTTAATTGATTTAATATTAGTTGACGACCCTCATGTACAGGTGTATACAATAATAAAAGATTATGTTCGTTTTTAAATAAATATCAAAAGAAGTAAATTATTATTATTTTAGGCAAATTACAATATCTATCTAAAGTAATTATTGTGCTATAAGTGTTGGATCGCACTCAATTAAATGAGGAAAATATTGTCATAGTTTTATGAGCAATTATAATATTACTTTATTAAATACCTGAATCGATTTGTGATTAGCTATTAACTGTTTGCAAAGAACCTCCTGAGTACTGTTTCCATGTGGTACATACGACACCTTAGATACAGGTACATCAAACCCGACTGTTTGGGTTAAATCTACGGAATTAGGGGTTTCTGGTTTGGTTTCCTAAAAAACGTAAATAAACAAAAGTTTAATTGATTTAATATTAGTCGATGACCCTCATAAACTATTTTTCTTAGGACACTTTGGGAATACTCAATTTTTTTTGTGGAGGTAGCTCAATACATATAGCAAAAGGTCAAGCCTTCTTGCTCTCTTTTAGCCGTTAGGAATGAATTTAGTTAGAATGTCAATGATTTAGTAGTGTTGAGGTCTGTCTGGGGTTGCAGGTATATGGAACAGCCGCATTTTGAGCATACATATTAAAGATGAAGCTTTTACATCAACCGACAATGCAGAATAGTTATGTTATTCAGGCATGTATTAATGTTATACTCAATCATAATTGTGAAACATTTAAAAAGTAAACTCATGTATAAACTAAGAATTATTTCTATTTTTAGAATAAACTGTTATCCATTACATAGTCTTTTGTTCCTCGCCTCTTAATAAACAAAATATTTATAAAAATAACTGAATAGTAGGAACCATGACAGAGCATTCACAAGGTCAAATTAAAGATGATCAGGTATGTAAATCAAAATGTTTTTTGCTTTAGCCTCTTAAGTAATGTTGAAACAAATTAAACACGGTAAAATACCAGTACCCCCAAGAAAAATAATTAAAGAAAACTTTAGCTGATTTAATATTAGATGATGACTGTCATAAACAGATATACATATGCAAAAATTAACTTACAATGCTATAATAAAAGATTAATTTCACTTTTCAATTAATATCACAAATAGTTTATTAGAAAAATTAAAATTTCTATCTAAAGCATTAATAATTGTAATATAAGTGTTGATTCTCACTCAATAATTATAAAAGGAAGAAAAATGTTGTCATAGTTTTGTTAGTTATGATAATCTTGTTAACAGAAAGAGCCCGATTTGGAAGTTACAGATATGCACTAATTTATTCAATAAATTATATAACAAAGTTTGTACATATAAGTTCTTCTGAAAAGTGATTCATTCTTAAATTAAATGGTATGAATGAATGAATAAATTTTTAACTGGGACATTAGTCACCAGAAGATATCAAAAATAAGATGCATAATACAACTAAAGGTTTTGTTTAGAGTGGGTAAATGTTTTCAATGACTTTTTATAATGATAATTCACTAAATAACAAATTAAAACATAAATCTGGGAGATAAGTCCCTTAAGACTAACGAAAATAAAGATGTATTACATATTTAATGTTTTGGTTAAAGTTTTGAAAATGATTTCAATGACAGTTTGAATGACTTTTTGTAATAGTGATTCACTAAAGCACATTGCATAATACCTATAGTTACTCAAGTTTGTAGAGATTTTCAATTGGATAACCTTCTTAATATGATAGGAAAATACTCATCACAGGCAATTTGTTCATCTAGGATTGATACAAAAGGACAGAACATCCCCTTGTGAGGACTAATTCTCAGGAAACTCTCAGTGGCAAAAAAAAAAATAGAAAAGGTACAAAAGGACAGGTTATAGGAAATGAACCCTGAAAGTGAAAACACCTTGAAAATGACCGAAGAAACCCCACAGGGCATAAACCACGACACAAGGGGATAATCAGCCTTGTAACCCTACAAAGCCTTGTACCCGGCTAGGATGACTGTAAATACCAGGTTTGCAAGAGAGCTGGATCTCTCTCTTAAGTCCTTAAGCCTTAATTCGTTAGAATTTAATTTTTTTAGTATCTTTGAACACGAGTCTGAATGTGGGAACTAGTGCTGGATGAGGAAAGGAAGGAATGGATGGAAGGAATAAAAAAGCAATGAAGGCAACCCATCACCCAACAACACAGAAGACAATATTTTATTTGTCACACGTATTTATTATTTTAAGTATATAACTAGAGACTTTTATACAAATCGTAAATATGAAACATTTAAATAGATAATTCAAAGATTATGTATTCAAAGATAGATAATTCAAGGATATGCACTAGAAGAACCACATTGAACCCTGTAATAAACATAACTTGATCATTATTAAACAAACAGTTATTCATTATGAAGTTTTATGAATGTCCTTTAACCACTTAAAAAATAAGAAAGTATAAAAATATATTTTAAAATTGTAGGTATCGCTACATTTGGCATCCAACGTGGGGCTTTTTATTTTTTGGTTTATTAAATAAAATCTTGGTCAGCGCGTATCAGTTATTGATTGATGATTCATAAAGTTATTATGGTAAATAAATATGTTTTATTTCAAAAATTGCAAAAAATGTGCAAAGATATGTTTTGATGCCTGTTTTAATGACATACATAACTATAATCCACTCAAGAACCGACACAATCAGGAGAAATAAAAAAATATGTTATATAACTGCAATATATTTATATGTTATCATAACTGCAGGGGAGTTGGAATTTTTGAGTTATTTAAAATAATTTGAAGTAAGTTTTCTGGAATTTCCTAGGGAAGGTCATTTTTTTTTCCAGATCACTACTTGTTCTCGATTTGTGAGACCTATGCTGCATCATAATTGTGCGTAATTTGGTAGTTATAGATATGCCCTTATTCATTAAATAAGTCACATAAAAAAGTTCACGCATATAAGTCCATTTGACAAGCAATCCATTCTTAAATTAAATGGTATGAATAAATTTTTAACTGGGGCATTAGCCCCTTTAGAATAACAAAAATAAGATGCATAACACAATTAAAGGTTTCGTTTAGCTTGTGCAAACGTTTTCAATGACTTTTTATATTAATTATAAACTAAATCACAAACACTTTTAATATAATTAATCAGGTGCAGACAAGTTAAATTGGATAATCTACTTACATATTATTATACTTACAATTTCCATCTAAAGTATTAATAAATGTGGTATAAGTGTTGATTCACACTCAATTAATATCAAATGAAGAAAAATGTTGTTATAGTTAGTAATAATAATCTCATTAACTTAGATAGCCCGATTTGTTAGTTACAGATCAGGTGCAGAGATTTTTAAGTGGATGATTGTTTAGTCAATTGCAACAAGTTTTTTCATTTTTCTGATGTTTGTTACATGGATAATTAATTTTAATTTAACTATTATTAAGAATAATAATGCATGTAAAAAAGAAAAGAAAAGCAAGAAGACGTTTGTATCAGTTATGGGACTGATGTGTTAATGGATTGGAACCACACGGCAGTCTGATGGAAGGTATATAGTTGCGTTGCCATTTCATGACCAACCAAAAACATTTCCTGGATCTCTACCTTTAGTGATGGCTAGGTTTGGCAGGATAGAACTAAATCTTACTAAGCCACCCGATGTAAGAGAACAGTAGAACGAATTCATGCGTGAATACCTTTATTTAAATCATATGGAAGAGACTGCTACTAGTTCCACTTACGTGGCGCCACATCATGCAGTTTTTAAAATTACAGGAAACAATCAAAAAATAAGAATTGTTTTTCACGCTTCAATGCCTATGCCACCCGGTTCTTTAAATGAAAATCTACTTATTGGTCCTAAGCTTCAAAAAGATATATCTAGGATTTTGATAAATTTCCGGAAACATTGAATAGCTCTCTGTGCGGACATACTTAAAATGTTTAGGCAAATCTTGGTGACTACCGAGCATAGATGCTACCTGCAGATTCTATGGTGCTTCTCTCCAGATGAGGCAGAAATATGAGATATGGACGTTAACATATGGATACTCTACTTCATCATAATAATCTTCATCTCTCGAAGCTTTGAGAGTTCTTGACCAATTAGCAGAGGTTGAGGGTGAAAAATTTCCCAAAAGATCAAAGGCACTTCACAGTGACATTAATGATGACATCATAACTAGGGCGAATTTGTTGGAAGAAGCAATTGAGCCGAAGGCGCAACTCATTCAGTTGTTTGGCAAATGGTGTTTCCCAGTTTACAAATGGGCAAGCAATTCAATGGAACTGATGGATTCAATCCCAAAGGAAGATAAACAGGTTCAAGTATGTTTAAAACCTGAAGACACTACCACCCAAGTCCTTGGCATACACAGGGATACAAAAACTGACTGCTTCTACTATAAAGTGCAATTGACAAAGGCAAAAATAGCAACATGATCAATGGTAGCAACAATCACTTGATCATATGACCCACTTGGTCTCCTAGCCCCTGTAATAGTTCTGATTACACAATTTAATATAAGATGATGACCCTTCTATACAGACATATGCAAAAATTAACGAATAATGGCATAATAAAAGATTGTTTTCCCTTTTTAATTAATATCACAGATAGTTTATTAACAGCTTCAATAGAAAAATTACAATTTCCATCGAAAGTTTTAATGATTCTGGTATAAGTGTTGGCTCACACACAATTAACATGAAATGATGAAAAATATGATCATGGTTTTGTTAGCAATTATATTCTTGTTAAAATAAAAAGCCAGATTTGCTATTTACTGATTTACACTAATTCATTCAATAAACCATATAACAAAGTTTATACACATATAACTCCATCTGACAAGCGATCCATAAATGGTATGAATGAATAAATAAAAATCTAACTGGGACATTAGTCCTAGAGTATGACAATGTATTTAGTTTTAAAATATTTAGTGCATTGAGTGGAATTACATCCCTCACATACTTACGCTTACATTTTCTGGTTGGAGAATATTCATTTTACAAATCACAAGAGATTGATTAATAATGGACCGGTTATTGATATCCATTAGCCTGTATTTAGTTTTAGGATATTTAGGGCATTGAGTGAAATTCTATTCCAAAGTAAAATACATCTGCGTGAATTTCTTGTTGAAGAAAAATTTGTAAATGGTTTTGCTCATGTTTTCAATGACATTACACAATTATGGTCTACTCAAAAGCCACGAATTACTACATTGAAATGAAAGACAAATTAAAGTTTATACACCTATAGCTCCGCTCCTGTGCCATGAAAGCCATTGCAATTCGTCCCCATTTGGAGGTACATTTTATTATCTTTTTAAAGCATTGCACACTTTTTATTATCATTATAATAAATTTATAAAGGCAAATTAAAGACAGTCAGGTACCTGAATCTGTATACTTTTAGCTTTACTCTTTGTTTCTTGGTTCTTCTGAGTTTTGATCCCATCTTGTACAGAGGATGTCTTAGGTATCATTGTATCATTCTTGAGTTTTCTTTTAGAATATTTCTTTTCTGCTTTCTGAGAAAAATATTGAATAAAATTTTAATTGATTTAATATGAGATGATAATCCTAATAAACAAATAAAAGTAAACTATAACGTAACAATGCCATTTTAAAAGAGTAGTTTCACTTTTGAATTGATATCATCACTACTTAATAATCATCTTTATTAGAAAAAATAC
Organism: Acanthosoma haemorrhoidale; assembly: GCA_930367205.1. NCBI lineage: Eukaryota > Metazoa > Arthropoda > Insecta > Hemiptera > Acanthosomatidae > Acanthosoma > Acanthosoma haemorrhoidale. Next base: position 93,637,654 of record OV884009.1, read on the forward strand.
TACTTCTAAAGTATTCACGATTGTGATTATAGAGTAATATCAAATGAAGAGAAATGTTTTCATAATTTTGTTAATAAACTATTTTAATGACTTTTTGTAATAATAATTCACTAATCCACCAATCAATAACTTATACAATTAATCAGGTTGAAAATAGTTTTAATTAGATTCTCTACTTTGTATAATACAAAAATATTTGGTTTGACCGATTATCAATATCATTACGGGGGCAGTATTTAGCATATTTAGTGCATCATGTGAAAATATAATTAATCTATGTGAAAGTTTGGTGGCAGATATTTGAAAATTTATATTTTGATGACAGTTTTAATGACATAAGTAACAGTAGTTCTCTCAAGCTCCAACACATTCAAGAGAAAATAAAAAAAATATATTTTATTTTTAATCAGAAACTCTACTCAATATGATAGGAAAATATTCAATTTGTAATAACAAGCAACTTTTTAATAGTTTACCTGTTATTACTATGCATCGAGTAGTGTTTTTTGTGCTCTCCCAGAGGGAGGGATGTTGGCTATTTGTGTAAATTTATTTCCTTATCTACTTTCCCTTTACTGTTACTTTCTATACTGACGTTGGCGTAGTCTTCAATGACCTATTTCTCTTCTTGTCTGTGGATTGTCATGATTCCTACTATTCATATCATTTTATTTTTTAATTGGTAAAAAAGGAAGAAAACTTCATAACAAATACAGCGACTGTATATATTATGGACCTAAGTGTGTACAATAGTGAGAACAAAGCCCAAGGCACCCCTGTGGCCAACTGAGGGGGTGCAGGCGGACACCAGTGGCACCTGTATGGCAGACAGAGTATGAGGGTTAAATCTAATTAAAATTCCTTTGTGAGCCATTGTATCTTTTCTTGGTTATTTTCTTCTTCCATTTGAGTGTATCCTACTATTATTTTATTTGAGATAAGGTCATTGATTAACAAAGTTTTTGAATACAGATTTAAAATATGAATAACTCTGAAATGTTTTCTACTTTCCTATATATATATACAAATATTGCAGACAGTTGAGCCAAAATGTCAGGAAACATGCCACATACAGAGTGTTTATCTAATCTTCTAGAAGTAATCTTCTAGTCTTGGTTAGCTGTCTTGAAAGTAACCGTTTAATTATGTCCCAGGAACTTATGCTAGTTTTACTATAAATTGAACAGGGTCCTTTACCTTATAATCTGTGAATTCTAATTTTTTTTATGGTTTTATTAAATCAAATTAATTTAATTGACCTAGTCTCCCCCTTCCTTCTATTTCCCCCTTCCTTCTATTTCCCTTCCTGATACCGTTAATTTTTCATTTACTCTTTATCCTACTCCACCAATTTATTTTTTTTTTTAATGATTATTTCTTCCTCTGTCTTTTGTATTTTACTATCTTTGGCATCTAATTTTTTGTTAATAATTCCATTTACTGCACACAAATCACTTTTTAGCTCATGAAAATGAAACCCTGAAACTTTTCAGTATTTTTATTAAAAAGGTTCATAATTTCTCAAAACATATTTTGTATTGACTTTTCATTATTTACACTTCTTCTAATCAGTCTGTTACCTGACATTTTAAATGTCAGTCAGTCATAACCTTTACTCAGCAAAAAGAAATTCAATATTCTAAGAATAGATCAGTTGCATTGTTTAAGTGTAAATGGAACATTTAGCAGTTTTCTAAATATGTTTATCCCAGGTAGGAGATTGATCTAGGATCAGGCCAAGATTTTTGGTGGAAGAGTAATATTGATAAGATTAGGAATGTATTGTCTATGAATGAACATTTAGCAGTTTTTGAAAAATGTTTATCCCAGGTAGGAGATTAATAAAGGATCAGGCCAAGATTTTTGGGGAAAGAATGATGTATTTGGACTTTTCAGGATTTAAAATAGAATAGAATGGAATGGAAGAACAAATTTTACTACAGGACAAAGTCCCCTATGAATAACAAACGATGTACAGACAACAAATCCATTTCCGGCAAACAATAACAACTATTTCATGAGAAAGAAAAATTAAAGTAAAATAAAATGTAAACCTCTATAAGAAAAAAATAATAATATTAAAATAAAAGATTGTTTAACTTCATTCAGTAAATAAACTCGTAATTGGATCAACGTATAAATATATATATATGAAAAAGTCTATAAAATACAGTATTAACAGACCATATCTAATTTAATAATACTAAATAACATTCAAGCTAAATAAAGATACTATAATGAAAACCAAGGAAGGTGCCAGCCAAACATCTGGATTTACACAGTAAACAATGAAATAAAAATAGAAATGCAAAGAAATGTAAATGAAAATATAACGGGTTGGCATGTAGACTGGGGTAGAATGCCCAAAGCAATAGAGTAGTTTAAGGGTACCTATTGACCGATAGGAAATATGGAAGATATGCTGCTTCCAGGAGAGGAGTTGACTAATATATATCCCTAGGTTATTAACAGTGGACAATAAGGTGAAAGGATTGTTATTAAGGGGTGAAGCAGGAAAATTAGGAAAGGATCTGAGGAGGAAACTAGAGCCTATAACAATTTCCTGAGTTTTCGCCATGTTTAACTACAAGGCATAGTCGAATAGTAGCCATAGGAATTCCGTCAGGACCAGTAGCGTTAGTGCACCCTCTCAGGGATGAGGGAGGTAGTGAAATAGTAGAGCAGGCATTTACAAAATATGAATTTAGTTCAGCAGAAGAAATTGGGAATGGGAATACCTCTGAGGAGGAAGTGCCAGAGGGATCACAGAGGAAGAGTTTTTAAAGGAGTTGCCATTGGGATTTGAAATCAGGATCATAGTAGAGTGCTTTATGAGTTTACTTGCACTTTGGACTGTAGTCTGAGTCAAGTTGCAGAGTACTCAGAACGCCTGATAATTATCTACAAGCCTTGTGGAACTGAACATCTTCGAGCAGCCTCATGCCTTCTTTACCATTCCCTGATCTCCTGGCATATCCATGGAGCATGCCGGCGATAAAAGGTAGACCGTCTTATAGGGGGGGGGCATTAAGGATATTAAGGAGGTCGGCAATGAGGATATCCACTATGGAGTCAGTTGTGGAGCAGGAATAAATAGTATTCCAAGTCAGGGCTTTTAGGTCCAGTAGAACATTTCAGGAGTAAAGATATCCAGATTGTAGCAGATTATAGTTTTAGTAGGAAAAGATTGGGTCTGGATATTATAGGAGATTCGGGTAAGAGCATGAGTGAACAGGAACAAAACAGGCAGCTGAGCATAGAAGTCAATAATGTGGAGATCCAGCGAAGTATCATACTTACAGGTGTGTTGAGTGAGAGAGAAAGGAATAATGAAGAGATGAGGCAAAAACATAGGCCCTCGTGGTAGTGCTTCTCATAGGAATCCAATAGGAGGTTGATATTTAGGTGACCAGAGATGATAATAATGTTGGAGTAGAGAGGAATACAATTGTAGAAGGTAGACTCCAAAATTGGCACAAAAGGCACCGTAGAGAACGATACACTACACTATAGAGGAAGTGCTAGCTACTGATTTACACTAATTCATTCAATAAATCATATAACAAAGTTTATACACATTTAACTCCATCTAACAAGCGATCCATTCTTACAATTAAATGGTATGAATGAATAAATAAAAATCCAACTAGGACATTAGTCTTCAGAGTATGACAATGTATTTAGTTTTAGAATATTTAGTGCATTGAGTGAAATTCTATTTCAAAGTAAAATATATCTGCGTGCATTTCTCGTTGAAGAAAAATTTATAATGGTTTTTCATATGTTTTCAATGACATTACACAATTATGGTCTACTCAAAAGCCACGAATTACTACATTGAAATGAAAGACAAATTAAAGTTTATACACATATAGCTCCGTCTGTGCCATGAAAGCCATTGCAATTCGTCCCCATTTGGAGGTACATTTTATTATCTTTTTAAAGCATTGCACACTTTTTATTATCATTATAATAAATTTATAAAGGCAAATTAAAGACAGTCAGGTACCTGAATCTGTATACTTTTAGCTTTACTCTTTGTTTCTTGGTTCTTCTGAGTTTTGATCCCATCTTGTACAGAGGATGTCTTAGGTATCATTGTATCATTCTTGAGTTTTCTTTTAGAATATTTCTTTTCTGCTTTCTGAGAAAAATATTGAATAAAATTTTAATTGATTTAATATGAGATGATAATCCTAATAAACAAATAAAAGTAAACTATAACGTAACAATGCCATTTTAAAAGAGTAGTTTCACTTTTGAATTGATATCATCACTACTTAATAATCATCTTTATTAGAAAAAATACTACTTCTAAAGTATTCACGATTGTGATTATAGAGTAATATCAAATGAAGAGAAATGTTTTCATAATTTTGTTAATAAACAATTTTAATGACTTTTTGTAATAATAATTCACTAATCCACCAATCAATAACTTATACAATTAATCAGGTTGAAAATAGTTTTAATTAGATACTCCTTTTTCCTGAGTTTTCGCCATGTTTAACTACAAGGCATAGTCGGATAGTAGGCATAGGAATTCCGTCAGGACCAGTAGCGTTAGTACACCCTCTCAGGGATGAGGGAGGTAGTGAAATAGTAGAGAAGGCCAGAGGGATCACAGAGGAAGAGTTTTTAAAGGAGTTGCCATTGGGATTTAAAATCAGGATCATAGTAGAGTGCTTTATGAGTTTACTTTCACTTCGGACTGTAGTCTTTCTACAAGCCTTGTGGAACTGAACATCTTCGCCGGCGATAAAAGGTAGACCTTATAGGGTGGGGGGCATTAAGGATATTAAGGAGGTCGGCAATGAGGATATCCACTATGGAGTCAGTTGTGGAGCAGGAATAAATAGTATTCCAAGTCAGGGCTTTAAGGTCCAGTAGAACATTTCAGGAGTAAAGATATCCAGATTGTAGCAGATTATAGTTTTAGTAGGAAAAGATTGGGTCTGGATATTATAGGAGATTCGGATAAGAGCATGAGTGAACAGGAACAAAACAGGCAGCTGAGCATAGAAGTCAATAATGTGGAGATCCAGCGAAGTATCATACTTACAGGTGTGTTGAGTGAGAGAGAAAGAAACAATGAAGAGATGAAGCAAAAACATAGGCCCTCGGGGTAGTGCTTCTCATGGGAATCCAATAGGAGGTTGATATTTAGGTGACCAGAGATGATAATAATATTGGAGTAGAGTGGAATAAAATTGTAGAAGGTAGACTCCAAAATTGGCACAAAAGGCACCGTAGAGAACGATACACTACACCATAGAGGAAGTGGCAGGATATCTCGCTGATAAGAAACTCGATAGAACATGAGAACAGTATCATAAGCATAACTGATGTTATTAATCCTTTTCTCTATTAACTTCCACTCCCACTGTAATTGTCAAGGATATTTTGAATATTCTGGCAGATTATATTGTAACGATATTTCTATGATCAAATTGAATTGAATTGAACCTTTACCCTAGTCCGAATCATTTGATTTGCTGCCCAGCAAAGAGTGCGGAGCTCAATTAAGGGTTGAACATTGCAGCAAAAACATATCCATCCATCTTCTTGAACTTTGATTTGTTTCTCTTTGGGAAGGTTCCTTTTGATACAGCCCTGTGAAAGAAAGTACAAATTCAATATTAATTCGTTTACTTAAGTTTAACGCCACTATGTGCTGTAATTTAAATCAGGAAGGATAAGCTAACCTGCTCAGTTGCCACTTTCTAATTTACATAACAGGTTTTAAAAAATAAAAGACAAGTTTGAATTTGAACCTAGCTAGATATAGATAGCTAAATTATATTTGTATTTATAATAGATTTATAAATTATTCATTTACATAATAAAAGGAGGATTTACATAACTAAATATTCCCACTTACAGTACTTATAATATTATTCAGTGCTTAACCTAAAGAAAGTGCATATCTCGGGAGGGGACGTATTTGATGAGGTGGATTCCCCAATTAAATATTAATAAATTTGAGCCCATTAAAAGCAGTATTTAGCCCTGCAGGATCGAATCGAGAGCCTGTTAGTTTCTCGTGTTCTCTATGCCTCGCCATTCTTTCCAGCAACCATTCTTTCTTCTAATATTTACTGTTTTCGAGAAATGTATGTTACCTTATGACTCAGAAGGGAGATATCCTTCGCAAAATCGATGTTATTCAAGAATGTCTGTATTACCAATCATAGTTAAAGGCCAGGCCTTCCTTTTAGAGATGGGGTTTTCAGTGTCTACCTGGTTTTATTACTAAGGGTACCTTGTCTTGGTCCAGGTCAAAACATTGTCTCCAGAAAATTTCATCCTTAAATTCAATCTAATTCTAATTATATGTATTTTAGTGATTCTGCTTTTGTTTAAAATATTTTATACTTACTTATTTATATAAGGTAAAAGGACATTAATAAAGAATACTAGTTTATTTCAGAGTTTCAAGTAATATTCTATCAGAGTTTACTGTGGTCCTAGAGAATAATATTACTATTTCAAATGTTTCATAACATAACAGTCTATACAGTTTATTTACTAAATATAATATTTACCTAATACAAATAATGATTTAAGTAACATGGGTGCATTCTTTGTTGTTGGGCGGTCTTTAGTCCTGATTTCTTCCTTCCATGCTGGCTTCCCTTGTCTCTATTGCACATGGCTCTATTGGTCACACCCCGTCACATGGCTACTGGCTATCTTAAGTCACTGAATGACTGCAAGAATATGCCTCAAGTGCATCATTTGGTGGAGCACCCTGAAACTAGATGGTCTGTTGGAAGACCCTGTGGATTTATTCTGTTGGGGTCACTAGAAGTGGTCAGACTGATTCGAGGGAGCCCACCTTCTTGCTATCGTACTCTACTGATCATAGTTCATTAAACAGTTATCCCAGTTATTCAAAACATTGTGTTTCTATCATTAATCCCAATCCGACTATCCCTGATACCACACCTCCCAGATGTATATAATATCCATATCAATCTTCATATGTTATAATATAATAGTACTAGTTGACCCAAGGATCAGTTTTCCATTTTTTTTATAATAAAATTTATTATTTGGATTTTCATCAAAAACATTTTTTTACATAAATTACAAACTAAAATATATTTGTAAAATACATAACAATGACATGAAACATGTTCAACATGAGAGATATATCAGTTGTGAAATTGTTGAATGACACCTAGGAAAGCCCACCTGTTCATTTGTTATTTTGCTTTTGTTTTTTAACTAATTAACTACCATAATGACTATGAACCTAGAAATCAAAGTGATTGATATAATCAAAAAACTAGGAAAGAAATAGCTCAAAAACAGGTCAGTTTTAGTTTGGTGCTTGAAGAGGAATGAAGATTTCAAGTTAGCCCACGTTTTACAGGGACCAAAGATTTCACTTTCTAAGGATTACATCAAGAAAACTAGAACCGATAGAAAATTGCTAGCCCCATACCTAAAAAATTTAAGTCAAACATCCTGTCAACAAAGTTGGTATTTAATAAGGTGGTTATTTAATAGATCAGGTGTTTTCTACTAAATATTTGGAAAATAACAAAAAGATGACTATCTCAAATTTAAACATGAACCAGGAAAAGAAAATGTAGGAATCAGAAGAGGTAGGACAGACTACTGAACAGAAACCAACAATAGTTCGCACTAAAAGCAACAAACCGAAATGGAATTACTACTATTATCTCAATATTGACCTCAATTTAATGATTAAAATAATTTATATCAGATGTCATTTACAAGGTACTGCATTTTTTTTTTCAAATTTTATAGACTGGGTTTTTTATGGGACGTGTGTATTTATTTCTTAATCTTAAACTAATTTACTTATAAATACATTTGTAATGAATGAACTTAATTGCAATGCCTTTTTTAAAATAAATTTTAAATTGACATTGTGCTATATTATTATTACTGTTATTGTTTTTCTTAGCCTTAAACTTATTCCATTACATTAAATTAATTAACTTACATGTATAGTTCTAATGAATGCAATAAATATTCTTATGATAATTAAAAAACCTGTCTAAATTACTGCAAGAAATACCAACCCTGCAAAAGCCCGAAGGACACTGAGAACATAAATAAAGTTCTCCACCGTGCCCGCACCATCTGCAGTACTTATCTGTATCATCTTCATCTACCGAAAAATCACCATCTTGGTAGGCATTATGGCACTTCTGAAATTAGATAAAAAACTATTCAAGAATTTTTTCACTAAATTATATTAAACTAACATAATAAATGCATTTAAGAAGTTTCATTATTTGTAACTAAAAAAATATTATTGTAAAAATTTATTTAAAATAAATAATTTTGATTTTTGATTTAGTTTTTTTCTCATCTATCGCTATGTTATAAAGTTTTAATAGTTAAAGTAATTATAATTACACCTCCTAGAGGATAATTTAACATATTGATTGATCTCTTGAGATACAGTTAGTAGAACAATTAATAGAATAATAATTCAGTTAAAGGATGATTTTATAAAATGAAATTATTTCATAATCATTTTGAAAATACACAATAATAAAGTAATGTTATATGTGGATCTTCCACACACCCATAATTTAGAATAGATTAAATTAATACACGGGAGAAGTCATCCCTGTAAAACAGAATTAATGTTGGAGCAAATTTTTGTTTACATTAAGTGACTTTAACATCAGTTTTGACTTTTTGATATGTGAGAGGCCTCAGTGGTAGCATATAATGATGCAATCAATTTGTTTCAATGATTTAAAATGAATTGTGAAATATGTTTCAACCTCGTAGCTATTCTGTCTACATATGATCCCTTAAGAGTATAAATTGTTCATTGATATCAATAATTAGTTTTATCATTGGTTAAGATATAATGTTTTCTTTTTTATTCTACTATTTCTTTAAAATTATTTACAAACCTATCATCTTCATCAACATAGGAGCCAATATATCTGTAACATACAAAAGAGGAAATACCTTGTAGTTACAAATAGACCTTCTAGGTAAAAAAATGGCTATCCGCCTATATGCCAGAGGAAAATTACGGGCATGTGGTCATCAACAAAAGATGAATGGCCCTCAATGGCAGAATGATGGGGCACCAGAATTTTGATTTTTTTAATTACGGGAGATACAATATTATGAAACTACATGATCATAAAACAGACAGGTCAAAAAGCAAAGGGGAACCACCTGGTAGGTGGGATAGAGTTTTGTTTTAACATCTTTGCTGACACCTGACTTTGGCCAGGATTACAGCTTGAGACTGGAGGCTGCTCGTAGGGGGAACCTATGTGACTTTTTCGTAGCTTAGACTCCTGATGGCATTCCACCATACATGTTATTCCAATACAAATTTTAGTTGCCAATACCCTTAAGAATACCAAGGCAGTCAACCATGTGTTCTTTTTCCTGGTTGTCTTCAGACAGGAGAGGTGTATACTCTAATGCCACAGGTGCCCCCCTGGCACACCCAAAACCATTGTGGTATGAGGCAGCAGTGTGTGAGATGCTCGTGAGAACTTGAGACTGCCCAGTACCCTCACGAAACGGTTGCGTTGAAGTGCACAAACTGCCAGGGGCCACACATAGCATCTCTCTATGACTGCCCCTACAAACAAGAGCTGCTCAAAAAATGACCAGCCAAAAAGACCCATTCGGAAGGCAGAAAAACCACAACAGGAATCCAGCACCAATCAAGGGAGGAGCCCATTGTGAGTACACCCCCCCCACAACACTAGGGCAAAAAGAACCCCGGACCCGAGCCTTGAATCCTGCCACATCATTTTGTCTGCAGAACAGCATACCACCCTCAGGCCCAGCTGGGATGGAGGCCTTTATGATCAACTGGTGGTTTCAATCACAACCCTGGTCAAACAGATGCCAGTCCTGTCTGCCTAAGCACCTAAGTCCAGATCAACACACCTCCCAGGCAGCCTTTTATTTAGTTTAAGATCCCTCATTGTAACTTGAAGGGAGCCCCCATCATCTGGTCCTGTTTTAGTTTTAATTTGTCAACCTGTTGTTGTCATTTGCATAAATGACGTTGTCCTAATAACTGACCCGCAAAAAAAAAAAATCACAATAAGCTGTAATAAAATAAGCTGAACTGGAGAGAAATGGAATGACAATCAATGTTAATAAGATTAAAGTGTTTTAGCTTGGTAGGAAGCCTGAAGGGGTATATATTTCATGCAACTGAAGAAATGAGACCACAGAAGATTACATTTTTCATGGTTCAGCAATAGGTAGGAATTTATAATATATAATAATAATTTATATATGTATATATATAAATATATATATGTATATATATAAATATATATATATATATATATATATATATATATATATATATATATATTTTAGAGGTTATGGTTTTTAGGCATCAAGGAAGAAATTGGTGTCATAAGGATGATGAGGAAGAGAAATATGAGTTAAGTTTATCAGAAAAGATGTGACATACTGGGTTAAGGATTTGCATAGGAAGAGTTTACAGAATAGATTCCATTTGGAGAAAAGATCAAGAACAGATAAAAAGGATCGGTGCAAATATACTGACTTGGGGAGTCAGATGATGGACTGGGTGCAGTTCTAGAGCTGTTTAAAGACAGATCTGTCATTGGGATGTTCAAGGCAGATAAATCTTCTTCTAGCTGCATACAGCTTTCTTATCAGTTCCCTGATGTGTTCATAAATTAATGGTATTGTATTCAATGTGGGGATGATCTAGGGAGAGTAAGCCCCTTTGGCGGTGCAGTCTTGTCGATAAGGTGACCTGGGTAAGGTGACACCTGAGGAGTAGGTATAAGGTTTGAATCTGTACTCTAATACTGCAATGATGGAAACGTTATTGAGAAATAACAGAAAGAATTCATCGAAGCGGGCTGGAAGGGATTGTGTATTTATGTGACATACAATGATAATGTTATTCATGTTTATATGTACATAACAATATTTGTATGATCAATGGAATCTAATTTTAAAATGTGCATAGAAATAGGGCTTTAGGTGTGAAAACAGCTGTTAAATGGATTAATTGAGGAGAAAACGAAGTATAGTGGGTGGGGGGAGGTGTTGCCCTAGCAGGTAGACAGCTTGTGCAAGACAACAACAGTCAGATATTCCTAAACTTTCTCAGAGAACAGATTGGTGATCTTCCCAATAACATTTAAGCTCGTATTTAGTTGACTAGAACTCTGGTGATTTTTATAAATGAATAGAACTCTGTGTTGGTAGAATCTTCTGGAAGTTGAAAAAAAACTCTTTGACATCTTTTGGTTTTTTGTTCTTATCATAATTATCTGTTAAATGACTGATTTTACACTATAAATATAATTTATTCCTTTTCCAGTTTAATAGAAGATTGGGATAAAAAAAAAAAAATACACAGGTATCACCAGGTAAGGAACATTTGTTTGCATCAGATAAACTTGGGAACTCCTGCACCTATTTTAATGCTATGTCCATTAGCTGTCCCTTAAATGTCTAAAGTGGCCCCAAAAGTTAAAACAAATATTTGTTTGTATACTTTTTTTTTTCATATTTTACAAGGCATGGACAAGCATGTAAAATGATCTGATTATATTTGTAAATGTGACAAACTTTTTTTCTTCTTCACACAATCTGCTATACAATCAATATATAATGGGACTATTTATTCTCTTGTTAATAACTCTTAATATTTCAACTTAGAACAGGAAAGGAATGAGACTGTAATACATGCTTTCAAATTTTAAAGTATACATGGTGGAAGTATTATCAATTTTATTAATTAATTGAGTTTTGTCACTTTTCTGTAATATAAAACTGGCCGATAAAACAACATCTCTGAAGTTATTATCCAAGAAAAGTTAAGCTGTGTCACTGTTATTATATCAATTAACAATAAAGATGATCTCACCTTGCAGATGATGGTTTTCAGAAGGGGGTGTGTATAAAGGGCTCCTTTTAATATTTCACCCCTAACTGCATGGCCACAAACTGTGCAGTACAAGTTAACTTTTTCGACATCCAACCCATCTGTAAAATGAGATTATTACTAACAATATTTCACACAAATCAGTTATAATCTAATAATTAGACAACCCTAGAAAGTTAATTAAAACAATAAGGCATCATTAAATGTAGATATATAATTTAAAATAAATCAAGTGTTAGCTTATATAAAATATGCGTAAGGGAATGATTAATTTCATTCTGTTAATGGTGCTAATTGTTTTCTTGTTATTATTCTGTCCTTGAAAATGGTAGCATGAGATGCTGAAAGGCCTTGGGCATAAATAAATTTAATTAACTGTGGGTATAACACCTTAGAATTTTTCCCCTCTTTTTTATGTATCCTTCGAAGTTAAAACCAACAACCAGCCAAAACATCCTATGAAACCTATACAGTATTTAATCAAGTTTTAACATGTGTTTTATGTTGAACCTAAAATAGGGATTTTTTCTTAGGGGGATGGGTATAGTCAGGGTTAACTCAGTCTTTCTGTTGATTCTCAGGATAAATGAGTTGCTTCTTAAATAAAAAAGTAGAGAATCTGATTATGATAACCAAAATTAACATTGAGAGGTAATAAAGCCTAGTTCTCGCACAAGTTAATACCTCAGGTTGCCAAACCTTACCACTTACTAACTACAATAATATTTTTCAGTCAACTCCTAACTCTTCATGAGGTGCAAAACCATGGATTTATTTTTATTTTTTCCTTGCAATATCCAAAAATAACTTAGCGCTCATGCACAAACAAAAAACTGAATTTATCGCCTTTCAAAAGATGTAAATCTATCCCATTAATGGAAAAAACCATTCATATATAAAAAATGTCAAAAAACTAACAGAAAATTTTAAACTAGTGACATCCAAAACATATAAATACATTCCAATATAGTAAGTATCAGTGATACCAACAAATACTCCGGTGGGCAAGTATAATCGAAAAGCAACAAAAAGTAAACCGGCTCCCTTTCAAACTTTTTGAGATAATAAACCATGAATTTAGAAGCAATATATGCAATGATAGTGATAGTGAAATTGAAAAGGATCAAGTAAAGTAAGATTTAGTTAATTGCAATTTATGACTATACCTTAGTCATGGCTTTTTATTTTAACTCTTTTTAGCCCAAATCTAATTTTAAATGTTATTTATATTATTTAATTCTTAAATTAAAAAAAATACGAATAATCAAATAAAATACGAAAATGTATCCATCATGGAATAAACATGTTCAAATAACAAATAAATTTGTTTCCGAGTACTGACTGAAGACTGAAACATAACTAAAAAGGACTTATTATTTTAAGGAGTCTGTTAGTCTTTTTAGTCACTATGCTGTTTACAAAATTTACATATATGAGCTTCATCCTCTTCTCAGCAATGTAGGCAAAAACCTTGCTCTAAACTAAAACCCTTACAGGAGCAAATTTCAAAAATATTACTCCAAAGGAACAAGTTGACCCCTCAAGTGGTGGCCTGAGATTATTTTTTAGATTTTTTGGGAGAAAAAAAAAGCAAGAAGCAAAATTGAAAAATCTAATTTTCGAACCAGTGATTTTTTTTTTTACTTAAAAAAAGTTCTGAGAAAATAGGTTTAGCTCGGTAGATTGGACTATCAATTTGTATCCTGCTTGCCATCTTATTGCAGCTATATGTGTATTAAAATATCCCATATTTTTATATAATACCTTAACACATGCAAGCTAGCTCTCGGTAACTTTTTTTTAATTAATGGGTCTCAAGGGGGCGCTCTCAGCCTTTGTATTCACTGTGATGCCATTTTGTAGTCATCCAATTAACAATCATCATGATAATGCGAGAGTTTGGCCAAAGAGAGTTGAAATAAAAAGGTTTAAGAGGGATATTATCCACATCTATCATAACATGATCAACTTTTGCATCCTTCAAAATATCATATATTATAGCAATAATCGATGATAAATATTCATCAAAATTAAAAACTACTTACAAGGGTCACAGTAAATAAATATATACATAAATCTTTAAAAAATAGATACAAGATTTAATAATTAGAAGGGTTATTTATTTATTTGGTTGTAGTTATAGGGGATGCGTACATAAGTACAGAGTAGACGTAGACCTTTTTATTCATGTAACTACTAACTAACTTCACAAGGCGGAGTTGACCCCTGGCCAGACTTATCCCCCAAAGAAAAAATCCTTAGGGGATAAAACTAAGGGATATAACCTGGTTTTACAGTCACTATATGGGAATGACCTTCATATCAATAAACATTATTAATAATTGTATGTCGTTATTGTAAGAGAACCAAATCTCAGAATCAACACTCAGCGATCAACTTGCAGCCCATGCCAACAAAGCTTGCTTGCATGAGCATTTGAGAGTTTAGACATTTTCCTTAGACTGATTAACCTTGTGTTTTAACTTGTGCAATATTCAAATTTAAGGGGAAAGTTTATTTAAAATTAACAAATAACAACATCTATATAAATGTATGAATTCTCTTTATAGACTTAAACAGTAAATAAGAAAACAATAGCAAAATAAAAAGTTAATTATGTATTGAAACACCAAATGAAAAAAAAAAATCATGAAATTAGTTGTTTGTAGCCAATCATTTCTTAAAACTTGTTATAAGAAATAATAGTAAAATATACTAAAAGCAAGCAATATATTTTTATATTTAAGCACATTTATTTAGAAATGTAACAAACTAATTTTTGGCCATTAAGTTATTTTTCATTCATTCCAATTTGTGTATTGTATAAGGATGTAACATACATTGTTATAAAGAGAAACCTAAGGGATTTTCATAATTCATAATTTCTGTTGACCTAAGATACGAAGCTGAAAAAAACACCAATGTTCTATTTAATTTCATAAGTCTTCAAAATTTGTTTAAAAATATATTCCAAAACTAAAATAAATTGGTTGTTGTTCTATACTTTTTTCAGTTCTTTTTTTTTTTTTTGAAATAACACAAAACCAAATTAATATATAGCTACATTTCAATTAATTGCACACATACATTAATTACACTGAAAGCTAATTAAACTAAATAAAAATATTCTTTACTTCCAAGAATGTCATTGAATGATAGATAATATCAAACATCTTCATTGGTGAATATAACAAAATTTTAAAGTATGCACTTACTCTGTAATGAAACTAGCCGGTGATTTGCCTCTTCATTAGATATAAAATAACTTGGCTTAATCTTGTTTTCCTAAAATAAAAAATAGCTAAAAATAAATTGATAGTTATGATAAAAACTAAATTTTAATATAACTAGGAAACAATTAAACAGTTACATAACTTAGGGGTATTTAATTTCAGGGAGATCACTTACTTTTGCACAGGGGAGGGATCATAAAATTATAATTAAATATGCTAATAATACATACTGATTAAGAAAACCGAATTTAAGGTTGAGATATAACTGCCTAGTGCTGATCACACTTGCACCTCAGTGCCACCTACCAATTATAGTGTCAACCTTCGGTTGGTCCTTAACTCTTCATATGCGCTATGGATTTCTTATTATTTTATTAATGATACATACTTAGATACAATGTACTTGACATAAAGTCTACATATCTTTCCTAATATTTATACTGTGATCAAAATATACAATTCAACATTAACACATCAGAATACTCCTTAGTTTTAAAACACATAACAATATAAAAATTCACCGATGCTTAAGAAATTTCATATAATAGCACATGAATAAGTATATTTATAAAACTTCACTTATACTTAGCAAGACTAAGGCAAACATGCTAACATTAAAGAAAAAAAAAAGGACCATACCTAACTTTCAAATGTTTTTATTACACAATAAGGAAACTTAGCTTTTGCTGAGTTCTACCTCAATAAGTTCCAGGAAATGACATGAACAAGCTGTCCATTTTTTTGTAAAAAAAATAGATATTTGAATGAAGGGAGTTTCCAATATAGCAAGAAATATTTATAGCACCAATAATATAGGTTCAAATATAACCAAAAGGCTGCTAATGTTTCATTTAACAAAATTGTAACTTAGATACTTATAATTTTAGCACGTTGATATATCCTATATGTTAAATATAAAATAAGAAAAGCCATCCAACTCACCATTGTAAAAATTTATTATTTTAGACAAATTTGTGGTGTGATTCTATATACAATGATGTTAAAAATGTAATTTAGCTTATTGAATTTATTTGAGAAAAAAAAAATACTTTGTATGAGCTGTGAATTATTAAAAAGGTTATGTTAAAAAAAGTATAAATCTTAAATATATGTTGGAATACTGTTAAAATTGTTCACACTTAATGTTTAATAGCAATTCTTTTGTCTAAGAGTTATGTTGTAGTGGCTTGTTCAGTAGATCCAACTCTAGCAAAATTAAATTAAATTATGGCAAATATTATTGCAATGTAGTATAACTGTATATAAGTTTTCCTATATCGATGAGGTTTATTTTTAAAGTGCTAATATGAATATACTTAAATATATGACATAGTGCCACAAATGCTTCATGTAACCAAGGACGTAAAACAATTTGGTGGGGGGGACTCCCCCAATGAGTCCTGCTCATTACTTTTTCTTTATATGAGGCCCATTTAACATGTCAAAAATATTACTATTGATTGCGTTCGAAGTAGTGCGAGAATATAAACATCCAGGGAACATAATAGTAATATAAATATCAATTGACATTAAAAAGGCTATAATAGCGAAACGATGTCAGGGCAGAATAAATTCACGTAAATTCTAATTTTATTTTTTTAAATTATCCAATATAATATGCGTATAATATCGTTGTTTATCAAGAATAGAGATAGAGAGGATCAAAAATTTAAGCCATCATTAGACAGCTCTAGTTAGGAATGACGCCAATACCAAACCAGTGGCATTGTACTCCCGTCTGAGCAAATCAGTTTTATGTTTCCCACCTAACCTGCATCTAATATTCAAAATGCTTTTTCATTAACATTTTCCGCGCCCCTTTGATTTCCTATTAGTTTTATTTTGACTTATTCTTCGTAAATTTCGATTCTATAGTCTGTAACACTAAAAACTTCTACACCTTTATCATATTTTAACCAAACCATAATACAGCGTAATCTTTGTTTCCTAAATGTTGTAGAATATACTGGTTTATTGTTAGCAGTGAACATAATCGAGTGAAAGATTTGTCGGGATATTGGCTTAGGTTGATAAAGGAGAGATGTTATTTTCCGGGTTGCTGGTATTTGAAAAGAGACATTTAACTGTTTAATAAACTTGACGTAAATTTAACATATCCCTTTCAACAACCAAAGCCGATACTACAACGAACTCTTCCACTCAGCTGTAGAATGTTTACAATTAGTAAACACGATTGCTGCTTGAAAGTAACTCCTCTCCTTATAGTACTTGATTAAACTAAAGCATCAAGCGATTAATTACCTTCATGGTGGTAACTAAAAATATTCCCCAATTAGTATTGGTTTTAAATGGTTAAACAAATTGGCTCTATGGGATTAGGGCGAAGTTTTAAATTAAAATAAACTTGTTAATAATTAATGACTAAATATCTATTTGCACTTTTTGTGAAACAATTAGCTTGTTAAATACCGAAATAATTGCTTGCTTCATCAATGGGAGTAAGCGTAAGGCTAAAGAGCAGGGAAGTGTTGTTGTTTTTGTTTTGGGGGAGGGGGGAGAAATTTAACCTATCATAGTTAACCTCACCTTGAGGCTATTCACACTGCAACTCCCGGTGTTGATTTGTGATCTGTCAGCACAGAATATTGAATAGAGCAGAAGAACCTTGGCACTGCATCTTCCCCAGCCCGCTCCGTTTCCTGCTTCTTCCCTTTCTTCTACCATCTCGGAAGTTTCCAAGGCCTCTGATGCGGTCTCTCCCTCCTCCACATCCTCTGAGCGTTCATCTTCATCGGCTCCGGTCTGTTACTATCTCTGCGCCGGCTCATGTACGGGCACTGCCTGGATAGAGACCCCTCCGTGCCGCATTCGAAGCACCTGGTGTCTGGGCAATGTGCCACTAAGTGTCCTGCCTTCCCACCTTCGTAACACTTCCTGTATTCTCGCCTCCTTTCTCTTCCGCCATACTCCGCCTCCTTCTTCTACCACGTGACGAGCGTGGTTTTAGGCCTTCTATACGACACTCTTCTCCAGCCCATTTCTTCCTCGTCAACTGTGATCTCTTCTTTTCTGACACTGATCTCCGCGGGTTTTTAGGCACATTCTAAAAATGTGCGTTCTCTTAGTAGCCCCTTCTTTCTTTCTGCCTCCTTCGCTAGCTCTGCCATCAGTATTGTTGATAAGAACGCCATTCTGGCTTCTACTTCCACCGCACTCACTGTCTCCCGCACCTTCTCCGTGATACTATTATATCTGGCTAGCATCGTTCCGGCGTACTGCCCATTCGTCTGCTGGTGTCTCTTCAGTTCCGTGAAGAGTCTAAAAATGAACTTCCTCATGTCCTGAGCTGTGATCGCCTGGATCTTCATCCATGCCAATGTAGTCGCGTGAGCCGCTGCCATGGTCATTTGAGGCAACTGTCGCTGCATTCCGCACCGCGGGTCGTAACACTCCCCCTGGCATTTTCTTGAGAGAGAAAAAAAAAAGTATACCGAAAGACGTGAAGAAAAAAACAAAACAACAGAAGATGATTTCTTTCCACGCCGTTGTACTAGGGTCCCGGGTTTCGGCCCCTGTTAATCGTAGGTGGATACGTTTGATTAAAAAAAAGAGGGAAATGAACGACACTCTGAAGCTTCTGTAAAAGACTGCTTTATTCCCTCTAGCAATCTGACACATATAGGATCATGGGTTGTTTACCTCCCATGATCCTATTGTTTTCAACATAGACTTACTTGCCTCTGGCTTTAACTATATATTATTGTCTTGAATGTTGATCCATCTGTCTTTATTTGCTAAATGCATTAAAAAATATTCATTTTATAATTATTATTAATTTTCTTATAGAGGTTTACTCCTTATTTTACAGTGTCAATTTTATTTTCTTCTGTTGTTATTATATAATAGTTTTTATTTGCCAGATATGAATTTATCATTTGTACATTATTGTTATTAATAGGGGACTTTGTCCTGGAATACATTTTTTTTTTTTATTCTATTCTAAATAGGACATTGCCAGTATCTGTACCTGCAACCAGGTCATGAAGCTCTGACAATTTAAAAATTTTATGCAGCCAGAATGGTGAAACATGTACTGTCAGCATTTAAAAACAAATATAGCTAGAAAATTTTTTAAAAAATCCTTCAAAACAGTCAAGAGAGGACCCAACAATCATTGGAATTTTATTTCCTGATCATTGGAAGAATAAAAGGAGAATAAATTAGAGTGCTGAGACGTGTAGACACTCTTATCAAATAAATAAACCAAATATAAAACAATGAGTTTATACAAACTCATAAAATATTTAAATTTTACACAGATTCTTTATTAAAAAAATTTTTTATGTCAAATTCCATTAACTGTAACAATATGAAGAGAGATTGGGATATTGTTATAAACATTGGTGATCTTTATTGGTGTGGGAGGTATTCCACATAGTTTTCAGGGATAAGCCCAGTTTTTCCTTTTATTATTCCTGTCAGCCAGCCAGGTCTTAGTGAAGACTTCATCACTGAAATAAAACAGTAACTGTATTTTATTTAAAAAATAATGTAATGTTGGTTGTTTATTCATTTAAACTATAAATCTCAAAATTGATTCATCCTACTGGCTACTGGAACTACCATTTACATCTCACTACCTTTGTTCTATAGTTAAGTAAAGTTCTCTGAAGGCCCAGTTGATCTAAAATATTTTATGCAATGTATGAAAATTTCTAACAGAAACGTATTGTGATGAGCCATTATATTTATTTGAATTTGATGGATAACGTAATTCCACATTCGATACAGCTTAAGACTGTAGCACAGATAAAAAAAGACCTACAGGCATTAAATTGCTAGGCTACAATACTAGGTTTAAGTCTTTACAAAGGCAGGGTTTGTTTAAAAGTTATCGTAGTAGGTCTACGTACAGACCTACAGCTATCCTGAAATAAAAATAAATTATTTTTCCGTTTAAATTAAACCTCTGGGCAAGGTAATGGTTTCATTTCTCTCTTGCTTATTTATGGCTGTCCAAAGTACATTGAAAATAGTAAAAGAGGACTGGTAGGCAGTGAAAGCTTTGTTTACTGATTGAAAGAGGTCATTTAAAAGGAAGGGAGTTATTTCTTATGATTTCTTCTGCTTATGAACAATCTTTATCCTACCCTTTCCATGATAATATTATGATATAACACAGAGCTAATGGTGATAACCCTTGGGTTTATTATTATACTATTAAATATAAAGTATTTTTCTCACAATGCTGAAAACTAGTATTACAGTAGACATAGACAGCACTGGACCGGGACCCCATACCTTCCACTATTTTTGTATTATAAATATTACTGATGTGATAAATGTTCAATTATGATTTATTAATTTTTTTTGTATAATCTCCCCTCCTTAAACAAAATTCCTGGATAGCACCCTACTAAACTTTTTAAGCATGTCAAAGGTATTTCTTTGACAGGCGCACTGCACAGCTTCACACTAGAATATCTGGATAAAATGTTCCCTGTTTTATTAGAATCTGATTTGCAATTTACTGCGGTTTTTAATTTTTTTTGTTATGCAATGGATACCGAATCCTAATTGTTTTCTGGTGATATTTTATATTTATTACACAGTAGTCGATAAATCTAGTTTTCTTTAGAAATTTAACATTTTGTGATGAACAAGGATATCTAATGATCACAGGAATTTCTAGACATCTTATCACTGTGTTAATTTATAACAGTTTGAAATAAATTAGTGTAATTTAAATAATTATTAAATATAAATAAGTAATCATAATGAGTTGCTAATATAGGAATTATAGAAAAGTGGTATTTGTCAATCTTATTTAAAAAATAATGTAATCTTGGTTTGTTTATTCATTTAAAATATAAATCTCAAAATTGCTTCATCCTACTGGCTACTCGAACTACCATTTACATCTCACTACCTTTGTTCTATAGTTAAGTATAAGTTCTCTGAAGGCCCAGTTGGTGTAAAATATCTTATGTAATGTATGAAAGTTTCTAACAGAAATGTAATAACCTTGAGTAATAACCTGTGTTTGGTTCATTAGTTTCCAAGGCTACATATAATTCCATTTTGAATCCAGTTAAAGCAAATTAAAAATGGCCCAGCTAGCAGGTGGAGGTTAAATTGTACATCAACAAATCCTCCCAAGTCAACTTTGGTTGTTATTTATCCTTGGTTAATTTGGTTGGTGTAAGTCCCATTTCCCAAACAGGAAATAAGAATAAACCTCCTAGTTACAACTAGCCAGCAGAGAATGTGGAGTAAGCAGCAGTCTAGGTTTAACTCCAGAGGTTTGTGATAAATTATCCAGGGAAAAACAATACTCCATTAATAAATGTAAAATGAATCTGAGTTTCATCAAAAAATCAATATGATTTCATGGAAGGGGTGGGAGCAGGTAGCATATAGCTTAAAACTAGAGGCAAGCAAAGAGCCAATCATCTGATCGTTGGGATACTTCACAACCCCGTCAATTCATTTAAATTTCCACGTAAAATTAATAATTTAAGAGTAAAAAAAAATTTCAAAGTAAAGCATGTTTTAAAACAAAAGCTTACCGTTTGTAACAGTTTCATCAGGTTTAAACGACAACTCTGCTTCATTTTCACCCATACAAAAAAACTTTGTGCGGGCTGTTCTGAAAAAAAACAATAGAAATAGGATTAATTTACCAGTATATTTACTAATATTAATATATAAAATAGGTAGTGTCTACACAGCTATGAAGATTTTAATTGTGTAGAAATAAATTATTATTCATTATTGAATACCTAAAAGGGGTATTCTTCCCGGGAAGAAGCTGTCCTCTCAATGAGTTTAAGGAAATGTTTTTATCTTGTATTAATCTATTTACCTCTGTTACTGATGATAAGTTGGTATGTGCTCTGTGAACACCTTACCTCTGTTGTAAAATGAAAATACTGCAAAATGGGGTTTTGTTTAGTGACCTCATTTCAGTGTAATTCAGGACCGATTGTCTAGTAGAGAGTACACTGGCTCCAAGTATAAAACAACGTTATAGTGCTAATTCTGGTGCATTGAGATGAATTCACGGATTACTGATAGTTTTTACCATTGTCTAGTGCATTTTGGTAGAAGCTTTGCATACAAGTCTGCTAAATACATGCGAGTTCAGCTATAAGAAATCACAGTGCCAACTTGCTGTGCTAAGGTGCCTATTCATGTGTTCATTACTTGCTCTGTTCCTTATGCTGTCAGTGTTGGTCTAAGCAGTGCTTAACAGATTGCTAAAAATGAGTGATTGTCTGCTTGGAACCAAAATATTGTACCAAATCTAGATTGTTCAAGTCATTGTTCAGCTAAAAATAATATTTACCAAAAATATAACAATAATAACATGTATATTCTTTAATGTAGGGTGGTGGGTTATCTTCAATCCTTGTGATGTCTATCCTCTGTACTCAACATGTGATTTCTAACATGTGGTCTCTCTTCAGCACCTGACTTTACGGCCGTGAGAAACATAACTCACTAAATGCTTGAAAGAAAAAGCCAAGATACAAAAAAGCCACTGGCTTGATCTCTCAGCTGACATTTATAAGTCAACCTAGACACACCTCATAAAAGAATTTTTTCCCAAGAGTCACAGGGTTTTCCTGTTTTTATTTCCCAGGCCTAAACAATACACATTCTATCTAATCAAATATTCATTTTAAAATAAAATTTTATTTGACATTAAAATATCATAAAATATTTCACAAAATAGAATAGCTATAAAGTTCTGAATAGAAAAATGTGATTAGAAACTTGAGTAAAAACTTTAGATAGAGTTTATGTACTAATCAAGACCTTGACAGTGACTGAATGAAATGAGGCAAGTAATGGTGATGTTAACAGGTAAGTTGTGTGTTCATGTAAGAATACCTGAAGCTTACTGGTCAGAAATGCTATTATTACCTTTAGAGATATTTTTGCAAGATTAGAAAATGCGGTCCTAACACCATTTAAGTACCCTTTGGAGGATGCCAGAATCTGGGTGAAACTGTCATAAAAAACCCAAAACTGTCATTCGAAATAAATCAATTCTTTTTTTTTCTTTTAGTCTCATTTAAATCTTCTCCCAATTTGGCAGACTTGCTAGCTATCTTGCTGCGCCAATGATATTTATCTCAAGTTACATGAAGTTTTAATTAAACCCATCATATATGAACTACTGCCACAAGTGGGGAAAATAACAGAAATGAAAGAAGAATGGTCCTAAGTAGTAATATCCCAAATTTATAAAAAAAAGTAGAATTGCCAGATTATAGGAGTAGAGCTCCCTTAAGCAAAATTCATAAGTTAGTTTTTATACCTTCTTGCTGGCTAGATGGAAAGAATAGTATCTAGGGTAGAAGAGGTAATTGGAGAATACCTGAGTTGTTGGTTTTCAGCCAGGAAAGAATAGTATACTATTTCTCTTCTATTTGAAACATCCTCGAGAAGATCCAATGAATGAGAAGTTATAGATTTTTATCTTAATTTATTTTACTCCATTATATGTGTGGTTTGTTTTGATAGGGATATATCTTTGTGTTTAGGTTAATTCTGATGTGGTTTTACTGGGACATTAGGACATTGACTAAACATCTGATAGCTGGTTATATTTTAAGAATCTAGTCTCATTACCCTTTCAAAGTTTGCTGTTTGAGAGTCAATATTTGTTTGTACTATATAGAGTAACTGTATCAGCCATTCTCACTTATTATACCAATAATTTAAATGCATATGACTGCTACTACTTACTCCTAGCATCATAAACTATATATGAGATTCAATGTGTATAAGGTAAAAGAACGTTAAAAACTGGAAGTCTATTTTTGTAGTAAAGGAAGATTACCTTCACAGCAGTTAATGATGACTGGGTGTTTTATAATTTGTATTATTATTCAGTCTTTACAAGAAATATCAGAATAATTTGAGTGATATAGCAATACTATTATAAAGATTATTTAGTAACATGTAATTATTAAGAAACCTTCTTCACATATAGTCCCTGCAATCTTGAATCCTCTGTAAGATAGCCAATGCTCCCTTCTTTATGCTGCCCATTACTCTGATCTCAACATCCCTTTCAATTAAGATCTAGCTACCTCCTATTACTAGAATTTTTATTCTCGCCTCCCTTGCCTTCCCAACCCCCTATGTAATTGCTCTATTATTTCATCTTGTCCTTGGCAACACAGAGCAATGGTGCCTATGGTGGAGCAGGCCTCATTATCTCCTGCAAATAATTTCTTGAATAACAAAACAATTACAATTGTCTTAGTTTAAAAGAGAAGATGGGAATAGAATAGAATAGAGTATTACAGGGAATGACATGGAATGAAATTATTCCAGTGTTATGATAGTTGAGGAAAATCCTCTGTATTAGATTACTCCTAATAATTAAAATATATAATAATTGTATTCTTATTATGCTTAGAAGAGCAAATTTTATAATGGAGAGTTATAAACTTACACATTTTCTGGGATAACCCGAGAAGCTGCTTGGTCTGAAAGATTTTCCTGAGATGAGCTAGATGTTGTCTATAATTAAAAAAATAAATTACTCTAAAATGTGATAACTGTAATTATTACTTGTCAATTACCATATAAATAAAAAAATATATATAAAAATAATATCATTATTATTACAGCCATTGTTAACATGAAAGGGTTTAATGAATTCAAAACTTTAAGATGCGAATTCGTAGGAAATTAAAACGTTATCCAGAAAAACACAAAGTTCCATAACTTATTCACCTTTTAAACTTTAATACAAAATTAACATACTAGCTAATCATTAATGAGCATTATAAATATCAAATGTTTGACTATATATCTGATACTGAACATAATTTCATCTTAAATATTTGTAAAAAAAGTTTTCATCATGTTGGAATTGTATACATAATAGAGGTTTTATTGAAATTGAAATTTTACATTTGAATTTTATGGATAATCCATATAATTTCCTGATGGGAAAAATAATTGTCAACTCCATTAAACCTAATTAAGGGGTTTTAATTAATTAATTACAAGATGAGGCAACAATCGTAGGGTAATGTATTGAAATGAAACTTTTTGAGTTGATAATAGGTCAAAACAAATTTGTCACATGTCGGACTATACTTGCTAACGCGCCCTAGGAGACAAGAAAAAAAAGTTTCAAGCTTTTTCCTAATACTTAATTTATCAATTATCTTGTCTCACAGTATATTCAAGAAGTGCCTTTGGATAACTTACTATGGCTTTTAATAAATATTTCTAATACCCTTTTCATTAAGTAAATGTAAATGGTATCCCCCAAAAAATGGATCCTGTTAATTCAGATAAATTATGAATTTGAGAGCATTAATAAAAACCATCTCACAATGACTAACCTGTGTTCTCTTTTATCAACTTGTAGGTCTCTGAGTTCGATGACTTTGGCTATTTAAGGTCACTACTTAATTTTCAAATATGCTTAATCTATCTTGAAGCTCAATTATTCTGTTGCCAGATTTCTTTTTTCTTATCTCTAAATTAGATATTATGAATTCCTAGGCTTTAATTTTAGTTTTTGAGACTGAATCACTTAACTTATGCCCCAAAAATTATCTATATTCTTCCAACAATGGATCTCTAATTTAAATTTTCCTAGATAGATTTCTTTAAATGATTTTAATTTAAATGAAACTTTTTGGGGTTATAATAGGTCAAAACATATTTGTCACATGTCCGACTATACTTGCTAACGCACCCTAAGAGACAAGAAAAAAAAGTTTTAAGTTTATTATTGGGAGGGCAGTACACTGATGCTAGAGTAAGGGGAAAAGTGAATGAGCTGGTTGACACTGCAGTGGACTGAAGGAAATCGTGTGCTACCAAAGGAACTATGTGATGGGAAATGGAGTTATGGAGAATGACAGCGGTGCCTGCATGTGCTCTTCCATCTGGGTGATCAGTTCGATAAGTCTAGTACTGTCGAACTGTAAAAGGTCGCTTACTCATAAGTCTTGTTTCAGTAATGAGAGCTACGTGGATGTTCTTGTCATGAAGTAGTGCTGTCAGTTCGTTAGTGTGGGTGCCAACACCATTCGCATTCCAAAGGAAAATGGATAAGGAGTCGGAAGGATCCACTAATGGGTTTAGTTTAATGGGGATGAGGTAAGTGACAAGATTTGTAAGAAGGGACATGAGAGGGGTAATTAGGGTTTTGAACTCTGAAAGGAATGACGTTAATAGACTAGTGAGGTCTCAGGAGCTTGAAGGTGGAGGAATATGCGAGATGTGTGGTTGAGGATGGGATTGAGTTTGCTGGTTGCTGGGATAAACGGAGTGCTGGGGAAGAAGAACTTGCGGGGGAGGAGTGGGTAATGCCTGTGACTGCTCTCTGTTCCTAACGGCATCAGCAAAAGAGACTGAAGGCCTCAAATTGCTGGTGGGGGCGCTTCTTGGGCTACCTGTGGCTGGCTTCTCTTCTTCTAGCCGACGACGTTGTTCGCTCCTGGACTTCAGAATTCTGTAAGCCTCACAACCTTTTTAGTTTGCCGGGTGGCCTTGCTGGCAGAGCACGCATGCAGCAGGTGATTTTAGGGGCTTCTTGCACAATTCACTTTTGTACTGCCCATTGCACTTTACACACCTGGGAGGGTGGTAGCAGTATGTTTTGTGTGGCCATATGCCTAGCAATTATGGCATTGAACTATATCGCATTTCAGGTAAGGCTTTTCGACCTGTACTCTTGTGTAATACAAGTGGGTAAGCTCGTAGATTTTTTCCACTCCAAGTGTTCGCTCTCTAGATCCACAAAGAACAAGGGCAGTGGTGTCTTAATACTTGCATCATTTTCTTTCCTTTCCTCACGGAGCACATTCGTAATTTGGCGATACTTGTATCCTAAACTTAAGAGCTCCTTTTCTATCTCGTCCGCTGGTGTAGTGGGATGTAGGTTTCTAATCCCCACCCGTAGCGATCATTCCTGCTTTAGTTGGTAGGTATGGAAGTCAGCCTTAGTTTCTTCCAAGTATTTTATTATTGTTAAGTATGTGTCAATATGGTTTTTGATTCCATGGTAAAACCATTAATTTAGGACAGTTAAAGCCAGCGATAAGTAGCCAGAGCCTTTTGGGCGTTTGGTGAGCAATCTAGATAGGTAACTAGCTAAGAGGTCGGGGTCAGTACAAGAGTGACAGATCCAGCTGATTACCACATCATTGTTATTCAGACCCTCAGAAACGGCTGCTAGACATTTGTGGAGACCTCTCACCTGCTACAAGTTGCTCATGGTGTTGATGCTAGCATGAAAACAGTAAACAGATGGCTCATTAAAGTTAACCTGCACTTTATGGTCCACTTTTTCAATCTCAACTCACCCCATCAAACCGAGTGGCTCTCCTCCACTCTAGTTGTGACCATGCCAACTATACTGAGGATAAGTGGGCCTCTGTTTTATTTTCAGACAAGTCATAATGTAATCACTATACACCAGTTAATGTATGGATAAGATAAGGGGATTGGTGCCCCCAACGTACATCATTGACTTCTTTGAAGAACATTTGGTACCTCTACGCACTTATATAAGTGATAATTTCCATTTATGCAGGATAATGCCTGGCTTCAAATTGAAATATTGTCATGTCAGTGGCCAGCTCCTGTTCAGAGCTCATTTGGGATATCCATCTGTCGGCAACCAAACACTCCTGGAGACACCTAATAATTAATAGTTGAGAACTGCCTTGGCTGATCTATGTAAATGGATTCCTCAATTTCATTCAATAATTTAGTTCTATTCAATTATTCAAGCATGAGGAAGCAACACTCACCAGTAGAAACTAGGATATGTGTGTTTTATTTTAACTTCAAAATCAGAATACCTTACATTTTAACCTATGTGTGTATCTGTCTGTACTGGTCTTTGTGAGTCCCCTGTTCAAGCTTGAGGCATGAAATGTTGTATAAAAGTAATTTGCATTGGAAATAAGTAAAAATGATAGACATCTCCATAAAACATCAGTTAGTAACACTAATTGATTGATAAATTGGAAAAGAATGGAAAAAAACAAGGAGTTTAAAGTTTACATATCCAAGTAAACTATATTTGTGTATGCATATTCTTTTTAAAGCATTGTTTGTTTTTCCTTGTTTACAGATGAATTATGAATATAAAAATGGGTCTTCAAGATTTCTAGATTCCTACTTTTTATTTGTTTGTCTTCTTAGTTGTTTTTCTTTTGTTTAGGATCGTATATGCCTTTTTAAAAGCATGTTATCCTCTATCAAGAATTTTGAGTTCTTAATTATTATTCATTGTGCTATCTATGATTTGTATTGAGAATCCAACTAACTGAAGCTTTAGCTTGTACATTACAATTTTTGTTTTATATTTTAATACATATTTGTGCAAATTATGGTAGTATAATTTATTATTTCATTACAGACCTTACTCTTATATTACATTTTGATTTTATGCTGTAGTAATTAATGAATATTAGGGGTTAAATAATGGGACTAAACTTGTTGGGTCCCTTACGTTACCATAAAATTTATATATATTTTTTTTTAATTTCTAGATACAATTTTTTTTTCTTAAAGGCAGTTCGTTGGGTAGTTCCTGAGTAAATTATCAGCTTTTAAACAACAGAATGTTTTTTTAACGAAATTGGTAAGGAAGTGGGAGTTTTTATTACAAAATAAGTTGACATAAAATGAAATTTTAAGGTGATAATCACTGGCCTGCCATTCAACCAGGGTACATGAAAAGATCTTCGCTGAAATTTTTATTTGGTGGCTAGCTATATAGGTCGGTAATGTAATGGAATTTCTTCACTCAAAATCAAGGGGAATTAAAATTTGACCAATTAATTACAGCTAAGTATTCTAAAGTGTTGCGGGAACATGGAAGTGTATGTGACTGAACTTGATCCTGTGATTTTTTTTCAAAATTTAACGACGTCCAAATTTCAAAAGTGCCACATTATTTGATAATGACCCATATATATAAATATATGTGTGTAAGTGTACGTATGTATTTAAATATGTAAATAAATATATATAAATTTTCCTTTTTCTGATGATAGACCAGTTCCATTTAATAAGTAGGCTGCAGCATTAATCATTTCTGTCCATAGGTAGCAATACTTCTCCTGAGTGCATGAGGGCTTTTGCAGTCTCAACAATCTTGGGGTTTTCACTCACAGCACAGCCGTTTTGTTGTGGAGTGTTATAGTATAGCATACCTGATTTTAATCGCTTTCGATTTGAGGAACTTTTCTAACCCTTTTATTTTTAAATTCCCTACTATTGTTACACTGAACGCACATCACTGTATGACCTAGTATGTTTCCTTCTGCTAAAAATTCCTTCAATTTTTTAAAGAATTCATCCTTTGTTTTACTAAAATATAGTTTTCGAAAAGTCATTTTTGAATACAATAAAATATTTAACACCACTTTACGACTTTGTATATATGATGTGTCGCTCCAATGTCCACAAACCAAGCCTCTTATTCTCCAATATAAAGACTTCTGATATTCGTTAAAAAAGTTGCTTCTTTGCTTGAATTATTTTGAGCAAAAACAGGCTTACTTAGATGGTTTGCCATCAGCAAGCAAAAAACGACATTTCTGAACTGTGTGACTTTTTTTTTATCAAATACTGGCAAAAAAATGAGGATTTATAAAATATAAATTTTCTTATTCCTAATAGGCTTATTAAATTGAGATTTAGTCTTTAGTCTTCTGAACAACTATTGACCAGCTTGCTCTCAAATGTACACAATTTTTTAAAGATTGCCTAAACTTCTGTTTTGTTCATTTATGAGTCTCCATTCAAACTATTGGTATTTTAAAATTTTGTATATCAGTAAAACATCTTTGTTTTTGACAGATTGTTTATCGATTTCTCCCCTCAACCAGTTCCATGAATCCAATAGCTGATGTATGTACTTCATCAGAAAGCCTAAAACAAAAAACCTTGATGGCTCTGGAGATGATAAAAAATTAAGTCACAGTTTTTAATACTGAAAACTATTTTTACTATTGGCTAAAATTTAAAAAAATCAGAGTTAAACCAAGGCTTGTTTACTTTCACAGTTTACAGCACATTTCTTTTGATCTCTGAATTTAATTGTTAAGCTGAATATTATAATTTTATAAATTGACATTTTTCTCCATATAAACCTAATCATAAAATTAAGGTCAAAATACCAGATATAAAAGAATTAGAAAAATTCTAACATATAGAAATATGAAGATATATGGGTTCGATGTCAATATTTGAAGGTTATCACATTTTCCTTTATTAAATTATTATTATACAATGTAACTAGTATATACGAGTTATATGTTTCTCAATGCTAAGCGTATTACAAAAATCACATTATACAGGTCCTGTCAATTATTACATACAGTATAATACATGACTTGGATTCTTCATTATTGATTTTTCTTGGTACTTTTGTTGCACTAAAATAGTTTACTGCTCAAAAGGGATCAACATATTTATAAAATGCAGTTTATCCAATTTTTATTGACCCTAAAAAAGTAATTTACAAGTTGCTACTAAATATACAAACACATGTGTGGATTATTGTTTATAACTTTCACTGGGTTAATTAGAAAGTTAGGAATTTTTAATTGTTTTGCTCAATTGCATCACCATTGCTAGTTCCTAATTGGAGTGTAATATTTGTCTAGATTGAGATGCTCCACTGAAGTTTTTTTCAGATTATGTAATGTTAATATATATTTCTGAATTTTGCGAAGTGCGAGCATATAAAACTGTGAATTTCAAATTTTCAACCAACTTAGATCCAACTCCAGTTATCTTTTTTCCCCCATTTAATAGGATATTAAATAAAAAAAATCACGATTTCACAAAAACAATTTTGGTGATTTCTATAATTTAATGATACCAGGTGAGTTTCTCCATATGACTAATGCTGCTTCCACACCTCCTTTTTTTTTTTGACTTCAACAATTTCTTTACTTGGTTAACTGCAGACTTGCCTACTTCTTTGGTATAATGTCCCCTTTCCATTGGACTGATAATGGTGCAACAATGTAATACGTTTTCAATGTAAAATTCCACTCTCCAATGAATAATATAAACTCTGAGGAGCAGTAGTTAGTGCCTTTATCGGAATATACCACCTGCGTTACACCAAATTTTGCATAAATATGTTATAGTGCTGATATAGTACTCTTAGATGACACATCAGATAGTCTTTTAAATTCAAAGAAGTATGAAATATAATCTACCACCGCCAAAAATGTATATTTATCGAATTCCAATATATCTGTCACTACTTCCATCCATGAGCCTTTGGGAGTTTTCCTTAATTGCAGCGTCTCCTCCTGGTTTCCTTTTATATCAAGATCTTCACAAATATTATGTTGTTATGTATGTATATGAATCCAAAAGACTTTTGACCTCACATACCTTTACAGGCCTCAAACCCTTGGGACCCTTAATGATTTTTTCCCAAAATTAGACCTCTCATTTTTTCAGGAACAGGTGTATATGTTGATTCTTTAAAATGATCCCATCAAAGATAATCAATTGTTTTATAACTTTCCACCAATTCTTCATAAATTCTGGTATCTTTTTCTGTTCATTAGGCCATTCTCTATGAAAAAATCTCAATCTCACGCCAACTTCCTCTTCATCCAATCCCTTCCTAATTTCATGTAACATGGTTGTACTAATTCTTATATCTGTTAGGCCATTAGTTGTCTATTATCCACTTCTATTACTTGGGCCACCATAATATCTCTCTCTTCCACATCCATAGAAGGAAGTCTGGACACAGCATCAGCTATGTTTACATTGACCCCTCTAACAAAATTTACCACGACACCATATCCAATGAGCTGAAGCAACATTCTCTGTATTCACTTGGGTGCGCTACCTAAACTCTTTTTACAAATTACTTCTAAAAGCTTGTGATCGGATTGAATATAAATTGTTTATCCAAACACATATTTCTCAATTCTTTTGGCACCGAAGGCAATTGTCATGGTTTCCTTCTCTATCTGAGCGTTACATACTCTGTGTCATTTGGGCTTTACTACAAATACCATGTTTGTAATCCATTTAGTTGGCTGTTCCACTTTAGATATCACATTTAATTTTTTTAGTCTCTGTATCACTTGTTTCATTTTTTTTTCTCATTCCGACAGGTAATCTTCTGGGTGACTCACATACTTGAACTGAATCTTTGTGAACCTCCAACATTAAAGTAGATATGTCCTAAATTTCATTTCCCACAAATATTTGCAGTAAATCTTCAATATCTATCTTATTAATTAAAACCTTCTTCACTGAAGTGGACAATCCAATTTTTAGAGAAGGATTTAATCGCAATATAATTATTTTTTGCTGAGTTACTACAACTTGCCTTTATATGGGTTAGTGTTCACTTCCTTTTCTAAGACACACTCACTATTAACCACCTCCTTCTAACAATTGCCACATATTAATACTTGACTAGACTTACTCTTCTTTGAATCTAGATTCAATTTAAATATGCCCTTCCAACCTATTATATTGCATGTTGCACCAGTATATATTTGTTGAACTCACTCCTACCTGGTCCTAAGCATCAGGTTCTCAACCTCCTTGATCAGCTGAGGACACTCAGTGGCTCCAGCCTGGTTCCTAGCCTCCTCGGGAATTCCAACTCTCATGGAATTTTCACAACGCAAATTTCTTCTTAATGCTTTCATTCGTATGAGTGCATTGTTCCATCCAGCTGGCCTAAGCACCCGTACAGTTCAACATTTCATGGTTTGAGCACATATTTGTCATAGAAATTAAGAATAAGTTAAATTGAACTATATAATAGGTGATGTTATTTTCAAATTGTACAAAAGTTTATTACTATCAAAAGCTATTGGGAGTAAAGTCAAATCCAGAGATTCTGAAAATTCATACTCATGGCAATGCCATAGTTAGTGGGATGATTAGAGGTATAACTGCAGACCTCTCCATTAGTCTTAAGGCAGGAAAAAAAATTGACTGGCTATCAAAGTTATTACATACTTTATTTTGCTTAATAAGGTTTAACTGTCCACCGACTAGGCCCTTTTTGCCCGCCCCCTGTATTATACCCATGCTTAGCTACTATTCGTACTGAAATATACCTGTCCTCCCAACCCAAGTGAAAAATTTACCTCCAATTAATAAAGTTGAGTTCTTCTGTTGAAACATATAAAAAAAAATGTTTCTTGGATTTATAATTTACAATCATTGACATACTTATCAGTGTCACATTGTCTGAAAATTATAAGTGTTTACGCCGAGTTATCTGTAAAGAATTAAAGTCCTTTAAGTGTTATCTCAAGCTCAGCTGGGTTCTATGGGTACAAAAATGAACTGAATAAAAACACTATGCTGGACTTAGAAGTAAACAAAGAAATAAAAAGTAAACGACGAATTTATGGCAAATCACAATATACTTTAATAAAAAAAAATAAAATGAAATAATATGATAATAGACGTAAACCTCTAGCAATGAAATTAAAATTTAGCTTGGTAATTATTCCTTTAATTCTGAAATTGTAATTTCTGTCATCATAAATAAATATATTTTGTGTTTTATTAGAAGATGAATTGAATGAACGATTGATCTGACTGTTCTTGGTCAAGTGACAATGCTTTATAAAAAAAGTCCACGAATCTCTTTTCTCATTAAGTCATATTTAATGCAATCAATATCATGTAATTTAGCACATCTCTTTACCTCTGTGACAGTTTTTGTAAATTTGTTAAAAGTATCATTCAGTTGTGATATTTGTGATTTAAACGGGAAAGGTGTTTCGAATTTGCATTTGCAGTATAGACTAACTTATTCGTTTTTTTTATATTGTCCATTACCTTATCCAATTCATCCGGTAGAGTACTCAAAATTTCCTCATTGTTTGGTTTATGAGCCATATTTAGGTTTAAACGACATAAAAAAAGTTAAAGTAGAAAAGACTTAAAATCAAAATATGATAAGTTTCCAAATCCTAAGGCAAGCTAAAACATTTATTTTACAACAAAATCAAACGTAAACATTACATAAATTATCAAAATAATTTTTATCAATGCTATAAAATAGATGTAAAAACACCGCAAGTGATAAAATGAATTAGTATTAAAATGTATTGTGCTTCGGCCAGTAAGACCAACAATATGTTTAAACTGAATTATCCGTAAAGAATCAAAATACTTTAAGTGATAACTCAAACTGAGGTGGGTTCTATGGCACAAAAATGAACTGATAAAAAAGTATAACGGACGTAAAATAAACAGTAAACGATAAATTTATCCCAAATCACGATAAACTTTATTAAAAAAAAAAAAAGATGAAATACAATGGAAGTGCAGTTAGTTTTAAAATCAGGAAATAAAAATATTTGTATATTTAAATGTAAGTTATGAAATGTATTTATTTTATTTCTTAACAGCAATATTATTTTTGGTTTTATCAAAAAATAAAAAAAATAGTTTGAAAAACTATAAATTTGAAGCAGTATAATTAGAAATAAAATAAAATTTACTATTCCGAGTATTTGTTAAAAAAAAAATACATTGAAATAATAATAAAATAGAGGTAAACATCTAAGAATGAAATTAAAATTTAGCTAGGTAATTACTCCTTTAATACTGAAATCATGATTACTGTCATTATAAATAGCCGCAATGATTTAAACGTAAATAAGGAGTAAATAATGTTGAGAGAATAAAGGAATACAAGTTTATATTCACATTGTTGTCGGCCATTAGAGGAGTGTTGAAATACTGCAGGATGGCATTGTCAACGGAAAGGTGCGAAAGAGTCAAGAAAAAAATTTAGGTCGTCCAAGTTGACACTAATAAGTTGGTAGGTTGGCCTATTTACTTGTTACCAAGTAGATCTGGTGATTTCAAGTTCCAAGGTGAACGGGCCATATAGTTAAAACTTCCCTCGGCCCCTAAGCTCCATTTGTGGGCCCAGAGCTCACTCTACCTTATTTACTGCTTCAAATTTATAGTTTTTCAAACTATTTTTTTTATTTTTTGATAAAACCAAAAATAATATTGCTGTTAAGAAATAAAATAAATACATTTCATAACTTACATTTAAAGTTTTAATCTTAAATATAT
Source organism: Acanthosoma haemorrhoidale (assembly GCA_930367205.1). Taxonomy (NCBI): domain Eukaryota; kingdom Metazoa; phylum Arthropoda; class Insecta; order Hemiptera; family Acanthosomatidae; genus Acanthosoma; species Acanthosoma haemorrhoidale. Next base: position 93,672,865 of record OV884009.1, read on the forward strand.
GTCCATTTATAAAATATTTACATTATTTTTTGTTTTCAAATTTTCCCTGGCCTAACAATAAGAAAGCAATAACAATAATAATAAGATGTTTTTTCACTAGCAACAATAAAAAAATCGAGAAAATATTAAATAAGATATTAATAATTAGAAACAATGAATATTAATATTATCTCTTTGAATCTTAGAGCATATGTCTGAAATGTTATCATACTCTTCTCTTAATGCTTGGCTATAGTCTAACAGAGAACAAATACTTTCTGCTAACAAATCACTATCTCCAACCTAGAACACACATTACTTCAATAAATATAAATAATATGGAGTGTGGTATAACAAAATTAAAGAAAAAAAGCTGGTCGAAACAGTAATTTTTTGGTAACTAAACGACCATGGATTTTAAAAATAATTGTATGCAGTAAGTAAATGGTGAAATAAAGCACCAAGAATATTAAACAACGATGTAATATACTATTTAGTTTTATTATAAGAGTGACAAATTAATATACTTATTGCAATGCATACATAACCACCAAGCTACTTTATCTCTAAACCTTTCCTAAGTGCTGAAGACATTAATTTTTCACGATTTAACAATAAAATGTACAAAATATTTTATTTTATCAAGTGGTAAATTTGATAGATTCTTTTTAATTAAAAAGAAAAAGAACATACTACATTTATATGCTGTTTGTCTTTTTAATTTTTTATACTATCAATTAGTTATATAACAATCAAAAGTTTGTTAGTAACTGATTGTATATGTGGTGAATTCTCTCAAGTGATGAAGACGGGAGAAAAGAATCACTTCCAGTCGATGTACTTTTCACTGTACCATCACCCTTAGCTCGGGAGCCAGTGTTCCTCTTCACTGTCTAGGAGAGAAGGTTCCTTCCTCTTTTCCATAAGTGAAACTGTGTTTGACCATTCCTTAATGTTTTATATAACTGCTTTTAAAGAATGAACCATCTGAATACAGAGTACCTCTAGTATTTTATATTTCTTAGGCTAATAACAGGTAAACCCACAGTTTGGTATTTTGTACAAAACAAACCAATAAGTGCATAGGCACAAGGTTAGTTACTTAGGCAGTTCAGAATGCACCTTTGGCCCTTCATTTAAAAAAAAAAAACACCTACACTGATTTCTGTAAAGAAGCCACCAATGTCAATTATTTGTTAGTTATTTAGAAAGTTAATAATTCAACTATTTTTACTATACATATTGAAAAATAATAAATGTTACATATCATTACAATATATACATTAATATTTAAGAATATGGTGATGGTTAGTTAATAATAAGAAACTTTAATATATTTGTGAAATATTGTGTATATTTATATAATTATTCTGGCTTCATTTTTGTTTTCTAAGTTGTTTGTTCTTTATTAAAAAAAAATTAACATTTTAGTTGAAATTAACTCTATATACGATTTGTAAATACATCTCTGAATGATTGACCTCCCTTTGGAATTCGATGAAGATTTCTAGACCATAGTTTTAAATGGAATCATGGCCCAATATCCACCTTAAACAGACGTATGAATTTGTTTGCGCCCTTCTCTATGACTGTGAGACATAGAAAAAATTGCTGACAATATTAGGGAAACTTCATACCTTTGTAACTCACTGCCTGTGGTGTCAACTAGGAGTTTGATGAGCTAGTTCATAGTCAAAGTAGTAGGTAGTTAGCAAACTAATGAGATACGTAAATTGTAAAATAAAAAGTCACGTATGAGAATTTAATTTATTGAGTTAAAATTATTTCAATAACAGCTTCAATGACTCTTGCTATTATAGTTCAAGGGTTACTGGTTTTAAAAAGAAATAACAAAACCCTAAAAAGGACTGAATAGTACTGACAGGAGTAGGCCCTGTGAAAATCTATACAGACATCACTACTTCGGTGTTGGTTGATGCCCTTAAGATGGATGAAATGTCAAATCTACCAAGCAGGCAAGGAGATTTAGTCATTTTTCCCCCCTTCTGAAAAAGCAGCTTTAATTGGGAACACTTTGATGTGGCTGTGTCAATTGGTGCAAGAGACAACTGGAAAGACGTCTGGTCATGGTTGAGGCCCCATGTCACTGCTGTGACACAGGATATAAGTCAAATTTGTACAAGTACCTTCAGGACTTTTTGACATCACCAAATCCTTATTTATGTAAATATATACATCAAAGATAAATAAAATCAAGAACGCATATTTTTTATTCATTAGTCTCGACATAATAAGTGCTTTTATTATTATTACCTTTATAAGGAGAGATTTTAGGAAAAATAAGTAAATAATGATAATTTTTGTTTAATTATCTAAATATATAAAAAAAATTGTCAAAGTTTAATAAAGAAAAATCATAAATGAGATTAACTGGCATGCTTACTTTATGTATGTGTTTAATTCAAGGCCCCCCAATACATAGAAGTTGGGGGTCAGACATATGACAGTGACAGGTTGGAACTTTTCAGGTAACTTCTATGTAAACCTCAAACCTTAAGTGTCAATGCACACTGAGACGACGTCTTGCCACTTACCTCTGTGCTCCTCTAAACTTGAAAGAAATTAACCAATAATTTTTGTTTGTTTGCTGTTGGACACCATAGAAAATCACAGCAATATCAAGAACCTGTAAACAGCCTCAAAAATCTTCAACTGACTGAATGGTTGTCAGTGTGTAACAATAAGGCACTGCCAATGGGCTATCCAAAAAGATTACCACATGTGGAGCAACACACACTGCCTAGAAAAATTTTATGAAATTTTTGTTGCTCTCATTAACACACTCAATGGAATGATCCATTGAAATCAGTGATGCGGTAGCAGACACGAGAAAAAATAGTCATACTCTAGATAATCAATCAGCTGTCACTCTGTTGCAAGTAAGCTCAAATAAAATTGGGAGGGTTCTTTTTTCCTGAATCTAACATAATACTGAAGAAAAACCAACTCTTGCAATTTGAAATTTATGATAATTCTTTGCTCTTATTAGTAAACTTGCATTTTTGTAGCAAATAATTATGGAATGAGCCACTATATTTCTTGTGATTTCAAGTATCTTAACTCAGATATAACAACAATTGATATTCATGCCGGAATTTTGTTTTAAGGTGTAGTTTCATCAAATTTATAATTCAAATTGGGATGTACACACCAAATCCAAGTTAAAAGCTACAAATGAAGTCATAGAACCAACTTCTAGAATTTTTTGCCATCTCGAAACCCCTTTTTGAAAGCTGACAATATCATTTTTAGGGCCCACATTATTTCTAAAGGCTTGAGATTGGATTGAATATGAATTGTTTTTCCAAACACATATTTCTCAAATCTTTTGAAGCCAAAGACAATTTTCAGAGTTTCCTTTTCTATCAGAGCATATTTTTTTTCACAGGTGGGCAGTGCCCTTGATCTGTAAGCCACTAGATGTTCTTCCTGTATCAACGCACCCACACAATATCCACTTGCATCTACTGGAATCTCAACTTTTTTTGACGCATCAAGCTATTGTAATATTGGAGCCACTTGCAACTCACATTTTCTTGCGTTTAACACCATTTGCTAAATGATTCTTGCAAACGGGAAGCTATACTAGATAAATCTGCAACAAACAAATTTTGCCATGTAGTTGACTAGTCATAAGAAGGAGCTATCTGGGCCTCGCCCTCCGGTCTTCCCATGTCTTCTATCACTTTAACCTTCCTTGGATCTGGCATGATAACTTTATTTGTAAATAGGGGTCCCATATATTCTATTTCTTTTTTTCTTATTTTGCATTTCTTCTTATTTAACTTCAAATTTCTCTGTTCTGCTCTCTTTAATACTTTCCCTAATTTTTTATCATGGTCTCCTAGCTTCCTCCATTGTATCTTCTTTATCAAGCACTACGATATCATCAGCAATGGCAATAACACCTCTATGTCCTCCATAGTTTGAAACGTTTTTCTTTGGAATTCTTCAGTGCTACAAACAAAACAAATTGGGAATGTTTAAACCAATATTTCCCATAAGGTGTCTGAAAAGTGGTCCATTCTTGAGAATCTGGATATAAATTCATTTGATGGAATCCATTTTTGCATTGAGCATACTGCAAATTGTTGCTTTGGATAACAGAGGATTGATCCCTTCTACTGTTGGTGTGATAAAACAGTTCTATGTTAAAGTTTCATTTAATTTCTTTGGTGTGATTCATACTCTGTTTCATTTAACCGTTACAACAAATATCATGTCTGTGGTCCATTTAATTGGATGTTCCACTTAATATAACACATTAAATTTTTCTGATCTCTGTATCTCTAGTTTAATTTTTTTTCTCACTCTGACAGGTAATCTCCTGGGTGATTTACATACTGGAAATGCATTTTTCGAACCTTCAACTTTATCAGCACTTCAATTTGTAAGACACACTCACTATCAACCACCTCCTTCTCTCTATTATCACTTGTTAATACTTGACTATACTCACTCACCTTTGAAACTAGATTAAATTTAAATATGTCCTTCCAACCTATAACATTGCACTTCCCAACAGTATCTATTTGAACTTGAAGAATCTAACAGTTAACTTTCAACAATTTTTGTGCTCTTCTTGAAGTTGCAATACTAAGAACACTGTCACTATTTCACTTGCGCTATCTGACTCCTCTTATAATTTTTTTAACATACATTTTACAAATTTTTTTAAACTAAGTGGATGTTTAGAATTTAATCACTTTTTAGCATAGTGTCTCTGTAACTCGCTATTCTTTCGTAAATGGGTATTTTCTCCACAGTATCTGCAGGTTCCCATGTTACCTCCCATTCTGGTAATGAACATTTTTTTTCAATTTATCTGCCTCAAATTTATTGACAATCTCATCTTGGAATTTAGATTCAATTTTCATTTTTCCCATTTGTTTTTCTGTTTCCTGAACTGCCACCACATCATTGAATACTTTCTGAAGAATCAAATCCCTATGTCTTAACATTATTTTCCTAAAATCATTATCTGTTACTCCTACTACAAACTGATCCCTTATCATATCATCTTATAAAACTTTGAACTTGCATCTCATAGCTCTTTCTTTTAAGATTAGAATAAACTTACTATAATCCATTTGTTCATCTTCTACAGTTGAAAAAAAAACATATACCTTTCATACATGTTTTTCGTTGAGTGTAATCACCTCATCTGATTGCTAAATTATCTTGTCTACTGAAGTCCCTTCATCTGCACCTATTTGTCATAACAATCGTATAACGTCCAATCCGAGAACTGTTTTAACAATTGCTGCTCTTTCCTTATCCTCCTTGTTGAGATCAGTCCCCAATTCATAATTGTTTCAAGTTTGTTTCCACAATAATTACCTCGTTTTCTTCTATTTTTTCTTCTGACACCATGTTGTTTTATTCAAATTCACTCCTAATACATAACTTATTGATTATTACTAAACCACATAACAATACAAGTGTGTAAACATGCGGACACTGATTATGTCAACCCACCGATAACCTCTCCTTTTTGTTAGTGATCAGTTTTGGCCAAGGAGGTGGGAAGTCTAATGAAGAGGACAACCTAATAGGAAACGATTGGTGCCAGGGAGGGGATTGCCTAGAGGCTTGGCCTCGCCCCTTCAGAACCAGTTTAAATGGGTAGTGGGCGTGATCTATCAGTTGTGTAATTGCTTTAATTATTACTGATGGTTTTATCATGATTTCTACTTAACCATTTGAAAGTTTTATAAGATAACACACTTGAGGTTATAAAAGCTGCAGGTCTGATTAAATAATATATTTTTACAAATATGCTTTAAACAACATCTTTTACAAAATCTTACTTTACAATAATTATTTACATTTAAATTCTTTTTTCAAAGAGTTGGAAGATGGGGTAGATCTCTGGATCGTGACTTTCTTAAGTACCTGTAAACAAAAAGTGTTAGTACGTTTACTTTTAATGAGTAATTATATTATGTCTGTTGGCCGGAGGTAAAGGGTAATGTCTTTTCAAAATATGGATTTTGTTGCCATCTTACTCAAATGGTTTTTCTCTATTAAGCTGTATATCTCAATAGAGCTGTTCAATTTTATTATACATATAAAAAAACTTCATTATGATAAAATTACAATCTGCCTTATTGGACAATAAGTAATTGTGATAAATGCTCTCATTCATGCAATATTTACAAACAGCCCAGAGACATCCCAAACCCACATAGTTGTCACCTCCCTCGCATGTGAAAGAGGAAGCGGAGTCTTGGGAAGTCCTTCACGCTCCTCCATCAACTGCATCACTGGATAAGAGCCAGTGGGGGCTGACCAAGAGCGTGAGAGCCACAGACGCTCAGGGCATGATTGAAGAAACTGGCTATTGCCAGGACTCCCACTGTCACGTATTTATAGCAGGTCACGAGGCCACTGCCGTTTTAGTCTCCGAGGAGTATTAAAGGAATGAGTGGCATAGTGTAATGACTGTGCTGGGGGATTAGGGTGGTTGGATTGGTTACTATGGAATTTTATGTACTTGGAAGGGATGAGTTCAAGAATGTAGGGTATATATATATATAGATCATTCTGAATGGTTTTGTTGCTGACGTAATAAGGGTCATTCATTATTGTTCTCAGCACTTTTGATTGAAAGGATTGGATACGCATAATGTTCGACTGTTTGGAAAAAATTAATATTCTTTATTTCGCTCCTGAATAGATAAAAGTTCCAAAATATGTAGTTGAAATTACGGGACATGTCCAGGAAATCACTAAAGCAATTTCTGGATAAAATATGTCATGGTTTCTCTGATTACACTTCTTGTTAATGGCTCAACGGAAAACATTGGTGATCGCCTTTACTCCTATGAAACTAGGACTGCATTGGCAACAATGCTGGATGCCAGATGGAAAAAAGTGGCTTCCAATCAAGCAACAATCCTGATAGTGCTTAAGTGTTTCTCCAAAGAGCTGTACCTTTTTTATTTCCTCCAGAAAATCACCCCAGCACAACAAATCAAGAAGACTTGCGAGGGAAACAAACATAAAAAGCTTTTGGGTTTTCTTCATCGGATAATAAAATGGGAGGAACTTACCACGAACTGAAACAGATGACGCAGTGATCATTCAACGATATTTGGAAGAAGAAATACACTCTAATGATATAGACTTGTTTAAATTTAGGAAGGATGAAGAAATGCAAGAAAATTTCTTACCCCCACACAAGGTTGCAAAAAATATCTTTGCGTACTAGGGTGTTTAGTGACATCAGAACCTGTGTTCTCCAGTGTAGGAAAAATCATTACTCAACAACGAAGCTATCTGAGCCCAAGGAGGGAGAAAATGCTTGATTTTTGTCACCCAACATGTGGGCAAAACAAAAGAGATGGTAGATAGTCCTTTTTTTAATCAAAGTTTAATAATTATTATTACTAGGTGCCTACTTGCTTGAAACATATTTTTCTTCATAAAAATTGCAAGTTAAACCTTTTAAATAATTAAAATGTTAAAAATTGGGTTCTTACTATTTGTATTTAGTTATTGCCGTAGTCTCTCAATAAAGTGTTGTTTTTTTTCACTAACGCGTCAAGCATTTCTGATGAATTTTGCTTTCAACAAGTTTATTTTTTTTTAATAAAATTGAATTTTGCTTTAATTTCTCCATATAACAAATACTGAAAAATAATTGTAAAGTATTACTCTTTGAAATAGGAATTACAAACTATCATTCAGACCTTATTACCTTCTAAAACTGTGCTTTAAACAGTTCTCATTCAATTATACTTGTTTATTATTATAACAAGACCTCTCCAGCCTTTCAGGTATATTTGTAATCATTTTATATATATTGTTTTAATTCTTCTGAATGCACGGGGATTGTTATAAATTGATCTTTAGCTACATGTTATTTTTATTTTATTTGGTTAGCCCAACTTCCATACACAGGGTCTTTGGAGCATACAGTAATATATTTAACTTTGATTTTAGAATAAAAAACTTTTTGAAAACTTCACATATTCGCCGTGCCATATTCATAATCTGCCTAAAATATTTTCTGCTGTGTTTATGAAGTGGTTTTGACTGTTTGGAGTGCCTTTGTTATTACGAACTGATTTTTTTATTAAGTAATATTTTTCTTCCCATTCCCATTGATCCAGTTTTCTATTGACACTGGTGTCTTGTTCTATTTTGGCTATTGAATGGTTCTCATTTGTTCTAGCTATCTGTGCAATGGCTTGATCAGCTTTCTCATCCCCTTTGTTGCTGCAGTGAGAAGGAGTCCAGGTAGATTATTTTTATTACATGCAGTTTGATTAAAGAAGAACTGAAAATTTCTTTGAAGTAAATGTCCAATGATAAGATCATTTTTTCATTTTTTTTTTTTTTGCATTATTCAAAATATAAATACAAAAGAAGGTAATAATATATGCAACAATGAAAAATGAAGGAAAAGCCATTGAATCTGTAGTTTTGAAATCGTACCATAAGTCACTTTTGAAAATATAATATAAATATAATATAAAATAAAATATCACTCATATGAAACAAAGAAATTATGCCGAGTTCATTACCAAATGTACTTGATTCAAATTGGATGTGATTATTAGAATCACAAGCTTCTAATTAATTATAAATTCATTTAAACATTTGATATTATTAGTTCTCCTATCACTAAAATATGCGTAACATTAAAAACTATTTAAATTAAAAGTTCAAAAGCTAAGAACATTCATATCATAAAACGGTAACCAAATATACTCTTGTTGATAAAACACCTCATCAATTGTGTTAGTTCAAATATAATTTTTTTTTTTTTTTAAATGATTGTTAATTGTAGCAAACAAAAATGTATAGAAATTCATTTTTCCCAAAAGAATTTTTTTTCAATTTTTTCATTCATTCAACAACTGATAAAATAAGGAAATTGTTATTTGTTACCTATTCATGTATAATTATCAAATTATTGTTTTTAAATGTGTACTAAAAAAATGTTAACGCTTAGCTACCACATTCTATTTTAATCATGAGATAGCTATTTGATTGATTCAGCTATTTGATTTTTAGTTTTTAAAAAAATATTTATTTTCAGGGCAATATTTTTAAAAATAACATTTCTGCACATTACGTGTTTGATAAAAATTAACTCCGTACCATTAAAGACCAATATGTATATACTTATCTCGTAATTTGAGGTTAATTTAAGGTTTTAAGGTTAATTGGACTTATCCACTTATTCCCCCCAGCCATAGATAAACTCCAAGAATATATAAATAGTTGTCTTATTGTTTCTATTTCAGTTTTAAACTTTTATTAAGAACTTAGAAACCCAAAGCTGTGCAGTTTGCTTTACAATGTGAACAGTTTCCTTTATTAATTATTAGCCAGCCAATTTTCCCTAACCATGAGTAAAAGTATAGTTTTCTCATTTATGTGCCTAACCTTTTATAGATTTTTTGTTTAAACAAAACTATTTATTATGTATCCAAGTCATGTTATTAAATTCCAACCAATCATCAAAACAAATAGGATTAATAAGTATATTTCAAGACCCCGTTCATGATATTTTTTTTGCTTTTATTTGATTAATATGTTAGGAAGGCAAGAAGTTGCAGAAATCAAACATTAAATAAAACTAGACAGTCTTGACTTTAATTTTTAGCAAATTTGAAAAGCAATGTTGGGAACTTTTTTGAAAATTATAGTAATATTCCAGAAAATTATAATTCATGGAATTTTTTTTTTCCGTTGAAGCTTTAATTTCATGTATTATCATTATTGTTTTTAAAGTATCAATATTATATGATTAATTTAAGAGTGTAAATATTACGTGATAAAACATTGATTTTTCTTACAATATTTTTGAGCGAAGAATTAATAATTAAACTTTGATTTTTTTTTTTAATGAACACAGATAGAATATGTAGTTTGGGAGAAAGGAATTTTGATAGGTGATGTACAAGTACAAGACACCATAGTAAAAGATAATTAAAATTCGTGATTTATTTTTTTAGCGATATCCAGTTTTTTCAGCCACTCATACCACTATGCTCCGCCTGCTTGGTTTCTATCTTTCCACTAGATGAAATAGTCTAAGACTGATAATTGATGTTGAGCTGAGAGTCTTCTCTTATTGAAAGAACTGACTTCGAATTGTTGTGTTTTGTTGAATGTACTCCCTTGAAATATAGGAAAACTGTTCACTCCTATTAGAAGCCACCCACTTCTAATTATGGATGTGAAATAAATTCAATTTATATAATTGAAGGGATTTGAACTCAGAATATTAACATCAAGCTGCTAAGCAATAAGGCATTCTAGTCTAGTCTTAGAGGCCCCTTATTAGGCTCTAAGAAACCGCATTTAAAGTACACGTAGGTAAAGAGCAGTTTTAGCTGCTCTAGGTTTGTAGATATCAAGTAGCATAATGACAATATATATGTGTATCGCAAAGGAAATAGAGGCTCAAGTCGCCACTTTTTTTTCAATAGTAAATATTTGTCGATCAAGGGTTATTTATTATCTTATTAATTACTGCTTCTTGATTGACTCCCTATGTCTTATTACACTTATTAACGTTCACATTTGAAACCAGTTTTTCTAGCCTTGTTGATTGGTATTATTGTATTGTAATATAAATAGTAATGAACTGTTTAATGACAATATTTGTTTTCTGTTGGATTACTTTTATATTTTATCACCAACTGACCATTAAATGAAACTAACATGAAAAATATCATCTCTCTTTTCAAATCCAACAAAGAGCTTGAATGTTATTTTAAAAAGAGTTTTAATGACTTTGTGTAACGTTGACTTATAACATTCTAACCAATCATCGAAACAGTATATATAAATATAGCTCACATAACAGTTTTAGATAAATATTATCTACCATATAAAACATTATTGTTTTTTGAATTTTAGGTGTTGAAAGATATAAATGTATTTATATTATATCCTATTTACTTGTTATTTTCAAGATAATTTTTAGGTTACCGATAAATTACATTATTAGTATAATTGTATTACAAGTTGAAATTTAGTATTTTGTATTCAATTTTACGAAGTATGTATTAATTACATTTCTGAATTATGTTAGATAATAACTCATGTAAAATTAGATATTCTTTTTCATGTTTTATTTCTGCAGTAGGTGAAGGATCACCCCAATTCTTTGGGTGCATTTGACGGATCCCTGGGCTATTTTTATATGTCTATATTGTAAATAACGAATAAATTAGAGAGTAAATGTGTAAATACTGTATAAATTAGATCAACTATCTATTGTCCTTTTAGGGCAGGATACTGAATCCTGGACCCATCAGGCAGCGGGTCCGAATCAGTAGACAGCCGGGGCGACCCGAATGTCGGTGTGCAATCAGTCACATACTGGACTACGGGAGCAAGGCTCTAAGCCAACCTTGCAATTGAGGTAGGATTCGTAGTGGTCGTGGTTTAAAAACAGGCAGCTAGAAGGTCATCCTGACTAGTGAGCCGAGTGGAAGGGCTCCACTATAAAAAACTCGCCTAATGCTGATAAATATCAGAAGTGCCCCTGCTAGAGGGTGCGGCCAACCAAGCTATGTAGAGTGCCTTTCTCTATAAAAACTGGTAGTGGATAATTTTCAGGTCGAAATATCCACGCGTCTGGTTGCCCGTAGGCAACTGCCCTTCAATGGGTCAAGCGAGGAGTGCCCAGCGGGCACCTCTGCGCGACGTCTGTCATGCAGGGAAACCTTTCTTGTAAAACTATCCCCAGTGCTTGCACTGGGGCGACCGGGTAGTCCTTTCAGGGCAGGAACGGTCGTTAAAAATCCTTAAGTACCGGATGGGAACAGGCCTCTTGGGATGTATGTCCTTTTAGGGCAGATTGTGATTATATTTAATAAAAATTTAATTTTTTATAATTAAAGTTTAATTTTAATAACAAATTTAAAAAACGGTATGTTTTATTTCATAATTTTTAACTTGTAATGAATCCCCAAGAGTCCATTTGTATAGCAGTCACCCTGTTAACAAAATAAATAACTAAAAAAGTTAACATAACAATAATTTGAAACATAGTTTTAACTTGCTTATGAAAAATATTCAGTATAGCACAATCAAATCCAAATGTTCAGTATTGGTGAAAATCTTAAAAAAAGTTATTTTTAAAGTGGTTTGTATATTATTGATACAGGTTGTGTTATTTTTTAGTAAAGATAACAAAAGGAACAAATGTTGCAGTCCACACTTTTAATTCTGTTGTGAAAACATTCTTAACTAAAGAAGTCATGAATTATAATGTACATACCAGGTAGTAAAAATACAAAATAAATTATCCCATATTAACAGTTCGGTTGCTCTTAGTAGTCGGTGTGAAATCCAGCTGCAGAGGAGCAGTACAACATTACCGAAACACCTGGCTTATCGTTGCAGATGTCTTAATTTATAGTGTAGTTTAATTGTGTATTGCCACTTTGGAAATGTATGCAGAAAATAATTTGGATGGCAGAGGATATTAAACACAATTGGTGTTATTAGATTTGGTGCTATCTTTATCTATTCAAGACTACCTGCACTGATATTATGTACCAAAGAATATCTAACACTTCCCAAAAGTACTCTAGTGGTAAATTAATTTATTATTTATTTAATTAACATGACAATTGGTTCAATCTGTTTTACATCATGGATATCGTGGGAGGATGAAAGAAAAAAAAACTTCTCGCCAGGAAGAAGCTAAAATCCTATAATTTTGGTGATACTGACATCAAAATAAATTAATTACACAAAAAAAGTAAAGTTTGTTAAAAACATAATTCAAAGCATGCTGATTACTTTATAGTTAGAATACAATAGGAAGTAGGAAAAAGTATAGGGAAAAACTGTTGAGTTTTGGTAACTTTCATAATTTCTGTAGTCCTAGCTTAGAAGCTATTTAAGATTTTTTCTTTCACTGTTAATGACGCTGGTTGGTCTTTTGCATGTTTGTTGATCTGAAACCTGATTTAATATCTCATAGACAGGAAGGTTTTATTTTATTGACTTCAAAACCAGGGATTATCAGCCAACTTCATCAGGGTTTTTAGGGTTATTGATATAATTGTAAAAAAATGTGGGAGGAGTTCCTTTTTATTTACATCTCGGTCTATTTGCCATCATTACTTGTTTCAGTTAGCATTCATTATTCTTCAGCTTTTGATAGATATGAGAGAGGTTGAAACTTATTTAAGTTTACGACCATGAGGGTAAAATCTAAATTATTTTTATTATAATTGAAGAAAATTCAAGGTGAAATCTTAGTAGTTGCTCGTTATGTGGATGATTTTTTTATAACTATGTAAAAGTAAGCTAATTGGAGAAAGCTTAAAGGACAAATACCAACCAAAAGACTTAGGTGAATTAAGTAAATGTTTACCAATTAGCATAATTATCTTTCCCAAGAAATCATGTTTGTTGACTTCCTGTCTAATTTGTTTTTTCCCCTTACGTTTATAATTGAAAGTTCTTGAATTAGTGCTCTGGTAATTTGATAAATCAAGAAAGTTTCATATGAGTTTTAAATCAGTTTTAGATTGACACTGATTTGGAATGCCCAGAGCTATCTTCATTGCTCCGGTTGATTTAACTTTTAATAAGTAGCATGATGATAAAATTAATAAATTAGTACATTCATAATTTAAAATTTGCGTTGTCAGCGATCAAATAAATATATTAATTCAGGTAGATCTAGGGATCCTTTTTATCACATTTCTTATATATGATTTTTGTGTGTTTCAATGAATTTGATAGAGTTTTATGTTGTAATCAGTTCTGGAAAACTTCTTCATTAGAAAATCCACAAATAAATAATATTTATGCTTAAATGCAAATACTTGGTACCAGTAACTAAACGTGTAATAAGAATAATCGGTTGGGCTGCTCTGATCAGAAGTGCAAAATTTAGCTGCACAGGGGGAGTGTATGTCAATTTATATTACAATTTCATTAATTGTTAATTATCACTTTAGAAATATATATTGAAAATACTACGAATGACAGTGAACATCAAGCACATTGGTTTTAATTAAATGTAATTTTGTAAAAAAAAAAGTCAGGCTAGGTGCTCACTTGCGGTTTAGTTCCAACTAAATTGTAATGACTATTTCAGTATCCAAATGGATTTCGATTGAGTTTGGTGGAAGGGAAGGAAACTCACACAGCCTTCCTCCACTCAAGTGCCTGCTCTCTCGCGCAAATGAGCACTGGAGCAAATGTCATTCCCGTCTTTTTATTATAGTAATTTTTCTTCAATATACTGTTTTATTGAATTTAAAAAAGAGGAGAAATTTCCTTGTGTTAAAAGCTGTGGGCGTAGGAATTGATGGGAAGAATGTTGGGCTGGTATGCATCTCTCTTCTCACTCCATTAAAATTACCAGGTATTTTCAAATAGTTTGTCCCAGGACTAAAATGCTTAAAAAGCCAAATAGCGACAACTGCAAAACAAAATTTTTCCAAAACAGCATATAATATTGATGTCATAATTACTGACCTTCACACATAACCCAAATGAAATAGGGATATGTTTAGTAATATAGTTAAAACATTTAATGAAAATAAATTATGAACATATTTGACTATGTAATTGTAAAACCTTATTTGAAAAATTTAGTTAAGTGTCACCATCAAGGGTTTCAATTACCTTAGTTTTATTGAATTTATTAACGTACACGTTCAGAGCATCGGATCACAAAACCCAATACTAGGATGGAGCAACGCAAGCATTCAACATTTGTGAACAACTCCTCAATTATTTGAAATTATTAATTTAAAGTTTATTTCATATTTCTACGTATTAGTTTAAATTAATATTGAACACTTGATTGATGCTGAGAGCCACTGAAGAGTGAGTGAAAGAATAAGAATTTAAATTAATATATTTTAAACATTTTTTTTCATTTTTAAATACAATAAAAAGAGAGTTTGCGATAAAATATTACAATTATTAAGCAATTACAACTCATTATCATTACAATCTTATATATTACATTTAATAAAACGACTATAACTATAGCCCATAAAAATATAGAAAATCAATTGAAAATTGCTCATTATTACGTTATTATAAAGTTAGAGTAGACATTTTAGTAGTAATATATACTATCAGGTACAGTTAGAAATAAGAAAAAATACATGGCAATGTCTAGTCACCTCTCTTGTTTTTCCTCATTCGAATACGGTTGTGTGGTTTATGGTGTCTTTTTCGGATTTCAAGGCTTGGTAAAAGGGGATCTTCTTCAGTCATCTAGGAGGATTTCAGTATAGCATTCTGGTATATACCCCGTTACCTCATCTATAGTCCCGAGGATCTCACCACTGAAATAAAAAAGTGACAGTATCTTATTTGAAAAATAGTGTAATGTTCTTTTGTTTATTCATGTATACTTTAAATCTCAAAATTAATTTTTCCTATAGGGTACTCGAAATAACATTCACCTCTCACTAGCTTTGTTTATGTAAACATTTTAAGGTGTATCCAATTTGAAGTTAGGCCATTTTCTGATTGCCACAAAGCTAAGCCCTTGATACAAATGACAAAATGCTAGAAACCTAGCATAAGGTGTGATATAGGTGTCATACACAGATGGAACAAAGAGAAACATTAAAAAAAAAAAAAAGGGATGGAGGAAGAAATGACCTGTTGAGGTACTACTGTACACTTGAAAGAACACATGTTCAAGAAATAGTATTTAGGAATCCATTATACAGCATATAGAAAAAAGGAACTGCTGAGCTTAATAAGTTTTATGAGTCTTATTAACTTTTGTCTATTTACTGTTAATATTGAAATGAATAAATACAAATATATTATCATTGCTTAGGCCTAGTTGATGTAAAATATCTAATGTATTGTGTGGAAATTCCTAACATAAATGTACTGAAAGACGCATTATAAATTGTGACCAACCAATTTATTCATTTGAATTTGATTGATAACGTAATTCCATATTCGATAAATGCTAAGACCAGACCACAGACAAAAAAAGGCCCACAGGCTTTAAAGTGTTGGGCCTCTATGATCATTTTAATAAATTTAAGCGTTGACAAAGGAATTAAGGGTTTGTTAATAAGTTATATTAGCAGGTCTATGTACTGACCTGCAGCTATCCTAAAATAAAAATGATTTTTTTTTTTTTTTAAATCATCAGGGGGCAGCAATTGGTTTTATTTTTGTTGTTGTTGACAAACAACATTGAAAATAGCGTCAGAGGACTGACTGTTAGGCAGTGAAAGATTTGTTTACCAATTTTTTGGTAATTTCCAAGGGCGGGGAGGGGGGTTATTTATTATGATTACTTCTGCTTAATACCACTCTTTATCCTACCCTTTGGATTGATCTAACACATATTTAATGGTGATAACCCTTGGGTTTGATATAAATATATAGTATTTTCTTACAAATCTGGTAACTAGCATTACCATAGATAGAAATATATAAAAATACATAATTTCATCCAACCACTAGACCCCATTAGTTACATTTGTTTTTGTATTATAAATATTATTGACTAAGTATAGCTGAACGTTCAATTATTATTTTTTTTAATGTTCCCCTATTTGAAAAAAATTCCCGGCTATCAACTGACCAGACAATTGAAGCATGTTAAAGGTATATCTTTGAGCCACACTGTAGTCATATACTCTCGAATATCTCCATAAAATGTCCCAATTGCATCATCTTATTTGTAATTTATTGCAGTATTCAATTTTGTTTTTTACTCAACTGATATAAATCCTAATTTTTTTCTGGTGATCATTACATTTATCATGCAGCAGTCTGTTAATGTTTTTTTATTGAGATGTTTACCATTTTGTGGTGGACAAGCAAATTAAATAATTACAGGAATTTAAATTTAAAAGTTAATAAATATAAATAAGTAATCAAGCTGAGGATAATATAGGAATCATAGAAAATCTGTATTTGCTAATCTCTGGTAATAAAGTGTGTCTGGTTTATTAGTATCCAAGGCACCATCCATCTCCATTTTGGATCCGTCAAAGCTAATTAAAAATAGTTTCACAGCAAGAGGTTAAATTTTACTTAGCAAACCCTCCCAAGTTAACCTTGGTGGTTAATTAACCTAGTTAATATGGTACCTCATTAGAAGTGTTATGACCGAACATGACTAAATCAACACCTGTTTCCAATAGGGATGCTCAGAACCCCATTTCCCAAACAGGAAATAAGAGGAAACATCCTATTTACCACCAACAAGGAGAGAATGTGAAGCATACAGCAGTCTAGGTTTTACTCCATAGGTTTTGATAAATTATCCATGGAACAAGTACACTCCATTGAATGGAAAATGATTCCGAGTTTCATTGGAAGATTAAGATGATTTTATGGGTGGAACAGGTAGCATATAGCTTAAACTAGGGGCGGCAGGTAAAGAGCCAATCACCTAATTAATGGAACACTTCATAACCCCCTCAATAATTTTTAATTTAAATTAATAATTTTAGAGTAAAATAAAACTATCAACGTAAAAGAAGCTATAAAAAAATTCTTACCCTCTGTGACCACCGTGTTTGGCTTGAAAGAGTGATCTAATTCTTGCTCACCATTGCAGTAATAAATTGTGATGCACCTTAAAAAAAAGGAAAAGTCATAGCATTCATTTATCAGTATTTTTAGTAACATTACTATACAAAATAGGTAGTGTCTTAAAGAAATAAATTCATTATTGAATACTCTGAAATGGGGCCCTTGAAGAAGCTGAGCGCTGTAAGCCAATGAATGAGCTAGAAGATTTGAGGAAATGTTTTGTTCATGTATTAATCCATTTCCATCAGTTACTGATAATCTGCCTAAAATATTTTCTGCTGTGTTTATGAAGTGGTTTTGACTGTTTGGAGTGCCTTTGTTATTACGAACTGATTTTTTTATTAAGTAATATTTTTCTTCCCATTCCCATTGATCCAGTTTTCTATTGACACTGGTGTCTTGTTCTATTTTGGCTATTGAATGGTTCTCATTTGTTCTAGCTATCTGTGCAATGGCTTGATCAGCTTTCTCATCCCCTTTGTTGCTGCAGTGAGAAGGAGTCCAGGTAGATTATTTTTATTACATGCAGTTTGATTAAAGAAGAACTGAAAATTTCTTTGAAGTAAATGTCCAATGATAAGATCATTTTTTCATTTTTTTTTTTTTTTGCATTATTCAAAATATAAATACAAAAGAAGGTAATAATATATGCAACAATGAAAAATGAAGGAAAAGCCATTGAATCTGTAGTTTTGAAATCGTACCATAAGTCACTTTTGCTAAATTTCTTAAATGATATTTTTTCCAATTAGGCAGTCATGAATATTAGATGTAAAATCAAATATGTCGTCAAATATATATTCGAGAGGATAAAGTGTTTGTTACCTCATGATTTCAATAATTTGTGCACCATCATCAAGCCCCAAATGATTTTGGAGTTATTGTGAGTGGAAATCGGTAACTATATTATTTATTATCAGAACAGTGGAACAGTACAACATTTGCAAACTGCTGCGACTCAAATAATTTATAAGTAAATAATTATGGGAAAACATGCATCTGGTGGAATTCATTTGAAATCCTGGATTTATTTAATTGTGCCAGTCTTTAAATAACCTGTGGCAGCCATTATAAGGGCCAATAATTATTATTTAACTTTCATGATCTTGTCTTTAAAAATAAATAAACGTATATTTTTACATATTAGTATTATAATATTTAATTATTCTTTACATACTTTCTAGATCTTGCAGTGGTTATGATGAGTTGGGGTGCGCTATTGACTTCTGCTCTGTTCAATTTGAGAAAATTAAAGACAAAGGAATGAGAACTGAAGCAGATCTTGCTACGTACATTTTTATACCTGCAAAAAAATTGTTCAATAAACTATTGCTGTTACTGTTTCTCAGTATTTTAGGTTTAATTAACCTGAAATCAAAATTATTAGCGATTAACTGTGAAATTTACCTGATTAAGTGAAAATTGTAAAGCATGGAAAAGTGGAGATAAATTTTAGTTTATTAAGATTATGTTAATTTGAGGATTTAAAGATGCATTTACAGGCTTAAGATCAGGGTTTGAAAAAACAAATGTATGTTTAGGCTTAAGATAAATTAATAAGAACAAGGCTTATCAGCTGAAAACTGATTCTCGAAATGAACAGGGATAGCTCAGAGGTAGAGTACCCGAGCAAAGACTATGAGGAACACAGGGTCAAGCCCTGACTCTGTCATTATTTTTTCTTTTTGGCTAATAATCACTGAACATCTATTTAGCCAGTTTCGTTGAAATAAAGAGTTTTATAGCCTGCCTACAACAGTGTGTGACTAAAAGTTTCAAGAAATGGAAAAATCCATAAAAATAAAGAAAAAATATTTATTCACTAATTCGGGTTATTTCAGTGGTTTCCCACAAAAGAATTGGTTTTGTTTTGCTGTTTTTTTTTTACACAATCATGAATTCTCTTTTTCTATTGGTGGTAGGCCAAAATTTCTTGAAGCTGTTACTTAAGTGTATCACTTTTAATTCAACACTTGCTGGATAGATAATTGTCCTCTTCAGACCGTTTATAAACTAAGTCTTAAACAGGTAATGCCTAAAGCCACCTATTAGCTCTTCTTATAAGAACCTAGCCTTCTCATAATACTTCCTGGTATCAAAATATTCTCAAGATTTTTTTTATAAATACATATTTTTTATATAGATGTCTCACTATACAGATTGTTGGATTACATAAAAACTAAACATAATAGCCAATGAGAAAATTCAGGAAAACCATTGGTGTTTAAGATGCACTCTAGTCATCATGCTGGGTTTGAAAGAAAGTCCATCTTATACACCGACAAATATTGTTGCTACTTGACTTTATGTGACTGAATGGCTCTCAAAATCAGAAAGCTTTAGGAATAATATTAACTTTTCTTTGGGGTCATAGCCTTAATTATGTTAACTTATTTCAATGAAACAATAGCTTCTGAAAATCCACTGATTCAGGAGATTGGTAACTAAAGGGAAAATTCTCTTAAATGATACATTCATCAAAGAACTGAACATGTTTTGCTAAATTTAAATTTTCTGTTGCAATGAGATTATGTGTTCCCCAATCTAAGTACGAAATAGGTTAAATATAGTTTGGTACAACTAAATATATTTAATTATGTATAATATAATTGTGTATATACTTGATACTATAGTATATACATAAAATAAACATAGTACTTAATATATTTAGTATAAAACCAAAGTACAACTTCTGTAACTATAATATAAATAACTTCTGATGTGTAAATAAAACTCTATCATGATTACCTTAAAGATTATCTTAATTTAAATTATAAATATTTTTTATTATATTATAAATAGTCTTGTATAATTTGTGAACATTTATATTTAATTTGTAAATAAGGTATTTGTTCATTTTTTTTTCTCTTTTCTTGAAGAGTTTTTATTTTATTAAAACTTTATCGACTTTTATTAAAACACATTTTTATTAATATTCTTGAGTATTTTTCCTACTATTTAAAAATCATTGAATATTTATATATATGTTATAGCCAGTAAAAAAACTGGAAAGATCCTGGAACATGTAATAACAATTTAGTAACTAATTGAATTGTAAATTAAATTTTAAATAAAGTTTTCTTATCTCTATTCTGTCTTTTATTCCAGATGTGAGCAAGATAATCCACAACATCAAAAGATTGTCAGTTACCCGCAGTATTAGAGCATACACATATTGTCCTCTCATAAATACGCTTCATGAACCACCTATTAATTTAATTTAATCTCTCCATTGTTAATCACTTTATCATAGAACAATCATTCTGTCCACCCTACCAGTAGACATCTAGACCAGCTGGGTGCTCGGATGGAAATATGAATAAAATGATTCTGTGCAAATTACTAAATATTTTCAACCAAAAGAATTTTGTTTAATTTTTTAATCCACTTCATGTGAAGACTCATTCATATGTTAAAGAAGATTTCACATTTAATTTTTCTTTCTTTTATTTCCTGTTATAATTCATTTATAACTTTTTTTTGTCTTTGATAATATTTTAATAAACAAAATTATAATTACCTACATTGAAAATAAAATAAAAGTACATGACAAATAAAACAAAAGTTGTATTGAAAATAAAATAAGAGTACATGGATAACAAATAATTCCCTGTAGACTTGTTATTAACATGCTGACTTCATACTGCAGAGACCCAGGTTCAATTTTTGACTTGATCGAGGAATAAGTGAGGGAAAAAATGGGCGGGGCCAGGCGGAAGAGATGAAGACAAGGAAGAGATGGTGATGTGGTTAAAAAAAGTTAGTTAGAGCCAGTTGAGAAGGGAAGTTTCAAGTAGTTAGTGGATGATCGAAGACGATTGGTGTGGGGACCTCGTATTTTCACTTGAAAGTATTGTAAGATGATTGTTATTATGTAAGGGTGCAGACAATATCAAGGAAACCGACCAAGCAGCATTATTGTTTGGAATTTCAGGTTCAATAAAAGGCACTATTTAAACTGGAGCAAGCCAAATTGAATAACAATAAAATAATTAAGAACTCAAAAAGTATTTTATTTAGTATAATATATATATATATATATATATATAAGTTTAATATGTTTGGTTGTCAATACCCAACCCTTAACCCCCAACTTAACAAGAGGTGTTAAGAATAAATTATAAGTTTAATTATTTCGTTTTGTCAAAAAAAATATAATAATTTCATAATATTTATGAACATGTGGGTATATTTGATTTGTTCCTTTATAAACTTGGATATGAATGGAATTGTACATCAGTATGAATGAATTCTTACATCAAAATTATTAATTCTGTGTAAGCAAATTGTAATTTTCTAATAAAGATCTTTAATTCTGTATTCTAATATAAAAAAAATATTTGAAGAAATATTTTTGATAAATAGTGTTTTTGTCTTTTGTTTGTGGCAGAAGGATTATGTAGGCCTCATAGTGAAAGTAAAATGTGTTCTGATAGTACTGAACCTCCACCTCTACCACCACAATCAGCAACTCCATGAGCGATGAATCGGGTTTATTAAGGCTTCCGGCTTGATTATCTTTAATCCCAATCAATTGGGTTAATCAAAGTTGACACTGGTGAACATTTTACCTGCATTTACTCTGTGACGTTTTTTTCCTCTCCTCAACCAAGTGTCATGAACTACTCAAAACTTTACAGAGATTTAGTCTAAAATCCCTTTTGAAATTGAAATTTTTTTTTTAATTTGGTTTTAAGTTTTGGTTTTGTATAAAAATTTACAAAAGTAAAACTATATTTTTAGGGATGTATATGAAAAAAAATGATGATTCTTAGTATAATTAGTTGTGGTTGTTTTCAACTACTGCCCTGCATTTTCAAGAAATACTGGATGAATATTGTCACTGATCACTGTAGAATTTGATTCATAACTTCAATAATTTGATCCTTCAAGGAGTGTGGAATGTTATTAGAAACTTTTTTTGGAGTATATTAAACATATGATCAATGGGGTTCAATTAGGCTTGGTTGAGAGGTAGGAAACAACAAAAAGTTTCTTATAATTTCAGCCAAAGCCCCAAATGTATTTCTTGGCATTTTTTTTTTATCCCTATAAAAATGTATTATTCTTGTTGTTTTCTGTTAAAAGTAACTTCTTTAATTAAGACTGGAGCATTCAAAAAAGGAAATTATAGATTTTCAGACTATATCCATATTCATTATTACATAAATAGCACATATTCATTTAACAATTGATGTTTTTAAAATTTAATAAATACAAATTTTTTATTTAGTCTTCCTAAAAAAATTAAATGATTTTTATTATTGTATTTCCTTCTATCCTTTATTTATTGTTCTACAGGGAAGTTTTTGATTTCTTTATGTCCCATACATTAGTACATTACATATGCTGTTTCATATTTATTTACATGTTCTTTCGCATATCTACTGAAGAAAAAAACTAATGTTAATTAGTAACGACCTCAAAATGCTAAGAGTCTTCAATCCTACAGGCAACTGTCATATATAGAAACTTATAAGCAACTGAAAAAACAAAATAAAAGGAACTATCAGTGGATGGAAATTAGATTAAGAAGATATAATTAAATATTAGAAGGAAACTGTGAATAGATTTTACATATACATTTTAATACACACCATCTATTTACATATAGAAATAGTATTTATTTTTTTTATTAACTGCATCCATGATGTGTTTGGCATTTTGAAGGTTATATGAAATTTTTAAAGATGTAAGCTTATACTGCAGTCAAATGCTCTACCACTGCATTATAAGCTTATAAGGTGATCCCCATCACCTTTATTAGGGTCATATCAATCCAGTCATGATAATGTGCATCATTGTACTTGTTATTGCATTATATAATTTTTATAAGAAATCAAACCTGTATATAATGTAGCGCCGCTCCATGAAATAGAAAAAATAATATGTAATCAGATTCGACTAAGAATCTATATTTGAATAATTACTGTAAACTTTTTTAAGGGGCTATGAAAAAAACAAGATTAAAAACCGATTATAATGTTAATGAATAAATATTCGCATTATATTCTCATAATGATTTCAGAAAGAGAATATAATTCATCGCCTGCACTATGAATAATTTATAATATATGTATATAATATAATTAAATATATATGTATATAAGTTAAAGCCAGAGGCCTGACTATGTCGAATACTAATACGATCATGAAAAGTGATGTATTTCCCTCTTTCGTTATTATCTTTTTATCTATCTTAACCGCCGGCGATTAACTGGTGCCGGAACCCGGGAACCTCGTACGGCGTCGTAGAAAGTAATTGTTTTTTTTCTCTTACTCCCTAAGTTTTTTTCTTATCGTCTCCTCTCTTTATACGTTTTTTTTATAATAACATGCCAGAGGGAGTGTTACGACCCGCGGTGCTGAGTGGAGCTGCAGATATACCACAGTTGCCTCAAACGACGATGGCAGCGGCTCACGCGACTGCATTTGCGTGGATGAAGATTCAGGTGATCACGGCTCAGGATATGAGGAAGTCCATTTCCGATCTGGAGAGATTAGCGGGTGAGACCGGGGAACTGAATCATTTCCTTAAGGGGGGTGACCGGCTGATGATGTGGATAGAAGGAAAACGGACGGAGGACTTAATAACTGAAGGAGATGCCGATTCACTAAGAGCAGCTCTGGTGTGCAGAGTTAAGCGGAGTATTCTGAACATGATCCAGGCTGACGAGGAGACCTCATGGACCATAGTGAAGGAGCGGCTGAAGAAAGCATTCAGTGGGGGAAGATAGACCCCAGAAAAGGATATTTTTAAAATGTTCCGGGAGACGAAGAGGCACCGAAAAACAAACGGGCAGTACGCCGGAACACTGCTGGCTCAATATAATGGCATCACGGAGAAGATGCGGGAGACAGTGAGCGCGGCTGAAGAAGAAGACAGGATGGCGTTTTTGTCAACAATATTGAAGGTGCAGCTAGCGAAGGAGACAGAAAGAAAGGAGGCGTTACCTAGAGAGCACACGCTTCTAGAATGCGATCAAGAAATGGTGGACACCAGCGCCAGAGAGGAAATTACAGCTGGCGAGGAAGAAATGGGCTGAAGGAAAGTAGTATATAGAAGGCCCAAAATCACGCCGGTTACATGAAGGAAGAAGGAAGCGGAGTACGGTGGAATAGAGAGAGCAGCAGTGGGAGAAAGGAGCCGAGGAAACAAGGGACGCCCCCCGGAGAAGGGAAGACAGGAAGTGTTATGAGTATGGGAAGACAGGACACCTGGTAGCAAAGTGCCCACGCACTAGGTGCTTCGAGTGTGGCACGGAGGGTCATGTAGCAAGACAGTGCCCATATATGAGCCCACGCAGAAACGTGAACCGGCCCGAATCAATGGAAATAAATGCTCAGAGAGTGTGGAGAAGGGAAGGCAGCAGTCGGAGGCTACAGAGACTTTGGAAACCTCCGAAACGGACAACGAAAGGGAAGAACCAGAAAGCGGAGTGGGCTGTGGAAGCGGCAGTGCCCGAAGGAGCGGTCGACGACAGGCGACAGAGGAGTGGGAAGAACACGAGATCTGAGAAGAGTGGCAGCGGAGAGGCAACCGTAAGTTAATAAATAATAGTGTAAAAGGCGCACATAGCGGTCTGCCTATAATTAGAGTCGCGAGTGGAGTGCAGTGCTTAGTGGACACCGGGAGTACCAACACAATAATGTGTCGGGAGACACTAGAGAACATGTGTGGAGGAGGGAGGATGCCTCAAATGCAGGTATTTTCTTGCAGCTTGGTCACCCTGGGGGCCCCTACAGGGTTGAAGGGGAAGCGATAATAGGGCTAGAGAGATGTGATCGTAGCAAGAACAAATTGCGGGTCCATGTCGTGGAAAAGATGCCCAAGGAATATGGTAGGATCATAGGATGTGATCTGTTAGGGAAAGAGGGAGCGAATATTAGGAACAGGGAGGGGCAGTGGGACATTCGCTTTGGTAAGAAAACATATAGATGGCTGAGAAAAGGGAGGGACGTAGGGAGAGACGGTAGGGCGCCAGTAGGGGCGATTAGGCGAGCGGAGGACTGGAGAGTGGAACTCAAGAGAGAATATACGGACATTTTATTTAAGGAAGGGGAGAGATTGGGGGTCACAGGAAAAATGGTACACGAGATTCAGCTCAAGCAGGACCAAGTAAGCTACGTGAAGGAGCGCAGATACCCACCAGGCTCTGAGACACCATATTAGGGACAACTTAAGGAAACAGGGGATCATCGAAGATAGCACGTCACCATATAATAGCCCCTTATAGGCTGTTAAGAAAAAGAACACGGAAGGTGGGGTCCCAGATAAGTACAGGGTCGTAGTAGATTATTGGAGATTCAATGAAAATACGGTGGACGAGAAGTACCCGATTCCCAGGTTCGATGACATTCTGGACAGGCTGAGCGGCGCCAGGATTTTCAGCACCCTGGATCTCAAAGCGATCTATCGCCAGATACGAATGAATCCTAGGGACCGACATAAGACAGCCAGAGAGAGGTCACTACGAGTTCACCAGGATGCCATTTGGATTGAAAAATGCACCCATCACATTCCAAAGGATGTAAAAGGGATACGGTGGTTGATGGGAACACTGAACTACTACAGGCGATTCGTCCTAGAAATGGCAGCATACCTGGTACCTCTTAACAACCTCCTCAAAAAGGGGAAAAAGGTAGTCATCACCCCCGACATAGAGGCGAACATTTGCAAGTGCATGGGACGACTACAAGAACATCCTGTACTGGCTTTTCCTGATTTCACAAAGCAATTCACAATAACGACAGATGCCAGCGAATATGCCTTAGGAGCGGTTCTGTCACAGGCGGGGGGCACAGGGGACCGTCCAGTAGCGTACGCCAGTAGGCGCCTCACAGAGGCGGAAAGTCGGTATAGCGCGCTGGAACGCGAGTTACTTGGGATAGTCTGGGCGATCGATCACTTCCGGCCCTATGTGTTCGGGAGAAGGTTCCGGGTGCACACAGACCACCGACCGCTACAGTGGGTCAGTAAACTGAAGGAATCGTCAGTGAGGGTCACTCGGTGAAAAGAGTTCCTCGGTCAATATAACTTGGAGGTTGTATATAAGTCCGGTAAAGAGAACATTGTGGCGGACCCGGGCGATGACAGTCGACGCACTAGAAGAAGATCAGGGGGAATCATCCAGGAACGTACGGCAGTTCTTGCGGGAATGGACGCCGGAGAGAGAGACGACAAACACGAGTCTGCTGAGGAGGAACGGTTGGCAGGAGGAGGGAGCTCGACAGATGACAGGCCTGAGGACATGGAAGAGCGCGAAGAAATCATAAACGATAAGCGCCGCCAAATAGTCTGGAAGACGAAGACCTTGGACCCCATGAAGATAGCGAGCGGTAGCTATGGAAGATCCACCACCACCACCACCACCATATGGTCTTCACCAGCGGTGAACAATGACCAAATTTGTCGTGCACTCAAGGATGCTTCCAAACCAGGGAAAACTCACTATTTGTACGTGGGAAACACGACCATTTGGGAAAAGATTAGGTGACTGTGGCGGACAGAACAGATCGTGGTGGATCGAATATTTGTGCGGTATACCATGTTGGTAGAAACCATCACGGATGAGACAACTCAGAAGGAGATAACGCTGGCGTACCATCAGGGTAAAACGAATCACCGGGGGGAACACGAGACGGCTCAGGCGTTGAAGCGCAAGTACTTCTGGTGGGAGATGCGGAACACGATTCAGGAGACGCTAGGGGCATGCGAGGTCTGCCACCGTACGAAATATGATAGGCACCCACCAATAGGCCTACAAGTTGAGACCCCCACGGCGCAAACACCGCTAACTGACCTTCAAGTGGACACCTTTACCTGGAAGGGACACAAGTGGGTCACGGTGGTTGACCTATTCAGCAAAATGGCCATGGCATACCCCGTGCGGGAAAAGTCTTCGGAGGCAGTGGTAGGAGCGCTGAGGAGGTGGTTCCAATTTTATAGAGTCCCCGATCGGATAGCGTCGGACGGCGGGAGGGAGTTTGATAACGCCGACGTGAGAGAGGAGATGAAAGCTCTGGACGTAATATAGCATGTCAATACCCCAGGGCATCCAAAGAGCAGAGGGGGAGTTGAGCGTCTTCACAGCACCTTGGGAGATCATCTCCGTGTTTACCATGCCGACAAAGGGTTGGAGCCGGCAGAGGCATCCTCTCTCCTTCACGCATCCTCTCTAGGGTCTCCCAACATATTATCGTATTAGTACTCCCAGTATCCACTAGACATTTCAGTCCACTCACGACTCTGATTATAGGCAGACCACTATCCACGACTTTCACACTATTATTTACTATTGTGCGGTCACCTCTCCGCCACCACTCTCCTCAGATCTCTCGTTCTCCCCTCTCCTCCACTGTTTTGTTTATTTTATGCACTTATTTTGGTTAGATGCAAGTGAAGGAAGTGCAACATTGTTGGCTTAGATTTCTTTTGGGGGGTAAAATTAAGTATTTTGTTGTGGAGCAGGTTAGCGATTTTTTTGAAAAATTCTATATGGTTGGCAAAGGTTTCATCAGCATTGTTAATGTCAAAATATTGTAGTTTCCACTTTTTATTAAAATATATTTCTATACTTTCTTATTTATTAAGAGGTAAAAGGAGATTCACAAGAATAAAAGTTTATTTAATAATGATTAAAATTAATTCCCTCTCAGGGTTAAATGTGGCCCTTGTATAATATGTTTTACATTATAAAATAAAAGAGTTTTATGCATGTGGTTAAAAATAAATAAGTATATGGATAGCCTTCAATGTTTGGTGGTCAGTGTTCTTCTTTCTTTGTTGCACCTATCCTCTGGCCTCATCATATGACTGCTTGTTCACAACTGCAACATTAGACCTCATGGCCACTGACTAAGTAACTAACTGATTCTCCGAGCTGCTTGAATGAGAAGAGAAAGAAAAAATGAGTTCTCCTGCCTCCTAAACTCTGCTATTTATGACAACCTTCTGGAAAAATCCAGGGCAGGGTTCAACTACCTGCAGGTAAGGCTACCTTGTCTTGGACCAGGTCAAAACATAACCATTATTAAAATTATTTAAACAGAAAATTCATTTCTTAAAAACAATGTATTTTAATAAATAATTAATTTCCTAACAAAAAAAAAACACATTACAATATATTTATCTATTTTATTTATGAGAGAAGGAATACAGTAAGCTTTGCTTATGAAATATTTTATGAATTTTCCACAGATTGTTAACACCTGGTTTTAGAGAGTGGTTTGAGGAACAAATACAAGCATACTTTGATGTCGACGTGATCACGCCTATAACATTTAAATGTTTAGTAACTTTATTGTTCCTTATGTCGGTTCCAATTTTCGTACTGTGTCATAACACCACAGTGCGAAAAATTTATCCATTTGGTTCCTCACATTAGATAAGTTGGTCTCAATGTTATTGAGTATCGAACTGATTTCTCCTCCACTTATAGCTTGAATCCGGTTTTCAGACCTTGAAATATACTCATTATTTGGGTCAAGTTTTCCCAACAAAAGGGATTCCAGATCTTTATTACTTTCCTCCAAAGCTTCACAATATTCGTTGGTAAAATGTCTCGCAATGCCTAAACCTTCATTTAGACACTTGGTCATGGAAAATGAACTCTGTTCAACATCAGGATCGCTTGAATAATTATAAATAGTCACATCTTCTTCAAAGCGGACACGCTTGTTTTTGGTTGTATTTTCAAAAACCTCGGGCTTAGGAAATGGTCTTTTTAGTCCTCCGACCTGGAAAATCAAATAAATAATTAATTTTTTTAAATAGATGATAATCCTCATAAACCAATAAATGTTCATACATGAACTAATATTAATTATTTATTTTATTATAGCCTCTTCCCTAATGGGTTATTAGATTACAATGATAATAGTTATGGAATTACAATAACTCAAGAAACTGAAGATTGTTGCATGTAGTATCGTAATATCTGGAATTCTCTCCCTCTTAATATTTATCATACTTTATCCTAACACACTTTTAAAACCCTCATATACCGATTCCTCCTTACCACTAGGATTTTTGTATTCATTTTTACTATTATCTTATTTTGTTTATTTATGATTACCACCATTTAACTTTTCTGTTAGTAAGCCCATAGCTGCAACCTTGTCAAAGAGTAATCACTAATATTTATTTAATTAATTTTATTTCTATTATTTTTCTTTTAATTTAATTGTGTATAATACTTTTTCATGTTTTGTATTTAAACAAAATCTTGGATGATAATTTTTTTATTTGAAGTATTGTATTCCCTTTAGTTTTTTATTTTATTTTACTTTCTCTATTTTTCTATTCTATTGTTCACCATATTCTCTAGAACTTATTACATGTTACAGATAAAGTAAATTAACCAAAAATCTTAGGTGAGTTTGCTATGTTTTGGTATGGGTATGTTAATACTTGTACAATGTAAGGTTATCATTATTTTCTTAAAATTCTATTATTTCCACGCTCCTATGTTTGTTATCTGCAGAACCAGAACAACAAAAAGGATGATTACTGTTAATGTCTCCTCAAAGTAAGAAAAGTCATGGTAGTTGGGTAACCAACATTTGTAATATAATTGTAGACAGCACACAATGTCTGTGGCTGAGGTAAAAAATGTTCCACAGCTAGCACATCTAAATAAGTTTTTAATTCAATGTTATTTGTGAAAACATTGTCACTTATAACTACAGATACACCAACCGAGGCATGGTCAGGCGATTGATATCTTCTTACTACAATCTTACTAAGCCTTTTCCATTTAGAGGATATTAGTTTTCAATTCTCAGTCAGTGGGCAGTTGCTTATAAAGATCTTATGTTGGAGGATTTAAGAAAAGAACTGGACGGATAAATCAAAGTTTCAAATGTTAGGATCTAATCGCCGGATAACGGATCCTCAAACATCGTCAGAAAAGTTAATTCCTCAGTGTATAATTCCAATTGTACATCATGGAGGAGGTTTGGTCCTTGCTTGGAGGTATTTCTCTGGCTTTGGACCTGAAAATCTCATTCATAATTTTGGAATACTCAATAAAGAGGTACAAAGGCATTTTGAAAGACCCAAATCGTCCAAAACATTCGTCCAACCTTTGGAGGGGCTATTTACAAGAAAAAAAATTAAAGCTTTTTATAAAACATGATATAGCCAACTCAATCTTCAGATTACATTCCAAGTGACTTGCTTTTGTAATGGCTTGATTGGAATGTCCGAGGTCCTGCTCAAATTTTACAAAAACACCTTTGGGTCCTCCTGCAAAGTTTTTGGAATAACACGCTATTTGTAAAATAATACAGACAAAAGAATGCCACTAGTTGTCCAAGCTGTCATGAAAAGGTAAAGGATGATTTTTTGTCGAAAAATAATTTTTCATAATTGTCATAATTTTTTCAGTTTTGTCAAATTATTATAGTCTACAAGTTTACATCATTGTTATTTACACATTTGTTTTTTTCAAATTTCGGTTTTATTTGAGTTGTCCCGAAAATTCAGGTGGTCCTAAAGTTTACACAGGGAGTGTACATGGGGTACATATGTTATCCCAAAAGTGCCATAATAAATTGCTTCAGACAATGGGGGAAAATGAGAACTGTAAACCTTAAATTGCTTCTGAGGTTGACTTGCGAAGTCTTAGAAGTTATCAAAAGAAACCAATCATTTCCCATGTAAATTTTGTTTTTATTATTTTCATTTATACGAAATACTAATATGCTAATGTTAGGGTGTTGTGATATAGGAACTGAAAATCTTTCATCAATGAATGCATATTTGTGAACACTAAAACAGAATATACATACATTCATAAAGACAAATTAAAGATGACCAGGACCCTGAATCGATTTGAGATTAGCTTTAGACACTTTGTTTAGGACCCCCTTAGTACTGTTCCCATGTGGTAAATAGGACACCCTAGATACAGGTACATCAAACCCAACAGGTTTGGTTAAATCTAATAAATTACTCGTTTCTGGTTTGGCTTCCTAAGAACCATAAAAAAACCAACGTTTAATTGATTTAATATTCGTTGATGGACCTAATGTACAGATATATACAATAATAAAAGACTATGTTCGTTTTTAAATAAATATCAAAAATAGTAAATTAACATAATTTTAGAAAAATTACAATATACATCTAAAGTAATAATAATTGAGCTATAGGTGTTGATTCACAGCCAATTAAATGCAAGAAAAATTGTCATAGTTCTATTAGCATTTAAAATATTACTTATTATTCTAGATACAGGTACATCAAACCCGACTGTTTTGGTTAAATCTACGGTATTTCTTGTTTCTGGTTTGGATTCCTAAGAAACATAAATAAACAAAAGTTTAATTGATTTAATATTAGTTGATGACCCTCATGTACAGATGTATACAATAATAAAAGATTTTCTTCTTTTTTAAATAAATATCAAGTATAGTAAATTAACATCATTTAAAAAAAATTACAATTTCCATCTCAAGTAATTATTGTGCTATAAGTGTTGAATCACACCCAATTAAATGAGAAAAATATTGTCATAGTTTTATTAG
The DNA here is from genome assembly GCA_930367205.1 of Acanthosoma haemorrhoidale. NCBI lineage: Eukaryota > Metazoa > Arthropoda > Insecta > Hemiptera > Acanthosomatidae > Acanthosoma > Acanthosoma haemorrhoidale. The sequence continues at coordinate 93,704,923 of OV884009.1, forward strand.
CAATTACAATAATACAGTATTATATACCTGAATCGATTTGTGATTAGCTATAGACTCTTTGCAAAGGACCTCCTGAGTACTGTTCCCATGTGGTACATAGGACATTCTGGATACAGGTACATCAAACCCGACTGTTTTGGTTAAATCTACGGTATTTCTTGTTTCTGGTTTGGATTCCTAAGAAACATAAATAAACAAAAGTTTAATTGATTTAATATTAGTTGATGACCCTCATGTAAAGATGTATACAATAATAAAAGATTTTATTCTTTTTAAATAAATATCAAAAGAAGTAAATTAACATTATTTTAGACAAATTACAATATCCATCTAATGTAATTATTGTGCTATAAGTGTTGAATCACACCCAATTAAATGAGAAAAATATTGTCATAGTTTTATTAGCAATTACAATAATACAGCATTATATACCTGAATCGATTTGTGATTAGCTATTGACTCTTTGCAAAGGACCTCCTGAGTTCTGTTCCCATGGGGTACAAAGGACGCCTTAGATACAGGAACATCAAACCCGACTGTTTTGGTTAAATCTACGGTATTTCTTGTTTCTGGTTTGGCTTCCTAACAAAGATAAATAACCAAACGTTTAATTGATTTAATATTAGTTTATGACACTCATGTACAGATATATACAATAATAAAAGACTATGTTCGTTTTCAGATAAATATCAAAATTAGTAAATTAACATCATTTTGGAAAAATTACAATTTATGTCTAAAGTAAAAAAATTATGCCATAAGTTTTGATGCACACCGAATTAAATGAGAAAAATATTGTCATAGAGTTATTAGGAATTACAATAATACAGTATTATATACCTGAATCGATTTGTGATTAGCTATTGACTCTTTGCAAAGGACCTCCTGAGTACTGTTCCCATGGGGTACAAAGGACGCTTTAGATACAGGTACATCAAACCCGACTGTTTTGGTTAAATCTACGGTATTTCTTGTTTCTGGTTTGGATTCCTAAGAAACATAAATAAACAAAAGTTTAATTGATTTAATATTAGTTGATGACCCTGATGTACAGATGTACAATACTAAGAGATTATTCTCTTTTTTTAATAAATTTTAAAAATGGTAAATTAACATCATTTTAATGAAATTACAATTTCCATCTATAGTAATGCTATTTGTGCTATAAGTGCTGATTTTCACCCAATTAAATGCGAAAAATATTGATATAGTTTTATTAGCATTTATAATATTACTTTATTATATACCTGAATTGATTTGGGATTACTTTTAGACACTTTGAAATGGACCATCTTAGTACTGTTACCATGTGGCCCATAGGACACCCTCAGTACTGGTACATTAAACCCTAATATTTTGGTTAAATCTACGGTATTTCTTGTTTCTGGTTTGGATTCCTAAGAAACATAAATAAACAAAAGTTTAATTGATTTAATATTAGTTGATGACCCTCATGTACAGATGTATACAATAATAAAAGATTTTCTTCTTTTTTAAATAAATATCAAGTATAGTAAATTAACATAATTTTAGAAAAATTACAATATACATCTAAAGTAATAATAATTGAGCTATAGGTGTTGATTCACAGCCAATTAAATGCAAGAAAAATTGTCATAGTTCTATTAGCATTTAAAATATTACTTTATTATATACCTGAATCGATTTGGGATTAGCTCTAGACACTTTGCTATGGACCTGCTTAGTACTGTTCCCATGTGGTACATAGGACATTCTAGATACAGGTACATCAAACCCGACTGTTTTGGTTAAATCTACGGTATTTCTTGTTTCTGGTTTGGATTCCTAAGAAACATAAATAAACAAAAGTTTAATTGATTTAATATTAGTTGATGACCCTCATGTACAGATGTATACAATAATAAAAGATTTTTTTCTTTTTTAAATAAATATCAAGTATAGTAAATTAACATCATTTAAAAAAAATTACAATTTCCATCTAAAGTAATTATTGTGCTATAAGTGTTGAATCACACCCAATTAAATGAGAAAAATATTGTCATAGTTTTATTAGCAATTACAATAATACAGTATTATATACCTGAATCGATTTGTGATTAGCTATATACTCTTTGCAAAGGACCTCCTGAGTTCTGTTCCCATGGGGTACAAAGGACGCCTTAGATACAGGAACATCAAACCCGACTGTTTTGGTTAAATCTACGGTATTTCTTGTTTCTGGTTTGGCTTCCTAACAAAGATAAATAACCAAACGTTTAATTGATTTAATATTAGTTTATGACACTCATGTACAGATATATACAATAATAAAAGACTATGTTCGTTTTCAGATAAATATCAAAATTAGTAAATTAACATCATTTTGGAAAAATTAGAATTTATGTCTAAAGTAAAAAAAATTATGCTATAAGTTTTGATGCACACCGAATTAAATGTGAAAAATATTGTCATAGTTTTATTAGCAATTACAATAATACAGTATTATATACCTGAATCGATTTGTGATTAGCTATTAACTCTTTGCAAAGGACCTCCTGAGTACTGTTCCCATGGGGTACAAAGGACCCCTTAGATACAGGTACATCAAACCCGACTGTTTTGGTTAAATCTACGGTATTTCTTGTTTCTGGTTTGGATTCCTAAGAAACATAAATAAACAAAAGTTTAATTGATTTAATATTAGTTGATGACCCTGATGTACAGATGTACAATACTAAGAGATTATTCTCTTTTTTTAATAAATTTTAAAAATGGTAAATTAACATCATTTTAATGAAATTACAATTTCCATCTATAGTAATGCTATTTGTGCTATAAGTGCTGATTTTCACCCAATTAAATGCGAAAAATATTGATATAGTTTTATTAGCATTTATAATATTACTTTATTATATACCTGAATTGATTTGGGATTACTTTTAGACACTTTGAAATGGACCATCTTAGTACTGTTACCATGTGGCCCATAGGACACCCTCAGTACTGGTACATTAAACCCTAATATTTTGGTTAAATCTACGGTATTTCTTGTTTCTGGTTTGGATTCCTAAGAAACATAAATAAACAAAAGTTTAATTGATTTAATATTAGTTGATGACCCTCATGTACAGATGTATACAATAATAAAAGATTTTATTATTTTTTAAATAAATATCAAAAATAGTAAATTAACATAATTTTAGAAAAATTACAATATACATCTAAAGTAATAATAATTGAGCTATAGGTGTTGATTCACAGCCAATTAAATGCAAGAAAAATTGTCATAGTTCTATTAGCATTTAAAATATTACTTTATTATATACCTGAATCGATTTGGGATTAGCTCTAGACACTTTGCTATGGACCTGCTTAGTACTGTTACCATGTGGTACATAGGACATTCTAGATACAGGTACATCAAACCCAACTGTTTTGGTTAAATCTACGGTATTTCTGGTTTCTGGTTTGGATTCCTAAGAAACATAAATAAACAAAAGTTTAATTGATTTAATATTAGTTGATGACCCTCATGTAAAGATGTATACAATAATAAAAGATTTTATTCTTTTTAAATAAATATCAAAAGAAGTAAATTAACATTATTTTAGACAAATTACAATATCCATCTAATGTAATTATTGTGCTATAAGTGTAGAATCACACCCAATTAAATGAGAAAAATATTGTCATAGTTTTATTAGCAATTACAATAATACAGCATTATATACCTGAATCGATTTGTGATTAGCTATTGACTCTTTGCAAAGGACCTCCTGAGTTCTGTTCCCATGGGGTACAAAGGACGCCTTAGATACAGGAACATCAAACCCGACTGTTTTGGTTAAATCTACGGTATTTCTTGTTTCTGGTTTGGCTTCCTAACAAAGATAAATAACCAAACGTTTAATTGATTTAATATTAGTTTATGACACTCATGTACAGATATATACAATAATAAAAGACTATGTTCGTTTTCAGATAAATATCAAAATTAGTAAATTAACATCATTTTGGAAAAATTAGAATTTATGTCTAAAGTAAAAAAAATTATGCTATAAGTGTTGAATCACACCCAATTAAATGAGAAAAATATTGTCATAGTTTTATTAGCAATTACAATAATACAGCATTATATACCTGAATCGATTTGTGATTAGCTATTGACTCTTTGCAAAGGACCTCCTGAGTTCTGTTCCCATGGGGTACAAAGGACGCCTTAGATACAGGAACATCAAACCCGACTGTTTTGGTTAAATCTACGGTATTTCTTGTTTCTGGTTTGGCTTCCTAACAAAGATAAATAACCAAACGTTTAATTGATTTAATATTAGTTTATGACACTCATGTACAGATATATACAATAATAAAAGACTATGTTCGTTTTCAGATAAATATCAAAATTAGTAAATTAACATCATTTTGGAAAAATTAGAATTTATGTCTAAAGTAAAAAAAATTATGCTATAAGTGTTGAATCACACCCAATTAAATGAGAAAAATATTGTCATAGTTTTATTAGCAATTACAATAATACAGCATTATATACCTGAATCGATTTGTGATTAGCTATTGACTCTTTGCAAAGGACCTCCTGAGTTCTGTTCCCATGGGGTACAAAGGACGCCTTAGATACAGGAACATCAAACCCGACTGTTTTGGTTAAATCTACGGTATTTCTTGTTTCTGGTTTGGCTTCCTAACAAAGATAAATAACCAAACGTTTAATTGATTTAATATTAGTTTATGACACTCATGTACAGATATATACAATAATAAAAGATTTTTTTCTTTTTTAAATAAATATCAAGTATAGTAAATTAACATCATTTAAAAAAAATTACAATTTCCATCTAAAGTAATTATTGTGCTATAAGTGTTGAATCACACCCAATTAAATGCAAGAAAAATTGTCATAGTTCTATTAGCATTTAAAATATTACTTTATTATATACCTGAATCGATTTGGGATTAGCTCTAGACACTTTGCTATGGACCTGCTTAGTACTGTTACCATGTGGTACATAGGATATTCTAGATACAGGTACATCAAACCCAACTGTTTTGGTTAAATCTACGGTATTTCTGGTTTCTGGTTTGGATTCCTAAGAAACATAAATAAACAAAAGTTTAATTGATTTAATATTAGTTGATGACCCTCATGTAAAGATGTATACAATAATAAAAGATTTTATTCTTTTTAAATAAATATCAAAAGAAGTAAATTAACATTATTTTAGACAAATTACAATATCCATCTAATGTAATTATTGTGCTATAAGTGTAGAATCACACCCAATTAAATGAGAAAAATATTGTCATAGTTTTATTAGCAATTACAATAATACAGCATTATATACCTGAATCGATTTGTGATTAGCTATTGACTCTTTGCAAAGGACCTCCTGAGTTCTGTTCCCATGGGGTACAAAGGACGCCTTAGATACAGGAACATCAAACCCGACTGTTTTGGTTAAATCTACGGTATTTCTTGTTTCTGGTTTGGCTTCCTAACAAAGATAAATAACCAAACGTTTAATTGATTTAATATTAGTTTATGACACTCATGTACAGATATATACAATAATAAAAGACTATGTTCGTTTTCAGATAAATATCAAAATTAGTAAATTAACATCATTTTGGAAAAATTAGAATTTATGTCTAAAGTAAAAAAAATTATGCTATAAGTTTTGATGCACACCGAATTAAATGTGAAAAATATTGTCATAGTTTTATTAGCAATTACAATAATACAGTATTATATACCTGAATCGATTTGTGATTAGCTATTGACTCTTTGCTATGGACCTCCTGAGTACTGTTCCCATGGGGTACAAAGGACCCCTTAGATACAGGTACATCAAACCCGACTGTTTTGGTTAAATCTACGGTATTTCTTGTTTCTGGTTTGGATTCCTAAGAAACATAAATAAACAAAAGTTTAATTGATTTAATATTAGTTGATGACCCTGATGTACAGATGTACAATACTAAGAGATTATTCTCTTTTTTTAATAAATTTTAAAAATGGTAAATTAACATCATTTTAATGAAATTACAATTTCCATCTATAGTAATGCTATTTGTGCTATAAGTGCTGATTTTCACCCAATTAAATGCGAAAAATATTGATATAGTTTTATTAGCATTTATAATATTACTTTATTATATACCTGAATTGATTTGGGATTAGCTTTAGACACTTTGAAATGGACCATCTTAGTACTGTTACCATGTGGCCCATAGGACACCCTCAGTACTGGTACATTAAACCCTAATATTTTGGTTAAATCTACGGTATTTCTTGTTTCTGGTTTGGATTCCTAAGAAACACAAATAACCAAAAGTTTAATTGATTTAATATTAGTTGATGACCCTCATGTACAGATGTATACAATAATAAAAGATTTTATTCTTTTTTAAATAAATATCAAAAATAGTAAATTAACATAATTTTAGAAAAATTACAATATACATCTAAAGTAATAATAATTGAGCTATAGGAGTTGATTCACAGCCAATTAAATGCAAGAAAAATTGTCATAGTTCTATTAGCATTTAAAATATTACTTTATTATATACCTGAATCGATTTGGGATTAGCTCTAGACACTTTGCTATGGACCTGCTTAGTACTGTTCCCATGTGGTACAAAGGACGCCTTAGATACAGGTACATCAAACCCGACTGTTTTGGTTAAATCTATGGTATTTCTTGTTTCTGGTTTGGATTCCTAAGAAACATAAATAAACAAAAGTTTAATTGATTTAATATTAGTTGATGACCCTCATGAACAGATATATACAATAATAAAAGATTTTTTTCTTTTTTAAATAAATATCAAGTATAGTAAATTAACATCATTTAAAAAAAATTACAATTTCCATCTAAAGTAATTATTGTGCTATAAGTGTTGAATCACACCCAATTAAATGAGAAAAATATTGTCATAGTTTTATTAGCAATTACAATAATACAGGATTATATACCTGAATCGATTTGTGATTAGCTATAGACTCTTTGCAAAGGACCTCCTGAGTTCTGTTCCCATTGGGTACAAAGGACGCCTTAGATACAGGAACATCAAACCCGACTGTTTTGGTTAAATCTACGGTATTTCTTGTTTCTGGTTTGGCTTCCTAACAAAGATAAATAACCAAACGTTTAATTGATTTAATATTAGTTTATGACACTCATGTACAGATATATACAATAATAAAAGATTTTATTCTTTTTTAAATAAATATCAAAAGAAGTAAATTAACATTATTTTGGAAAAATTACAATTTATGTCTAAAGTAATTATTGTGCCATAAGTTTTGATGCACACCGAATTAAATGAGAAAAATATTGTCATAGTTTTATTAGCAATTACAATAATACAGTATTATATACCTGAATCGATTTGGGATTAGCTCTAGACACTTTGCTATGGACCTGCTTAGTACTGTTCCCATGTGGTACATAAGACATTCTAGATACAGGTACATCAAACCCGACTGTTTTGGTTAAATCTATGGTATTTCTTGTTTCTGGTTTGGATTCCTAAGAAACATAAATAAACAAAAGTTTAATTGATTTAATATTAGTTGATGACCCTCATGAACAGATATATACAATAATAAAAGATTTTATTCTTTTTTAAATAAATATCAAAAGAAGTAAATTAACAATATTTTGGAAAAATTACAATTTATGTCTAAAGTAAAAAAAATTATGCCATAAGTTTTGATGCACACCGAATTAAATGAGAAAAATATTGTCATAGTTTTATTAGCAATTACAATAATACAGTATTATATACCTGAATCGATTTGTGATATGCTATTAACTCTTTGCAAAGGACCTCCTGAGTACTGTTCCCATGTGGTACAAAGGACACCTTAGATACAGGTACATCAAACCCGACTGTTTTGGTTAAATCTACGGTATTTCTTGTTTCTGGTTTGGATTCCTAAGAAACATAAATAAACAAAAGTTTAATTGATTTAATATTAGTTGACGACCCTCATGTACAGGTGTATACAATAATAAAAGATTATGTTCGTTTTTAAATAAATATCAAAAGAAGTAAATTATTATTATTTTAGGCAAATTACAATATCTATCTAAAGTAATTATTGTGCTATAAGTGTTGGATCGCACTCAATTAAATGAGGAAAATATTGTCATAGTTTTATGAGCAATTATAATATTACTTTATTAAATACCTGAATCGATTTGTGATTAGCTATTAACTGTTTGCAAAGAACCTCCTGAGTACTGTTTCCATGTGGTACATACGACACCTTAGATACAGGTACATCAAACCCGACTGTTTGGGTTAAATCTACGGAATTAGGGGTTTCTGGTTTGGTTTCCTAAAAAACGTAAATAAACAAAAGTTTAATTGATTTAATATTAGTCGATGACCCTCATAAACTATTTTTCTTAGGACACTTTGGGAATACTCAATTTTTTTTGTGGAGGTAGCTCAATACATATAGCAAAAGGTCAAGCCTTCTTGCTCTCTTTTAGCCGTTAGGAATGAATTTAGTTAGAATGTCAATGATTTAGTAGTGTTGAGGTCTGTCTGGGGTTGCAGGTATGTGGAACAGCCGCATTTTGAGCATACATATTAAAGATGAAGCTTTTACATCAACCGACAATGCAGAATAGTTATGTTATTCAGGCATGTATTAATGTTATACTCAATCATAATTGTGAAACATTTAAAAAGTAAACTCATGTATAAACTAAGAATTATTTCTATTTTTAGAATAAACTGTTATCCATTACATAGTCTTTTGTTCCTCGCCTCTTAATAAACAAAATATTTATAAAAATAACTGAATAGTAGGAACCATGACAGAGCATTCACAAGGTCAAATTAAAGATGATCAGGTATGTAAATCGAAATGTTTTTTGCTTTAGCCTCTTAAGTAATGTTGAAACAAATTAAACACGGTAAAATACCAGTACCCCCAAGAAAAATAATTAAAGAAAACTTTAGCTGATTTAATATTAGATGATGACTGTCATAAACAGATATACATATGCAAAAATTAACTTACAATGCTATAATAAAAGATTAATTTCACTTTTCAATTAATATCACAAATAGTTTATTAGAAAAATTAAAATTTCTATCTAAAGCATTAATAATTGTAATATAAGTGTTGATTCTCACTCAATAATTATAAAAGGAAGAAAAATGTTGTCATAGTTTTGTTAGTTATGATAATCTTGTTAACAGAAAGAGCCCGATTTGGAAGTTACAGATATGCACTAATTTATTCAATAAATTATATAACAAAGTTTGTACATATAAGTTCTTCTGAAAAGTGATTCATTCTTAAATTAAATGGTATGAATGAATGAATAAATTTTTAACTGGGACATTAGTCACCAGAAGATATCAAAAATAAGATGCATAATACAACTAAAGGTTTTGTTTAGAGTGGGTAAATGTTTTCAATGACTTTTTATAATGATAATTCACTAAATAACAAATTAAAACATAAATCTGGGAGATAAGTCCCTTAAGACTAACGAAAATAAAGATGTATTACATATTTAATGTTTTGGTTAAAGTTTTGAAAATGATTTCAATGACAGTTTGAATGACTTTTTGTAATAGTGATTCACTAAAGCACATTGCATAATACCTATAGTTACTCAAGTTTGTAGAGATTTTCAATTGGATAACCTTCTTAATATGATAGGAAAATACTCATCACAGGCAATTTGTTCATCTAGGATTGATACAAAAGGACAGAACATCCCCTTGTGAGGACTAATTCTCAGGAAACTCTCAGTGGCAAAAAAAAAAATAGAAAAGGTACAAAAGGACAGGTTATAGGAAATGAACCCTGAAAGTGAAAACACCTTGAAAATGACCGAAGAAACCCCACAGGGCATAAACCACGACACAAGGGGATAATCAGCCTTGTAACCCTACAAAGCCTTGTACCCGGCTAGGATGACTGTAAATACCAGGTTTGCAAGAGAGCTGGATCTCTCTCTTAAGTCCTTAAGCCTTAATTCGTTAGAATTTAATTTTTTTAGTATCTTTGAACACGAGTCTGAATGTGGGAACTAGTGCTGGATGAGGAAAGGAAGGAATGGATGGAAGGAATAAAAAAGCAATGAAGGCAACCCATCACCCAACAACACAGAAGACAATATTTTATTTGTCACACGTATTTATTATTTTAAGTATATAACTAGAGACTTTTATACAAATCGTAAATATGAAACATTTAAATAGATAATTCAAAGATTATGTATTCAAAGATAGATAATTCAAGGATATGCACTAGAAGAACCACATTGAACCCTGTAATAAACATAACTTGATCATTATTAAACAAACAGTTATTCATTATGAAGTTTTATGAATGTCCTTTAACCACTTAAAAAATAAGAAAGTATAAAAATATATTTTAAAATTGTAGGTATCGCTACATTTGGCATCCAACGTGGGGCTTTTTATTTTTTGGTTTATTAAATAAAATCTTGGTCAGCGCGTATCAGTTATTGATTGATGATTCATAAAGTTATTATGGTAAATAAATATGTTTTATTTCAAAAATTGCAAAAAATGTGCAAAGATATGTTTTGATGCCTGTTTTAATGACATACATAACTATAATCCACTCAAGAACCGACACAATCAGGAGAAATAAAAAAATATGTTATATAACTGCAATATATTTATATGTTATCATAACTGCAGGGGAGTTGGAATTTTTGAGTTATTTAAAATAATTTGAAGTAAGTTTTCTGGAATTTCCTAGGGAAGGTCATTTTTTTTTCCAGATCACTACTTGTTCTCGATTTGTGAGACCTATGCTGCATCATAATTGTGCGTAATTTGGTAGTTATAGATATGCCCTTATTCATTAAATAAGTCACATAAAAAAGTTCACGCATATAAGTCCATTTGACAAGCAATCCATTCTTAAATTAAATGGTATGAATAAATTTTTAACTGGGGCATTAGCCCCTTTAGAATAACAAAAATAAGATGCATAACACAATTAAAGGTTTCGTTTAGCTTGTGCAAACGTTTTCAATGACTTTTTATATTAATTATAAACTAAATCACAAACACTTTTAATATAATTAATCAGGTGCAGAAAAGTTAAATTGGATAATCTACTTACATATTATTATACTTACAATTTCCATCTAAAGTATTAATAAATGTGGTATAAGTGTTGATTCACACTCAATTAATATCAAATGAAGAAAAATGTTGTTATAGTTAGTAATAATAATCTCATTAACTTAGATAGCCCGATTTGTTAGTTACAGATCAGGTGCAGAGATTTTTAAGTGGATGATTGTTTAGTCAATTGCAACAAGTTTTTTCATTTTTCTGATGTTTGTTACATGGATAATTAATTTTAATTTAACTATTATTAAGAATAATAATGCATGTAAAAAAGAAAAGAAAAGCAAGAAGACGTTTGTATCAGTTATGGGACTGATGTGTTAATGGATTGGAACCACACGGCAGTCTGATGGAAGGTATATAGTTGCGTTGCCATTTCATGACCAACCAAAAACATTTCCTGGATCTCTACCTTTAGTGATGGCTAGGTTTGGCAGGATAGAACTAAATCTTACTAAGCCACCCGATGTAAGAGAACAGTAGAACGAATTCATGCGTGAATACCTTTATTTAAATCATATGGAAGAGACTGCTACTAGTTCCACTTACGTGGCGCCACATCATGCAGTTTTTAAAATTACAGGAAACAATCAAAAAATAAGAATTGTTTTTCACGCTTCAATGCCTATGCCACCCGGTTCTTTAAATGAAAATCTACTTATTGGTCCTAAGCTTCAAAAAGATATATCTAGGATTTTGATAAATTTCCGGAAACATTGAATAGCTCTCTGTGCGGACATACTTAAAATGTTTAGGCAAATCTTGGTGACTACCGAGCATAGATGCTACCTGCAGATTCTATGGTGCTTCTCTCCAGATGAGGCAGAAATATGAGATATGGACGTTAACATATGGATACTCTACTTCACCATAATAATCTTCATCTCTCGAAGCTTTGAGAGTTCTTGACCAATTAGCAGAGGTTGAGGGTGAAAAATTTCCCAAAAGATCAAAGGCACTTCACAGTGACATTAATGATGACATCATAACTAGGGCGAATTTGTTGGAAGAAGCAATTGAGCCGAAGGCGCAACTCATTCAGTTGTTTGGCAAATGGTGTTTCCCAGTTTACAAATGGGCAAGCAATTCAATGGAACTGATGGATTCAATCCCAAAGGAAGATAAACAGGTTCAAGTATGTTTAAAACCTGAAGACACTACCACCCAAGTCCTTGGCATACACAGGGATACAAAAACTGACTGCTTCTACTATAAAGTGCAATTGACAAAGGCAAAAATAGCAACATGATCAATGGTAGCAACAATCACTTGATCATATGACCCACTTGGTCTCCTAGCCCCTGTAATAGTTCTGATTACACAATTTAATATAAGATGATGACCCTTCTATACAGACATATGCAAAAATTAACGAATAATGGCATAATAAAAGATTGTTTTCCCTTTTTAATTAATATCACAGATAGTTTATTAACAGCTTCAATAGAAAAATTACAATTTCCATCGAAAGTTTTAATGATTCTGGTATAAGTGTTGGCTCACACACAATTAACATGAAATGATGAAAAATATGATCATGGTTTTGTTAGCAATTATATTCTTGTTAAAATAAAAAGCCAGATTTGCTATTTACTGATTTACACTAATTCATTCAATAAACCATATAACAAAGTTTATACACATATAACTCCATCTGACAAGCGATCCATAAATGGTATGAATGAATAAATAAAAATCTAACTGGGACATTAGTCCTAGAGTATGACAATGTATTTAGTTTTAAAATATTTAGTGCATTGAGTGGAATTACATCCCTCACATACTTACGCTTACATTTTCTGGTTGGAGAATATTCATTTTACAAATCACAAGAGATTGATTAATAATGGACCGGTTATTGATATCCATTAGCCTGTATTTAGTTTTAGGATATTTAGGGCATTGAGTGAAATTCTATTCCAAAGTAAAATACATCTGCGTGCATTTCTTGTTGAAGAAAAATTTGTAAATGGTTTTGCTCATGTTTTCAATGACATTACACAATTATGGTCTACTCAAAAGCCACGAATTACTACATTGAAATGAAAGACAAATTAAAGTTTATACACCTATAGCTCCGCTCCTGTGCCATGAAAGCCATTGCAATTCGTCCCCATTTGGAGGTACATTTTATTATCTTTTTAAAGCATTGCACACTTTTTATTATCATTATAATAAATTTATAAAGGCAAATTAAAGACAGTCAGGTACCTGAATCTGTATACTTTTAGCTTTACTCTTTGTTTCTTGGTTCTTCTGAGTTTTGATCCCATCTTGTACAGAGGATGTCTTAGGTATCATTGTATCATTCTTGAGTTTTCTTTTAGAATATTTCTTTTCTGCTTTCTGAGAAAAATATTGAATAAAATTTTAATTGATTTAATATGAGATGATAATCCTAATAAACAAATAAAAGTAAACTATAACGTAACAATGCCATTTTAAAAGAGTAGTTTCACTTTTGAATTGATATCATCACTACTTAATAATCATCTTTATTAGAAAAAATACTACTTCTAAAGTATTCACGATTGTGATTATAGAGTAATATCAAATGAAGAGAAATGTTTTCATAATTTTGTTAATAAACTATTTTAATGACTTTTTGTAATAATAATTCACTAATCCACCAATCAATAACTTATACAATTAATCAGGTTGAAAATAGTTTTAATTAGATTCTCTACTTTGTATAATACAAAAATATTTGGTTTGACCGATTATCAATATCATTACGGGGGCAGTATTTAGCATATTTAGTGCATCATGTGAAAATATAATTAATCTATGTGAAAGTTTGGTGGCAGATATTTGAAAATTTATATTTTGATGACAGTTTTAATGACATAAGTAACAGTAGTTCTCTCAAGCTCCAACACATTCAAGAGAAAATAAAAAAAATATATTTTATTTTTAATCAGAAACTCTACTCAATATGATAGGAAAATATTCAATTTGTAATAACAAGCAACTTTTTAATAGTTTACCTGTTATTACTATGCATCGAGTAGTGTTTTTTGTGCTCTCCCAGAGGGAGGGATGTTGGCTATTTGTGTAAATTTATTTCCTTATCTACTTTCCCTTTACTGTTACTTTCTATACTGACGTTGGCGTAGTCTTCAATGACCTATTTCTCTTCTTGTCTGTGGATTGTCATGATTCCTACTATTCATATCATTTTATTTTTTAATTGGTAAAAAAGGAAGAAAACTTCATAACAAATACAGCGACTGTATATATTATGGACCTAAGTGTGTACAATAGTGAGAACAAAGCCCAAGGCACCCCTGTGGCCAACTGAGGGGGTGCAGGCGGACACCAGTGGCACCTGTATGGCAGACAGAGTATGAGGGTTAAATCTAATTAAAATTCCTTTGTGAGCCATTGTATCTTTTCTTGGTTATTTTCTTCTTCCATTTGAGTGTATCCTACTATTATTTTATTTGAGATAAGGTCATTGATTAACAAAGTTTTTGAATACAGATTTAAAATATGAATAACTCTGAAATGTTTTCTACTTTCCTATATATATATACAAATATTGCAGACAGTTGAGCCAAAATGTCAGGAAACATGCCACATACAGAGTGTTTATCTAATCTTCTAGAAGTAATCTTCTAGTCTTGGTTAGCTGTCTTGAAAGTAACCGTTTAATTATGTCCCAGGAACTTATGCTAGTTTTACTATAAATTGAACAGGGTCCTTTACCTTATAATCTGTGAATTCTAATTTTTTTTATGGTTTTATTAAATCAAATTAATTTAATTGACCTAGTCTCCCCCTTCCTTCTATTTCCCCCTTCCTTCTATTTCCCTTCCTGATACCGTTAATTTTTCATTTACTCTTTATCCTACTCCACCAATTTATTTTTTTTTTTAATGATTATTTCTTCCTCTGTCTTTTGTATTTTACTATCTTTGGCATCTAATTTTTTGTTAATAATTCCATTTACTGCACACAAATCACTTTTTAGCTCATGAAAATGAAACCCTGAAACTTTTCAGTATTTTTATTAAAAAGGTTCATAATTTCTCAAAACATATTTTGTATTGACTTTTCATTATTTACACTTCTTCTAATCAGTCTGTTACCTGACATTTTAAATGTCAGTCAGTCATAACCTTTACTCAGCAAAAAGAAATTCAATATTCTAAGAATAGATCAGTTGCATTGTTTAAGTGTAAATGGAACATTTAGCAGTTTTCTAAATATGTTTATCCCAGGTAGGAGATTGATCTAGGATCAGGCCAAGATTTTTGGTGGAAGAGTAATATTGATAAGATTAGGAATGTATTGTCTATGAATGAACATTTAGCAGTTTTTGAAATATGTTTATCCCAGGTAGGAGATTAATAAAGGATCAGGCCAAGATTTTTGGGGAAAGAATGATGTATTTGGACTTTTCAGGATTTAAAATAGAATAGAATGGAATGGAAGAACAAATTTTACTACAGGACAAAGTCCCCTATGAATAACAAATGATGTACAGACAACAAATCCATTTCCGGCAAACAATAACAACTATTTCATGAGAAAGAAAAATTAAAGTAAAATAAAATGTAAACCTCTATAAGAAAAAAATAATAATATTAAAATAAAAGATTGTTTAACTTCATTCAGTAAATAAACTCGTAATTGGATCAACGTATAAATATATATATATATATATATATATATATATGAAAAAGTCTATAAAATACAGTATTAACAGACCATATCTAATTTAATAATACTAAATAACATTCAAGCTAAATAAATATACTATAATGAAAACCAAGGAAGGTGCCAGCCAAACATCTGGATTTACACAGTAAACAATGAAATAAAAATAGAAATGCAAAGAAATGTAAATGAAAATATAACGGGTTGGCATGTAGACTGGGGTAGAATGCCCAAAGCAATAGAGTAGTTTAAGGGTACCTATTGACCGATAGGAAATATGGAAGATATGCTGCTTCCAGGAGAGGAGTTGACTAATATATATCCCTAGGTTATTAACAGTGGACAATAAGGTGAAAGGATTGTTATTAAGGGGTGAAGCAGGAAAATTAGGAAAGGATCTGAGGAGGAAACTAGAGCCTATAACAATTTCCTGAGTTTTCGCCATGTTTAACTACAAGGCATAGTCGAATAGTAGCCATAGGAATTCCGTCAGGACCAGTAGCGTTAGTGCACCCTCTCAGGGATGAGGGAGGTAGTGAAATAGTAGAGCAGGCATTTACAAAATATGAATTTAGTTCAGCAGAAGAAATTGGGAATGGGAATACCTCTGAGGAGGAAGTGCCAGAGGGATCACAGAGAAAGAGTTTTTAAAGGAGTTGCCATTGGGATTTGAAATCAGGATCATAGTAGAGTGCTTTATGAGTTTACTTGCACTTCGGACTGTAGTCTGAGTCAAGTTGCAGAGTACTCAGAACGCCTGATAATTATCTACAAGCCTTGTGGAACTGAACATCTTCGAGCAGCCTCATGCCTTCTTTACCATTCCCTGATCTCCTGGCATATCCATGGAGCATGCCGGCGATAAAAGGTAGACCTTATAGGGTGGGGGGCATTAAGGATATTAAGGAGGTCGGCAATGAGGATATCCACTATGGAGTCAGTTGTGGAGCAGGAATAAATAGTATTCCAAGTCAGGGCTTTTAGGTCCAGTAGAACATTTCAGGAGTAAAGATATCCAGATTGTAGCAGATTATAGTTTTAGTAGGAAAATATGGGGTCTGGATATTATAGGAGATTCGGG
The DNA here is from genome assembly GCA_930367205.1 of Acanthosoma haemorrhoidale. Classification (NCBI taxonomy): domain Eukaryota; kingdom Metazoa; phylum Arthropoda; class Insecta; order Hemiptera; family Acanthosomatidae; genus Acanthosoma; species Acanthosoma haemorrhoidale. The sequence continues at coordinate 93,721,787 of OV884009.1, forward strand.
TAAGAGCATGAGTGAACAGGAACAAAACAGGCAGCTGAGCATAGAAGTCAATAATGTGGAGATCCAGCGAAGTATCATACTTACAGGTGTGTTGAGTGAGAGAGAAAGGAATAATGAAGAGATGAGGCAAAAACATAGGCCCTCGTGGTAGTGCTTCTCATAGGAATCCAATAGGAGGTTGATATTTAGGTGACCAGAGATGATAATAATGTTGGAGTAGAGAGGAATACAATTGTAGAAGGTAGACTCCAAAATTGGCACAAAAGGCACCGTAGAGAACGATACACTACACTATAGAGGAAGTGCTAGCTACTGATTTACACTAATTCATTCAATAAATCATATAACAAAGTTTATACACATTTAACTCCATCTAACAAGCGATCCATTCTTACAATTAAATGGTATGAATGAATAAATAAAAATCCAACTAGGACATTAGTCTTCAGAGTATGACAATGTATTTAGTTTTAGAATATTTAGTGCATTGAGTGAAATTCTATTTCAAAGTAAAATATATCTGCGTGCATTTCTCGTTGAAGAAAAATTTATAATGGTTTTTCATATGTTTTCAATGACATTACACAATTATGGTCTACTCAAAAGCCACGAATTACTACATTGAAATGAAAGACAAATTAAAGTTTATACACCTATAGCTCCGCTCCTGTGCCATGAAAGCCATTGCAATTCGTCCCCATTTGGAGGTACATTTTATTATCTTTTTAAAGCATTGCACACTTTTTATTATCATTATAATAAATTTATAAAGGCAAATTAAAGACAGTCAGGTACCTGAATCTGTATACTTTTAGCTTTACTCTTTGTTTCTTGGTTCTTCTGAGTTTTGATCCCATCTTGTACAGAGGATGTCTTAGGTATCATTGTATCATTCTTGAGTTTTCTTTTAGAATATTTCTTTTCTGCTTTCTGAGAAAAATATTGAATAAAATTTTAATTGATTTAATATGAGATGATAATCCTAATAAACAAATAAAAGTAAACTATAACGTAACAATGCCATTTTAAAAGAGTAGTTTCACTTTTGAATTGATATCATCACTACTTAATAATCATCTTTATTAGAAAAAATACTACTTCTAAAGTATTCACGATTGTGATTATAGAGTAATATCAAATGAAGAGAAATGTTTTCATAATTTTGTTAATAAACAATTTTAATGACTTTTTGTAATAATAATTCACTAATCCACCAATCAATAACTTATACAATTAATCAGGTTGAAAATAGTTTTAATTAGATACTCCTTTTTCCTGAGTTTTCGCCATGTTTAACTACAAGGCATAGTCGGATAGTAGGCATAGGAATTCCGTCAGGACCAGTAGCGTTAGTACACCCTCTCAGGGATGAGGGAGGTAGTGAAATAGTAGAGAAGGCCAGAGGGATCACAGAGGAAGAGTTTTTAAAGGAGTTGCCATTGGGATTTAAAATCAGGATCATAGTAGAGTGCTTTATGAGTTTACTTGCACTTCGGACTGTAGTCTTTCTACAAGCCTTGTGGAACTGAACATCTTCGCCGGCGATAAAAGGTAGACCTTATAGGGTGGGGGGCATTAAGGATATTAAGGAGGTCGGCAATGAGGATATCCACTATGGAGTCAGTTGTGGAGCAGGAATAAATAGTATTCCAAGTCAGGGCTTTAAGGTCCAGTAGAACATTTCAGGAGTAAAGATATCCAGATTGTAGCAGATTATAGTTTTAGTAGGAAAAGATTGGGTCTGGATATTATAGGAGATTCGGATAAGAGCATGAGTGAACAGGAACAAAACAGGCAGCTGAGCATAGAAGTCAATAATGTGGAGATCCAGCGAAGTATCATACTTACAGGTGTGTTGAGTGAGAGAGAAAGAAACAATGAAGAGATGAAGCAAAAACATAGGCCCTCGGGGTAGTGCTTCTCATGGGAATCCAATAGGAGGTTGATATTTAGGTGACCAGAGATGATAATAATATTGGAGTAGAGTGGAATAAAATTGTAGAAGGTAGACTCCAAAATTGGCACAAAAGGCACCGTAGAGAACGATACACTACACCATAGAGGAAGTGGCAGGATATCTCGCTGATAAGAAACTCGATAGAACATGAGAACAGTATCATAAGCATAACTGATGTTATTAATCCTTTTCTCTATTAACTTCCACTCCCACTGTAATTGTCAAGGATATTTTGAATATTCTGGCAGATTATATTGTAACGATATTTCTATGATCAAATTGAATTGAATTGAACCTTTACCCTAGTCCGAATCATTTGATTTGCTGCCCAGCAAAGAGTGCGGAGCTCAATTAAGGGTTGAACATTGCAGCAAAAACATATCCATCCATCTTCTTGAACTTTGATTTGTTTCTCTTTGGGAAGGTTCCTTTTGATACAGCCCTGTGAAAGAAAGTACAAATTCAATATTAATTCGTTTACTTAAGTTTAACGCCACTATGTGCTGTAATTTAAATCAGGAAGGATAAGCTAACCTGCTCAGTTGCCACTTTCTAATTTACATAACAGGTTTTAAAAAATAAAAGACAAGTTTGAATTTGAACCTAGCTAGATATAGATAGCTAAATTATATTTGTATTTATAATAGATTTATAAATTATTCATTTACATAATAAAAGGAGGATTTACATAACTAAATATTCCCACTTACAGTACTTATAATATTATTCAGTGCTTAACCTAAAGAAAGTGCATATCTCGGGAGGGGACGTATTTGATGAGGTGGATTCCCCAATTAAATATTAATAAATTTGAGCCCATTAAAAGCAGTATTTAGCCCTGCAGGATCGAATCGAGAGCCTGTTAGTTTCTCGTGTTCTCTATGCCTCGCCATTCTTTCCAGCAACCATTCTTTCTTCTAATATTTACTGTTTTCGAGAAATGTATGTTACCTTATGACTCAGAAGGGAGATATCCTTCGCAAAATCGATGTTATTCAAGAATGTCTGTATTACCAATCATAGTTAAAGGCCAGGCCTTCCTTTTAGAGATGGGGTTTTCAGTGTCTACCTGGTTTTATTACTAAGGGTACCTTGTCTTGGTCCAGGTCAAAACATTGTCTCCAGAAAATTTCATCCTTAAATTCAATCTAATTCTAATTATATGTATTTTAGTGATTCTGCTTTTGTTTAAAATATTTTATACTTACTTATTTATATAAGGTAAAAGGACATTAATAAAGAATACTAGTTTATTTCAGAGTTTCAAGTAATATTCTATCAGAGTTTACTGTGGTCCTAGAGAATAATATTACTATTTCAAATGTTTCATAACATAACAGTCTATACAGTTTATTTACTAAATATAATATTTACCTAATACAAATAATGATTTAAGTAACATGGGTGCATTCTTTGTTGTTGGGCGGTCTTTAGTCCTGATTTCTTCCTTCCATGCTGGCTTCCCTTGTCTCTATTGCACATGGCTCTATTGGTCACACCCCGTCACATGGCTACTGGCTATCTTAAGTCACTGAATGACTGCAAGAATATGCCTCAAGTGCATCATTTGGTGGAGCACCCTGAAACTAGATGGTCTGTTGGAAGACCCTGTGGATTTATTCTGTTGGGGTCACTAGAAGTGGTCAGACTGATTCGAGGGAGCCCACCTTCTTGCTATCGTACTCTACTGATCATAGTTCATTAAACAGTTATCCCAGTTATTCAAAACATTGTGTTTCTATCATTAATCCCAATCCGACTATCCCTGATACCACACCTCCCAGATGTATATAATATCCATATCAATCTTCATATGTTATAATATAATAGTACTAGTTGACCCAAGGATCAGTTTTCCATTTTTTTTATAATAAAATTTATTATTTGGATTTTCATCAAAAACATTTTTTTACATAAATTACAAACTAAAATATATTTGTAAAATACATAACAATGACATGAAACATGTTCAACATGAGAGATATATCAGTTGTGAAATTGTTGAATGACACCTAGGAAAGCCCACCTGTTCATTTGTTATTTTGCTTTTGTTTTTTAACTAATTAACTACCATAATGACTATGAACCTAGAAATCAAAGTGATTGATATAATCAAAAAACTAGGAAAGAAATAGCTCAAAAACAGGTCAGTTTTAGTTTGGTGCTTGAAGAGGAATGAAGATTTCAAGTTAGCCCACGTTTTACAGGGACCAAAGATTTCACTTTCTAAGGATTACATCAAGAAAACTAGAACCGATAGAAAATTGCTAGCCCCATACCTAAAAAATTTAAGTCAAACATCCTGTCAACAAAGTTGGTATTTAATAAGGTGGTTATTTAATAGATCAGGTGTTTTCTACTAAATATTTGGAAAATAACAAAAAGATGACTATCTCAAATTTAAACATGAACCAGGAAAAGAAAATGTAGGAATCAGAAGAGGTAGGACAGACTACTGAACAGAAACCAACAATAGTTCGCACTAAAAGCAACAAACCGAAATGGAATTACTACTATTATCTCAATATTGACCTCAATTTAATGATTAAAATAATTTATATCAGATGTCATTTACAAGGTACTGCATTTTTTTTTTCAAATTTTATAGACTGGGTTTTTTATGGGACGTGTGTATTTATTTCTTAATCTTAAACTAATTTACTTATAAATACATTTGTAATGAATGAACTTAATTGCAATGCCTTTTTTAAAATAAATTTTAAATTGACATTGTGCTATATTATTATTACTGTTATTGTTTTTCTTAGCCTTAAACTTATTCCATTACATTAAATTAATTAACTTACATGTATAGTTCTAATGAATGCAATAAATATTCTTATGATAATTAAAAAACCTGTCTAAATTACTGCAAGAAATACCAACCCTGCAAAAGCCCGAAGGACACTGAGAACATAAATAAAGTTCTCCACCGTGCCCGCACCATCTGCAGTACTTATCTGTATCATCTTCATCTACCGAAAAATCACCATCTTGGTAGGCATTATGGCACTTCTGAAATTAGATAAAAAACTATTCAAGAATTTTTTCACTAAATTATATTAAACTAACATAATAAATGCATTTAAGAAGTTTCATTATTTGTAACTAAAAAAATATTATTGTAAAAATTTATTTAAAATAAATAATTTTGATTTTTGATTTAGTTTTTTTCTCATCTATCGCTATGTTATAAAGTTTTAATAGTTAAAGTAATTATAATTACACCTCCTAGAGGATAATTTAACATATTGATTGATCTCTTGAGATACAGTTAGTAGAACAATTAATAGAATAATAATTCAGTTAAAGGATGATTTTATAAAATGAAATTATTTCATAATCATTTTGAAAATACACAATAATAAAGTAATGTTATATGTGGATCTTCCACACACCCATAATTTAGAATAGATTAAATTAATACACGGGAGAAGTCATCCCTGTAAAACAGAATTAATGTTGGAGCAAATTTTTGTTTACATTAAGTGACTTTAACATCAGTTTTGACTTTTTGATATGTGAGAGGCCTCAGTGGTAGCATATAATGATGCAATCAATTTGTTTCAATGATTTAAAATGAATTGTGAAATATGTTTCAACCTCGTAGCTATTCTGTCTACATATTATCCCTTAAGAGTATAAATTGTTCATTGATATCAATAATTAGTTTTATCATTGGTTAAGATATAATGTTTTCTTTTTTATTCTACTATTTCTTTAAAATTATTTACAAACCTATCATCTTCATCAACATAGGAGCCAATATATCTGTAACATACAAAAGAGGAAATACCTTGTAGTTACAAATAGACCTTCTAGGTAAAAAAATGGCTATCCGCCTATATGCCAGAGGAAAATTACGGGCATGTGGTCATCAACAAAAGATGAATGGCCCTCAATGGCAGAATGATGGGGCACCAGAATTTTGATTTTTTTAATTACGGGAGATACAATATTATGAAACTACATGATCATAAAACAGACAGGTCAAAAAGCAAAGGGGAACCACCTGGTAGGTGGGATAGAGTTTTGTTTTAACATCTTTGCTGACACCTGACTTTGGCCAGGATTACAGCTTGAGACTGGACGCTGCTCGTAGGGGGAACCTATGTGACTTTTTCGTAGCTTAGACTCCTGATGGCATTCCACCATACATGTTATTCCAATACAAATTTTAGTTGCCAATACCCTTAAGAATACCAAGGCAGTCAACCATGTGTTCTTTTTCCTGGTTGTCTTCAGACAGGAGAGGTGTATACTCTAATGCCACAGGTGCCCCCCTGGCACACCCAAAACCATTGTGGTATGAGGCAGCAGTGTGTGAGATGCTCGTGAGAACTTGAGACTGCCCAGTACCCTCACGAAACGGTTGCGTTGAAGTGCACAAACTGCCAGGGGCCACACATAGCATCTCTCTATGACTGCCCCTACAAACAAGAGCTGCTCAAAAAATGACCAGCCAAGGAGACCCATTCGGAAGGCAGAAAAACCACAACAGGAATCCAGCACCAATCAAGGGAGGAGCCCATTGTGAGTACACCCCCCCCCCCACAACACTAGGGCAAAAAGAACCCCGGACCCGAGCCTTGAATCCTGCCACATCATTTTGTCTGCAGAACAGCATACCACCCTCAGGCCCAGCTGGGATGGAGGCCTTTATGATCAACTGGTGGTTTCAATCACAACCCTGGTCAAACAGATGCCAGTCCTGTCTGCCTAAGCACCTAAGTCCAGATCAACACACCTCCCAGGCAGCCTTTTATTTAGTTTAAGATCCCTCATTGTAACTTGAAGGGAGCCCCCATCATCTGGTCCTGTTTTAGTTTTAATTTGTCAACCTGTTGTTGTCATTTATGCAAATGACATTGTCCTAATAACTGACCCGCAAAAAAAAAAAAATCACAATAAGCTGTAATAAAATAAGCTGAACTGGAGAGAAATGGAATGACAATCAATGTTAATAAGATTAAAGTGTTTTAGCTTGGTAGGAAGCCTGAAGGGGTATATATTTCATGCAACTGAAGAAATGAGACCACAGAAGATTACATTTTTCATGGTTCAGCAATAGGTAGGAATTTATAATATATAATAATAATTTATATATGTATATATATAAATATATGTATATATATATATATATATATATATATATATATATATATATATATATATATATATATATATATATATTTTAGAGGTTATGGTTTTTAGGCATCAAGGAAGAAATTGGTGTCATAAGGATGATGAGGAAGAGAAATATGAGTTAAGTTTATCAGAAAAGATGTGACATACTGGGTTAAGGATTTGCATAGGAAGAGTTTACAGAATAGATTCCATTTGGAGAAAAGATCAAGAACAGATAAAAAGGATCGGTGCAAATATACTGACTTGGGGAGTCAGATGATGGACTGGGTGCAGTTCTAGAGCTGTTTAAAGACAGATCTGTCATTGGGATGTTCAAGGCAGATAAATCTTCTTCTAGCTGCATACAGCTTTCTTATCAGTTCCCTGATGTGTTCATAAATTAATGGTGTGAGTGAGAATAGATTTTAAGGGGCTATGCTTGTCTTCTAGATGTAAATGACACCATTGAGTAGCTGCTTGGATTGTCAGGAGACTTTAGCAAATATGTATTCAATGTGGGGATGATCTAGGGAGAGTAAGCCCCTTTGGCGGTGCAGTCTTGTCGATAAGGTGACCTGGGTAAGGTGACACCTGAGGAGTAGGTATAAGGTTTGAATCTGTACTCTAATACTGCAATGATGGAAACGTTATTGAGAAATAACAGAAAGAATTCATCGAAGCGGGCTGGAAGGGATTGTGTATTTATGTGACATACAATGATAATGTTATTCATGTTTATATGTACATAACAATATTTGTATGATCAATGGAATCTAATTTTAAAATGTGCATAGAAATAGGGCTTTAGGTGTGAAAACAGCTGTTAAATGGATTAATTGAGGAGAAAACGAAGTATAGTGGGTGGGGGGAGGTGTTGCCCTAGCAGGTAGACAGCTTGTGCAAGACAACAACAGTCAGATATTCCTAAACTTTCTCAGAGAACAGATTGGTGATCTTCCCAATAACATTTAAGCTCGTATTTAGTTGACTAGAACTCTGGTGATTTTTATAAATGAATAGAACTCTGTGTTGGTAGAATCTTCTGGAAGTTGAAAAAAAACTCTTTGACATCTTTTGGTTTTTTGTTCTTATCATAATTATCTGTTAAATGACTGATTTTACACTATAAATATAATTTATTCCTTTTCCAGTTTAATAGAAGATTGGGATAAAAAAAAAAAAATACACAGGTATCACCAGGTAAGGAACATTTGTTTGCATCAGATAAACTTGGGAACTCCTGCACCTATTTTAATGCTATGTCCATTAGCTGTCCCTTAAATGTCTAAAGTGGCCCCAAAAGTTAAAACAAATATTTGTTTGTATACTTTTTTTTTTCATATTTTACAAGGCATGGACAAGCATGTAAAATGATCTGATTATATTTGTAAATGTGACAAACTTTTTTTCTTCTTCACACAATCTGCTATACAATCAATATATAATGGGACTATTTATTCTCTTGTTAATAACTCTTAATATTTCAACTTAGAACAGGAAAGGAATGAGACTGTAATACATGCTTTCAAATTTTAAAGTATACATGGTGGAAGTATTATCAATTTTATTAATTAATTGAGTTTTGTCACTTTTCTGTAATATAAAACTGGCCGATAAAACAACATCTCTGAAGTTATTATCCAAGAAAAGTTAAGCTGTGTCACTGTTATTATATCAATTAACAATAAAGATGATCTCACCTTGCAGATGATGGTTTTCAGAAGGGGGTGTGTATAAAGGGCTCCTTTTAATATTTCACCCCTAACTGCATGGCCACAAACTGTGCAGTACAAGTTAACTTTTTCGACATCCAACCCATCTGTAAAATGAGATTATTACTAACAATATTTCACACAAATCAGTTATAATCTAATAATTAGACAACCCTAGAAAGTTAATTAAAACAATAAGGCATCATTAAATGTAGATATATAATTTAAAATAAATCAAGTGTTAGCTTATATAAAATATGCGTAAGGGAATGATTAATTTCATTCTGTTAATGGTGCTAATTGTTTTCTTGTTATTATTCTGTCCTTGAAAATGGTAGCATGAGATGCTGAAAGGCCTTGGGCATAAATAAATTTAATTAACTGTGGGTATAACACCTTAGAATTTTTCCCCTCTTTTTTATGTATCCTTCGAAGTTAAAACCAACAACCAGCCAAAACATCCTATGAAACCTATACAGTATTTAATCAAGTTTTAACATGTGTTTTATGTTGAACCTAAAATAGGGATTTTTTCTTAGGGGGATGGGTATAGTCAGGGTTAACTCAGTCTTTCTGTTGATTCTCAGGATAAATGAGTTGCTTCTTAAATAAAAAAGTAGAGAATCTGATTATGATAACCAAAATTAACATTGAGAGGTAATAAAGCCTAGTTCTCGCACAAGTTAATACCTCAGGTTGCCAAACCTTACCACTTACTAACTACAATAATATTTTTCAGTCAACTCCTAACTCTTCATGAGGTGCAAAACCATGGATTTATTTTTATTTTTTCCTTGCAATATCCAAAAATAACTTAGCGCTCATGCACAAACAAAAAACTGAATTTATCGCCTTTCAAAAGATGTAAATCTATCCCATTAATGGAAAAAACCATTCATATATAAAAAATGTCAAAAAACTAACAGAAAATTTTAAACTAGTGACATCCAAAACATATTAATACATTCCAATATAGTAAGTATCAGTGATACCAACAAATACTCCGGTGGGCAAGTATAATCGAAAAGCAACAAAAAGTAAACCGGCTCCCTTTCAAACTTTTTGAGATAATAAACCATAAATTTAGAAGCAATATATGCAATGATAGTGATAGTGAAATTGAAAAGGATCAAGTAAAGTAAGATTTAGTTAATTGCAATTTATGACTATACCTTAGTCATGGCTTTTTATTTTAACTCTTTTTAGCCCAAATCTAATTTTAAATGTTATTTATATTATTTAATTCTTAAATTAAAAAAAATACGAATAATCAAATAAAATACGAAAATGTATCCATCATGGAATAAACATGTTCAAATAACAAATAAATTTGTTTCCGAGTACTGACTGAAGACTGAAACATAACTAAAAAGGACTTATTATTTTAAGGAGTCTGTTAGTCTTTTTAGTCACTATGCTGTTTACAAAATTTACATATATGAGCTTCATCCTCTTCTCAGCAATGTAGGCAAAAACCTTGCTCTAAACTAAAACCCTTACAGGAGCAAATTTCAAAAATATTACTCCAAAGGAACAAGTTGACCCCTCAAGTGGTGGCCTGAGATTATTTTTTAGATTTTTTGGGAGAAAAAAAAAGCAAGAAGCAAAATTGAAAAATCTAATTTTCGAACCAGTGATTTTTTTTTTTACTTAAAAAAAGTTCTGAGAAAATAGGTTTAGCTCGGTAGATTGGACTATCAATTTGTATCCTGCTTGCCATCTTATTGCAGCTATATGTGTATTAAAATATCCCATATTTTTATATAATACCTTAACACATGCAAGCTAGCTCTCGGTAACTTTTTTTTAATTAATGGGTCTCAAGGGGGCGCTCTCAGCCTTTGTATTCACTGTGATGCCATTTTGTAGTCATCCAATTAACAATCATCATGATAATGCGAGAGTTTGGCCAAAGAGAGTTGAAATAAAAAGGTTTAAGAGGGATATTATCCACATCTATCATAACATGATCAACTTTTGCATCCTTCAAAATATCATATATTATAGCAATAATCGATGATAAATATTCATCAAAATTAAAAACTACTTACAAGGGTCACAGTAAATAAATATATACATAAATCTTTAAAAAATAGATACAAGATTTAATAATTAGAAGGGTTATTTATTTATTTGGTTGTAGTTATAGGGGATGCGTACATAAGTACAGAGTAGACGTAGACCTTTTTATTCATGTAACTACTAACTAACTTCACAAGGCGGAGTTGACCCCTGGCCAGACTTATCCCCCAAAGAAAAAATCCTTAGGGGATAAAACTAAGGGATATAACCTGGTTTTACAGTCACTATATGGGAATGACCTTCATATCAATAAACATTATTAATAATTGTATGTCGTTATTGTAAGAGAACCAAATCTCAGAATCAACACTCAGCGATCAACTTGCAGCCCATGCCAACAAAGCTTGCTTGCATGAGCATTTGAGAGTTTAGACATTTTCCTTAGACTGATTAACCTTGTGTTTTAACTTGTGCAATATTCAAATTTAAGGGGAAAGTTTATTTAAAATTAACAAATAACAACATCTATATAAATGTATGAATTCTCTTTATAGACTTAAACAGTAAATAAGAAAACAATAGCAAAATAAAAAGTTAATTATGTATTGAAACACCAAATGAAAAAAAAAAATCATGAAATTAGTTGTTTGTAGCCAATCATTTCTTAAAACTTGTTATAAGAAATAATAGTAAAATATACTAAAAGCAAGCAATATATTTTTATATTTAAGCACATTTATTTAGAAATGTAACAAACTAATTTTTGGCCATTAAGTTATTTTTCATTCATTCCAATTTGTGTATTGTATAAGGATGTAACATACATTGTTATAAAGAGAAACCTAAGGGATTTTCATAATTCATAATTTCTGTTGACCTAAGATACGAAGCTGAAAAAAACACCAATGTTCTATTTAATTTCATAAGTCTTCAAAATTTGTTTAAAAATATATTCCAAAACTAAAATAAATTGGTTGTTGTTCTATACTTTTTTCAGTTCTTTTTTTTTTTTTTGAAATAACACAAAACCAAATTAATATATAGCTACATTTCAATTAATTGCACACATACATTAATTACACTGAAAGCTAATTAAACTAAATAAAAATATTCTTTACTTCCAAGAATGTCATTGAATGATAGATAATATCAAACATCTTCATTGGTGAATATAACAAAATTTTAAAGTATGCACTTACTCTGTAATGAAACTAGCCGGTGATTTGCCTCTTCATTAGATATAAAATAACTTGGCTTAATCTTGTTTTCCTAAAATAAAAAATAGCTAAAAATAAATTGATAGTTATGATAAAAACTAAATTTTAATATAACTAGGAAACAATTAAACAGTTACATAACTTAGGGGTATTTAATTTCAGGGAGATCACTTACTTTTGCACAGGGGAGGGATCATAAAATTATAATTAAATATGCTAATAATACATACTGATTAAGAAAACCGAATTTAAGGTTGAGATATAACTGCCTAGTGCTGATCACACTTGCACCTCAGTGCCACCTACCAATTATAGTGTCAACCTTCGGTTGGTCCTTAACTCTTCATATGCGCTATGGATTTCTTATTATTTTATTAATGATACATACTTAGATACAATGTACTTGATATAAAGTCTACATATCTTTCCTAATATTTATACTGTGATCAAAATATACAATTCAACATTAACACATCAGAATACTCCTTAGTTTTAAAACACATAACAATATAAAAATTCACCGATGCTTAAGAAATTTCATATAATAGCACATGAATAAGTATATTTATAAAACTTCACTTATACTTAGCAAGACTAAGGCAAACATGCTAACATTAAAGAAAAAAAAAAGGACCATACCTAACTTTCAAATGTTTTTATTACACAATAAGGAAACTTAGCTTTTGCTGAGTTCTACCTCAATAAGTTCCAGGAAATGACATGAACAAGCTGTCCATTTTTTTGTAAAAAAAATAGATATTTGAATGAAGGGAGTTTCCAATATAGCAAGAAATATTTATAGCACCAATAATATAGGTTCAAATATAACCAAAAGGCTGCTAATGTTTCATTTAACAAAATTGTAACTTAGATACTTATAATTTTAGCACGTTGATATATCCTATATGTTAAATATAAAATAAGAAAAGCCATCCAACTCACCATTGTAAAAATTTATTATTTTAGACAAATTTGTGGTGTGATTCTATATACAATGATGTTAAAAATGTAATTTAGCTTATTGAATTTATTTGAGAAAAAAAAAATACTTTGTATGAGCTGTGAATTATTAAAAAGGTTATGTTAAAAAAAGTATAAATCTTAAATATATGTTGGAATACTGTTAAAATTGTTCACACTTAATGTTTAATAGCAATTCTTTTGTCTAAGAGTTATGTTGTAGTGGCTTGTTCAGTAGATCCAACTCTAGCAAAATTAAATTAAATTATGGCAAATATTATTGCAATGTAGTATAACTGTATATAAGTTTTCCTATATCGATGAGGTTTATTTTTAAAGTGCTAATATGAATATACTTAAATATATGACATAGTGCCACAAATGCTTCATGTAACCAAGGACGTAAAACAATTTGGTGGGGGGGACTCCCCCAATGAGTCCTGCTCATTACTTTTTCTTTATATGAGGCCCATTTAACATGTCAAAAATATTACTATTGATTGCGTTCGAAGTAGTGCGAGAATATAAACATCCAGGGAACATAATAGTAATATAAATATCAATTGACATTAAAAAGGCTATAATAGCGAAACGATGTCAGGGCAGAATAAATTCACGTAAATTCTAATTTTATTTTTTTAAATTATCCAATATAATATGCGTATAATGTCGTTGTTTATCAAGAATAGAGATAGAGAGGATCAAAAATTTAAGCCATCATTAGACAGCTCTAGTTAGGAATGACGCCAATACCAAACCAGTGGCATTGTACTCCCGTCTGAGCAAATCAGTTTTATGTTTCCCACCTAACCTGCATCTAATATTCAAAATGCTTTTTCATTAACATTTTCCGCGCCCCTTTGATTTCCTATTAGTTTTATTTTGACTTATTCTTCGTAAATTTCGATTCTATAGTCTGTAACACTAAAAACTTCTACACCTTTATCATATTTTAACCAAACCATAATACAGCGTAATCTTTGTTTCCTAAATGTTGTAGAATATACTGGTTTATTGTTAGCAGTGAACATAATCGAGTGAAAGATTTGTCGGGATATTGGCTTAGGTTGATAAAGGAGAGATGTTATTTTCCGGGTTGCTGGTATTTGAAAAGAGACATTTAACTGTTTAATAAACTTGACGTAAATTTAACATATCCCTTTCAACAACCAAAGCCGATACTACAACGAACTCTTCCACTCAGCTGTAGAATGTTTACAATTAGTAAACACGATTGCTGCTTGAAAGTAACTCCTCTCCTTATAGTACTTGATTAAACTAAAGCATCAAGCGATTAATTACCTTCATGGTGGTAACTAAAAATATTCCCCAATTAGTATTGGTTTTAAATGGTTAAACAAATTGGCTCTATGGGATTAGGGCGAAGTTTTAAATTAAAATAAACTTGTTAATAATTAATGACTAAATATCTATTTGCACTTTTTGTGAAACAATTAGCTTGTTAAATACCGAAATAATTGCTTGCTTCATCAATGGGAGTAAGCGTAAGGCTAAAGAGCAGGGAAGTGTTGTTGTTTTTGTTTTGGGGGAGGGGGGAGAAATTTAACCTATCATAGTTAACCTCACCTTGAGGCTATTCACACTGCAACTCCCGGTGTTGATTTGTGATCTGTCAGCACAGAATATTGAATAGAGCAGAAGAACCTTGGCACTGCATCTTCCCCAGCCCGCTCCGTTTCCTGCTTCTTCCCTTTCTTCTACCATCTCGGAAGTTTCCAAGGCCTCTGATGCGGTCTCTCCCTCCTCCACATCCTCTGAGCGTTCATCTTCATCGGCTCCGGTCTGTTACTATCTCTGCGCCGGCTCATGTACGGGCACTGCCTGGATAGAGACCCCTCCGTGCCGCATTCGAAGCACCTGGTGTCTGGGCAATGTGCCACTAAGTGTCCTGCCTTCCCACCTTCGTAACACTTCCTGTATTCTCGCCTCCTTTCTCTTCCGCCATACTCCGCCTCCTTCTTCTACCACGTGACGAGCGTGGTTTTAGGCCTTCTATACGACACTCTTCTCCAGCCCATTTCTTCCTCGTCAACTGTGATCTCTTCTTTTCTGACACTGATCTCCGCGGGTTTTTAGGCACATTCTAAAAATGTGCGTTCTCTTAGTAGCCCCTTCTTTCTTTCTGCCTCCTTCGCTAGCTCTGCCATCAGTATTGTTGATAAGAACGCCATTCTGGCTTCTACTTCCACCGCACTCACTGTCTCCCGCACCTTCTCCGTGATACTATTATATCTGGCTAGCATCGTTCCGGCGTACTGCCCATTCGTCTGCTGGTGTCTCTTCGGTTCCGTGAAGAGTCTAAAAATGAACTTCCTCATGTCCTGAGCTGTGATCGCCTGGATCTTCATCCATGCCAATGTAGTCGCGTGAGCCGCTGCCATGGTCATTTGAGGCAACTGTCGCTGCATTCAGCACCGCGGGTCGTAACACTCCCCCTGGCATTTTCTTGAGAGAGAAAAAAAAAAGTATACCGAAAGACGTGAAGAAAAAAACAAAACAACAGAAGATGATTTCTTTCCACGCCGTTGTACTAGGGTCCCGGGTTTCGGCCCCTGTTAATCGTAGGTGGATACGTTTGATTAAAAAAAAGAGGGAAATGAACGACACTCTGAAGCTTCTGTAAAAGACTGCTTTATTCCCTCTAGCAATCTGACACATATAGGATCATGGGTTGTTTACCTCCCATGATCCTATTGTTTTCAACATAGACTTACTTGCCTCTGGCTTTAACTATATATTATTGTCTTGAATGTTGATCCATCTGTCTTTATTTGCTAAATGCATTAAAAAATATTCATTATATAATTATTATTAATTTTCTTATAGAGGTTTACTCCTTATTTTACAGTGTCAATTTTATTTTCTTCTGTTGTTATTATATAATAGTTTTTATTTGCCAGATATGAATTTATCATTTGTACATTATTGTTATTAATAGGGGACTTTGTCCTGGAATACATTTTTTTTTTTTATTCTATTCTAAATAGGACATTGCCAGTATCTGTACCTGCAACAAGGTCATGAAGCTCTGACAATTTAAAAATTTTATGCAGCCAGAATGGTGAAACATGTACTGTCAGCATTTAAAAACAAATATAGCTAGAAAATTTTTTAAAAAATCCTTCAAAACAGTCAAGAGAGGACCCAACAATCATTGGAATTTTATTTCCTGATCATTGGAAGAATAAAAGGAGAATAAATTAGAGTGCTGAGACGTGTAGACACTCTTATCAAATAAATAAACCAAATATAAAACAATGAGTTTATACAAACTCATAAAATATTTAAATTTTACACAGATTCTTTATTAAAAAAATTTTTTATGTCAAATTCCATTAACTGTAACAATATGAAGAGAGATTGGGATATTGTTATAAACATTGGTGATCTTTATTGGTGTGGGAGGTATTCCACATAGTTTTCAGGGATAAGCCCAGTTTTTCCTTTTATTATTCCTGTCAGCCAGCCAGGTCTTAGTGAAGACTTCATCACTGAAATAAAACAGTAACTGTATTTTATTTAAAAAATAATGTAATGTTGGTTGTTTATTCATTTAAACTATAAATCTCAAAATTGATTCATCCTACTGGCTACTGGAACTACCATTTACATCTCACTACCTTTGTTCTATAGTTAAGTAAAGTTCTCTGAAGGCCCAGTTGATCTAAAATATTTTATGCAATGTATGAAAATTTCTAACAGAAACGTATTGTGATGAGCCATTATATTTATTTGAATTTGATGGATAAGGTAATTCCACATTCGATACAGCTTAAGACTGTAGCACAGATAAAAAAAGACCTACAGGCATTAAATTGCTAGGCTACAATACTAGGTTTAAGTCTTTACAAAGGCAGGGTTTGTTTAAAAGTTATCGTAGTAGGTCTATGTACAGACCTACAGCTATCCTGAAATAAAAATAAATTATTTTTCCGTTTAAATTAAACCTCTGGGCAAGGTAATGGTTTCATTTCTCTCTTGCTTATTTATGGCTGTCCAAAGTACATTGAAAATAGTAAAAGAGGACTGGTAGGCAGTGAAAGCTTTGTTTACTGATTGAAAGAGGTCATTTAAAAGGAAGGGAGTTATTTCTTATGATTTCTTCTGCTTATGAACAATCTTTATCCTACCCTTTCCATGATAATATTATGATATAACACAGAGCTAATGGTGATAACCCTTGGGTTTATTATTATACTATTAAATATAAAGTATTTTTCTCACAATGCTGAAAACTAGTATTACAGTAGGCATAGACAGCACTGGACCGGGACCCCATACCTTCCACTATTTTTGTATTATAAATATTACTGATGTGATAAATGTTCAATTATGATTTATTAATTTTTTTTGTATAATCTCCCCTCCTTAAACAAAATTCCTGGATAGCACCCTACTAAACTTTTTAAGCATGTCAAAGGTATTTCTTTGACAGGCGCACTGCACAGCTTCACACTAGAATATCTGGATAAAATGTTCCCTGTTTTATTAGAATCTGATTTGCAATTTACTGCGGTTTTTAATTTTTTTTGTTATGCAATGGATACCGAATCCTAATTGTTTTCTGGTGATATTTTATATTTATTACACAGTAGTCGATAAATCTAGTTTTCTTTAGAAATTTAACATTTTGTGATGAACAAGGATATCTAATGATCACAGGAATTTCTAGACATCTTATCACTGTGTTAATTTATAACAGTTTGAAATAAATTAGTGTAATTTAAATAATTATTAAATATAAATAAGTAATCATAATGAGTTGCTAATATAGGAATTATAGAAAAGTGGTATTTGTCAATCTTATTTAAAAAATAATGTAATCTTGGTTTGTTTATTCATTTAAAATATAAATCTCAAAATTGCTTCATCCTACTGGCTACTCGAACTACCATTTACATCTCACTACCTTTGTTCTATAGTTAAGTATAAGTTCTCTGAAGGCCCAGTTGGTGTAAAATATCTTATGTAATGTATGAAAGTTTCTAACAGAAATGTAATAACCTTGAGTAATAACCTGTGTTTGGTTCATTAGTTTCCAAGGCTACATATAATTCCATTTTGAATCCAGTTAAAGCAAATTAAAAATGGCCCAGCTAGCAGGTGGAGGTTAAATTGTACATCAACAAATCCTCCCAAGTCAACTTTGGTTGTTATTTATCCTTGGTTAATTTGGTTGGTGTAAGTCCCATTTCCCAAACAGGAAATAAGAATAAACCTCCTAGTTACAACTAGCCAGCAGAGAATGTGGAGTAAGCAGCAGTCTAGGTTTAACTCCAGAGGTTTGTGATAAATTATCCAGGGAAAAACAATACTCCATTAATAAATGTAAAATGAATCTGAGTTTCATCAAAAAATCAATATGATTTCATGGAAGGGGTGGGAGCAGGTAGCATATAGCTTAAAACTAGAGGCAGGCAAAGAGCCAATCATCTGATCGTTGGGATACTTCACAACCCCGTCAATTCATTTAAATTTCCACGTAAAATTAATAATTTAAGAGTAAAAAAAAATTTCAAAGTAAAGCATGTTTTAAAACAAAAGCTTACCGTTTGTAACAGTTTCATCAGGTTTAAACGACAACTCTGCTTCATTTTCACCCATACAAAAAAACTTTGTGCGGGCTGTTCTGAAAAAAAACAATAGAAATAGGATTAATTTACCAGTATATTTACTAATATTAATATATAAAATAGGTAGTGTCTACACAGCTATGAAGATTTTAATTGTGTAGAAATAAATTATTATTCATTATTGAATACCTAAAAGGGGTATTCTTCCCGGGAAGAAGCTGTCCTCTCAATGAGTTTAAGGAAATGTTTTTATCTTGTATTAATCTATTTACCTCTGTTACTGATGATAAGTTGGTATGTGCTCTGTGAACACCTTACCTCTGTTGTAAAATGAAAATACTGCAAAATGGGGTTTTGTTTAGTGACCTCATTTCAGTGTAATTCAGGACCGATTGTCTAGTAGAGAGTACACTGGCTCCAAGTATAAAACAACGTTATAGTGCTAATTCTGGTGCATTGAGATGAATTCACGGATTACTGATAGTTTTTACCATTGTCTAGTGCATTTTGGTAGAAGCTTTGCATACAAGTCTGCTAAATACATGCGAGTTCAGCTATAAGAAATCACAGTGCCAACTTGCTGTGCTAAGGTGCCTATTCATGTGTTCATTACTTGCTCTGTTCCTTATGCTGTCAGTGTTGGTCTAAGCAGTGCTTAACAGATTGCTAAAAATGAGTGATTGTCTGCTTGGAACCAAAATATTGTACCAAATCTAGATTGTTCAAGTCATTGTTCAGCTAAAAATAATATTTACCAAAAATATAACAATAATAACATGTATATTCTTTAATGTAGGGTGGTGGGTTATCTTCAATCCTTGTGATGTCTATCCTCTGTACTCAACATGTGATTTCTAACATGTGGTCTCTCTTCAGCACCTGACTTTACGGCCGTGAGAAACATAACTCACTAAATGCTTGAAAGAAAAAGCCAAGATACAAAAAAGCCACTGGCTTGATCTCTCAGCTGATATTTATAAGTCAACCTAGACACACCTCATAAAAGAATTTTTTCCCAAGAGTCACAGGGTTTTCCTGTTTTTATTTCCCAGGCCTAAACAATACACATTCTATCTAATCAAATATTCATTTTAAAATAAAATTTTATTTGACATTAAAATATCATAAAATATTTCACAAAATAGAATAGCTATAAAGTTCTGAATAGAAAAATGTGATTAGAAACTTGAGTAAAAACTTTAGATAGAGTTTATGTACTAATCAAGACCTTGACAGTGACTGAATGAAATGAGGCAAGTAATGGTGATGTTAACAGGTAAGTTGTGTGTTCATGTAAGAATACCTGAAGCTTACTGGTCAGAAATGCTATTATTACCTTTAGAGATATTTTTGCAAGATTAGAAAATGCGGTCCTAACACCATTTAAGTACCCTTTGGAGGATGCCAGAATCTGGGTGAAACTGTCATAAAAAACCCAAAACTGTCATTCGAAATAAATCAATTCTTTTTTTTTCTTTTAGTCTCATTTAAATCTTCTCCCAATTTGGCAGACTTGCTAGCTATCTTGCTGCGCCAATGATATTTATCTCAAGTTACATGAAGTTTTAATTAAACCCATCATATATGAACTACTGCCACAAGTGGGGAAAATAACAGAAATGAAAGAAGAATGGTCCTAAGTAGTAATATCCCAAATTTATAAAAAAAAGTAGAATTGCCAGATTATAGGAGTAGAGCTCCCTTAAGCAAAATTCATAAGTTAGTTTTTATACCTTCTTGCTGGCTAGATGGAAAGAATAGTATCTAGGGTAGAAGAGGTAATTGGAGAATACCTGAGTTGTTGGTTTTCAGCCAGGAAAGAATAGTATACTATTTCTCTTCTATTTGAAACATCCTCGAGAAGATCCAATGAATGAGAAGTTATAGATTTTTATCTTAATTTATTTTACTCCATTATATGTGTGGTTTGTTTTGATAGGGATATATCTTTGTGTTTAGGTTAATTCTGATGTGGTTTTACTGGGACATTAGGACATTGACTAAACATCTGATAGCTGGTTATATTTTAAGAATCTAGTCTCATTACCCTTTCAAAGTTTGCTGTTTGAGAGTCAATATTTGTTTGTACTATATAGAGTAACTGTATCAGCCATTCTCACTTATTATACCAATAATTTAAATGCATATGACTGCTACTACTTACTCCTAGCATCATAAACTATATATGAGATTCAATGTGTATAAGGTAAAAGAACGTTAAAAACTGGAAGTCTATTTTTGTAGTAAAGGAAGATTACCTTCACAGCAGTTAATGATGACTGGGTGTTTTATAATTTGTATTATTATTCAGTCTTTACAAGAAATATCAGAATAATTTGAGTGATATAGCAATACTATTATAAAGATTATTTAGTAACATGTAATTATTAAGAAACCTTCTTCACATATAGTCCCTGCAATCTTGAATCCTCTTTAAGATAGCCAATGCTCCCTTCTTTATGCTGCCCATTACTCTGATCTCAACATCCCTTTCAATTAAGATCTAGCTACCTCCTATTACTAGAATTTCTATTCTCGCCTCCCTTGCCTTCCCAACCCCCTATGTAATTGCTCTATTATTTCATCTTGTCCTTGGCAACACAGAGCAATGGTGCCTATGGTGGAGCAGGCCTCATTATCTCCTGCAAATAATTTCTTGAATAACAAAACAATTACAATTGTCTTAGTTTAAAAGAGAAGATGGGAATAGAATAGAATAGAGTATTACAGGGAATGACATGGAATGAAATTATTCCAGTGTTATGATAGTTGAGGAAAATCCTCTGTATTAGATTACTCCTAATAATTAAAATATATAATAATTGTATTCTTATTATGCTTAGAAGAGCAAATTTTATAATGGAGAGTTATAAACTTACACATTTTTTGGGATAACCCGAGAAGCTGCTTGGTCTGAAAGATTTTCCTGAGATGAGCTAGATGTTGTCTATAATTAAAAAAATAAATTACTCTAAAATGTGATAACTGTAATTATTACTTGTCAATTACCATATAAATAAAAAAATATATATAAAAATAATATCATTATTATTACAGCCATTGTTAACATGAAAGGGTTTAATGAATTCAAAACTTTAAGATGCGAATTCGTAGGAAATTAAAACGTTATCCAGAAAAACACAAAGTTCCATAACTTATTCACCTTTTAAACTTTAATACAAAATTAACATACTAGCTAATCATTAATGAGCATTATAAATATCAAATGTTTGACTATATATCTGATACTGAACATAATTTCATCTTAAATATTTGTAAAAAAAGTTTTCATCATGTTGGAATTGTATACATAATAGAGGTTTTATTGAAATTGAAATTTTACATTTGAATTTTATGGATAATCCATATAATTTCCTGATGGGAAAAATAATTGTCAACTCCATTAAACCTAATTAAGGGGTTTTAATTAATTAATTACAAGATGAGGCAACAATCGTAGGGTAATGTATTGAAATGAAACTTTTTGAGGTGATAATAGGTCAAAACAAATTTGTCACATGTCGGACTATACTTGCTAACGCGCCCTAGGAGACAAGAAAAAAAAGTTTCAAGCTTTTTCCTAATACTTAATTTATCAATTATCTTGTCTCACAGTATATTCAAGAAGTGCCTTTGGATAACTTACTATGGCTTTTAATAAATATTTCTAATACCCTTTTCATTAAGTAAATGTAAATGGTATCCCCCAAAAAATGGATCCTGTTAATTCAGATAAATTATGAATTTGAGAGCATTAATAAAAACCATCTCACAATGACTAACCTGTGTTCTCTTTTATCAACTTGTAGGTCTCTGAGTTCGATGACTTTGGCTATTTAAGGTCACTACTTAATTTTCAAATATGCTTAATCTATCTTGAAGCTCAATTATTCTGTTGCCAGATTTCTTTTTTCTTATCTCTAAATTAGATATTATGAATTCCTAGGCTTTAATTTTAGTTTTTGAGACTGAATCACTTAACTTATGCCCCAAAAATTATCTATATTCTTCCAACAATGGATCTCTAATTTAAATTTTCCTAGATAGATTTCTTTAAATGATTTTAATTTAAATGAAACTTTTTGGGGTTATAATAGGTCAAAACATATTTGTCACATGTCCGACTATACTTGCTAACGCACCCTAAGAGACAAGAAAAAAAAGTTTTAAGTTTATTATTGGGAGGGCAGTACACTGATGCTAGAGTAAGGGGAAAAGTGAATGAGCTGGTTGACACTGCAGTGGACTGAAGGAAATCGTGTGCTACCAAAGGAACTATGTGATGGGAAATGGAGTTATGGAGAATGACAGCGGTGCCTGCATGTGCTCTTCCATCTGGGTGATCAGTTCGATAAGTCTAGTACTGTCGAACTGTAAAAGGTCGCTTACTCATAAGTCTTGTTTCAGTAATGAGAGCTACGTGGATGTTCTTGTCATGAAGTAGTGCTGTCAGTTCGTTAGTGTGGGTGCCAACACCATTCGCATTCCAAAGGAAAATGGATAAGGAGTCGGAAGGATCCACTAATGGGTTTAGTTTAATGGGGATGAGGTAAGTGACAAGATTTGTAAGAAGGGACATGAGAGGGGTAATTAGGGTTTTGAACTCTGAAAGGAATGACGTTAATAGACTAGTGAGGTCTCAGGAGCTTGAAGGTGGAGGAATATGCGAGATGTGTGGTTGAGGATGGGATTGAGTTTGCTGGTTGCTGGGATAAACGGAGTGCTGGGGAAGAAGAACTTGCGGGGGAGGAGTGGGTAATGCCTGTGACTGCTCTCTGTTCCTAACGGCATCAGCAAAAGAGACTGAAGGCCTCAAATTGCTGGTGGGGGCGCTTCTTGGGCTACCTGTGGCTGGCTTCTCTTCTTCTAGCCGACGACGTTGTTCGCTCCTACACTTCAGAATTCTGTAAGCCTCACAACCTTTTTAGTTTGCCGGGTGGCCTTGCTGGCAGAGAACGCATGCAGCAGGTGATTTTAGGGGCTTCTTGCACAATTCACTTTTGTACTGCCCACTGCACTTTACACACCTGGGAGGGTGGTAGCAGTATGTTTTGTGTGGCCATATGCCTAGCAATTATGGCATTGAACTATATCGCATTTCAGGTAAGGCTTTTCGACCTGTACTCTTGTGTAATACAAGTGGGTAAGCTCGTAGATTTTTTCCACTCCAAGTGTTCGCTCTCTAGATCCACAAAGAACAAGGGCAGTGGTGTCTTAATACTTGCATCATTTTCTTTCCTTTCCTCACGGAGCACATTCGTAATTTGGCGATACTTGTATCCTAAACTTAAGAGCTCCTTTTCTATCTCGTCCGCTGGTGTAGTGGGATGTAGGTTTCTAATCCCCACCCGTAGCGATCATTCCTGCTTTAGTTGGTAGGTATGGAAGTCAGCCTTAGTTTCTTCCAAGTATTTTATTATTGTTAAGTATGTGTCAATATGGTTTTTGATTCCATGGTAAAACCATTAATTTAGGACAGTTAAAGCCAGCGATAAGTAGCCAGAGCCTTTTGGGCGTTTGGTGAGCAATCTAGATAGGTAACTAGCTAAGAGGTCGGGGTCAGTACAAGAGTGACAGATCCAGCTGATTACCACATCATTGTTATTCAGACCCTCAGAAACGGCTGCTAGACATTTGTGGAGACCTCTCACCTGCTACAAGTTGCTCATGGTGTTGATGCTAGCATGAAAACAGTAAACAGATGGCTCATTAAAGTTAACCTGCACTTTATGGTCCACTTTTTCAATCTCAACTCACCCCATCAAACCGAGTGGCTCTCCTCCACTCTAGTTGTGACCATGCCAACTATACTGAGGATAAGTGGGCCTCTGTTTTATTTTCAGACAAGTCATAATGTAATCACTATACACCAGTTAATGTATGGATAAGATAAGGGGATTGGTGCCCCCAACGTACATCATTGACTTCTTTGAAGAACATTTGGTACCTCTACGCACTTATATAAGTGATAATTTCCATTTATGCAGGATAATGCCTGGCTTCAAATTGAAATATTGTCATGTCAGTGGCCAGCTCCTGTTCAGAGCTCATTTGGGATATCCATCTGTCGGCAACCAAACACTCCTGGAGACACCTAATAATTAATAGTTGAGAACTGCCTTGGCTGATCTATGTAAATGGATTCCTCAATTTCATTCAATAATTTAGTTCTATTCAATTATTCAAGCATGAGGAAGCAACACTCACCAGTAGAAACTAGGATATGTGTGTTTTATTTTAACTTCAAAATCAGAATACCTTACATTTTAACCTATGTGTGTATCTGTCTGTACTGGTCTTTGTGAGTCCCCTGTTCAAGCTTGAGGCATGAAATGTTGTATAAAAGTAATTTGCATTGGAAATAAGTAAAAATGATAGACATCTCCATAAAACATCAGTTAGTAACACTAATTGATTGATAAATTGGAAAAGAATGGAAAAAGACAAGGAGTTTAAAGTTTACATATCCAAGTAAACTATATTTGTGTATGCATATTCTTTTTAAAGCATTGTTTGTTTTTCCTTGTTTACAGATGAATTATGAATATAAAAATGGGTCTTCAAGATTTCTAGATTCCTACTTTTTATTTGTTTGTCTTCTTAGTTGTTTTTCTTTTGTTTAGGATCGTATATGCCTTTTTAAAAGCATGTTATCCTCTATCAAGAATTTTGAGTTCTTAATTATTATTCATTGTGCTATCTATGATTTGTATTGAGAATCCAACTAACTGAAGCTTTAGCTTGTACATTACAATTTTTGTTTTATATTTTAATACATATTTGTGCAAATTATGGTAGTATAATTTATTATTTCATTACAGACCTTACTCTTATATTACATTTTGATTTTATGCTGTAGTAATTAAAGAATATTAGGGGTTAAATAATGGGACTAAACTTGTTGGGTCCCTTACGTTACCATAAAATTTATATATATTTTTTTTTAATTTCTAGATACAATTTTTTTTTCTTAAAGGCAGTTCGTTGGGTAGTTCCTGAGTAAATTATCAGCTTTTAAACAACAGAATGTTTTTTTAACGAAATTGGTAAGGAAGTGGGAGTTTTTATTACAAAATAAGTTGACATAAAATGAAATTTTAAGGTGATAATCACTGGCCTGCCATTCAACCAGGGTACATGAAAAGATCTTCGCTGAAATTTTTATTTGGTGGCTAGCTATATAGGTCGGTAATGTAATGGAATTTCTTCACTCAAAATCAAGGGGAATTAAAATTTGACCAATTAATTACAGCTAAGTATTCTAAAGTGTTGCGGGAACATGGAAGTGTATGTGACTGAACTTGATCCTGTGATTTTTTTTCAAAATTTAACGACGTCCAAATTTCAAAAGTGCCACATTATTTGATAATGACCCATATATATAAATATATGTGTGTAAGTGTACGTATGTATTTAAATATGTAAATAAATATATATAAATTTTCCTTTTTCTGATGATAGACCAGTTCCATTTAATAAGTAGGCTGCAGCATTAATCATTTCTGTCCATAGGTAGCAATACTTCTCCTGAGTGCATGAGGGCTTTTGCAGTCTCAACAATCTTGGGGTTTTCACTCACAGCACAGCCGTTTTGTTGTGGAGTGTTATAGTATAGCATACCTGATTTTAATCGCTTTCGATTTGAGGAACTTTTCTAACCCTTTTATTTTTAAATTCCCTACTATTGTTACACTGAACGCACATCACTGTATGACCTAGTATGTTTCCTTCTGCTAAAAATTCCTTCAATTTTTTAAAGAATTCATCCTTTGTTTTACTAAAATATAGTTTTCGAAAAGTCATTTTTGAATACAATAAAATATTTAACACCACTTTACGACTTTGTATATATGATGTGTCGCTCCAATGTCCACAAACCAAGCCTCTTATTCTCCAATATAAAGACTTCTGATATTCGTTAAAAAAGTTGCTTCTTTGCTTGAATTATTTTGAGCAAAAACAGGCTTACTTAGATGGTTTGCCATCAGCAAGCAAAAAACGACATTTCTGAACTGTGTGACTTTTTTTTTATCAAATACTGGCAAAAAAATGAGGATTTATAAAATATAAATTTTCTTATTCCTAATAGGCTTATTAAATTGAGATTTAGTCTTTAGTCTTCTGAACAACTATTGACCAGCTTGCTCTCAAATGTACACAATTTTTTAAAGATTGCCTAAACTTCTGTTTTGTTCATTTATGAGTCTCCATTCAAACTATTGGTATTTTAAAATTTTGTATATCAGTAAAACATCTTTGTTTTTGACAGATTGTTTATCGATTTCTCCCCTCAACCAGTTCCATGAATCCAATAGCTGATGTATGTACTTCATCAGAAAGCCTAAAACAAAAAACCTTGATGGCTCTGGAGATGATAAAAAATTAAGTCACAGTTTTTAATACTGGAAACTATTTTTACTATTGGCTAAAATTTAAAAAAATCAGAGTTAAACCAAGGCTTGTTTACTTTCACAGTTTACAGCACATTTCTTTTGATCTCTGAATTTAATTGTTAAGCTGAATATTATAATTTTATAAATTGACATTTTTCTCCATATAAACCTAATCATAAAATTAAGGTCAAAATACCAGATATAAAAGAATTAGAAAAATTCTAACATATAGAAATATGAAGATATATGGGTTCGATGTCAATATTTGAAGGTTATCACATTTTCCTTTATTAAATTATTATTATACAATGTAACTAGTATATACGAGTTATATGTTTCTCAATGCTAAGCGTATTACAAAAATCACATTATACAGGTCCTGTCAATTATTACATACAGTATAATACATGACTTGGATTCTTCATTATTGATTTTTCTTGGTACTTTTGTTGCACTAAAATAGTTTACTGCTCAAAAGGGATCAACATATTTATAAAATGCAGTTTATCCAATTTTTATTGACCCTAAAAAAGTAATTTACAAGTTGCTACTAAATATACAAACACATGTGTGGATTATTGTTTATAACTTTCACTGGGTTAATTAGAAAGTTAGGAATTTTTAATTGTTTTGCTCAATTGCATCACCATTGCTAGTTCCTAATTGGAGTGTAATATTTGTCTAGATTGAGATGCTCCACTGAAGTTTTTTTCAGATTATGTAATGTTAATATATATTTCTGAATTTTGCGAAGTGCGAGCATATAAAACTGTGAATTTCAAATTTTCAACCAACTTAGATCCAACTCCAGTTATCTTTTTTCCCCCATTTAATAGGATATTAAATAAAAAAAATCACGATTTCACAAAAACAATTTTGGTGATTTCTATAATTTAATGATACCAGGTGAGTTTCTCCATATGACTAATGCTGCTTCCACACCTCCTTTTTTTTTTTGACTTCAACAATTTCTTTACTTGGTTAACTGCAGACTTGCCTACTTCTTTGGTATAATGTCCCCTTTCCATTGGACTGATAATGGTGCAACAATGTAATACGTTTTCAATGTAAAATTCCACTCTCCAATGAATAATATAAACTCTGAGGAGCAGTAGTTAGTGCCTTTATCGGAATATACCACCTGCGTTACACCAAATTTTGCATAAATATGTTATAGTGCTGATATAGTACTCTTAGATGACACATCAGATAGTCTTTTAAATTCAAAGAAGTATGAAATATAATCTACCACCGCCAAAAATGTATATTTATCGAATTCCAATATATCTGTCACTACTTCCATCCATGAGCCTTTGGGAGTTTTCCTTAATTGCAGCGTCTCCTCCTGGTTTCCTTTTATATCAAGATCTTCACAAATATTATGTTGTTATGTATGTATATGAATCCAAAAGACTTTTGACCTCACATACCTTTACAGGCCTCAAACCCTTGGGACCCTTAATGATTTTTTCCCAAAATTAGACCTCTCATTTTTTCAGGAACAGGTGTATATGTTGATTCTTTAAAATGATCCCATCAAAGATAATCAATTGTTTTATAACTTTCCACCAATTCTTCATAAATTCTGGTATCTTTTTCTGTTCATTAGGCCATTCTCTATGAAAAAATCTCAATCTCACGCCAACTTCCTCTTCATCCAATCCCTTCCTAATTTCATGTAACATGGTTGTACTAATTCTTATATCTGTTAGGCCATTAGTTGTCTATTATCCACTTCTATTACTTGGGCCACCATAATATCTCTCTCTTCCACATCCATAGAAGGAAGTCTGGACACAGCATCAGCTATGTTTACATTGACCCCTCTAACAAAATTTACCACGACACCATATCCAATGAGCTGAAGCAACATTCTCTGTATTCACTTGGGTGCGCTACCTAAACTCTTTTTACAAATTACTTCTAAAAGCTTGTGATCGGATTGAATATAAATTGTTTATCCAAACACATATTTCTCAATTCTTTTGGCACCGAAGGCAATTGTCATGGTTTCCTTCTCTATCTGAGCGTTACATACTCTGTGTCATTTGGGCTTTACTACAAATACCATGTTTGTAATCCATTTAGTTGGCTGTTCCACTTTAGATATCACATTTAATTTTTTTAGTCTCTGTATCACTTGTTTCATTTTTTTTTCTCATTCCGACAGGTAATCTTCTGGGTGACTCACATACTTGAACTGAATCTTTGTGAACCTCCAACATTAAAGTAGATATGTCCTAAATTTCATTTCCCACAAATATTTGCAGTAAATCTTCAATATCTATCTTATTAATTAAAACCTTCTTCACTGAAGTGGACAATCCAATTTTTAGAGAAGGATTTAATCGCAATATAATTATTTTTTGCTGAGTTACTACAACTTGCCTTTATATGGGTTAGTGTTCACTTCCTTTTCTAAGACACACTCACTATTAACCACCTCCTTCTAACAATTGCCACATATTAATACTTGACTAGACTTACTCTTCTTTGAATCTAGATTCAATTTAAATATGCCCTTCCAACCTATTATATTGCATGTTGCACCAGTATATATTTGTTGAACTCACTCCTACCTGGTCCTAAGCATCAGGTTCTCAACCTCCTTGATCAGCTGAGGACACTCAGTGGCTCCAGCCTGGTTCCTAGCCTCCTCGGGAATTCCAACTCTCATGGAATTTTCACAACGCAAATTTCTTCTTAATGCTTTCATTCGTATGAGTGCATTGTTCCATCCAGCTGGCCTAAGCACCCGTACAGTTCAACATTTCATGGTTTGAGCACATATTTGTCATAGAAATTAAGAATAAGTTAAATTGAACTATATAATAGGTGATGTTATTTTCAAATTGTACAAAAGTTTATTACTATCAAAAGCTATTGGGAGTAAAGTCAAATCCAGAGATTCTGAAAATTCATACTCATGGCAATGCCATAGTTAGTGGGATGATTAGAGGTATAACTGCAGACCTCTCCATTAGTCTTAAGGCAGGAAAAAAAATTGACTGGCTATCAAAGTTATTACATACTTTATTTTGCTTAATAAGGTTTAACTGTCCACCGACTAGGCCCTTTTTGCCCGCCCCCTGTATTATACCCATGCTTAGCTACTATTCGTACTGAAATATACCTGTCCTCCCAACCCAAGTGAAAAATTTACCTCCAATTAATAAAGTTGAGTTCTTCTGTTGAAACATATAAAAAAAAATGTTTCTTGGATTTATAATTTACAATCATTGACATACTTATCAGTGTCACATTGTCTGAAAATTATAAGTGTTTACGCCGAGTTATCTGTAAAGAATTAAAGTCCTTTAAGTGTTATCTCAAGCTCAGCTGGGTTCTATGGGTACAAAAATGAACTGAATAAAAACACTATGCTGGACTTAGAAGTAAACAAAGAAATAAAAAGTAAACGACGAATTTATGGCAAATCACAATATACTTTAATAAAAAAAAATAAAATGAAATAATATGATAATAGACGTAAACCTCTAGCAATGAAATTAAAATTTAGCTTGGTAATTATTCCTTTAATTCTGAAATTGTAATTTCTGTCATCATAAATAAATATATTTTGTGTTTTATTAGAAGATGAATTGAATGAACGATTGATCTGACTGTTCTTGGTCAAGTGACAATGCTTTATAAAAAAAGTCCACGAATCTCTTTTCTCATTAAGTCATATTTAATGCAATCAATATCATGTAATTTAGCACATCTCTTTACCTCTGTGACAGTTTTTGTAAATTTGTTAAAAGTATCATTCAGTTGTGATATTTGTGATTTAAACGGGAAAGGTGTTTCGAATTTGCATTTGCAGTATAGACTAACTTATTCGTTTTTTTTATATTGTCCATTACCTTATCCAATTCATCCGGTAGAGTACTCAAAATTTCCTCATTGTTTGGTTTATGAGCCATATTTAGGTTTAAACGACATAAAAAAAGTTAAAGTAGAAAAGACTTAAAATCAAAATATGATAAGTTTCCAAATCCTAAGGCAAGCTAAAACATTTATTTTACAACAAAATCAAACGTAAACATTACATAAATTATCAAAATAATTTTTATCAATGCTATAAAATAGATGTAAAAACACCGCAAGTGATAAAATGAATTAGTATTAAAATGTATTGTGCTTCGGCCAGTAAGACCAACAATATGTTTAAACTGAATTATCCGTAAAGAATCAAAATACTTTAAGTGATAACTCAAACTGAGGTGGGTTCTATGGCACAAAAATGAACTGATAAAAAAGTATAACGGACGTAAAATAAACAGTAAACGATAAATTTATCCCAAATCACGATAAACTTTATTAAAAAAAAAAAAAGATGAAATACAATGGAAGTGCAGTTAGTTTTAAAATCAGGAAATAAAAATATTTGTATATTTAAATGTAAGTTATGAAATGTATTTATTTTATTTCTTAACAGCAATATTATTTTTGGTTTTATCAAAAAATAAAAAAAATAGTTTGAAAAACTATAAATTTGAAGCAGTATAATTAGAAATAAAATAAAATTTACTATTCCGAGTATTTGTTAAAAAAAAAATACATTGAAATAATAATAAAATAGAGGTAAACATCTAAGAATGAAATTAAAATTTAGCTAGGTAATTACTCCTTTAATACTGAAATCATGATTAGTGTCATTATAAATAGCCGCAATGATTTAAACGTAAATAAGGAGTAAATAATGTTGAGAGAATAAAGGAATACAAGTTTATATTCACATTGTTGTCGGCCATTAGAGGAGTGTTGAAATACTGCAGGATGACATTGTCAACGGAAAGGTGCGAAAGAGTCAAGAAAAAAATTTAGGTCGTCCAAGTTGACACTAATAAGTTGGTAGGTTGGCCTATTTACTTGTTACCAAGTAGATCTGGTGATTTCAAGTTCCAAGGTGAACGGGCCATATAGTTAAAACTTCCCTCGGCCCCTAAGCTCCATTTGTGGGCCCAGAGCTCACTCTACCTTATTTACTGCTTCAAATTTATAGTTTTTCAAACTATTTTTTTTATTTTTTGATAAAACCAAAAATAATATTGCTGTTAAGAAATAAAATAAATACATTTCATAACTTACATTTAAAGTTTTAATCTTAAATATATGTCCATTTATAAAATATTTACATTATTTTTTGTTTTCAAATTTTCCCTGGCCTAACAATAAGAAAGCAATAACAATAATAATAAGATGTTTTTTCACTAGCAACAATAAAAAAATCGAGAAAATATTAAATAAGATATTAATAATTAGAAACAATGAATATTAATATTATCTCTTTGAATCTTAGAGCATATGTCTGAAATGTTATCATACTCTTCTCTTAATGCTTGGCTATAGTCTAACAGAGAACAAATACTTTCTGCTAACAAATCACTATCTCCAACCTAGAACACACATTACTTCAATAAATATAAATAATATGGAGTGTGGTATAACAAAATTAAAGAAAAAAAGCTGGTCGAAACAGTAATTTTTTGGTAACTAAACGACCATGGATTTTAAAAATAATTGTATGCAGTAAGTAAATGGTGAAATAAAGCACCAAGAATATTAAACAACGATGTAATATACTATTTAGTTTTATTATAAGAGTGACAAATTAATATACTTATTGCAATGCATACATAACCACCAAGCTACTTTATCTCTAAACCTTTCCTAAGTGCTGAAGACATTAATTTTTCACGATTTAACAATAAAATGTACAAAATATTTTATTTTATCAAGTGGTAAATTTGATAGATTCTTTTTAATTAAAAAGAAAAAGAACATTCTACATTTATATGCTGTTTGTCTTTTTAATTTTTTATACTATCAATTAGTTATATAACAATCAAAAGTTTGTTAGTAACTGATTGTATATGTGGTGAATTCTCTCAAGTGATGAAGACGGGAGAAAAGAATCACTTCCAGTCGATGTACTTTTCACTGTACCATCACCCTTAGCTCGGGAGCCAGTGTTCCTCTTCACTGTCTAGGAGAGAAGGTTCCTTCCTCTTTTCCATAAGTGAAACTGTGTTTGACCATTCCTTAATGTTTTATATAACTGCTTTTAAAGAATGAACCATCTGAATACAGAGTACCTCTAGTATTTTATATTTCTTAGGCTAATAACAGGTAAACCCACAGTTTGGTATTTTGTACAAAACAAACCAATAAGTGCATAGGCACAAGGTTAGTTACTTAGGCAGTTCAGAATGCACCTTTGGCCCTTCATTTAAAAAAAAAAAAACACCTACACTGATTTCTGTAAAGAAGCCACCAATGTCAATTATTTGTTAGTTATTTAGAAAGTTAATAATTCAACTATTTTTACTATACATATTGAAAAATAATAAATGTTACATATCATTACAATATATACATTAATATTTAAGAATATGGTGATGGTTAGTTAATAATAAGAAACTTTAATATATTTGTGAAATATTGTGTATATTTATATAATTATTCTGGCTTCATTTTTGTTTTCTAAGTTGTTTGTTCTTTATTAAAAAAAAATTAACATTTTAGTTGAAATTAACTCTATATACGATTTGTAAATACATCTCTGAATGATTGACCTCCCTTTGGAATTCGATGAAGATTTCTAGACCATAGTTTTAAATGGAATCATGGCCCAATATCCACCTTAAACAGACGTATGAATTTGTTTGCGCCCTTCTCTATGACTGTGAGACATAGAAAAAATTGCTGACAATATTAGGGAAACTTCATACCTTTGTAACTCACTGCCTGTGGTGTCAACTAGGAGTTTGATGAGCTAGTTCATAGTCAAAGTAGTAGGTAGTTAGCAAACTAATGAGATACGTAAATTGTAAAATAAAAAGTCACGTATGAGAATTTAATTTATTGAGTTAAAATTATTTCAATAACAGCTTCAATGACTCTTGCTATTATAGTTCAAGGGTTACTGGTTTTAAAAAGAAATAACAAAACCCTAAAAAGGACTGAATAGTACTGACAGGAGTAGGCCCTGTGAAAATCTATACAGACATCACTACTTCGGTGTTGGTTGATGCCCTTAAGATGGATGAAATGTCAAATCTACCAAGCAGGCAAGGAGATTTAGTCATTTTTCCCCCCTTCTGAAAAAGCAGCTTTAATTGGGAACACTTTGATGTGGCTGTGTCAATTGGTGCAAGAGACAACTGGAAAGACGTCTGGTCATGGTTGAGGCCCCATGTCACTGCTGTGACACAGGATATAAGTCAAATTTGTACAAGTACCTTCAGGACTTTTTGACATCACCAAATCCTTATTTATGTAAATATATACATCAAAGATAAATAAAATCAAGAACGCATATTTTTTATTCATTAGTCTCGACATAATAAGTGCTTTTATTATTATTACCTTTATAAGGAGAGATTTTAGGAAAAATAAGTAAATAATGATAATTTTTGTTTAATTATCTAAATATATAAAAAAAATTGTCAAATTTTAATAAAGAAAAATCATAAATGAGATTAACTGGCATGCTTACTTTATGTATGTGTTTAATTCAAGGCCCCCCAATACATAGAAGTTGGGGGTCAGACATATGACAGTGACAGGTTGGAACTTTTCAGGTAACTTCTATGTAAACCTCAAACCTTAAGTGTCAATGCACACTGAGACGACGTCTTGCCACTTACCTCTGTGCTCCTCTAAACTTGAAAGAAATTAACCAATAATTTTTGTTTGTTTGCTGTTGGACACCATAGAAAATCACAGCAATATCAAGAACCTGTAAACAGCCTCAAAAATCTTCAACTGACTGAATGGTTGTCAGTGTGTAACAATAAGGCACTGCCAATGGGCTATCCAAAAAGATTACCACATGTGGAGCAACACACACTGCCTAGAAAAATTTTATGAAATTTTTGTTGCTCTCATTAACACACTCAATGGAATGATCCATTGAAATCAGTGATGCGGTAGCAGACACGAGAAAAAATAGTCATACTCTAGATAATCAATCAGCTGTCACTCTGTTGCAAGTAAGCTCAAATAAAATTGGGAGGGTTCTTTTTTCCTGAATCTAACATAATACTGAAGAAAAACCAACTCTTGCAATTTGAAATTTATGATAATTCTTTGCTCTTATTAGTAAACTTGCATTTTTGTAGCAAATAATTATGGAATGAGCCACTATATTTCTTGTGATTTCAAGTATCTTAACTCAGATATAACAACAATTGATATTCATGCCGGAATTTTGTTTTAAGGTGTAGTTTCATCAAATTTATAATTCAAATTGGGATGTACACACCAAATCCAAGTTAAAAGCTACAAATGAAGTCATAGAACCAACTTCTAGAATTTTTTGCCATCTCGAAACCCCTTTTTGAAAGCTGACAATATCATTTTTAGGGCCCACATTATTTCTAAAGGCTTGAGATTGGATTGAATATGAATTGTTTTTCCAAACACATATTTCTCAAATCTTTTGAAGCCAAAGACAATTTTCAGAGTTTCCTTTTCTATCAGAGCATATTTTTTTTCACAGGTGGGCAGTGCCCTTGATCTGTAAGCCACTAGATGTTCTTCCTGTATCAACGCACCCACACAATATCCACTTGCATCAACTGGAATCTCAACTTTTTTTGACGCATCAAGCTATTGTAATATTGGAGCCACTTGCAACTCACATTTTCTTGCGTTTAACACCATTTGCTAAATGATTCTTGCAAACGGGAAGCTATACTAGATAAATCTGCAACAAACAAATTTTGCCATGTAGTTGACTAGTCATAAGAAGGAGCTATCTGGGCCTCGCCCTCCGGTCTTTCCATGTCTTCTATCACTTTAACCTTCCTTGGATCTGGCATGATAACTTTATTTGTAAATAGGGGTCCCATATATTCTATTTCTTTTTTTCTTATTTTGCATTTCTTCTTATTTAACTTCAAATTTCTCTGTTCTGCTCTCTTTAATACTTTCCCTAATTTTTTATCATGGTCTCCTAACTTCCTCCATTGTATCTTCTTTATCAAGCACTATGATATCATCAGCAATGGCAATAACACCTCTATGTCCTCCATAGTTTGAAACGTTTTTCTTTGGAATTCTTCGGTGCTACAGACAAAACAAATTGGGAATGTTTAAACCAATATTTCCCATAAGGTGTCTGAAAAGTGGTCCATTCTTGAGAATCTGGATATAAATTCATTTGATGGAATCCATTTTTGCATTGAGCATACTGCAAATTGTTGCTTTGGATAACAGAGGATTGATCCCTTCTACTGTTGGTGTGATAAAACAGTTCTATGTTAAAGTTTCATTTAATTTCTTTGGTGTGATTCATACTCTGTTTCATTTAACCGTTACAACAAATATCATGTCTGTGGTCCATTTAATTGGATTTTCCACTTAATATAACACATTAAATTTTTCTGATCTCTGTATCTCTAGTTTAATTTTTTTTCTCACTCTGACAGGTAATCTCCTGGGTGATTTACATACTGGAAATGCATTTTTCGAACCTTCAACTTTATCAGCACTTCAATTTGTAAGACACACTCACTATCAACCACCTCCTTCTCTCTATTATCACTTGTTAATACTTGACTATACTCACTCACCTTTGAAACTAGATTAAATTTAAATATGTCCTTCCAACCTATAACATTGCACTTCCCAACAGTATCTATTTGAACTTGAAGAATCTAACAGTTAACTTTCAACAATTTTTGTGCTCTTCTTGAAGTTGCAATACTAAGAACACTGTCACTATTTCACTTGCGCTATCTGACTCCTCTTATAATTTTTTTAACATACATTTTACAAATTTTTTTAAACTAAGTGGATGTTTAGAATTTAATCACTTTTTAGCATAGTGTCTCTGTAACTCGCTATTCTTTCGTAAATGGGTATTTTCTCCACAGTATCTGCAGGTTCCCATGTTACCTCCCATTCTGGTAATGAACATTTTTTTTCAATTTATCTGCCTCAAATTTATTGACAATCTCATCTTGGAATTTAGATTCAATTTTCATTTTTCCCATTTGTTTTTCTGTTTCCTGAACTGCCACCACATCATTGAATACTTTCTGAAGAATCAAATCCCTATGTCTTAACATTATTTTCCTAAAATCATTATCTGTTACTCCTACTACAAACTGATCCCTTATCATATCATCTTATAAAACTTTGAACTTGCATCTCATAGCTCTTTCTTTTAAGATTAGAATAAACTTACTATAATCCATTTGTTCATCTTCTACAGTTGAAAAAAAAACATATACCTTTCATACATGTTTTTCGTTGAGTGTAATCACCTCATCTGATTGCTAAATTATCTTGTCTACTGAAGTCTCTTCATCTGCACCTATTTGTCATAACAATCGTATAACGTCCAATCCGAGAACTGTTTTAACAATTGCTGCTCTTTCCTTATCCTCCTTGTTGAGATCAGTCCCCAATTCATAATTGTTTCAAGTTTGTTTCCACAATAATTACCTCGTTTTCTTCTATTTTTTCTTCTGACACCATGTTGTTTTATTCAAATTCACTCCTAATACATAACTTATTGATTATTACTAAACCACATAACAATACAAGTGTGTAAACATGCGGACACTGATTATGTCAACCCACCGATAACCTCTCCTTTTTGTTAGTGATCAGTTTTGGCCAAGGAGGTGGGAAGTCTAATGAAGAGGACAACCTAATAGGAAACGATTGGTGCCAGGGAGGGGATTGCCTAGAGGCTTGGCCTCGCCCCTTCAGAACCAGTTTAAATGGGTAGTGGGCGTGATCTATCAGTTGTGTAATTGCTTTAATTATTACTGATGGTTTTATCATGATTTCTACTTAACCATTTGAAAGTTTTATAAGATAACACACTTGAGGTTATAAAAGCTGCAGGTCTGATTAAATAATATATCTTTACAAATATGCTTTAAACAACATCTTTTACAAAATCTTACTTTACAATAATTATTTACATTTAAATTCTTTTTTCAAAGAGTTGGAAGATGGGGTAGATCTCTGGATCGTGACTTTCTTAAGTACCTGTAAACAAAAAGTGTTAGTACGTTTACTTTTAATGAGTAATTATATTATGTCTGTTGGCCGGAGGTAAAGGGTAATGTCTTTTCAAAATATGGATTTTGTTGCCATCTTACTCAAATGGTTTTTCTCTATTAAGCTGTATATCTCAATAGAGCTGTTCAATTTTATTATACATATAAAAAAACTTCATTATGATAAAATTACAATCTGCCTTATTGGACAATAAGTAATTGTGATAAATGCTCTCATTCATGCAATATTTACAAACAGCCCAGAGACATCCCAAACCCACATAGTTGTCACCTCCCTCGCATGTGAAAGAGGAAGCGGAGTCTTGGGAAGTCCTTCACGCTCCTCCATCAACTGCATCACTGGATAAGAGCCAGTGGGGGCTGACCAAGAGCGTGAGAGCCACAGACGCTCAGGGCATGATTGAAGAAACTGGCTATTGCCAGGACTCCCACTGTCACGTATTTATAGCAGGTCACGAGGCCACTGCCGTTTTAGTCTCCGAGGAGTATTAAAGGAATGAGTGGCATAGTGTAATGACTGTGCTGGGGGATTAGGGTGGTTGGATTGGTTACTATGGAATTTTATGTACTTGGAAGGGATGAGTTCAAGAATGTAGGGTATATATATATTTGTGATATTTTAAAATGATGATTTTTAATAATATTTGTTTAAATAAACTCGGAATTAGCGAGCATTGAAGAATTTAATAACGATCCGTGGTTTATGTTTTTGAAAGTATGAACGTTTTTATTGTCGTCATATTAATTATTAATAATTGAAATAAAATAATATCATATTTAATATAAACATTTATTATATAAACTTCTAATTTAAGCAAAGTATAAATATTCAAAACAACTGGCATTAAATAACCAGTTGAAAGTCAAGAAGGCAGCGGGAGGTAGTATAAATAAACCGGCATGAACAAAAAAACACATTTCTTCTTCACGGTTTCGACTTAACCCACCCTATAGAAGAAATTGAGGAACACATTAAAACAGCAGGTGGGAGAATTTCGGTATACAGACTACGTAAAAGTGACCATAATGGCGCTAAAACGGATATTGAGCCAGTCCTTGTAATAGGTGACTCAACCCTTACTGTGGAAAAGCTTAAGCTAATCCGCCACGTCAACAACGTCCTCTTCCGGGTCAGCACTTACAATGAAAACGCGGCATTCCCATGTGCCAGAATTGTCAGGAGTATGGCCATACCCGGCGATACTGTTTCAAATCGCCGAAGTGTGTGAGATGCAGTCAGCCTCATGACACTAAGGAATGCCCAAGAGATCAGGCGGTACCCCTACGCTGTGCTAACTGCGGGGAGGGACACGTCGCATCTTATCAGCAATGTCCATATAGGTTGAAGTTAATGCAGGCAATAGAGAATAGACGCCAGGCCCAGCAACAAACTATTGCATCATCTAGGGACAATAGATACGCTCCGGCTCCCCCACCCCCACGACAAACTGCTTCCTACGCGCATGCGACCAGTGGACGGCACCAATACACGGAAGAATCTCCCGCGCCCGCGACTACATCCAACTCAACTATGGACACCATGCTCAATATTTTGGGCACCTTAATAACACAATTGACCGGCCTCATTGAAAGAGTACTTACAAAACTCGATGGACCAGCATCAAAATGATTGTTGGTCATCGCATTCTAAATTATAACGTTTGCGGCCTTAGGCCCAAACAAGGCGATGTTGAGGCAATATTGCGTTGCCATACCCCAGATGTAGTAATACTAACGGACACCAGGCTAAAGAAGGACTGTCACTGTCGCTTCCCAGGCTACTCTACCTACCGGCAGGACACTGAAACGATATCAGGGGGCGTGGCCATTTTACGTCAGGCAGGGAGTACCTTGCAAACGACTGAACCCAGTGGTGCCATCTGACGGCAATCACTATATCGTCACTCTCCAGCTGCGACTGAAGACCAACATCATTGTGACTGGCATCTATAGGCGACCCAGGACAAACCTAACGACAGCCCGGCTCATCATCACCCAGAGTAGCAAAATTAAAAGGCACGTAATAATTGGTGACCTCAATGCCAATCACAGCTGGTGGAGTGGCACAACACCTAATGCTCTCGGCAGGCACATCGTTAAAACGCCGTTTACGGTGATCCACCCAGGTGTACCGACATTTAGGCAACACGGCAACCCAGACAGGACCTCCACACCAGACCTACTTCTGACACAACAACCTCATCGGGTCACCGGCTGCTCGGCGCTCGACTTTGCATCATCTGACCATCGACCAGTTCTCTATGAGCTAGAAGGCGATATTCCGGAGCCACCTGCTACCAGATATGACTTCCGTGAGGCCAACTGGGCCCAATACAAGCATCTCATTAGTGCAGAGTTGCCCCCAGTTGCGCCGCTCCGCCATACTTGGGATGTTGACAGCGCCATCTATCAGTTGCAGGATACCATTCTCCGAGCTGCTGATATCTCCATACCGAAGTTCGCCCCGGTACCGCCTTCCCTGAGGAAGCCACCGGAACATATCATGCAACTGATACGGCAACGAAACAACATCAAAAACAGATGGTTCCGGACGAAGAACAAAGACCTGAGGCCTGCGCTCAACGCCCTAACCACCCAAATTACGTCTCTCATTATCCAATGGAAGACCACTATGTGGGGTGACCGACTACGTAGTCTACACAGCGACTACAAGGCGTTCTGGCGGCTGGTGAAGACATCAGTCACGAAGAAAAATACGGTAAGACTAACAACTAACGGACTATTCATTACAGCACCGGAGCAGGCCGATATACTCGCCGACCACTTGAGAGGGGATAGAGTTAGCGAGCCAATCACAGCGCCCGATCATCAGCGGACCCCTACCCCAACCTCTATATATACCTCATACCACCAGGTTTCGGCGATCATTCGTCGCACGAGAGGCAACAGGGCACCAGGAGACGACAACATCCAGAACGTCCTTCTGAAAATGCTGCCACGGAAGGGGATTTCTCACATAGTGAATATCCTGAATTCTTCACTACGACTTCACTATTTTCCCCAGACGTGGAAGCATGCTGTTGTCGTCCCGCTGTTGAAACCAGCCAAGTCCGGATATGAGCCAGCTCACTACAGGCCCATCAGTCTGCTGACCCAGCTGTCGAAAATCTACGAACGGATTCTCTACACTCAACTGACCGGGCACTGTGAAGCTCACGACATCGTTCCACCTCAGCAGACTGGCTTCACCAAGGGACTCAGCGCGGACTGCAACCTTGCAACGTTGCTACGAACATGCGCCACAACAAAGTCACCGCGCTGATCTCCCTTGACTGCACGAAGGCATTTGACTCAGTCGACCATCGCACTCTTCTGCAACGCCTGAACGACCACGATTTTCCAGAGCAACTCCAGAATATCATGTCCTCCTACCTAGCAGGCAGAACATTTTCTGTACGAGTCGGAGCCTCACTAACCACCAGAAGAGATTTCGTGGTCGGAGTTCCTCAAGGGTCGGTGCTGGGACCCCTACTCTTCAACATATACACCGCGCACATAGTTGGAGCTTCATACTCAAACTGTGAGGTAGCGGCGTATGCGGACGACATAGGGGTATACAGTACCAGTCTCAACCCGACGAGAGCTCTAAAGGCTGCAGAGGGCGCTAGTCAACTGATCGCTGATAGGTTGAGAGCTGTCCACATCCAAGTGAACCCAGCTAAGACTCAGGGGATCCTCTTCTCTTTCCAGCATGGGAAAAAGAAGCGGCCACCCAGCTTTACTTTAGATGGGACTGAATGCAAGCTAGCAAACAACATCTGCTACCTAGGCATCAACCTCGGTAGACACATGACGTTCGGCACACACTTAAGGAAGAAGTTAAAACGAGTCCGGAAGACGTACTACTCACTACAACATCTGATCACCAGCCAGGCCATATCACTACGACTAAAACTCCTCATCTATAAGAGTGTCCTGAGGCCAGCTCTACTGTTCGGGACACCTCTCTTTCGATACTTACATACCAGCACCATCACTAGTCTCCAGAGCTTTCAGAATAACATCCTGAGAACGGCACTGTGGCACACTCATTTTCGAGACATGAAGGCATCCGCCATGCACGAGAAGTTTGAGCTCCCCACCATCACCGAGGCCATCAGACGACGACACATAAAATTCTTCGACTCCATGAAGCACAACCTCAACCCGCTCTTCCGAGAGATGACACCACTGCCGCTACCGGCACGATGGCAACTCGCAAGATCGGGTAGAGCAGAGAAGATGATCGACATCACGACACTGACCGACTGACAACAAGCCTCTAAGGGGCACCTTCACTTGATCTCCAACTAACATCGACCACACTACATGCCTAGAGAGACTCTAGGCCCAGCCACCAGTAGACTCTCACTACTGCACCGACTCAATCAACCTCCACCGAGGACTCCCACATCCCTAACTCCTCTCACACCACCTTCAAGCAGGTCCTCCTGATACAAGGTTCCTTTTATCCCAAATATGTTATATTTTTCCTATTTTTCCTATATACTAAACTTCGACCAAGAGAGCTTCGAAAAAAAAAAAAAAAAAAAAAAAAAAACACATTGTTTTGTCAGGAGCCCACTTCTTCGTTCATCAGAGGTCAGAGCAGGTAGAGACCAGGTCCAGGTAGTCACCGACCCACGCTACCGCCTCATGGTGAATCACTTTCACTCGGCATGAAGAATAAGGACGCGCTAGCAAGATGAACTGAATCACACAATAGAAGAAGAAGAAGACGACCAACGAAGACTATCCACAAAGAAGCACTGGCCAGTATTAGTATACAGTTAAGAATAATTTACAAGGTACCATTTTTAATGTTAGTCTTAATAGTATTCTTTATTACGTGCGTATATTTTATGTTTGTATATCAATTTTAGTTATTCAATGTGTATAAATAAATCCAATAAACCTTTTGCCAGAAGTTTCCTAGATAATTATTAACAGAACCCTGATATAACGTAAAAGTTATTAAATATAAAATTTTTTTAAAATTATATAAAAAATATATAATTAAAATATTATTATTATTAATGAATAAAGCAAATATTAGAATAATATATAGATCATTCTGAATGGTTTTGTTGCTGACGTAATAAGGGTCATTCATTATTGTTCTCAGCACTTTTGATTGAAAGGATTGGATACGCATAATGTTCGACTGTTTGGAAAAAATTAATATTCTTTATTTCGCTCCTGAATAGATAAAAGTTCCAAAATATGTAGTTGAAATTACGGGACATGTCCAGGAAATCACTAAAGCAATTTCTGGAGAGCTTTGATACCAAACAGAAGATCTCTGGCTCCAACTGCGCCTACTGCATTGCGGGTTCGCAGTCTTCAAGTGGGGGGCAGAGTGCAGGCGAAGATTCACGTAGGGAACCAAGACGTTTGGCAGTTTGGCACCATCAGGAGGAAACTCGGCCAGTATCATTATATTGTCGAGTTGGACACAGGTCGCACCCTGAAACGGCATATAAATCAACTGGTCGCCACCTTGGTTCCGAAGAAAGAAGTCTCCTTAACTCCTTTGGTCCCACAGCACAGAATGGGCGTGCCTTTCAAAACTGAAACTACAAGCTTGCCACTAGACCACCAATCGCCAACACCTCCTTCACCACAGGTGAGTAGTCCAGGTACACAGCGCGACTTGTCTGATCCATGCAATCCAAGGCCACCACCTGTTCAGCCTGGTCCTTCTGTGCCTCCATCGCCTAGGCCTACCAGGAACCGGAAAAAGCCGAAGTATCTCGAGGACTATGTGTCCAACGTGTGTAGTGGACCTGTCCATAAATAAGTGGGGGAAATTGTAGTGAACCGTTATAAATAACTATACGTTGGTTAGCTGTTATAAAATAACAGTGTGTTACTACACACCTGACATGTGTTCCAAGGTTCAGTTTGAGCTTATACATACCGTTTGCTATATCTATGTCTCAAGTTTTGTCTAAATAAATTATGTTGCTTAATCAATTACATATGAAATAAATGTGTCACTTTATTCGGCCTATTGTCACAACAATGATATAGACTTGTTTAAATTTAGGAAGGATGAAGAAATGCAAGAAAATTTCTTACCCCCACACAAGGTTGCAAAAAATATCTTTGCGTACTAGGGTGTTTAGTGACATCAGAACCTGTGTTCTCCAGTGTAGGAAAAATCATTACTCAACAACGAAGCTATCTGAGCCCAAGGAGGGAGAAAATGCTTGATTTTTGTCACCCAACATGTGGGCAAAACAAAAGAGATGGTAGATAGTCCTTTTTTTAATCAAAGTTTAATAATTATTATTACTAGGTGCCTACTTGCTTGAAACATATTTTTCTTCATAAAAATTGCAAGTTAAACCTTTTAAATAATTAAAATGTTAAAAATTGGGTTCTTACTATTTGTATTTAGTTATTGCCGTAGTCTCTCAATAAAGTGTTGTTTTTTTTCACTAACGCGTCAAGCATTTCTGATGAATTTTGCTTTCAACAAGTTTATTTTTTTTTAATAAAATTGAATTTTGCTTTAATTTCTCCATATAACAAATACTGAAAAATAATTGTAAAGTATTACTCTTTGAAATAGGAATTACAAACTATCATTCAGACATCACCCCCCCCCCAACCCTCCTCCTACCTTGTTACTGACTGTCCATTGCTTGTTTTCCCTCACCAGCCTGCGGCAGTTTGTTCACTTGTTGACAGTAAGCAGTGTTGCCACTTTATAGTTCACTGCAATCTGTATTGCCATAC
Organism: Acanthosoma haemorrhoidale; assembly: GCA_930367205.1. NCBI lineage: Eukaryota > Metazoa > Arthropoda > Insecta > Hemiptera > Acanthosomatidae > Acanthosoma > Acanthosoma haemorrhoidale. Next base: position 93,766,561 of record OV884009.1, read on the forward strand.
CTAGGGTTTTAATAATGTGAAAAAAAAATCCAGGATTCCATTACCAGGAGTAATCCAGGACAAACATTACTAAACTATCACTAATCGTAAAAACTGCATTTTTGATTTAGGGCTATGTTTGCTATTAATAATAACTTTCATTTTTGTAATATAAAACTATGAATCAAAGGCGGTATTAAAGGTTGCAGTAGTTGGTAAGTGATAATGAAGAGCAATTATGGTTAGCACAAAGCAATTATTACTTCTTATTCCAGAAAACATATTTACATATATATAGCATGCATACAATTTTTTAAGTATAATTGAATGTGAACTTTTTAAAGCACAGTCTTGTAAGGTAATAATTATTATTATTTTTCAGATTTATGGACACCCACAACGAGAAATCTTGGGTCACTGTTTAGATATGGCAAGCGTGGGATTTGTTGGAACCATTTTACTTCAAAAAATATCACTCATATGAAACAAAGAAATTATGCCGAGTTCATTACCAAATGTACTTGATTCAAATTGGATGTGATTATTAGAATCACAAGCTTCTAATTAATTATAAATTCATTTAAACATTTGATATTATTAGTTCTCCTATCACTAAAATATGCGTAACATTAAAAACTATTTAAATTAAAAGTTCAAAAGCTAAGAACATTCATATCATAAAACGGTAACCAAATATACTCTTGTTGATAAAACACCTCATCAATTGTGTTAGTTCAAATATAATTTTTTTTCTTTTTTTAAATGATTGTTAATTGTAGCAAACAAAAATGTATAGAAATTCATTTTTCCCAAAAGAATTTTTTTTCAATTTTTTCATTCATTCAACAACTGATAAAATAAGGAAATTGTTATTTGTTACCTATTCATGTATAATTATCAAATTATTGTTTTTAAATGTGTACTAAAAAAATGTTAACGCTTAGCTACCACATTCTATTTTAATCATGAGATAGCTATTTGATTGATTCAGCTATTTGATTTTTAGTTTTTAAAAAAATATTTATTTTCAGGGCAATATTTTTAAAAATAACATTTCTGCACATTACGTGTTTGATAAAAATTAACTCCGTACCATTAAAGACCAATATGTATATACTTATCTCGTTTTGAGGTTAATTGGACTTATCCACTTATTCCCCCCAGCCATAGATAAACTCCAAGAATATATAAATAGTTGTCTTATGGTTTCTATTTCAGTTTTAAACTGTTATTAAGAACTTAGAAACCCAAAGCTGTGCAGTTTGCTTTACAATGTGAACAGTTTCCTTTATTAATTATTAACCAGCCAATTTTCCCTAACCATGAGTAAAAGTATAGTTTTCTCATTTATGTGCCTAACCTTTTATAGATTTTTTGTTTAAACAAAACTATTTATTATGTATCCAAGTCATGTTATTAAATTCCAACCAATCATCAAAACAAATAGGATTAATAAGTATATTTCAAGACCCCGTTCATGATATTTTTTTTGCTTTTATTTGATTAATATGTTAGGAAGGCAAGTAGTTGCAGAAATCAAACATTAAATAAAACTAGACAGTCTTGACTTTAATTTTTAGCAAATTTGAAAAGCAATGTTGGGAACTTTTTTGAAAATTATAGTAATATTCCAGAAAATTATAATTCATGGAATTTTTTTTTTCCGTTGAAGCTTTAATTTCATGTATTATCATTATTGTTTTTAAAGTATCAATATTATATGATTAATTTAAGAGTGTAAATATTACGTGATAAAACATTGATTTTTCTTACAATATTTTTGAGCGAAGAATTAATAATTAAACTTTGATTTTTTTTTTAATGAACACAGATAGAATATGTAGTTTGGGAGAAAGGAATTTTGATAGGTGATGTACAAGTACAAGACACCATAGTAAAAGATAATTAAAATTCGTGATTTATTTTTTTTAGCGATATCCAGTTTTTTCAGCCACTCATACCACTATGCTCCGCCTGCTTGGTTTCTATCTTTCCACTAGATGAAATAGTCTAAGACTGATAATTGATGTTGAGCTGAGAGTCTTCTCTTATTGAAAGAACTGACTTCGAATTGTTGTGTTTTGTTGAATGTACTCCCTTGAAATATAGGAAAACTGTTCACTCCTATTAGAAGCCACCCACTTCTAATTATGGATGTGAAATAAATTCAATTTATATAATTGAAGGGATTTGAACTCAGAATATTAACATCAAGCTGCTAAACAATAAGGCATTCTAGTCTAGTCTTAGAGGCCCCTTATTAGGCTCTAAGAAACCGCATTTAAAGTACACGTAGGTAAAGAGCAGTTTTAGCTGCTCTAGGTTTGTAGATATCAAGTAGCATAATGACAATATATATGTGTATCGCAAAGGAAATAGAGGCTCAAGTCGCCACTTTTTTTTCAATAGTAAATATTTGTCGATCAAGGGTTATTTATTATCTTATTAATTACTGCTTCTTGATTGACTCCCTATGTCTTATTACACTTATTAACGTTCACATTTGAAACCAGTTTTTCTAGCCTTGTTGATTGGTATTATTGTATTGTAATATAAATAGTAATGAACTGTTTAATGACAATATTTGTTTTCTGTTGGATTACTTTTATATTTTATCACCAACTGACCATTAAATGAAACTAACATGAAAAATATCATCTCTCTTTTCAAATCCAACAAAGAGCTTGAATGTTATTTTAAAAAGAGTTTTAATGACTTTGTGTAACGTTGACTTATAACATTCTAACCAATCATCGAAACAGTATATATAAATATAGCTCACATAACAGTTTTAGATAAATATTATCTACCATATAAAACATTATTGTTTTTTGAATTTTAGGTGTTGAAAGATATAAATGTATTTATATTATATCCTATTTACTTGTTATTTTCAAGATAATTTTTAGGTTACCGATAAATTACATTATTAGTATAATTGTATTACAAGTTGAAATTTAGTATTTTGTATTCAATTTTAAGAAGTATGTATTAATTACATTTCTGAATTATGTTAGATAATAACTCATGTAAAATTAGATATTCTTTTTCATGTTTTATTTCTGCAGTAGGTGAAGGATCACCCCAATTCTTTGGGTGCATTTGACGGATCCCTGGGCTATTTTTATATGTCTATATTGTAAATAACGAATAAATTAGAGAGTAAATGTGTAAATACTGTATAAATTAGATCAACTATCTATTGTCCTTTTAGGGCAGGATACTGAATCCTGGACCCATCAGGCAGCGGGTCCGAATCAGTAGACAGCCGGGGCGACCCGAATGTCGGTGTGCAATCAGTCACATACTGGACTACGGGAGCAAGGCTCTAAGCCAACCTTGCAATTGAGGTAGGATTCGTAGTGGTCGTGGTTTAAAAACAGGCAGCTAGAAGGTCATCCTGACTAGTGAGCCGAGTGGAAGGGCTCCACTATAAAAAACTCGCCTAATGCTGATAAATATCAGAAGTGCCCCTGCTAGAGGGTGCGGCCAACCAAGCTATGTAGAGTGCCTTTCTCTATAAAAACTGGTAGTGGATAATTTTCAGGTCGAAATATCCACGCGTCTGGTTGCCCGTAGGCAACTGCCCTTCAATGGGTCAAGCGAGGAGTGCCCAGCGGGCACCTCTGCGCGACGTCTGTCATGCAGGGAAACCTTTCTTGTAAAACTATCCCCAGTGCTTGCACTGGGGCGACCGGGTAGTCCTTTCAGGGCAGGAACGGTCGTTAAAAATCCTTAAGTACCGGATGGGAACAGGCCTCTTGGGATGTATGTCCTTTTAGGGCAGATTGTGATTATATTTAATAAAAATTTAATTTTTTATAATTAAAGTTTAATTTTAATAACAAATTTAAAAAACGGTATGTTTTATTTCATAATTTTTAACTTGTAATGAATCCCCAAGAGTCCATTTGTATAGCAGTCACCCTGTTAACAAAATAAATAACTAAAAAAGTTAACATAACAATAATTTGAAACATAGTTTTAACTTGCTTATGAAAAATATTCAGTATAGCACAATCAAATCCAAATGTTCAGTATTGGTGAAAATCTTAAAAAAAGTTATTTTTAAAGTGGTTTGTATATTATTGATACAGGTTGTGTTATTTTTTAGTAAAGATAACAAAAGGAACAAATGTTGCAGTCCACACTTTTAATTCTGTTGTGAAAACATTCTTAACTAAAGAAGTCATGAATTATAATGTACATACCAGGTAGTAAAAATACAAAATAAATTATCCCATATTAACAGTTCGGTTGCTCTTAGTAGTCGGTGTGAAATCCAGCTGCAGAGGAGCAGTACAACATTACCGAAACACCTGGCTTATCGTTGCAGATGTCTTAATTTATAGTGTAGTTTAATTGTGTATTGCCACTTTGGAAATGTATGCAGAAAATAATTTGGATGGCAGAGGATATTAAACACAATTGGTGTTATTAGATTTGGTGCTATCTTTATCTATTCAAGACTACCTGCACTGATATTATGTACCAAAGAATATCTAACACTTCCCAAAAGTACTCTAGTGGTAAATTAATTTATTATTTATTTAATTAACATGACAATTGGTTCAATCTGTTTTACATCATGGATATCGTGGGAGGATGAAAGAAAAAAAAACTTCTCGCCAGGAAGAAGCTAAAATCCTATAATTTTGGTGATACTGACATCAAAATAAATTAATTACACAAAAAAAGTAAAGTTTGTTAAAAACATAATTCAAAGCATGCTGATTACTTTATAGTTAGAATACAATAGGAAGTAGGAAAAAGTATAGGGAAAAACTGTTGAGTTTTGGTAACTTTCATAATTTCTGTAGTCCTAGCTTAGAAGCTATTTAAGATTTTTTCTTTCACTGTTAATGACGCTGGTTGGTCTTTTGCATGTTTGTTGATCTGAAACCTGATTTAATATCTCATAGACAGGAAGGTTTTATTTTATTGACTTCAAAACCAGGGATTATCAGCCAACTTCATCAGGGTTTTTAGAAATTGATATAATTGTAAAAAAATGTGGGAGGAGTTCCTTTTTATTTACATCTCAGTCTATTTGCCATCATTACTTGTTTCAGTTAGCATTCATTATTCTTCAGCTTTTGATAGATATGAGAGAGGTTGAAACTTATTTAAGTTTACGACCATGAGGGTAAAATCTAAATTATTTTTATTATAATTGAAGAAAATTCAAGGTGAAATCTTAGTAGTTGCTCGTTATGTGGATGATTTTTTTATAACTATGTAAAAGTAAGCTAATTGGAGAAAGCTTAAAGGACAAATACCAACCAAAAGACTTAGGTGAATTAAGTAAATGTTTACCAATTAGCATAATTATCTTTCCCAAGAAATCATGTTTGTTGACTTCCTGTCTAATTTGTTTTTTCCCCTTACGTTTATAATTGAAAGTTCTTGAATTAGTGCTCTGGTAATTTGATAAATCAAGAAAGTTTCATATGAGTTTTAAATCAGTTTTAGATTGACACTGATTTGGAATGCCCAGAGCTATCTTCATTGCTCCGGTTGATTTAACTTTTAATAAGTAGCATGATGATAAAATTAATAAATTAGTACATTCATAATTTAAAATTTGCGTTGTCAGCGATCAAATAAATATATTAATTCAGGTAGATCTAGGGATCCTTTTTATCACATTTCTTATATATGATTTTTGTGTGTTTCAATGAATTTGATAGAGTTTTATGTTGTAATCAGTTCTGGAAAACTTCTTCATTAGAAAATCCACAAATAAATAATATTTATGCTTAAATACAAATACTTGGTACCAGTAACTAAACGTGTAATAAGAATAATCGGTTGGGCTGCTCTGATCAGAAGTGCAAAATTTAGCTGCACAGGGGGAGTGTATGTCAATTTATATTACAATTTCATTAATTGTTAATTATCACTTTAGAAATATATATTGAAAATACTACGAATGACAGTGAACATCAAGCACATTGGTTTTAATTAAATGTAATTTTGTAAAAAAAAAGTCAGGCTAGGTGCTCACTTGCGGTTTAGTTCCAACTAAATTATAATGACTATTTCAGTATCCAAATGGATTTCGATTGAGTTTGGTGGAAGGGAAGGAAACTCACACAGCCTTCCTCCACTCAAGTGCCTGCTCTCTCGCGCAAATGAGCACTGGAGCAAATGTCATTCCCGTCTTTTTATTATAGTAATTTTTCTTCAATATACTGTTTTATTGAATTTAAAAAAGAGGAGAAATTTCCTTGTGTTAAAAGCTGTGGGCGTAGGAATTGATGGGAAGAATGTTGGGCTGGTATGCATCTCTCTTCTCACTCCATTAAAATTACCAGGTATTTTCAAATAGTTTGTCCCAGGACTAAAATGCTTAAAAAGCCAAATAGTGACAACTGCAAAACAAAATTTTTCCAAAACAGCATATAATATTGATGTCATAATTACTGACCTTCACACATAACCCAAATGAAATAGGGATATGTTTAGTAATATAGTTAAAACATTTAATGAAAATAAATTATGAACATATTTGACTATGTAATTGTAAAACCTTATTTGAAAAATTTAGTTAAGTGTCACCATCAAGGGTTTCAATTACCTTAGTTTTATTGAATTTATTAACGTACACGTTCAGAGCATCGGATCACAAAACCCAATACTAGGATGGAGCAACGCAAGCATTCAACATTTGTGAACAACTCCTCAATTATTTGAAATTATTAATTTAAAGTTTATTTCATATTTCTACGTATTAGTTTAAATTAATATTGAACACTTGATTGATGCTGAGAGCCACTGAAGAGTGAGTGAAAGAATAAGAATTTAAATTAATATATTTTAAACATTTTTTTTCATTTTTAAATACAATAAAAAGAGAGTTTGCGATAAAATATTACAATTATTAAGCAATTACAACTCATTATCATTACAATCTTATATATTACATTTAATAAAACGACTATAACTATAGCCCATAAAAATATAGAAAATCAATTGAAAATTGCTCATTATTACGTTATTATAAAGTTAGAGTAGACATTTTAGTAGTAATATATACTATCAGGTACAGTTAGAAATAAGAAAAAATACATGGCAATGTCTAGTCACCTCTCTTGTTTTTCCTCATTCGAATACGGTTGTGTGGTTTATGGTGTCTTTTCTACGGATTTCAAGGCTTGGTAAAAGGGGATCTTCTTCAGTCATCTAGGAGGATTTCAGTATAGCATTCTGGTATATACCCCGTTACCTCATCTATAGTCCCGAGGATCATCCCAGGTCTCATTGAGGACCTCACCACTGAAATAAAAAAGTGACAGTATCTTATTTGAAAAATAGTGTAATGTTCTTTTGTTTATTCATGTATACTTTAAATCTCAAAATTAATTTTTCCTATAGGGTACTCGAAATAACATTCACCTCTCACTAGCTTTGTTTATGTAAACATTTTAAGGTGTATCCAATTTGAAGTTAGGCCATTTTCTGATTGCCACAAAGCTAAGCCCTTGATACAAATGACAAAATGCTAGAAACCTAGCATAAGGTGTGATATAGGTGTCATACACAGATGGAACAAAGAGAAACATTAAAAAAAAAAAAAAGGGATGGAGGAAGAAATGACCTGTTGAGGTACTACTGTACACTTGAAAGAACACATGTTCAAGAAATAGTATTTAGGAATCCATTATACAGCATATAGAAAAAAGGAACTGCTGAGCTTAATAAGTTTTATGAGTCTTATTAACTTTTGTCTATTTACTGTTAATATTGAAATGAATAAATACAAATATATTATCATTGCTTAGGCCTAGTTGATGTAAAATATCTAATGTATTGTGTGGAAATTCCTAACATAAATGTACTGAAAGACGCATTATAAATTGTGACCAACCAATTTATTCATTTGAATTTGATTGATAACGTAATTCCATATTCGATAAATGCTAAGACCAGACCACAGACAAAAAAAGGCCCACAGGCTTTAAAGTGTTGGGCCTCTATGATCATTTTAATAAATGTAAGTGTTGACAAAGGAATTAAGGGTTTGTTAATAAGTTATATTAGCAGGTCTATGTACTGACCTGCAGCTATCCTAAAATAAAAATGATTTTTTTTTTTTTTAAATCGTCAGGGGGCAGCAATTGGTTTTATTTTTGTTGTTGTTGACAAACAACATTGAAAATAGCGTCAGAGGACTGACTGTTAGGCAGTGAAAGATTTGTTTACCAATTTTTTGGTAATTTCCAAGGGCGGGGAGGGGGGTTATTTATTATGATTACTTCTGCTTAATACCACTCTTTATCCTACCCTTTGGATTGATCTAACACATATTTAATGGTGATAACCCTTGGGTTTGATATAAATATATAGTATTTTCTTACAAATCTGGTAACTAGTATTACCGTAGATAGAAATATATAAAAATACATAATTTCATCCAACCACTAGACCCCATTAGTTACATTTGTTTTTGTATTATAAATATTATTGACTAAGTATAGCTGAACGTTCAATTATTATTTTTTTTAATGTTCCCCTATTTGAAAAAAATTCCCGGCTATCAACTGACCAGACATTTGAAGCATGTTAAAGGTATATCTTTGAGCCACACTGTAGTCATATACTCTCGAATATCTCCATAAAATGTCCCAATTGCATCATCTTATTTGTAATTTATTGCAGTATTCAATTTTGTTTTTTACTCAACTGATATAAATCCTAATTTTTTTCTGGTGATCATTACATTTATCATGCAGCAGTCTGTTAATGTTTTTTTATTGAGATGTTTACCATTTTGTGGTGGACAAGCAAATTAAATAATTACAGGAATTTAAATTTAAAAGTTAATAAATATAAATAAGTAATCAAGCTGAGGATAATATAGGAATCATAGAAAATCTGTATTTGCTAATCTCTGGTAATAAAGTGTGTCTGGTTTATTAGTATCCAAGGCACCATCCATCTCCATTTTGGATCCGTCAAAGCTAATTAAAAATAGTTTCACAGCAAGAGGTTAAATTTTACTTAGCAAACCCTCCCAAGTTAACCTTGGTGGTTAATTAACCTAGTTAATATGGTACCTCATTAGAAGTGTTATGACCGAACATGACTAAATCAACACCTGTTTCCAATAGGGATGCTCAGAACCCCATTTCCCAAACAGGAAATAAGAGGAAACATCCTATTTACCACCAACAAGGAGAGAATGTGAAGCATACAGCAGTCTAGGTTTTACTCCATAGGTTTTGATAAATTATCCATGGAACAAGTACACTCCATTGAATGGAAAATGATTCCGAGTTTCATTGGAAGATTAAGATGATTTTATGGGTGGAACAGGTAGCATATAGCTTAAACTAGGGGCGGCAGGTAAAGAGCCAATCACCTAATTAATGGAACACTTCATAACCCCCTCAATAATTTTTAATTTAAATTAATAATTTTAGAGTAAAATAAAACTATCAACGTAAAAGAAGCTATAAAAAAATTCTTACCCTCTGTGACTACCGTGTTTGGCTTGAAAGAGTGATCTAATTCTTGCTCACCATTGCAGTAATAAATTGTGATGCACCTTAAAAAAAAGGAAAAGTCATAGCATTCATTTATCAGTATTTTTAGTAACATTACTATACAAAATAGGTAGTGTCTTAAAGAAATAAATTCATTATTGAATACTCTGAAATGGGGCCCTTGAAGAAGCTGAGCGCTGTAAGCCAATGAATGAGCTAGAAGATTTGAGGAAATGTTTTGTTCATGTATTAATCCATTTCCATCAGTTACTGATGTTTAGTTAGAATATGCCTTGCGTCCACCTTGCCGCTGCTATAAAATGAGAATGCTGCAAAATAGGTCTCTGTTTAGCGACCCCATTACTGTATGATTCAGGGTGGATTGGGCAGCAGAGAGTGCACTGGCTGCGAGTATGAAACGGGCAGGTTTCTAGTGCATTGAGATCGATTGCCAGTTTACTAGCAGTTTTTACCATTGCTTAGTGGAGTCTTGGAAATTGAATGTAGACCTATGTATATAGGTGGTTCATATGTTGAATACTTAAAGCTTCCAGTAACCTAGAATGTGATATATTTACTAATAAATTGAAAAAATGTTTGGCCACCTAATAAGAACTAAAGAAATTTTAAAAACTACCAAAAATATCAAGAAGAATAGAATTACGACCAACTGGTCAAAATAAAAAGGATTCTTAAAATTAATGCTCATTAAGTCCATATCAAAATAAAATATACGGTGTGAGTAATATAACATATCCCTCCAGAAGATGGCAACCCTGATACTGTGGATTCTATAGTGCGTGTTCATCTCTCCAATGAATATACTGGTGCCCTGACCCCGGCTGGCCTGAGATAAAGTTGACTCATCTAGTGGTCCAGATCAAGTTGCCTCATTAAGTCCGAGAAGCTTTCTGGAGGACGTTCAGGCTTAGACTGAGGTATTAGGAAGCCAGAGAGGAGGTGATATGAGCCATACTGAAGTATTTTATAAGTATTTTTTATAAGTGTTATAAGTATTATAATTTATAAGTATTATAAGTATATTTTATAAGTGAGGACTGTAGTATTTTAGCCCTTGGCATGCGCCAAGTAATAATAAGTAAGCCACTTAATTGACAATCTGACCGCAACAACCGCACAATTAATAAATATTCACAATATAATAAATAAACAGACATTAAAAATATAACTAAGAATATAGTCATGTGGCTAGAGTATGACAGGCAATGACATGAACTGAAATTCTTTCATTGTTATGGTAGTTGAGGTATTTTTTGTATTTAAAATATATAATAAATTTATTCTTATTATGCTTGAGAGTTATGAGTTATTATAGAGAGTTATAAACTTACATATTTCTTGATCTCTCTGGAGATCCTTGGTCTGCAGGGGTTGGAGTAGTCTATAATTAAAAAAACAGATTACTCTAAAAGAAAATGGAAACTATTAGTTAATAAACATAAGTAAACAAAATATATATTTAAATCATGTCTTTATTATCACAAACATTTGTAACGTGAAAGGATTTAATGAATTCAAAATTTTAAGAGGTGAATTCATAGGAAATCATTAGGTTATTCAGAAAAACTAGTAGATCCCTAACTTATTTACCTTTTAAACTTTAATACAAAATTTAATGTACTACCTAATCAATAATGAAAATTTCAAATATCGAAAGTTCAGGTATATATCTAAACCTGAACTAATTTCATCTTAAAAATATATATAAAAATTGATAATTGTGTTGGAATTGTATACAGAATAGAATTTAAGGAATAAATTTGTAGGCTGAAGAGAAACTGAGCTAAGGAAGAAGTAGGAAAGAGAAACGAGAAGAATTTGACAGAGCTTGGGATGGGCCTTTTTTAGGTTTCCATAGGTTTTCCAAACCAGTAACCATTATGATTTCCCATATGTGTCATGTCTTGTAGGTTATGAGTCTCCTGCTTGACTTATAAACATGAAATTTTACATGAAGACTCCATATGATTTACCGACTGCAAAAATATTTTTTAACCCCCTTTGAAAAATGTAATCAAGGGGTTTTAATTAATTAATTACAAGAGGAGGCAGTTGTCATAGGATAGTTAATTTAAATGAAGATTTTTTGGGTGATAGCTCAAAACATATTTGACATGTGTCCGAGTCCCCACGTGCCGTGCCCTAGGAGCCAAGAAAATAAATTTTTTTAAATTTAAAACTCTATTTTTTGAACATTTTCATGTTATTCTGATGTTTTTTTTGTAGAATATTAAAATAAATATGCCAGCTTGTATTATCGGGATTGCTTATTATAATAATACAAAAACCAGGGTATGCTTCAAAGAATTAGGTAAAAAAACAAATTTTTATTCGTTTTCAGCACCCTTAAAAACCTAAAATACAAATTTTTGTGGAAATAAAAAGTAATATTCATTAAGACAGATTTGCTGGGGAAACATAATTTTTTTTGTCAGTGTCTTTTATTCCTCTTAAACTTTTATAAATCATATAAATTTTGTCCAAATCCTCTTTTTTAGGATAAGTCAAGAACAATTTGATTTATTCATTAGTACGAGAAAAAAAAATTAAATAAACAGAAAAACTTGAAACGTTTTATTACATATCTTCATTTCTAATTTATTTACCGATACCTGGTTGGTGTTATTATATGTAGTTAATAAGCCCCAAGACCCCTGTAAAGATTGGTATGGATCGGTGGAATCATTTTGGAGTATTGTGGTTTTCAAAGAAAAAATGAACATCAACTTTGTTTCTTGCATAAAAATAATTTTCGATTGCTTTGCATTGTTGGTTCATGATTTAAAGACAAATAATTTTAATTTGTGACGATTATACTGTGACAATTATCCAATACATTTTTTTTCTAAACAAGCAGCACATCTAAAAGAAGATTAAATGAACTATGAAAAACTTATTCATGGGATGAAAATATTAAATAAATTCAATTTTGTTTAGAAGTAGGTTTTTATACTGGTTTGACAATAGTTATAAATTCAATGAAAATATTTTTTTTTTCTGAAAATTTGAATTTATGCTCTTGATTCTTGAGGAAGGGAAAATGACATATTTATCTGATAAATTATACATTATTTCTTAATTGAAATGTTTAGTAGATGCAATCAATAAAAAAAAACCAGTAGTATTTTAAGCAGTGCTTAGAACTGCAGTTTAAACCACCTTGTACTTCTTAGGGAGCTTATCAGCCAAAACCACTTCTCCTGTCACCTTAGTAAACACCAAAGAGCTCTCACTATAGACAAAATGTTAGTTGGCTAGAAGAAAGTCATGAGATTATGTCTTGATCTTATGTGAAATATAAAAAGGTGATTATAAACTGTATTTATTTTAATTCAATTTTACAGAGGTACAGGATTTCTTTTCTTATCAGTGATATATCAATTATCTTGCCTCACAGTATATTAAAAAATTGCTTTAGGATAAATAGCTTTTAACAAATATTTCTATTGCCCTTTTCTTTAGGTAAATGTAAATGGTAAGCCTATTAAGATTTCTTTCATGACCCAAAATATAGAGCCTGCTAATCCTGATAAATTATGAATTTGAGAGCATTAATCAAAACTATCCCACAATGGGTGGGTAACCTTGTTCTCTTTTATCAACTTGTAGGTTTCTTATTGCATTAGTTCTATAACTTTGATTATATAAGGGTACTTTTTCCCCCATATAGGGGGATTCACTTTTTATTTTCATATAGGCTTAATCTATCTTGAAGCTCAATTGTTTTGTTGGCAGATTTAATTTTTCTTCTCTCTAAATTAGATACTATGAACTCAAAGGCTTTAATTTTTGTTTTTGACGTTAAATTACTTAACTCATGGCCAAAAAATTATCTAAACTCATTCAACAATAGTTCTCTAAATTTGATTTTCCTTGATGGAGTTATTTTTAATTTTGTTTTAAAGAAGTCTGGTAAGATCTTTGTTCTTCTGTCTTGGTGCACAATATTCATTGATGTATTTTTTTTTTCATCAAATATACTGGGTGCTCGTCTCGTCCTATTGAAAAATTTTCTGTGAAACTTGGAGTTAAATGGAACAAATAATGGAGTTAAATACAGCAAAACACAATTTAAATACAAATTTTTTTGGGAGCAAAACTGTGGTTTGTGGTGTTTGAATCCATTTTTAATGTAGTTTCATGCATACATTTTTTAACACGATGAGTCAATCACCATATACGATTCTGAAAACAATAAATATTTGTAAAACTTATGGTCCTAAGGATTCAGACCAATAGAATATCCCCTCCCTAAGATACCCATAGAAACCATTTATGAAAATTTTCCATCAATTCTAAACTATCACTCATGGTGATCAATTCATTTAAAGTTGCCCCTTCAAGAAATAAAGGCTACAGATTTAATTTTATTTATTTTGTCTAGGCGACTCATTTGAGCAAGGTCTAATTAGTCAACTTATTTTTTATTTTGACAATTATCCTGTAAAATAAATTAAGAAGTAAAGTTGGTACCATTTCATTTCTGTCCATTTTCGACAAACTTCTCCAAAAAGAGCCACTACTTTAAAAATAATTCCAGCCCTAAAAAATAAATGAAAAAATAATTATTTACATAAAAAAATAGTTCAATTTTATACAACATTCAATTGATATATATTTGCACAGTATAATTTTGCTACAGCATATGTAACAAATTAAAATAAAATCAAATAAAGTCAACAAAAACAAATTAATATGAATAACTGAATAAAGCCGTTTACGTTTGGTTTTTTATGTATATTATTTGCACTCCACCTATTGGTTAGCTGTTTAAATGCATCGATTTTCTGCCAATCATTGTACCAAGTTGGGTCACATGAATTTTTCATGCATACTAGGATTATGATACATGCTTACTTTTGAGAATGCTGTACCGGCCAGGGATATTTAGCATAAGGAAGTCACCTCTATCCACCCACATTCTGGAACAATCTCTAGCCTTCTCTACGAGCTCTCCTTAAATTTATTTATTGAAATATAATGTACCTTCATTATCAGGAATGGTTCTCACACACATTATTTAAGATAATAAGGGTTTTAATGCAGTAAAAAATTGTTATTTGCTAGTCATTCAAGTTAACTAATTTCAGGGATATAGATATTGCAATGTCCAACATTTTTACCATGACCATAAGACAATGATTGACAGGTCTAATTCCATCACCAGCCCCAACCAATGTTTTCAAATTGTTTGTAAATGTTTGCTAACAACTCTAAGATTCCAGCCAGTATTGCAAATACAAGTGCTGTTATCCAATAAAGTCCTATGTACAAGAACACACTTTAGTTTCAGTGTAGGGTTTATTTAGCGACATGATTTTTACGCTGCTTAGAGCAATCCCTGGATGTTATTTTTCCTATTCGGGCCTGTCTTTGCAATTTTGTATTTCTGTTAAATCAATGTTTACATGAGCAAACATTTGCATCTAATGAAGTGAAATTACATTAGGGGGAGATAATATTTACATTAGAGTTATAGACTTGAGCCCAGTTAATAGTTATAAAGCCACGTTTCATTATCTCTCATTATATAAAATACCCCTCCAACTTACTTTGTCTTGAAGAATACTATTTTACGTGTAAGTAGTTATTCCTAAAAATCTGTATGACTTAATAAAAAACACAGCCTACTATATAACAACACAACATAATTTATACTGTTGTATCTGTAGATATATCTAGCATAACAGTGGTTGATCTAGGTAGCATAGGGACCAAGAACAGCTGATCTATTTCCTGCATATTATTACTTGTATGGCCTGTGCAATTAGCTAGTCACACACGAACGGATTTTTCTGCAGGTCAGATCCGCGGATTATCGGCTTGTTATTGTCCACTAATGTACAGGCAAGGGCTTTACCTTCCCTATATATATATCAATTACACTTCAATATATCGCGTATATATATAGAATATAAACTTTATCGCTAATTTTTAAGCGATCGGGATTAATGGAAATCCGATGGTGCAATATCGGGCGAGTATGGTGGGTGAGGCTGGAGATGAAAAATGGGTCCTCTATGATAATCCAAAAATCTCTCTCCGCATGAATCGGCACGAATTACAGCTAAGCCAGGTTTACACTTCAAAAAGGCGCTTTTGTGTATTTGGAGGAGTATTCGCGGGGTCGTTCATCGCTAATACCTGGAAAAACTGTGAATGCAGATCTTTACAGTGAACAATTGGATCGAGAAAATCAATCTTTAATTGAAAATTACCCTGCGATTGTCAATAAAAAAGGCGTTATTCTGCAACACGATAACACCCCACTGCGCCTATTTTTTTCGCAAGAACCCTGGAAAAAATTATGAATTAGGGTGGGAGGTATTGTCTCAACCACCATACTCGCCAGATTACCATTTATTCCAATCACTATATTTTCTAAGTGGCAAAAAAATTCAAAATTTGGATGATGTCCAAAATGCCATCTTAAGTTAGTTTGTTTAAAAACCAATTGATTTTGATCGATCAGGCATTGAAAATTTGCACACTAGATGGCAAAAGGTTGCTTAGGTGATTACATCATTGATAAAAAAACGAAACCTTGTTAAAAATTTATCTGTTTGAATTTAATGTAAAAAAAACGACATTACTTTCCGGTCCCCCTAATAAATATCTATGAAAAATATAATTAAGTAATGTATATATTCCTTCTGATGCATATTTGTCGTAAAATTGCATGTTTTTTATTAGTATCTCTCTCTCTATTACCCAGTACCTGCAGATCTCAATTTCCCTCAGTTGACAGTTGTCACAAAAGTCTTCTTAAGAAATGATTTCCAGGACCAGCATAAAAGAAGCAATTATTTTCGCGTTTACTAACAAACCAAAAAAGCTTGGCACTGAGCTATATTCCAGTAAGCTGGAGGATGGCAAAAGTGTGTTGCATACCAAAACCTGGGAGAGAGTCCTATGACGAACCCAAGTCTTACAGACCAATATGTCTGACTTCATTTTTAATGAAGACCTTGGAAAAGGTCATAGACAGACATATTAGGGACGGAATACTGGTAGAACGACCGCTCCATAGCGCTCAATTCGCATACCAGGCAGGAAAATCCTGTGAAATTGATCTCCACCACCTGGTTCCCAGGATTGAGAGATCCCTAGTTCATAAAGAAATAATGGCAGGCATCTTTGTTGATATAGAAGGTGCCTTTGATCGCACACCCTATAACACTATGGTATCAGCCTTAGAAAGAAAGGGGATTAGTTCCTTAGTCTCTAGCTGGATAAATACCATGCTAGAGAATAGGATTTTACAATCACAATTGGGACAAACCAAACTGTGGATGAAGCCAGTGGGAGGATGTCCACAGGGAGGGGTGTTATCTCCATTACTGTGGTGTTTGGTCGTTGACTCATTGTTAACAAACCTAAACTCTGCAGGGTTCTACGCACAGGGATATGCTGATGACATTGCTGTGCTCATAGGGGGCAAGTTCTCAGAAACCATTTCTGAGTTGCTTTCCGCATCGATGGATTTTTGAGGGATTGGTGTGAAAATAATGGTTTAGGAATCAATCCCCAGAAGATAAATCTCTGTATCTTCACTAACAAAAGAAATGCTATAGTTAGACCACCCAATATAGGGGGGACACAGGTAAGCATTTGTAGTGAGGTAAAGCATCTAGGGGTTACTCTGGATAGTAAATTGGACTGGTCTAAACACATCAGGAATACTACTATGAAGGCACTTCGATGCCTCTATGCATGTAAAAGGGCTGTGGGTAGGACCTGGGGACTACAACCCAGAATGTTATTCTGGCTATATACCGCAGCAGTAAGACCAATGGTGCTCTATGCCTCTATGGTGTGGTGGCACAGAGGTAGTATTAGTAAAAATAGAACTTTGCTTGGCAAATTACAGAGGCTTTCATGTCTCATGATTACTGGTGCCATGAGTACAACTCCTACTGCTGCAATGGAAGTCTCATTGAACTTGAATCCACTGCACATAGAAGTAGAAGCGCAAGCATTGAACGTGGCTTACAGACTTGCGAAATCAGGTACAAGATACAAAGTCATGACTCACATGGGTCATGGGAACTTGTTCAGAAGAATTGATGAGGACGAGGTGCTGTCAATGCACTCTGACCTACAAGTTAAGAAACACACAGACGTTTTATACTGTGCGGAAAACACAAAGACCAAACCACATAAACTGTGTAATGGGATGAACTGTTATACAGACGGCTCACTAACAGAAAACGGATCAGGGGCCGGCATATGGAGGAAAGATAAACCAGAATCTGGGATTTCTATTCCTTTAGGTAGACACACCTCGGTCTTTCAGGCCGAAGTGATGGCGATCAATGTCTGTGCCCAAACCTTAATTGGGGAGGGTGTAAGAAACAGACTGATCACAATTTTCACGGATAGCCAGGCAGCCATTGGCGCCCTGAGAAGCTATACAACAACCAAACACACTCTCGCAACAACAAAACAACCTAAACACACTCTCGCTAGCCAATAAGGTTAGAATCGACTGGGTGCCAGGACATACAGGCATCACAGGCAATGAGAAGAACAGACACCTCTTGCACCTGAACCCATATGTGGTATCAGCCTCAGCTACGCTAAAAAGCGTATAAAATTAGCTATAGAGGACAAGGCAAGACTCTCTTGGAGAGAAACTAAGAAACAGGAACACTCGAAACTGTTTCTTAATGGACCCTGTAAGAGCAGAAGCTCAGCACTTCTATCAATGGACAGGTGGACACCCAAAAGTGTGACAGGACTCTATACAGGTCACTGTCGGTTAAATAAACACCTCTTTAATTTGGGGATAGTGGGATCACCAATCTGCAGATTCTGCAAGAAAGAGGGAGAAACAGCACGTCATATAATATGTGACTGTGATAACTTAGCTAGAAGGCGATACTTTCATTTTGGTAGTGATCGCATTGTAGACCCCAAACTATGTGAACTGATCGATCCATTCAGTATCCTCAGATTTGCAAAGGCCGTGGACCTGTCACATATTTAGGACAGAGACATGGACGGCGCATAATAGGTCTCAGTGAGGCCGCGGTGCACAAATGCCGGAACAAATAATAATTATAATAATACCCTGCGATTGTCAATAAAAAAGGCGTTATTCTCTAACACGATAAGACCCCACTGCGCCTATTTTTTTCCCAAGAACCCTGGAAAAAATTATGAATTAGGGTGGGAGGTATTGTCTCAACCACCATACTCGCCCGATTCCCATTTATTCCAATCACTATATTTTCTAAGTGGCAAAAAAATTCAAAATTTGGATGATGTCCAAAATGCCATCTTCAGATAGTTTGTTTAAAAACTAATTGATTTTGATCGATCAGGCATTGAAAATTTGCACACTAGATGGCAAAAGGTTGCTTAGGTGATTACATCATTGATAAAAAAACGAAACCTTGTTAAAAATTTATCTGTTTGAATTTAATGTAAAAAAAACGACATTACTTTCCGGTCCCCCTAATAAATATCTATGAAAAATATAATTAAGTAATGTATATATTCCTTCTGATGCATATTTGTCGTAAAATTGCATGTTTTTTATTAGTATCTCTCTCTCTATTACCCAGTACCTGCAGATCTCAATTTCCCTCAGTTGACAGTTGTCACAAAAGTCTTCTTAAGAAATGATTTCCAGGACCAGCATAAAAGAAGCAATTATTTTTGCGTTTACTAACAAACCAAAATGTTAAACAAAAAGTGTTATCTACCTCCCGGCTCTGCAACAGCCAAAAGAAAATAAGTAATTTGTATTGAGCTAAAGCAAAATTATTATAATAACTCTGAAATTTTTTTTTTATATAAAAAATGTGAAGGTAAAAAAACCATTATAAATTGTTATTGTGTAAAGAAATCTTTTCTAATAATAATAACTCAAATTTTAAACCATCTGTTCTTGTGAGAGTCTAGAGAGTAGCCGGCTCTTACCCTAAGCCAATGTTAAGGCTTATATGTTATAATTAAAAACATAAATAAATGAGTACCCCCCTCTTGTTCATATGTATGAGTTTTAAATTGTAGGTCTGTATAAATTTTGAAAAAAAACTCATTAATTGTGTTAGTTTAAATGTAATTTTTTTTTTCAAATGATTGTTAATTGTAGCAAACAAAAATGTCTAGAAATTCATTTTTTCAAAAAGTTTTTTTTTCAATCATTCAACAACGGATAAAATAAGGAAATTGTTATTCATTGCAGATTCATGTATAAACATTTTTTTTTGTTTCTCAAAGGTGGATCTGATAAACTTTATTAACTAAAACCAGTTAAACATCTTTATTTTATTTCATAATTATTATTATCATTCTTACTGAGGCCCATACTTTATTTTACCTTGTCATAATTTTTTTTTATAAAGCAATAGTTCTTTTTTTTTTGCCAGATGTGGATTTGTCATCTGAACATTAATGTTATTCATAGGGGACTTTTTCCTGGAGTAAATTTTTTTTTCTATTCTATTCTATATAAACATAGAGAAAATTATACACTAGAATCATATAGAGCCCTGATTTCATATTCAATGATAAATTATAAAATAACCTATTGTTCTTTATGATGTTCTTATAAATATCCTTTGATTATTTATGAATAAGAAAGTACAAATTTTAGCAAAGATGGATTAGTGTTATATTTTTTGGCTAACAAATTTGCTTATTATTTTTTGGTTCTGTTTCACTACATATAAATAAGTGCCTATTTTAGTTTTAATTATCCAGGTAATGAAGTTTATAGCTTTATACGGAAGTTGTTGGAGAATTTGTGGAGTTGGGAGAACATATCCAGGAAATTTTCAACAAGGTCATTTTTCAGAAGGTATTTGTCCTTGGAGGAGTTTATTTTTTTTTTTTGGTACCATTTTTTGGTGGAAATACGAGAGTAATTGGTGAAGTGAGGAATTCTTCTACTGATTAGATTAACAAGTAATCTATTTATGCCAGGAAGAAATTGAATTAAGGAAAAAATGTTTAAAGTAATATGTTTTTTTTTTATTGTGAAAGCAATTACAACTCATTATCATTACAATCTTATATATTACATTTAATAAAACAACAATAAATTTAGAGTAGAAATTTTAATAGCAAATATAAAACATCAGGTACAATTAGAAATAAGAAAAAATACAATATAATTTAATATTAATGTACCATTTACATAAATCATTAAGTTATTTTTTTTTAATCAAATGTCTTTTTATGTGTATAGAAATCAAGGTATAATAATATACCAAAAGAAGAATCAAAAATCATATTCTCTTACAGCACACGTTTGAAATAAAATCCAAGTAAATATATACCAAATATATAACATAAGAGTTCAATTTCAAAGTTTTAACAAATTAATATAGTTTAATTAGTTTTGAATAAGAACTGAATCGTTGTCACCAAAATATTAAATAATTAAAAATAGGAGGAAATTTCCGTTCAACCATTTTTATTTTATTTTTTTGTTTTTTAACAATCCTCTTTTTAAGTACCCATATTGTGCTTATCACTTACAGTAAATAATTCATTGAGATAGCTGCCATACTACATCAAACACCATCATTTAGTTTTATAAATAAAATATTGTCATAAGATCATACCTCAAGAATTAATGATAACTTAACAAAGCATAGTATAATCATCTGACCAAATAATAGGCTACTGTGATAAAACAATTTTAACTATTTTCATTCACCTATAATTGATTACTATCACTTTTGGATATTGGTGTTGATGAGGTAATTAATTTTCTTGGCCACTGAAACTAATAGTAACTAATAAATCAATAATAATACAAATATGTTTGTTTAAACTGAATACAAAAATTAACACTTATTTTTTAATGCGTCTATGTTTTGAACACTTTATTAACATCATTTGATTATGGCACTGTACTATTATATACCAGTTAATGATCATCAACGAAAAACTTGAAGAAAAAGAAAAGAGGTTGAATGAAATTACAGATCGAAAGTTGTCACAAGACTGTTTATTGAGCCTTTTCAATCCTCTCTATATACATTCGGGATGTTAACATTCCGATGACTTGGGGATTAGGCTGGATACCTACGATGTCCGAACCTTAACTTACCTATCGTCCCATATTAAGGCTGTAATGAAGTGAAGACACTTAAGTGTTATCACATCTTATTATTCGAAAAACAGCTCACAAATACCAAAAAGAAATACTTAATAGAGCGTAGACAGATATTTAACAAGGAATTGATAATATTTCACTTAATAAACAGTATACAATAAGATATTAAATAAATAGTGTACAAGGAAATCTGTTATAAACTGAAAATAATAAGATGGTTAATAAACAATAAATGAATGCTTTACTATAAATAGAAAAAAAAATTCATCCTGGGATGAATAACAATATGATCATTAACGGTATGTATCTTTATAACCAGTTTCATCCATTTTCAGAACTTTTTCAAGAGATTACCATTTCTATGCACTTTAATTTTTTGATTGTTTTAATTACCTATTGAAAAAAGTTCCTGAAAATTTGAATTAAAATTTTAGATTTAATTGGATTTGAAGCAAACTGGGTAATTAACAACCTTTAAATGGAGTGACTGTATTAATTGAATAGTAATGTAGAGAACTAAATAATATTTTGAAAAATAAAAAGTAAAGACATTATTAACAGTATATATGAAACAAATCAGAAATGTAGGCTTTAATCAATGGGAAAAATACACTATATTTTTTTGTTAAATGTCAAAAGAAGAGGTTTAAAAGATTTCAAGAAAAAAACAGGGGGGGGGGATTGCTTAGAAAATCAAACAAAATGCATGGGAAAATAAGTTTCACATGATCAAACAAACGCATTTTCACTCTCATCAATATTCTCCCAACCTTTACTGTCTTTGTTGGTATGATTATCTTTAAAATCACAGTTCATGACTTGCTGATCTGTCCCCAAGTCCAACTTAGAGACCCTTTATACCACACAGCTATAGTCAATGAAGGTGAGGATACCAGGAGTCAGCTCAGGGAAGGAGATGGCGATGGTGATTAAGTAGCTTAGGCATTCCTCTGATTAAATACCAGCAATCACATTTTTAGAATATTGAAGTGAATCCATATTATAATAAGCGGGTTCTGAAAAGTTTGTTCAAAAAGTTATCAACAACTGATAGTTTCAGTTGGACAAGGAGCAAAAAAACTCCTATTGGTATGAAGTATGGGGAATGGGGACATATCAGAAATTTTCTTGTTTTTCTTCAGCATCCTCCACATCTTCACTCCAAACTGCTGATTCTACTTTCTGATTAAGAACCCTATAGCTGCTGAAATTTTGAGGTACCATTAACCACTTATTTTAACTCAGACTTTTCATTTTTTAAATCACCAACTACCCTACAAAGGGAGATCGATTCTTCTTCTTCGGTAAAAAAATTGTTATATTCCTTGGATTTGACTATTCTGTTCTCCAGGATCCTCCGAGGAGTTTTATATCCTTCCAAAAACATGATCTGATGGTAGGAAGGAGTGACCTAGTATATGAAAAATCATTTCCATCTTCTTGATGTGGTTAGGAACAACCAGTTTGAAGCCAGAAACACAGTAAGTTATTGGCATAGTATTTTTGTTCTGGCTTCCTCACATGAGTGAAAATGATAAATACAAAAAAACGAGAGAGACAAAAATAGATTTGCAAAGATGTTGAGGAAACCTCTCCAAGTGCTAAGCAATTGCAACATCCCTGAAGCCTTCAACAATATTGAGTTTTCTTTGTGTTTAACCTTAGTTTATAAGGTTTACTGGAAAATAGATCTTTCTGAATCTTGGCAAATGCAGCTAATGGATTAAACAGAAGAAAGGATAATCTTATTTGGTAGTCGTCAGTGTAAAGGTTATGGGTACAATGTTGTGTGGGTAGGGGTTGATTAGGGATAGGAACTGCTTGAGTATGGTTACAGAAGAATAATTGAAACATGCAGATAGAACAATTGGGAATTATTAACAATTTTAATTTGGAAAAAAAGATTGAGTGATCTTTGGTATCAAATGAAACTCCATTTAATAGTAATTGTTTAGTTAAGGGCTATTAATATCCTTCTTGAGAATGTTAGTCTGAAGATTTGTTATTAGAAGTCAGATTGGTTCTTTCATGTTTATAATGAAAAATTAATTTCTATTACTAGGATAATCAATTTTTAAAAACGGTTTAAAACTTTTTAACAAAACTAAGTCTTGTATATGTTTTATTTCGTTTTCTTCATTTTAAAACCGTTTTGTCTTTTGTGACTTGTTCTTGAATTCTTGTTTCATTTAATCTGTTTATATTAAAATCTATTTTCACCTGTTCCGATTCTTTTTTGGGTTTTTCTTGCTTTGTTCATTTTTGATAATAAAAAAAAAACATACTTTGGTTAAATGGATTTTAACTAAATGGTTCCAAGGGTTCTGTAAGTGTGTACCTGTATTTGCTGTAGGGGTTATTGCTCAGATTCTGTCTGGTGATCGAGTTTTAACTCAATGCTAAGGATATCCAATTAAAGACATGGTTTAAGCATTCATTGTCTTGCATGTTAATGTATGCTACTGGATAACTCACTAGAGATAGGAAAATGTTTGGTTTGCCAAATACTCTATTGTAGCCAACTATCTTGGCTAGAAGTCTTGGTTTACATTTCTCAGAGGTATTCCTAAATCTTCACCGATATTGATGTATTTATTTTTAGTTCTTGTTGATCCTGGATGTTTGATGCATGTGAAATTGTGCAAATAACTTTTTCTAGTAGTATTCAATTTCGTTTCATCAAAATAGACGCAGATCAATTAAAGTTATTAATCGACGCTATGAATCAAAACCAACAGGCTTTTCTCGCAAAATTAGTTCAACAAACTCGATCTAGCCAAGACTTTCGATCATCGGTCACAAATGCATCTAACATTTCTTCTTTCGAAAACTTCAATCATAAGGAAGAGAATTTCAAATTTTACAAACAGCGGTTTGATAATTATCTACAAATGAAGGAAATTTTTATGGATAAAGTAAAATGTGCTCAAATGCTCTTAAATTCTATCAGGGCACCTAATTATAACACACTGGCAACTCTTGTTGCTCCCAAAACACCGGGAGATCTTAGTTATGAAGAATTAATAAAGGTCCTCGAACAACATTATCACCTACCCGAAATTTTTTAGTCGCTCAACACCATTTTTTATCCACTTACCAAAAAGAAAATGAGACAATTTCTGATTATATCGCATTGCTACGGCGTGACGTTTCTGATTGTGATTTTAACGTAGAATGTACATGTAAACTTAAGGTGTCCGCTGGAGACATTTCCCTAAGAACGCAGTTTATTCGTAGAATTAACGATAATAATATGAGAGAAAAGATTTTAGAATCTATACCAGAAGCAACACCAGAACCAGAATCTATACCAGAACCAGAAGCAACACCAGAACCAGAAGCAACACCAGAACAAGAGTCTATAGCAGAAGCAGCACCAGAACCAGAATCTATACCAGAAGCAACACCAGAACCAGAATCCATACCAGAAGCAACACCAGAACCAGAATCTATAACCAATCTCCGTTGGGGAGACGATAACTGGTGCCGAAACCCGTGAACTACGAGCATTCTGGTAAACAACTGTAAGTAAAATTTGAATTTTTTCCCTGTTGTTTTATTGGGAAAAAGTGACCTAGTACACACATGGTAGAATTACGGCCTGCGGCTTTCGAAGTGCCCGAATCACCTAGGGAAACGATGGCCGAAGCTCATGCAAGCTCCTTGGCTTGGATGAAGGTGTGAGCGGCGACGTCACAGGACCTGAGGAGAACAATATCGGACCTGGAGAAATTCTCAGGAGAGCTAGACGAATTGAAGTATTTCATCAAAGACGATGATAGGATTATGGAAAGGGTAGAGGCGAAGGCAAGTGAGGGTTTACTCGACTCTGGCGACGCAAAATCAATAAAAGCGGACCTAGTGTGCAGAATAAAAAGGAGCGTACTAAACCTAATACAGGCTGACGAAGACACCCCATGGGCCGTGGTAAAAGAAAGACTAAAGAAGGCATACGAAGGAGGCAGATGGACACAAGAAGAGGACATCTTCCAGATGTTCAGGGAGACCAGACGGCCCAATCAAACGAAAGGGCAGTACGCCGGAGAACTCTTGGCAAAGTTCAACAAAATAACTGGAAAAATGAGAGAAACGGTGAACCTAGAGGAAGTGGAAGGCAGGATGGCCTTCCTATCGACCATCCTGAGGGTACAGTTGGCCAGGGATACCGGCAAAAATGATAGTCTACCGGGAGACCGATCGTTCATTGAGTGCGCCCAAGATTCCATGGACGCTAGTGCCCGTGAAGAAGAAGAAAAATTGGAGGCAGACGAGACAGGGTGGTCCAAGGTGATGTACAGGAGACCGAGAATGCCGCAACAGGCATGGAAGAGAAAGGATCAGCGGTATGTGGAGAAATAAGGGGTGGTGGTTGAAGGAAGGAGGCCTAGTCAAGGGAGACCAACACCCAGCGGGAGGAAGGAGAACAGAAGATGTCACGGATGTGGGAGAATTGGACACTTAGAGACGCAGTGCCCGCCCACAAAATGCTTTGAATGCGGAATTGATGGACACACCGCGAGGCAGAGTCCATACATTTTCCAGCGAACAGAGAGGTATAGGCCGGAACCGATGGAGGTAAACGCACAGAGGGTATGGAGAAAAACCAGAAGCCCCTCCGAATTGTCAAAATCTACGGGAGCGCCGGAGACAGAAGAGGAAGATGATGAACCCAGGAGCAGCATAGGAGAGACTGGAGAGGACGGCAGGGACTACGGAAGAAGCAGACGACATGGCACGGAAGGAGGAAGGAAACCCCAAGCGGTGGCCTGAGGAGTGGGCTGGCAGAGGGGTGGCCGCACGATGAAAAACTATAGCGTGAGAGGGAATTACGGTGGTGTACGGGTGGTAGGGGGGGGGGCGTCGCGGATCCGGGCATGCGTGTGTAAGCTTATCACCCTGGGAGGGCCGAGTAAAATCGAAGGTGAATTGACGATGGGATTGGATAGGTGGGCGGAAAAGGGGGAATATTTGAAAATACACTTGGTTGGGAAGATGCCGGGCGAGTAAGAGGGTATCATAGGGTGCGATCTCTTGGGCAGGGTAGGAGCACGAGTAAAGTGCCGTAACGGAATGTGGGATTTTAGACTAGGAAGAAAGTTATACCAGTGTACGGGAACCGTTGGGGACGAGAAGGAGCGAATTGGATCGAGCAATCGGGAGGACAAATGGATACGCGCTATTCAGCGAGAGTATGCCGATATAGTTTTCAACGAAGGGGACAAATTGGGAGTGACGTGAGAAAAGGTCCCTGAGATTCGTCCAGGAATGGTCTCCCGGCAAGGAAGGTGAGCGGGAGGGGACTCCAGCCAATGATGTCCCGAGTGACAGAAGCTCAGCGGGGGATAGGCCCTCGGGCATAGAGGACGTCGACGCCATCAATAGTGTTCGTCCGATGTACTCTGAAGATGGAGACAGTAAAACAAGAAACGCGGCAGAGAGAAGTGACCCTTGCATTCCACCAAGGCAAGACAAACCACCGGGGAATCGACGCTACCCTGCAAGCATTGAAGAGGAAATATTTTTGGTGGGGCATGAAAGACACAATTACGAGAGTTATTGGTACCTGAGACACATGCCTCACCACGAAATATGATCGCCCCCCCCCCCGAGCAATACAGGAGGAGACGCCGACGGCAGACCGACCGTTGGAGGATTAGCAGGTGGACACGTTCACATGGAGGGGATACAAATGGGTCTCCATTGTTGACAGTTTCAGCCAAACAGCGATCGCCCATCTGATAGCAGAACGATCAGCGGAAGCAGTACTAAGGGCACTACGCACATGGTGCCAATTTTATGGCGTACCAGACACGATAGCTTCCGACGCCGGTAGGGAGTTCGATAACGCCGAAATCAGGGCCGAAGCGGCGGCCTTAGTGATCCGTTGGCATCTCAACACCCCAGGACACCCGAAGAGTCGAGGATACGTAGAGCGGCTGCACAGCACGCTCAGTGACCACCTACGAATTCACCATGGAGAGAAGGGGTTAGAACCCAACGCGGCGATGGAAAAGGCAGTCATCGCGTATAACCACTCAATCCATTCTGCCACCGGTTTTTCTCCGGCCTAAGGCCTAAGGTAAACAAACCCGTAATGTGTGTATAGAGGATCAGGAGGAGAATAAAGCCAGTTATAAACCAAACCATCACGTTCTATCATTAACCTTCTTATTCATTCTTTTTTTTTATCGTCTACAGCTGGGAGATGATAACTTATATATATATATATATTTCTATATATTCTATTTACCTTTTTATTTTATTTTGCAACTTGTTTCGAATTATTTGTTTGTGGGGGAGAAACTGTTGTAACCGTGATATGTAACCACTGAGGTAACCTACCTCCTGTTGTGTATGTTGTATATAGTTAGTGATCAAGGTGAAGCAACGTGGCGTTGAATAAAAGTGTACTCAGTACCTGTGTTAAATACTTTATCGAAAACCTAACACAAAGAAACAATCGATTCTCGTAAATGATTTTTTTTTTCCAATCTCCTTAAAAAATGACAGAATGATTATTTTCATTATAGATTCTCACTCTTATCTATTTACATAATAGTTTTATTTGTCCTGTAGCATCGCTACATTCTATACAAGGCCTGAATTCCATAAAATTATATAATTTAATACAAGTATATTGGTACACATTATACCTGACTCCTTTGATAAGACTCTATAAGGTGATGGGGCTCACCTTTTGACCAAACACTTAAAACTAACTTACATACTAATGCTTAACCTAAAGTTCCCCTGATAGTCTGTTGCCATCGATTCGGGAGGGGTGGTGGGTTCAGTGTTAAACACTGGTTTGTGAGGTGCTGCAACGAGTCGAAAAACTTGATGTGCCGTCGGTGGATCTGTGGTATGTTGGACCACTTTTTACATGATCACATTCTGGAAACGTTGGAGACTTAAGGCTGTATCGTCAGTCAAGTGGGTAAATAGCAGAGTACCGTACATCAGAGCTGACCAGAGGATACATTTATAGATCATCAGTTTGAGATGCTTCGACAGATTGGGTGAAGTTAGCAAGTGCGAAAGCCGGTAAGACCTTTGGCGAGCTGCTTTTATTTTACTACGAATATGAGTAGAGAAATGGAGATGCCTATCCATTTTTATACCCAGATAGTAGAATGAGAAAACTGGCGAGTTCTCTTGCCCTCCTATACTATATGATTTTGGCTAAGCTTTTTTGCCCTTTTGGAAAGAGAAGATTACGCAATCGGTCTTCCTGGCGTCCACACAAATGCTTAACTTGCCCAGCCTGTCACTGATTACGTTGCAAACTGACTCAGCCTGTGTAAGTGCTCTTTGTGCATTCATGATGAAAACCGGTCCTTGAGGAACTCCACAAGTCAGAGGGAATGGGTCAGAGAGACAACCACCCACCCGTACTCTCACCAATCTGTCTTTCAAGAAGGAAACCAACATCGTGTACAGCTGCGACTGGGAATGCCCAGAGGTCCATTCCAGAAGAGCCAGAGTTCTGTGCTTTCCCAGCCGCAAAGCTGTCGACACAGTATCCCGTGGGACACTGAGTCGAAAGCCTGCGTGCAGTCCAACGAGACCATAGCAGTCACTGTGTTCTTGTTGATGCGTTTGCTGTACCCTCTGTACGTTCTGTACTCAGATGAGCCTGACACCCTGTCTGCTCGTACGGAATAGCATTTTCCGAACAAACCTCCTTCAGGTAGTTCAGAATATCCTTTTCGAGAATGTTCCCCGCGTGAGGGAGGAGACTAATCGAGCAATAGTGGGATAGGTGGTTGTTGGGTTTTCAATAAAGTACTTAACACAGTTCCTGAGTACACCATTTATTGAACACCACGTTGCTTCATCAACAAATCAGGGTTACAACAGTGGTCGGCTTTCTTCTTGCACTTCCACAGCGGCAACAAGATAGCTTGTTTCCACGCTGTCGGGAAGTATCGCCGCCTGATCCATGAATTGTACAGGTTGATGAGTTGGGCAATCAATCTCTCTCCTCGGTAGCTGTTTCAGCAGTACAGTTGGCTCCCCGTCGTGTCCTGATGCTTGGTTTCCCTTAAACCGGTGAAGAATTACCTTGAGCTGCTTCGGGGAGACAAACATGTAGTTCTGACCTGTCTCCAGCTGCTGAGGTTCGTGGTAATTACCTGTCCTAGTGGCGTTGTCTGTGGTATAGCGGTCGGCCAGTATTTTCGCCTGTTCTTCCACTGCGTAGAGGGTGTTCCCGTCATAAAGACGGACACCTAACTCCTTCTTGGTACTGGTCTTTAGGAGCTTCCAAAACTTACGGAAATCGCCATGTAAGCCATGAAGCCGTTCAAGCCACGTTGCCGTCTTCCAATTCCTCATTAAGCCACGAATTTGTGTTGTAAGAGAGTTTATAGCTTTCTTCCCGTGACGATTCCTTGTTCTATACCAGTTATTCTTCCAATTATTGCATATGCGTATGGTCTGGTGGTTTTCGTAGCATGGGCGGCTTCGGGCTAATTTTTGGGATAGCAGTGTTTGCTGCATCGACGATAACCTCGTTCAGGAAAGCTACCTGTCGATCCACTTCCTCTGTAGTGCGGAGAACAGGAACCATATGGAATTGGTGGTAAAGTTGTGATCGATACAGGTCCCAGTCAGCCCGACGATAGTCGTACTTCGTAGGACGTGGAATTACAACTCTACCGTCAATGGAATACAGGACTGGCAGATGGTCGGTCGTTTTGTGAGTAAAAGATTTCGGGTGGAGGTGTGTGTGTACACCGTTACCTCTATGGTGAAAGGTGAAGTTCTGAGGGTGAACGATATTGTCACCAGAGCTCCACCGTAGCCATCAGTCCGTTCGATGACAACAGAGTAGCCCTTTAGCCTTATGGTCTGGTTAACTATTCTCGTGTTCGTCAGGACGACGATATCCGGCGTGGAGATAGCTATTAGCGCCTCCACTTCTTCGAGTATGGCTATTAGACCACCAACGTTAAAATTTAGTGTTGTATCCTTACCCATTGGGCAAATAGTGTCTGAAGACCGGACATAAAGTCCCTTATCATGGTCTCGAGGTTCCAGATTCTCGAGACCCAGGGCAGAAGGCTCGGGGTGTTTTGAGCATTTGACGCTCCCGTCGTAGGTTGCTCCTCCTGTGAAGATCGGTGTGGTGGTGGGTGGCTGTTGTGTTCTTCTACCATCGGGCTGTCATCGGGTTTGGACCGACGGGAGCTGTCTGTGTTGGACCGGCGGTGGTTTATCCATCGTCCATCTTCTTTCTTAATTCTGCTGCAGCTTGCTGCTTTTTCCGGTATGGGCAGTCTCCGTACGAGGCGACATGTGGCCCTCGGCAGTTCACCTCCTGTGCTCTGTCGCAGTCTCTAGATTCGTGTGCCTGTGAACACCGGACACACACGATTTTTCGTGTGCCCAAATCGTTGAAATCTATTACATTGGGGAATGCCGTCTTGTTTCTTTTATGGTACTACTCGAAACAGTACGTGATTTATATTTTTGACCTTTCTCAGGTCTTCTATGGTAGTCGTTAGTGCTACCGTTGCTGAAATTGCAGAGATTTCAGTTTTGCGGCCTTGATCTGTCTTCCTTAGGTGCCAGACATCCAAGACCCCTGGTGCCTGTCCTATTGTTGTTTTTTTCAGCTTGCTTCGATATCCTAAAAGTGTACATTAGGCTAGTTAACGATTCGCCACTTGTCAGATAACGCAGTTTTACTGCCAATCTCAAAGATGGAATGATTTCTCTAAATCTATTTTCTTGTCGGTTTATTTTCCTCCTAAAAGCTAAAGCAATTCATCAAAGTCACTTGGGGGTCAAACGGGCGAAGTTTCGGAAACCCTACTGTGTTCTGGTTGCAAAGTCGAACGTAAATTACAACCAAATGAGGCCCCTCTGCAAAAAGTTCATGTTTCCACCAGCAGGCGCCTCTTTGGATGATTATCACTGCACAATCTCAACAATCGTATCATTTCGTGTGAGTTTCCTCAGTTCTGTTTTTATCTGCTAAACCAGGTGCATATCCGGCTGTATGTTATCATACCTAAATATCTTTGCACTGTGGACTTTTTGTCTGTTGGAGATAGTATTTCTTTAATCGCCTTTACCTTATTAGGATCAGGACACATACCTTCGTAAGAGTATGTAAGTCCCATACAAACAAATTGTTTCAATCTAATTCTCCATTTTGACTTATTGAATTTTATATTTAATTTACAACTTTTTGAAAAATCTCATCATGGATGACCGTGTCTTTTGCATGCACTAAAAGGTGATCTTGAAAAATAGAAACACCTGGGATGTCACCAAAAAATTCCGTCATGGCTCACTGTATGACACTTGAGGTGTTGCTAATTGGGTTAATTCAACCGTTTTACAAATTTTAAAGGCATATTTAAATGTCAACACATCTTGCAAAAGTTTAGCTTTATATTTACATTTGACTTGTTGATAACACACACCAAAATGTCTGACTAAGACTTCACGCATAGAACTGAACTCACAAGTCGAGCTTAAATTTTTTAATAGCATCACATAATTATCAATGGACTCAGCCTGTTTGACCTCTTGAGAAAAATGTTGGTCACTCAACAGTGATATTTTCTTATGGTTTGAAGTAAACCTCAAAATGTTAATAATACCGTTTAAATTGGGGTGATCAGGAACAGTTTAAATTGTTTCAAGCAGGAATCCCATGTGTTCGACATTGCCGTTGGAGAGGGTCCTTCAAGTTCTAACACTGGTATATTTGACTGAGTAGACATTTTTACTAATTAGGTATAATATCTTGCTTAATTGTAATGATATATAATAGAAGAACAGAAAGTTAGTCTCCTCGATTGAGATAGATAGTTAGTCACTATAGTCCAGTTTCCGCGACCACGAACGTTTTGTTTCCACTTTCCGATTATTTATTATTCGTCTTTACACACCTGACACCATGTTTTGCTCGGTCAGTATTTTAAATAAAAATACAATTAAAATTATATTTGAGTATAATTAAATAACATGACTTGTAAACATGCCATTCACATTTATCAACTGAGAAGGTAGACATACCTACACTGTTACCCCACCACCATCTATCTACATTACAACAATTTTTAGGAGTGTTAAAGAAAGTCAGCATGACTAAGTCCAAAACTTAATATAAAAAGGACTTGGCCGAAGCATGGCTATGACATTTAGAGTTAATTCCCTTAGAGTTACTGTAAGAGATCCTCAGTGTGTTTGGTATGATATCGATCTGAGAAGGGGTTAAAGTGGCTCATATGGAAGTCCGTATTCTAGCCCGAACAGGTCATTTGTGCGGTTAGTTTTTTTAATTTATTATTTGGTTACATGAAGAGAGAAGCCTTCGATCAGGAGATCACACCGCATTTACGTAACTCGTCCCTCAAACCTTTCCTCTCTGTTACATAAACGGAATGAAAAAAAACAACACTTTATTCTGGGATCCCTTAAGACTAACAAAAAGGGAACAAATGATATACACCATTACACTGATGTGATTACCTTATAAATAATAAAGGGCCTATGTACATAAGTCACCATAATATGGAAAAAAAAAACCAAAAAAGGCTAGAGGTGAATGACATTTGCAAACAATTGTAACTAAGAAAATAAGGAAAATTTAGGGATTATTACAAGGGTGAAAAGATTGCTGGGATGTATTAAAATAAGAAATAAAAAGAATACTAATGATGAATTATCAATTGTTAAGTTGGAAGGAGATAAAGAGCTGTTAAAGTTTAGATTTAAAGATTGAGAGAGTTAATGAACAACGAAAATTGATTGATACGTGGGAGTAAAGTTTCAAAGATTTGCTGCACAGATAAATAAAGAGCAGTCATAGGAAGCAAATTTGTGGGATGACTAGAATGAGTTTCTCATTTATAGTACATTTGCTTTCCTAATGCTTACCAGATTTCACTATTACTGATCTTAATTCAACTTTATTGTCAATTATATATATTTTATTCTATTATTTATATAACTTTTGCTAAGGAATATAAAATTGCGATTGGCTCATTTATTTCGTTAAATTTCAATTAAGTACATCGTCTGTACAGAATGAAATATCAATTTCTCCTTTTACCTTTCCAAAAAGATAGAACTGTTTTACTTTTAATATGTCCCTTGAAAACATACAGCTAACTAAGGTATGCTAATTTACAGAATCTAAATAAAAAAATTTCTTCTATTTAAACTGAGTAAAATATAGATACAACATATATGTACATAATAAAAAGTTTCTTTTCATCTCTATACTCTTAAATAAATATATTTTATTTTATTTTATTTTAACATATTCATAGTCAATTCACACAAAAAAATACATCAATGTTATAATATAACAAGAAGTATACAAGGTAAAAAAAGGTTTCTATCAGTCTTACAGTTGATTCATATCTATCACCATAAAATTATTACTATAAAAAAATATTACTTTATGTAAAATACAAATAAAATCAAAACAATAGTGTTCATGTTTATATGACCTCTGTTTTTGAAAGTATTTATAAATACAATAATCTAAACCAAATGCTGAAAAACAGTAACCTTCAAATTATAATAAAAAAAAACAAATTAGACATAGCTTTGGAATCAGCTATAGAGCTAATTATAGCTATATAGCCAAATATAGCTGAGACAGAAGAAATAAAATAATTGGAAAATAGTTTTAAATTAATAAAAATAAGTTCCAATACTGTGTGCCATAATTATACATGAGATCTTACACCAAAAACTATTTATAATATCTACTAGATACAATATTAAAAATTACTTCAGAAATGGTAATAATCAGAATAATCTTTAATTTTTAGACATATGTCAATTATATATGAAATTCATGGATGCAATTTTTAATACCACGTCCAATTAAAATCCTAAAACAATATAGGCAACAATTTGAAAAAAGAAACTGATTGTTACTAATAACTTTGATGAACCAAATTCTACAAAAGATGGCATTTATTTTTAATAATTAGCAACACAATTTTGACAGGGAGATAACTTTTTGAGGCTTGGATGTCAAATTGAACTTCAGAAAGCTGTCTATTAATTAATTTACAATGTATACAAAATCATTAAAACAGTAAATTTTCAGACATTTTTGTTTAATTTACAGTAAGAACCCATTTGATGTTTCCTTGAATTTTTAGAGTATTTGTGGAAAAAATAAGGGTTGTTAAATAACTTTATGACGTATTAAAGCCTTTGCAGTTTCTGATTATGTTGCACCAGTCATGAAACCAAAATTTATTTAAGAAAGACTACTTATTTAATTTTTTTTTACTGAAAGGGCTATTATTATTTTAAAAATGCAATTAAAACTTTACTCTTTAATATTAATAACATATTTTTCAAATGGGTTCTTTAAACTTTAAACCCCTTTACTTTAAGAGATTTTAGAAATGGAAAAAGTATAACCTGAGTGTGCAATGAAAGGAGTACACCAAATCAATACCCATTTGAGAAATGAGTGCTCTAAAATGTTTACATACTCAGAGGTGGACGATTTTTTTAAAAACTCTTTCACATTGTTTCCCACCCTTTTCTCTAGATCAGTTTACATTTGAATTGTTTATAGTAAAGTATTATGTTGCATTTTCCAAAAATAAGTACATTTTTTAAGGATAAAGAAATCCACAAATTGTTTTAAATAATAATGTAAAGAATAATACAGATTTACTTAACAATTGATAGACTACTGTTTAAAGATATCATTAAAAGGGCCCCCTTGTGCATACATACTGCCCCAATAATTTCAGTGCACAGCACTCCAAGGTCAAACATAGACAGTAGTAAAAGGGTTAGCTACTCATCTTTAGCCTGGATATTTTATTGGAGCAGCCTACACTAACAGATTTACATTCAATATTGAAGAAACAGATTAAAAGCCCAAACTGTTAATACCATAAATAATAGAAAGACCGATTTATTTTTCATTTTCATTTTTTTATTTTTCCTCCATTAGGGTTTAATTTTGCAAGAATGAAAAAAAAAAAAGAACAAGCCAACCAAAAAAGGAAAGTTGAGGAAACATTCAGCTTATTGTACTGGATATTTTCATTCAATTTGAAGGCTGCTGATTTTGTTTATTTAGTTGATTTTAAATTTAAACTATTACTAACTTTGATCACATATAAAAAACTTTAGCAAATAGTATGTATGAGAATAGCTTTCATAATGTTACACTAATTGATCAAAATGAAATGTCCCAACATGAGCTATCTCATGAATGGTCAACAACAATGTGTTAAGATGAATACAGGAAATACAGAAAAATGGTCGAAAAACTTGAGATAAATTATTGTTTTCTCCCATAAGTTTTATGCAATAAAGTAAGAAACAATTCATGAGGCAGGCCTTGACTTAATTGCTGAATTTGTCTTGTAATTAAATTGTAAGTTTCTTCTTCATATGCATGAAAAACTGCTGGAACACCAAGTTCTATAAAAATGTCTTTCACTGCAGCAATTTTGTCAGGTTCTTTCTTGCCATAACACTCCTGCAAATTGAAATGACATAAAACGTAAATAAAAATAATTAATAATTATTACTAAAAAAATAAACTGCCAGGATCGGGATTCTAACTGAGCTAGTCTACACGAGTGATGATCTTCCCATAATAATGATAATCCAATAATTGCTAACCCAACATATGTTAACATAAATTATTATTGTTGAAAATTCCCTCAATTGGTGATCCCAAGAGAGCATTCAAAACAGCTGTCAAAGTAAGTAAGTATTTTGTTGATATAAAAATAAATTAAATAGGGAATAATATATTTTTCTTAAACCTCTGGTTTAATCTCAAAATACATACATAGAAGGCTGAGAAAGTAAAAATTATCAGAAACTAATACCTCTAGAATTTGACGCTGAGATGGTGAAGCTCTTTGGAATGCAATAATTGCTAACCATGTACATTTTCCATCTTGAATATCAGTTCCTTTTTTTCCTATAACTTCTTCATCGCCAAATACATCAAGAAAGTCATCCTGAAATTAACACGAATAAATGACTAATCTGATTTGAACATATCAAACTGTAGATGTAACTGAAACATGGATTAGGTCCATGCAAGAAAACACGAGAAATCACAACATGTGCCAATCATCAAGGAGCTCATACTTAGAGCTACAGGAGGCCAGGCAAGGTACCAGGTACTGATGACCCCCCCCCCCTCTAGAGCTGAAAGAATGAGACATCATCAGTGACTCACCAGTTGATACTGGAGAGATCATGATGTCTACCATGGTTACTGGAAGAATTTCTGCCACTGCCTCAGACATCACAGCAGCATGAAACAGCTAAATGGATACACAAAGCAAACTTGAGGTCAGATATGATGCAGGACATAATGCCATTTCATTTACAGCAACAATTTATTCAAACCCTTTAACTTTTTAAAGAATTTTCACAAATTTTACAGTATTTCTGTAATTTTTATGCAAAAAGAATACTTTTTATTCCAATATTTAATTGAATGTTTAACTTAAGGCATATATACTAGTTGTGTTAATTACCATAAATTATATACACGTATATATGGTATGATATTTTTATGAGTAATGCATACAATCCAAAAGAGACAGTAAAAGTAGAGGTAAGACTTTTGTTACATAATATTGTTGACCAATATTATAACCTTTTTAAATATATTTATTTAGAATGAATCAATAGTGAAATGAAAGGAGTAATAACTAAAAATTTGTTGATTATAAAGGTCATTATTGACTTATTAATTAATTATAATTGAATTCACTTTATTCTGACGCGCTCTATTCTTTCACCATTACATCTCATGGTGTTACCAGCTGAACAACCACTCATGATTGTTTTTTTCTAAAACCTCCTTTTCCACAGGTCGTTTTCCACCCTTTTATGCCCGCTAATTTTTCAAATTCAAATCTCACAACAATACACACGAATTAACAAACTCACAGTGGTGCACAAATGAATTTAAGTTGATTTTCGTGTCATAAAAATATTGCTTAGGTAGGTAATTTAAATGTAATGTTAAATATAAAAGGTAAAACCTGACAAGATATTAAATGGCACCATTATAAGTTGATAGTACCCTATTAAATAACTATTTTTGATTGAATACAATCTACTAAAGACTATTAATGGAAATGATCAATAATTTTGGTAATAAATCAACATATCTTTATTTTTAATTAAAAATACTACACAAACCTGGACTTGAAAGTAATGGCCCATTTCAAGTAATACATTCTTGGCTTGACGATGAAGTTCGCTGTTGTAAATACCTGACTGAAAAAAATAATAATACATACTTACTTATATACTTAATCAGAATTGCATCAAATATGCAATCAGTAAAATATTCATATAATGCAAATACACTCCACAAAAAAAATTAAGGGATGAGGGATTCTTTTTTGTGATTATTTTTTAATTGGTGGATGGATTTAAATGAAAAAACATTTAATTACTCAATGAACACTTTTCACAAATGTCATGAAAAACTAATGATTTAATATTACAATTAATTAAACAAAAACAAGAAAACAGAAAAAAGCCAAATAAATGTCAACCAAAAATTCACCTCCCGTTCTTTTGTGTTGAGTTTGCAATAAATTATAAGTATCTTGTTCTGCATATGTTTATACCTGAAGTACAGCCTCAAAATGTTGAGGCGTGCATTGTATAAGAATTTGAATGTGATCATAAATAATTTGTTACCATTTTTTGAATAATGCTCCATTGCTAATGGTACAATGCGGTGCCGTAAATGCTTAATCGCATTGAGATCTAATAGTTTATTTAATAATTATTAAACTATTAGTTTCATTATCATGATTCTTTATCTACTCAATTACGATCCTATCAGAATTGGTATGAGCTCCTTCTTTTATTAGAACAAAAACCTCAACTGGACACAGTTGAGATTGGGGAGAAAGAATGAGCCTGTCACAGTTAATTTAAACTTAAACTTGACTGTGCCT
Source organism: Acanthosoma haemorrhoidale (assembly GCA_930367205.1). Classification (NCBI taxonomy): domain Eukaryota; kingdom Metazoa; phylum Arthropoda; class Insecta; order Hemiptera; family Acanthosomatidae; genus Acanthosoma; species Acanthosoma haemorrhoidale. Next base: position 93,805,083 of record OV884009.1, read on the forward strand.
ATTATTTGTGTGTAAATAAAATCATGACTGGTGGCGTCAGTTATAATGTGGGAAGTGATTTCCATGGAGTGAAAATTTAACTTAAATAATTCTACGGAATACTCTTTGACCATACAGGCATTACATAGACGAGATACTGAGTCCTCAGATTGCTTCCCTAACAGTTGGCAACTCAGGATTTCAGTTTGATGCAAGATGGAGCCCGTGCTCATTCTACCAGGATTTTAACTGAATATTTAGAGAATGAAGATAATGAAACAATAAGATAGCCAGCACTTAGTCAAGATATTAATGGTTTTTATCAAGAACATTTGTTTCTTGAACTAATTATATATGTGTGTGTATATATATATATATATATATATATATATATATATATATATAAGTTAATCGCCGGCGGTTGACTGATAAAAAGATAGTAACGAAAGAGGAAAATGCACCGACACACTCTGACTCCAGTAAAAGACTGCTTTAATTTGGAAGATAATCAGACATACATAGGATCATGGGTTGTTTACATTCCATGATCGTATTAGTATTCGACATAGTCAGGCCTCTGGCTTTAACTTATATATATATATGAAAATAAGGTTTTATAATTTAGGTTTAGAGAAATATAAAAAAAATATATGCAAAACACTCACCATGTACATTGCAATTGCCACTGGTAAATGAAAAGTATAATAGGAAGTTTTAAACTTTGTAATAAAGTTGTATCGATCCATTGTTAAATTATTGATGGTAAGGAATGGAGAAACAGAATCCAATGTTTGTCCATAACAAGTCTTCCTTATTACCTAAAATATTGTTACAACATAATCTTGTTATTTTGTCTAATTTTAAGCAACACGCATTATATGGATACAAAATTAAAATTAAATTCCACGTTACATTCCTATTAATAAATCTAATTTAAGCAGCAAAAAAAAAAAAAAAAATTGAAAGAGATTTGATTAAACCTTTATTTGATTTGAGAGGATTAGATATAGGATGATTGTTGCAGGGTTAGGCTGATAAAAGTAGTTAGATATTTATCAATTGTTTTTATGTCCAAAAATAAATAAAATGAGGAGGAAAAAATGTGGCCACTTTAAAAAAATGAGATTTTCTTTTTTTTGAGAATATCGCCTAATTTTTTTTATTTCATTTTATAAATATCATTATTGTAATGATTGCAAGCAATCAAACTAAAGTATTTTAAGCATCGCTTAGGACTTCAGTTTTAACGTCTTGTTATTTTTGGGAAAAAGGCTCATTACCAAAAACCACTCATCACTTTATTATACAGAACTTACCATAAACAAAATGTCAGTTGATTTAGAGGAGGCTACGAGGCCACCTCTGTCTTAGGCATCACTTTGGGTTGTCGGGGATGAGATGGGAGTATAGAACATGATAATGCTTATATGGATTAGAATGGCCAGGGAGGTGGGAATGGAAGGTCTGGTAGCGGGAGGTGGCTAGGTCTTGCATGAAAGGGATGTTGAGATCAGTGTGAAGGGTACAGTTGTTGATGAGGGGGTATATTAAAAAAATATATATACTGTAATGTAATTTTATTTTTATGTTATTATGTAAGGTCACAAAATATTAAATTTATTAAATTAGAATTATTAAATTTATTAAATTAGAATTATTAAATTTATTAAATTAGAATTATTAAATTTATTAAATTAGAATTATTAAATTTATTAAATTAGAATTATTAAATTTATTTAGTCAGGTGAATTTGGATGAGACCAAAAATTGTGAGATTCGGTGTCACTTGTTGCGTGAAAAACTGTGACATAGAGGTGAAAGATACCTAGGTGGGAAGGACAAAAGGTACATTGTGAACCTAGAGGGGGAAACACGTGAGGTAGATCACACGTCAGGGCATGGCTGAAGGATCAAGACAAGTGGTGTGAGAAGCTTTTGTCTTATATTCCTGAGGAATTTTGAGCAGCATGTATTGAAAAGTATCGAGGCGAGCAGAACATCGAAACCGGTCGAAGAATTATTATCTCGCCAAGGTAATCCAGGGAAATTTGCAAAGTTCAAGACGATATAATTGTGAGTACCAAAAATAGTAACATTTCCTGAAGATAGAAACAGTTATGACCACAACATATTCCCATGTAGTTTTAGATTATAAGGGTATTTAATGAGTAAAGATAGTTAATGTAAAATTAGTGTTGATTTATGCATGTTTTAGCTTGTCTGAAATCCAACCTGAGATTTTTAAAAGAATAATTAATTTCAAGTCAATAATAAATAAAGTAAAATTCTCAACAAGTTGTTTTATTAATAATTATAATATCTGATATTATTTATTATTGTAACAAGGAAGTTAAAAATTGTCAAAGATGTGTAGACAACTATTTTGAGAATTTCATAAATTAATGCAACATGTGTAGCCACTTGTTCATTTTATTTATATTAACATTTCAACCCTAAGAAATTAAAAAGGGTCAAAACTAATAAATTAAATTATGTGTTGTCATATCAGGTTAAATTTATTATTATCAATTTTTCCTTTTGTTATAATACATATTATATAATAAGCTAGATTGTAAGGGCATATTTAGAAGTAATGTAAATATAGATTAAGTTGATGAGAGGATAGTATTTAAGCTCACTAAATAGTATGTAAGGATTTGTTGTATTATTATTAGGATTAATCTGTGTATATTATACACTGGTCCACAAGAAAAGTAGCACACTAAGAAAAATTCAAATATTCGCTTCCTAATAGAATTAATTTGGCTTTCGATTCTTGTTTAGTTAGCATTAAACATTGTCAGTGATAAAGGGACATAAATATGAAGGAAAAAAATTATACATATATTTCTATTTTGATTTCTTGTGTAACTGATCTCTAAAAATTTAGCAAAATGGTTTTTTCAGTTTTTTTTTAATTTTAATTTAAAAAACGGTTTTGATGGTCAAAGCCCCAGGTATGCAGCCCATGAATAGTGTTTACCTTAAACTACTGTTCAGAGAGAAATTATACAATACTGTGAGACAGGTTTGTGCAGTCGCAGACAGTTGGCTGCGAGTGACTGAACTAAGAGGTGACTGGTTTATTGTACTACACAGGCTCCGGAATCGGTTTTCAACTGCTCAACTTCTTCGTACAACTCGGGGAGTAGTTATATGTGTAGAAACTGATAGGAGAAGACTTCCAGGAAGTGAATTTAAACCCTCAGAGACCAGCATTAGGGTCATTGTTAACCAGAGAACATTGTAGAGCTCTGTACTTGCTGTCAAAGAAATTCCAAACCATACCAAACTCTCCGAGTGACATTACACTCAGTATAGCGCTCACCAGGCAATTGGTAAACTGTCATCCGTCCATCTGGTGTATTAAGAGAGAAGCGTGATTCATCTGAAAACAGCAATTGCTTCATTTGTTTTCAGTCCACATGAAAAGTCCTCAAGGAAATTTCAAAACCTTTGAGTGCTATTTGTAAAGCTGGACACCTCTTTATTCACCTTGAAAACTCGTTTCACAAGTGTTTGATAGGGTTTAGATCTGAAAAAAACTTTCAGTATTGGTTCAAAACGTTCTTGAGATAAATGGCAACAATTACTAATGAATATGGCCATAAATTGTTATGCATAAACAAAAGATTGTCCCCAAAAAATGGCGCTAACAGAAGCAATGGTTTCAGAAAAAATAACCTCTATGTTGCCAGCACCTATTAAAGATTCCTTGAATAAATATATATCAGTTCAAATTGATCCTACCCCAGTAATTCTTTCACCACCAAAGCTGCAGGTCGAGATAGAAAAAGCTGCTTTTCTTCCGCATCGCCCAAACGCTTAAAAAATGTTTCCCCAATCTTCCACTATGTAATTAAAGTGTTCTCTGGCAAAATTTAGACAAGCGTATGCCTTGGGTGTGATTCTGGCCTTCAATTGAAAGTCTTCGGCTTAGTGTAGACAAGCTTACATTTATATACCTAGCAACTAGATCCTTTTGCATATTTTTCTGTCTCCTGATAAGAATGACTTATAAATGTTTTATTATCTTTATTTATTTAAATCTATCCTCATTATTCTGTTTATTTTCACATATAAAGCAACAGGAATACAATTCTCAAATTATTTCAGTATTTCTATTATAATAATTGAATATTGTTTTATGTAGGATGGGGACAGTTTTTGCCTTTCAATGTATATAAACTCAAACCTAATTTCAGCTAACTATTAACTCACAGTTTTTTATCATTCAGGGTAGTTATCTGTTCTTTTGCTGGATAATAAGATATAACTCTTAGCTACTTAGTAGAGAGGACAATGTAATGTTCAAACTGAATTGTTAGCCACTTAATGTAGATAAAGAATTTTTCTCAATTTATTTTCTGTTTCCTCTATTCAAATGGACTACATTTTTAATAATTATTATTACATGTATTGATTGCTGTATATAAACTTATTTAGTTCATCCCTTACTCATCGACCGGAAGTTTTTGCTTGAAAAGTTATATCAAAGTTTTACTTAATTTTATGATGCCTAAATTTTCCATTAGTAAGTTAAATAGTAAACACTCTATCTTTGTGAATTTCTATCTTTACAAGATCCAAAATCCCAACATCAGAACAATGAAGCAAAGTGGCTGTGTAGACATTTGTTTAAAGATTAAGAAAATCTATATTAAGGTAGGAATTGAATGAATAAAAATAGTTCCGACCAGTATTGGTCCAAGTAAAACGATTGAAGCTAAGACAGGCAATGGTTTTTTTGGGTTTTTTTTTTTTTAATACTTAGTAAAACAAGCCACATAAAATGATTTGTAACAAGAATTTTTAAGCCAGTACTGCTTACCACCAATAATATTAAAACGGGTCTAGCTATAACATCAAGTTTGTGTTCTGTGATGTGACACAAAAAGGGCTTAAATTATACTATAAAGTAGTACACCCAAGGGAAGGGGTGGTTGGTGGATAGACCTCCAAAATTGTGAAAATATGATAGAAAAGTATTAAAAGAAAAGTATATTATATAATATATATTAGCATATCATTGTTGGTGAACTAAATCTTATATTGGATTATAAATGTTACTGACAATAGTGCAGATGTTTAATCCTTGTATTAGTTTATAATGTTTCATCCCAAAAAATTATTCAAAATCCTTCCCATACACAAAACTTTAAAAGAATGTAAATACTTCGAATTAATTCTATTAAAAGAAAAAGAAATCAGGTGAATTAAAATTACTTACATCCAAAAACAATTCCATTAGGTGAATATAATATGGTTTATCTCTGCAGTGTTGTTGAAGCATCTGGAACATTCCTGCAAGAAGAAGAACAGCATCCGAATTAGCACGTTGGCCAACATCGGGGAGTTTGTACCAGCAAAGCCGTCCTCTTCTAGTTTCAGACTCATCCACCATATCATCCAAAACAATGAAAAATCCTTGTAGCTAGAACATGAAAAAAAAAGATAAAAGATAATATATCAAGAAAAATTATCTCAAATAAAATAAAACTGTGGTCATTGGATATTTTTGCTGAGATCAGTGCAGTGTAACCATCAACAGCATTCAATACACATATAGATAGTGTTAGTTTTCTTTAGGGTTTAGTAAATATTTGGTTAAGGGCTATCTAAATAGTAATGTAAGGAAAATGTAAATAAATTAGGTTAAGTTTAGATTGTAGGAGTAATAGGATAATTAGAATCAGATATAATGAAATACCCCTAATTAATAAAAAAATGAACATAACAATAATAAGATAAGGGATAGAGGAAGGGTGATGCTCAAAAAGATAATCCAGTAGAAAGTGAAGGGTAGGAAAAAAAGGAGTGAAGCGAGAGTGATGGGAAAAAATATATGAAAAATAGCTTAAGATTATGAACCACCATGAAAAAGAGGCCTGAGGAGAACATCATGTGTGAACCTGAGAGATAGTCATGAGGCCAAAGAGTAAACAAATAAACAAGTGCTGTTGGCACCCACAGATGCTAAAAACTAATTCAGACCATTGAAATGACAGGTGTTCAGATTTTTTGATGTGCAGCATTAAGATTTGCCATAGCACAAGAAGGGGGGAGGCAATAAGATTATCAGGAAGCATTTTGGTCTAGAAAAGAATTATGTGTAACTTCAGCATCAACAAACAAAAATTTATAAAAAGATCATAACATATTATGGAAAAAGATAAGAAGTAATAGAGAAAAAGAATAGACAGCATAAAAGTATTCATAATGAATAATAAGATAACTTAAATAGTAATTACCTAGGCACAGATCTTTGTTTACTATCATATTATTTTTTTAAATCATGCATAATTAACTTCCAAGCCTAATTTTCATACTTGTTAACTAGTGCACAACCTTATTGAGTGTTCTTCCATGCTATAATGAAGGTTGTCACATTTTAGTTTCCAAGAAAAGACACTATTCTTATTGATAGTAATCCTAAGATGGTGAGGGCTCAAGAGAAATCCATATTATATAAGAGAAATGAATCTTTGTTACGAGAGGAAGCATTTAATTTAAAGCTGCAGTAAAAACTACTTAGGTGTATACAAATATGACATGAACTTAATTTATAAATTTGTAGGCAGTGTGGTTCTGTATTAGGTTATTATCTTGCATGATAATTACCAAAGATTGTTACATCGCTTCCTATTTGACATTTCCGAGCTAAAATGTGGAAAAGTACTGAAAAAGTGTGAAAAATCCATAATTTAAAAAAAACAATAACAAGAGCAGATATTATAGAAGTAATTTAGATAAACAGGGAATTCAATATTTCATAATGTTGAGTGAAAAATATAAACTTGTTATAGGTTAATTGTTTTCAAGATAAAATTAAATTATATGCTACTGAAATTTGAATTACTATATTGTAATATACAATTCAGCACTCAAATTATACCTTACCATTTCAGCACACCAGCCTAGGATCTGTGACAGCCTAATGTTTTCAGGAGTTAAATCACCTTCAGGAGCAAGCATGCGGTAGCTATAAACGACGGTAAGGCCTCTGACTTTTTTTCCTCCAGATACATTGTACTGCATAATCTAAACATTTATGTTATGTCAAATTGCATTTATAAATACAATTAATTAAATATAAAATGACAAAAAATATAATTTAACAAGTATACACAAAGAAAATTTTATTTTACATGAGGATGATATTTAGCTGCAACAAAGAGTAAAAGAGGAAGGATTTTTATTTGAATATTTATGTCTACTTTTCCGGATTTCCTTTAAATGGTCTGAATTTTGAGCAAACAAACAAATTTATCCTATTATATTATTGTGGATATGGCATCAGCGAGAAAAAAATCAACTCAATAAAACATAAAAGTTAATTTAACAGTACAAGTTTTGTTCTTTTGTGAGTGTAATGTATAAGAGAAAGAGAAATAATGCAATAAGAGAAGTTTTCTGCTAATTTCCTATTTCCTGTATAAAAGGGTTTTCAGAAGATGTTTTATTAAAATATGTTTCAATTTGAGTAAAGAATGTTGTATTGTGGGAAGATGTAAGTCGTGGAGCACAGTTATTACTGGTGAGGGTAGTTATTAATTACTTTCATTTATAATTTTTTTCCTTGTTCTAGTTATTTGAAATTGGTTTTAATTGTCAAACTATCCGTGGGTGAACCATTAGTTGATGATTATGCTTCCACAAATGAAATTGATTTTAGGACTTAACTGAGATTTTTATTGCATTAAGGGAACATTTAGAAAATGATTCTTTTGGGTTCATTTGCTTTTCAGTTAATATAATCTGTAAGTTAAAAATCTATCAAATGAAGATATATATAGAACTTATCATGACCAAGGAATGTGAACTGAATTTATAGAAACATGTATTTGACATGTAGTTCTGAAAAATAAAACCACTTTATTCTGGGATATAGCCCCTAACAATAAAAAAAAAGGTACAAATGAGTATGTCTAGTCGACAAAAAAACATATATGACATAAATTGCACTGATATGATTATCTTATAAATAATAATGGGCCTATATACATATGAGATGATGTCAATGAACCAATAACATAATAGGGAAACAAAAAACAAAAGAATAGAGTTGAATCACATTCACAAACAACAGTAATGAACATAATAATTATTACCAGGGGAAAAAGAGCTTGAAAGGTTGCTGGGCTATATTGAAAAAGGCAATGAACACTATTAATGAAAAATCAATAGGATAAACTCAAGGAACTAAGTTGAGAGTTAAAGATTGGGATAAGAAAAGACTGGTGAAAGAAGCAGATTTGTGGGATGTAAAATACAATCGAAAAGTACTACTAAGCTTGTTTTAATTGGAGGTTTTACAACCTACAGAACTAAGTAGGGTTTTAGTCATGATAGTAGTGAAGAGAAGGGATTAAATGAAGTATATGAGACAAATAGAAGGGTAAAGTCAACCCAACTCGAAGTGGTGGTGCAAAATACGACACTCTCTGGGGATCCTTAGTATAATCTCAGGAAACATTTCATGAGGTCTGTAGCGACCGCTAACAAATACCAAGAAGCCCTCTACTCTGTCTGACCCGAACAAAACCAATTAAATTTGTAAATATTGTTTATCTAATAAATATCGTGGTTGCAGACTAGTTCATATGCCATCACTAGGAATGCCAGGCTGAGGAGAATAATGCCCCTCCAGATAAGCTGGTAGAAGCTAGCCTCCCATTAGCCCTGGTGGCTAGGGCTATAAATACCCCTGCTCCTGAGCTGGTGATTCATTCAATCTTCGGCTCGCCTTTGAACTGGTGCTTATAGCTGCACTGATGTCTCTAACTACTGCTTTGGAATTTATGAAGACCTCGGCACCTCTCTCCTTCCTCACCAACTAACTCTAGTCTTGGCACTGTCAGCCTCCACGGCCTTCCTAGTTGAGATCATGCCCTCTATACTAGCATATCTTTGGAAGAGACCCCCCTTCCATCCAGGTGCCGGCTTCAGAGGCTCTACAAACTTACCAAGTAGCATTCCCCCCATTAGTGGTTCAGTCCACCTTTTTCTGGTTCACACTCGCTTTTGGGATCCCGACGGTTTCACCTACCCTAAGATACTGAGTGTGAAGTTGTGATCTTGGAATGACCACGAGAAACCTAATAAACTAACTGAAATTTAGCCTGTACCTCTTCTCCTGGACACAGTGCACTGTTGGGCCACATACTTCTCAGGTATTGAGTCAGATAGCTCAGCAATGGAGCCTATCACCAGACAGTCGGCAAGGCCATAACTGCATAGCTCTGTCTCCCTCACCAGGGTTAGATCAATAAGAGACTCTCATGATGGCCCAACAAATTCCTCTAAACAAGGCTTCAGAACTTCAGAGAGGTCACCATAAACCACACGATCTTAGTTGAATTGGGGGAAGACACAAGAGGAAACAAGTGTTGGCCGCGTTTGTAATGTGAGATGATGGTTGAAAATGGATCAGCGGGTGATTTGGGAAATGCGATCAGTTAAATTCTTATTAAACATTTAAATTCAAGTTGAAGATAAAATTTTTGGTTAAAATCACACTGATTTTTTTCTTTTACACAGTCACTCTTGTGGAGTTATGTGGATTAAGATATTCAAAGACTACTGGAATGGAGCATTTATTAGTTGGGCTCTTTTTAGGGAAACTATTAAAAACCCATGGTACTGCAACTGGAAGGTAATTTATCACAAAATAGTTACCTTTCGGACACACACCTTTCTGTTACACGAAGCGTACTATTTGATTGTAACAAAGAAATAAATAAATCAAATCCATGATCTTTTTTTTATAACAAACTTATTTAGTTCAATATATCCCAGAATATGAAGAGCCTCTTTTTCCAAAGTAATCATATTATTTATCTATATTTCTAACATGATAAACTCAGGCCATTCTCCACCTTGTCCAGGTTTCTTACAAACCTTAAGTGTACATAAAAACACACCTGATTTCAGACAATCACAGGAATGCTCATGAAGTTTGGGTGTAAGAAATAAAAAATACCATTCTTTAGCTAATCTTTATAATGTAAAGATTATATATATATATTACATGGTGAATATATTCTATACTCACTACACACCTTTATCAGCTGGTTAAGGTAGTGGTCAAGATAAGGGTAAGGTCATTGCTTTATTGGTAGTACTTTATACTTTAATCTTATGATTTAACGTTTAAATCCTCATGTCATCCATACAAAAATCTAATTAAAACAATAATGTCAATATGAAAGCATAGAAAACCTATGTTCAGTATACAGGTGAGATTTATTATTTTAATTTGGAATTCGTTTCTCACTTCCATTGACGGCTGGCGATTCTATCAGGAGATATCCAATTCTATTTACGGAATTAAAATAAAATACACTGCCTGTATAAGGATTCAAACTCAAAATCTTTCATGAAGTACTTATGTTAACCACTGCAATAATTGCGAGCCATTTTAAAATTTAACCCTTTCAGTTAAGCCAACAAAAAGTTTCTATCGTTTTCGAGTTAAATAACATATTTTCAAACAATGGAAAAAAAACAACTAATTCTATGTAACCAAATCTGGACAAGTATGCAAATACATGTCTGACAGTCAATATCACCACACAATTGCTCAAAAAAGATTTAATAAGCATTATTTTAAGAAATTTTCTTTAGGATAAAAGTTTATGATATGATCGTAACGCTTTCCTCTATAACGGGTACAACACATATCGGAAGATAATATCTTTTTTTGACATGCAACCCGATACACACCGTACAGAAGATCATGGGTCCCGCTGTCAGAAAAATTTGTACTAGAATACTAGTGATAAAAAATAAATTACATAATTATGCCCCATCCAATCTAATTTAGTAAAACCATAATACCACTATTAAAGAATAAATATTAATCATATATAAAATAACAACTAATTCAAGAGTTAATTGAGTTTTGCTATTTAGTAAATAAACAGATTAATTCTGTAGAAAAATAATGTTACCAGGCTTGTTATTAAGCAGTGATTAATTATGAAAATAAAAATGTAAGCAGTACCTTCGATATCAAAGTGCTGAGATCAGATATTCGAGGATTTACTTGTGTCAGATCTCTGACAATATCAGGAAAAACAGCCATAAATTCTCTCTTGTCATCTTTTGTTATTGTCTGAGGACGCACCGTTTCAGTACTATGCTCCCTTAAAATTAAAACAAGGAACATAAGCGGGCTGTGAGATAACATTCAAATGTAAAAACGAATTATATGGCTAGTGGAAAAAACAAGGTCATGTTCAAATACCTGCACAATAAGGTAGAACGGTAATTCGAAAAATTCGACAGATATCTGCAGTCATATTTATGGAAGATGTTGGTCGATGCTTTTACCCTTAATGAACTGTTAAAATTATTATTGAATGGTTTCATGAAAGACAAGAGTTGTTTCGCGTAAACATTTGCGAATGACATCTTCACATTAATAATAAACCAAAAGAAAAAAAAAATGTCCACTCCTGGAATGTGAGCGAGGACCAGTTCTAAACAAACGGGGAGATCAAAATACACAAATGTCAACGGCTGACACTGTCACAATATATACTGACCTATCTCCCCCACAGAACATGCCTTCGCTTCTCCCACTTTGACACCATTTACAAAGAGCTAGTAGTCAACTAATCACCAACTTACTGCTAAGTTAAACTTACGACCAAGTAAAACTTAGGGTTTAAGTTACAACAAATTATTTATAATTAACTACTTAATACCAAGATAAATAAAAAAGTTGGTCAAGAAATTTATTTTTTTCAATATACTAGTCGATCCAATGTTCAGTGTCGACGCCTTTTTTTTTTTTTCATTGTATGAAATCTGTTATTTTTATTATATCATTACTGACGTTACAGTTATTGTTCAGTGGATGATGTTAGTGTATCTGTTTTGGAAGTTGAATAGAATATTTTTGTTCGCGTGTTCGAAAGGAGAGGCTGTACTTCTAAATATGTACGGAGCAAACGTCTTGCAACTGCGAATGTATTCTGATCGTTATACGAAAAAGGAGCAATATAAAGGGTAAATATTACCGAGAGATACTTAACCCGAGTTTCTTAAAAACCTATTACATAATTTTGAAAAAACTACTTATGATAAGAGATCTATAATAATCCATTTTATTCGTCACTAAAAATCACCGTCCTGGTTAGAATTATTGGCTTACAAAACTTATTTTTTTAGAATATTTTTGAAATTAATTTTGCGTTACTAAGGTGTCTTTAACTACATCAAAAGTTGTAACTTTAAATCTAGCAACTGAACTTGGGCGTAAGAAAGCTAGCTCGACTTTTTTCACGTTTAATTTTTTTTTCCATACTTCCCCTAATTTTATTTTAGCTAATCAAGAATAACTAATCAGCACAGTTCGAAGTGCGTTGCATTCAAAATTTCAAATAGATTGAGTCATTTTTAGGGCTACAGAGGACATACAAAAGACGATAGTCCCATACTTCCCCCCCCCCCCGACAAAACGTACATGGTTTTATTTTATGTATTGTTTGAGTGTCTGAATTCCTTCATGGTGATAAACGGTAAATAGACGAAATACTAACAAACAAAAAATATTAAAATCGGAGCTATTTTTTATTTGGGCTGTCCTAAACTTGTTTTTTGAAATATAATTGAATTTATTTTTTGTTTACTGTCTTATATGTCTCCTCAACCGTGGGGATCAATTACAACACTTAATCATACATAACTTCTGCGGCGTGACTTGCAATTTAACGGAACCAGTATTCATCATAATCCAATGTGTTTTGAAGAATAGCTTTAAAATTTCAAATCGATCGAATCATTTTATGCCCTCCGTCGTTCGACATACAGACAGAAATCAACTTCTGACCAAACACAAGTGTTACTGTTTGGAAGTAATGACTCACCCTTCGGGCTCGGCAATAACGTTTAAACAAAAAATGGCATTCGTGCTAGGATTATTAAAAAAATGCTAGGATACACTCACGGACCAGTGACCTCAGAGGTATGGTTTTCATCAACGTAATTATCGATAAATTTTTTTTTGTCCAGAGAAAAAACGAAAAATTAAATAGATATTTACATTTTTAATTTCCGAGCCGGAAGGAAGATCTGCTTTCATTGAGGTATATTGTTGTTTTGCGCCTGTCTGTGTCTGTTACATGTATGAGTACATGTTCTACGATAAAAAAAAAAAAAACAATTTCAAAGATATTCCAAATAATTAAGTTTTGAGACCCAACAATAAAAACCGTGTGTATAGTACATGTTAAGTCATTTCTTTCAAGAATTCTTTCATATCTTACATTAATAATAAACAATAAGCAGCTAAGATTTATAAATAATAAAGAATTCTTGTTAAAGAAATATATATATTAACAAAGTTAAATATAAATTATCAAGAGCGTCCGAGTTGTGCCGTAGCATCCTTGTTTGTAAGATAATAACAAAATAAAAAAACATTGAAAAAAAAAAGAACACGGCTCGTCTTCATAGCCTGGTGTAGTAGACTTCCAACTGTGGAGACACGGCTTTGTTCCCCAGCTCCCCTGATAGGTCAGGGTTCACTCAGCCTAGTAAGGATGCATGAAATGTAAAAACAATTGGGACATTACCCCCTCAGAATAACAAAAAGGAATAAAATAGGTATGTCTATGTGGCAAAAAAAAACATAATACACAACATTTCACTGGTATGATTAGCATATGAGAAATATGAGGCTAAGTACATATGTGATTTAATCAAAAAACATATATGAGCAGAGATGAAAAAAATAAAGAAAATATAGGAATTATTTCCAGAGGAAAAATAACTTGAAAGCTGGGACGTATTTACATAGGAAATGAAATAAATAAAGAGAACTAATAAAGAGAATAAAGAGAACACAATAATGGTGAGTTATAAATTGTTAGATTGGAGGGGGATATGGAACTGGAACAGGTCGGAAGGGCAGGATGGAGTAGCACTTGAGCAAAGAAGTAGCAAATCCGGTTAGGAAAATCGAAATTAAGGCTGAGAGGGCTTTTTCACCAGCGCTGTCTCGTCATGAGTACAAGGATTGGTTCCTATATATTTGCCCAATTGCTCGTCTGCTGTCAAGAAATATATATATTAACAAAGTTAAATATAAATTATCAAGAGCGTCCGAGTTGTGCCGTAGCATCCTTGTTTGTAAGATAATAACAAAATAAAAAAACATTGAAAAAAAAAAGAACACGGCTCGTCTTCATAGCCTGGTGTAGTAGACTTCCAACTGTGGAGACACGGCTTTGTTCCCCAGCTCCCCTGATAGGTGAGTTATAAATTGTTAGATTGGAGGGGGATATGGAACTGGAACAGGTCGGAAGGGCAGGATGGAGTAGCACTTGAGCAAAGAAGTAGCAAATCCGGTTAGGAAAATCGAAATTAAGGCTGAGAGGGCTTTTTCACCAGCGCTGTCTCGTCATGAGTTGTTGCGTCATAGATTTATTAATTCTTTATTATTTTTCCTGGGATCAGAGAAACCTGAAAAAGTCATTGAGACGTATCACCATGTTTCAAGCTGTTGCGGAATAAACTTTTAAAATTTCAGGTTGGTTGAATCATTTTACTGTCGTGCAACATACATATTAACGTACAGACAGACTTAAGACCATTGTAACTGTATGAAAGTAGAGGCTCTCCCTTTGGGATCGCCAATAAACGGTAGGACCTGACTATGTCAGTGAAGTTCCAAAGGGACAAGCTAATGCGATTTTTTACCTGGGTGTTATCATATTACAAACATTATCGCAAAGATAACAAAATTATCAACTAATACTGGTAGATAGAGTTACTCTTAATAAGAAAAGTGGTTCTTTAGCTTTTATATACTCATATCAGATTAGCTCAAATTCAGAAGATAACACAGGTCTACAAGAAAAAAACATTTTTTTGGTGCTTAGAATTTTAGAACTGATTTTAGTTATATTTGGGCACTGAATGTAAATATGAAATCAGTTTTTCTCTATATGTTCTATTTTAGATGAGAGTACTGTTTTAACTTGCAGTTCTACAAGAAATGTGTACTTCTAACTCCCTTTTGTGCAGTTCTAAACTACATATACTCGTACAAGGATTGGTTCCTATATATTTGCCCAATTGCTCGTCTGCTGTCAATTCCTCAACGTTTCAACCAGGATGAGTTACATGACCTCACAAGAGATCTCAACACGTCAAAAGAAGTTTCTGAATTACTGGCTTTCAGGTTGAAGGACAAATATTGGCTGGAACATGGAACCGAATTCACCTTTTACCGTACAAGAGAAAAGGGTCTACTACCCCTACTCTTCTCCTCTCAATAAGACAATCTCATACTTTATCACGAAATTGAAGGACTCCTGATTAAAAATGGGTCTTCCTGACTATTTTCCAGATGATTGGCATCTATTTATTGGCAGCTCAAAGCGAAGTTTGAAATGTATTTTCTCTCACAATGGGAATAAATATGGTCCATAACACCATAACTTTGGTCTTGGAGAAGATAAAGTATCATGAAAATCAGTGGGTGATTTGTGTGGATATAAAAATGGTTACTTACAACTTAAAAAAAACAAAACTTTCTCCTTAGACAGCAAAGTGGCCACACCAAGTATCCTTGCTTCTCGTGCCTCGGGGAAACAAAACAAAACACTGAGTTAGAAAAGAGTGACCTAACAGACAAAACATGGACGTTGGGGAAAAGCTTGTTATTAACGACCCCTTAGTTGAACGAGAGAAAATCATCTTTCCTCCACTCCATATAAAGCTGAGCCTTTTAAAGCAGTTTTTAAATGATCCTACCTTCGTAAATTCGACGAATGAGGCTGAGCGAAGAGCCTGGGCTTGTGTTGGATATTAATTATTATTTTATGTATTATTACTAAATTTATATTGCGTTAATTATTATTATTTACTATTTGTGTTAACTGTTTAGTGACTTTGAAGTTTATCGTTTCTTGGCAACACTGTCAAATTGCCGTTTTTTATTTTCGGGACTGTGTAACCTCCCAGAGGGTATTGTTTTTTTTTATTACCTAGAGCCAATTCTTCTTTTGTACACAGGCTCGTTGTCGGTCATATTGTATTTGTTTAATTTCTCAATACAGTTATTTGTTTAAATTTGGCCTTTTAGTTTTGTTTAATAACCCGATTTTCAACAACTTGTCACAGTTGTCCGAAATTTTCTGGGCTAACGCCTGTATTATGTTGAACTAGTAAACGAGATGCTTAACAGATTCAAATCCCTTGGGTGATACATGAGTATTAAGGTGCACTATTTACACAGCCACTTAGACCGTTATCCTGAAAATTTAGGAGACAACAGTGAAGAACAAGGTGAATGATTTAACCAGGATATTAAAACTATGGATCCCCGCTTCTAAGGAAGATGGGATACGCACACGATGGCAGATTACTGCTGGAGTTTATAAAGGGACTGTTTCAAAATACATTCAAGAATGTCATGGAAAAGAAGCTTTTTCCTCTGTCTTAGTATATAATAATATAGTAATAAAAATTCTATGTTTACTTTTTTTTATTTGATCCATGGATTTAACTTATAATAGTGTAACATATATTTTAATAAAATGTTATTGTTGTGGCCACCTCTTAATTACAAATAATTATAAGTCACTCTCTTCTCGATCAGATCATATCATATCTATCATTTTTTCCATATGTTTAATAAATTAAGCTTATGACGCCAGTCGGAGAGTGGGGGGATGAGTAGTGGGGGAAACAGTCATAGGTGGGGAGTTATCCCCACCCTACTGGCTGGCCTCCTATATAAGCCCGAGCCCCTGAGTCAGAGCTCAGACAGAAGCCAACCGGGACCTTGAACACTTCTCTCTCTCTCTGCGCCTGCGGCTCTACTCAAAACCATGGACCTCTTATTCAACTACCTCTGCATCTCTCTTTCCTAACCTCGCTATGTTGTAGTCCGGCTTAGTCAGAACCCACACCATCCTAGGGGGAATCTCTGCCTTTGTCTCGCTAAAACTAGCACCTCCTTGGGAGAGACCTCTCCCTCGCAGACGACGGTTGCCGTAGCCTTGCAAATTTTACCAGCAGTGTCTCCCACGACAATCGAGTCTGCCTCTCTCCGGTTCACACTCGCCTTTGGGATCCGGACGGTTTTCGCCTACCTTTAGATACCGAGTGTGAATTCGTGGTCATTCCAAGACCACATAAACTACCTATAAACCTACCCTGTACCTCTTCTCCTGAACACAGTGCATTATCGGGGCACACACACCTTCTAAAGATCTTATGGAGTCAGATCAAAGCGAATTAAAGCTGCCCGCCAACTAGGTCGGCTCTTTCTGGGCGCTCGTCGGACGGGGGCTAAGAGGTTTTAGCGACCCTACTCAGATTCAATTAGAGACAGATCCGACAGTAGTGCAGTAAATCAGATTTTTTACCTGTGTTTAGTTCAGATCTTAATCTGATGTTGATTGAGAGTCTGAGGGTGAAGTAAGTTTGCGTGAGAGAAATCCGAAAGTAGAATTCAATCAAAGTTCCTTGAGAACTTGACGTTGTCGGTTTTCCTTCTATTAACGATTTTCAAACAATAACAACAAGATAATACTTGACAATTGGAAAATATTCAATTGTAATGTCTTTGATTACATAACGGCCATTTGAGAAACCATTCTACGCAATAAATTTAAATTGTGAACATTTTATGGACGCCAAACCTCTCTCGGTTGGATGTATTGTGACAGAGCGTACTTGGCATGTCTTTAAGCATCTAAGCATCTGCTTGTCATGTTGAAACATTTAACAAGTATGTATTTGGAAACTCACACGGCCCACTCCTGGATTACACGTTGGCAGTATTTCTTCACTTCATAATATACCTAACAAAATACTTGGTGTTCATTTTAAAAAAATAAAATCTTTTATGAAATAACGAGAAAAAAATCATTAGAAGGTACATCAATCACAATAGAGTAATGCATCCCACAATTAAGGGTTGCGAAAACAAATTTACCGGCACTTTAATAAATTTCTATAATAATAGCCCACTAGATCCCTAACAAATTATACAAATTATTAATCAACAGGACGAGATATTTAATTTTATACAATACTTAATAAGACACGCAAATAATATAATTAATTATTAATTTTAACCTTTATTATTTTCCATAAGATTGTTTTTATATTTGTAAAATCTGGGGTATTGAGTAAAACTTTCCAATTATCATTCCTCTGTATGAAATTTAGGTTGCAAAACAAATAATGTGAGTACAGTTTTGATGACACTAAAGTTGCGAACACGATTTTTATTACTTTTTGGGATTATAATTCACTTAAGCACCAACACATTAATAAACAGGGCATCGAGATTTCTAATATGATACCGTACCTATATTTACAGAAGTTATTTTGTTCCAATACCAACAAATTAATCAATTAATGACACCTAATCATGTTTTATATTCGTTTCACGTTTTTCTTATATATAAAGGTAGAATTTAATATTTATAGCTTGAACTGGGGACTCACTATGAGTAGCAAAAACAGGCAAACAGGCACCCGCCTAAAAACATAAATGTTTCCGATTAAAATAAAACAAAAAAATTCAATGAAACTAAAAAAAAAAATGTTGAGGCTACTGAACCTTGAAACAGGTAATACTACTCTACTGTTTAGGTGAAATGTGAATTTCAAATATGCTGACTAAAGGGTTGATGAGTGAATAATATTAATTGAAAGGGCTGGGAGGTTTAGCCCTGTTAGTTTATAAGAGGTGGCTTAAGGGGTAGTTATAATGTGCTAGGGGTTGCGGAATGTGAGCTTCCTCGCCTGGCCCATATTGGACATACTGGCAGCCGGTCCTTGGTCTTGTTATCTCCCATGCAACCCCCTCATCCCCCTCTTTGCACTATGTCTATATTAACATTTTTGGTGGAAACTAGCCAGTTGATACTCCATCGTGTTCCATTTTGTCTAATCGTGCGTGTAGCAATGTATTTCAGGTCGGTAAGTATTCATAATTCATCTCCGTTACGTTTGCGAAAACGGTATTATTGACAGTATTAATGAATCATTCTATTCTACTGCAGCTAATATATTATTAACGAGGTCGTCGTGATATTCAATCACATACTATACTTATTATGATGTGGTAAATTATTTATTTTTTAATTGATTAATTATTGACTCTTCATTATTTCTCTTAAGGCCGATTTTTTTTAGTATCGTTGGGGCATCAAACCGAACTACTATAAAAAATGGTTAAGATAGGTTCCAAATAAAAATAATGGTTCAGATAAAGTTGTAAACAAGATGTTACTGACTTGTCGTGATTATGGTTTGAAATAAACAGCTCAAATTGCATATTGTTAATAAGAATTTGAGATTTTTTTTTTTTGCTCTACTCAAAATGCTAGAATTTTTAAAAATATTAATCGATTACACTTATCATGTTTTTATAGAGGTGGCTATATTGGTCATGTCTTTACTGACCTTTATGTAAGATATCATGTCTTTAGGTTGAACAGGGGACTAACGACTGGTTCCCATGGCGTGTGGCGTGGCAAACCTCGAGTGTCCCCCTTCTCGTCAATAAACGTCTACGTCTTAGCCAGACGTTCCTTCTTCATTTCAATTGTTTTTGTTGTTCTAAATGAATGAAGTTTATTACCACTCTGACTTGTATAATGTATAACACAAATTACATATTGATAATAAATATAGATCTAAATAAATAAATGAAATGTCAGTTCCTAGGGTATGGAGGCAAATAAAAGAGAAAAAAAAACTCTAACGATATTATTTGTATTCAAAACAACTTCCGTTAGCTTCAATACATTACTCCTAACCCCCAACAAGGTTTTTTTATCTCTTGTTCAAAGAAACTTTTTGACTTTGAATCAATAAATTCGAGAAATGAAAATGTTATCTCGTTTTCATTTTGGAATATTTGGGTTTTTAAAAATGCATCAAACGATCTGAAAAAATGATAGTTGGCTACAAGTCAGGTGAATATGGTGGATGTAGTATCACGTAAAGTTAATTGACAAACATTTCAACAAAGTTTGTGGTGATCAGTCAGATCACGTGGCGCTGGTCCATTTTATTTATTTTCTAAATAGCACGAAGGTGTCGTATAACAGAAGTATGGCTGACGTACTTAAACGTATAAAACACTTTAGTTTTGAAAGTTCATCTGTTTGATGTGGATTGACCTCCACTAAAGCCTTTAATTCTTCATCATCGAGCTTTGTTTCTGCCCTTCCACGAGATTCATTCTCGAGCCTTGTATTGCCGGATTGAAACCTAGAGAGCCACCGATACATAGTTCTTCCATTCACTGAACAATTACCAAAAGCTACATTGATGTTTCGAAAGGCTTCCGAAGGATAATGTCCAAGTTTAAATTCATATAAGAATATTACGAGTTATAATTGCTCAAAGTCCATTGATTGTAAAAAAGTACACATTACGAACATTTCACAATAAACTGAAACGTGAAGCATGAAAATGAAATAGAAATGTCTACAGATTTATTCAATGCCCATTGTGTTAATGTTTCTAAACAAGAGATGTATTTTTACTTTAATGATTTCATCAAAATAAAGAAATTTAACATTTCATCCCTTACAACCCAATAGATTTGTAAGCATTATATTATAAACATTATTTTTGTTTTGCTCTGATGCTTGCAGACATTTTTTTATGGTTTTGTCAACTCATTTTTGTCAAAACGGTTTTCAATATAGGCGTTATGCCTCAAAAAGGCTACTGCATTCTACTGCGCGATTACTTTGTCCCCAAATTGAGTTCGTGTCCTGAACTAGAAAGCTGAAATCAGTAAAATATTGGGGGTCTGAGTCGTTTTGTGAGAAAATTTAATTAGACCCATTACAAGCAAAAATTATAATAAAAGGGTAGGTAAGTCAAGTTGGTGGAACACATCAAACTATCAGTATTAAAAATGAGTCGACAAAACACATAAAAAGGTACTCGGAAATCTTTAAGCTAGTTACCTTTGATTTGTGTTTCAACTCCGTTCAATGAACTTCCGAACTGCAGTGCACAAGAGGTGGGAGTGCCTAGAGACTGGATACAGCGAGATTTTGCTTCGTTTACCACAATTTTTGCTTGATGGAGGCCCTAAAATAACACCGCTTTAGCATTTCGCTCTAAAATAGCAATCATGGGACAAAATATTCTCAGCGCTCCAATGTTCAAACGTGGCACTGTACCCTTGCACGTTATATTGTATTTATTCTTTTTAAAAAAATATCACATTACAATGTTTTTGACCAATGTTTGACAATTCGTAGCTATTATTATTATTACAGTGAATGACATCAATGAAATAGGAGTTTAGCTGAGAAAAAGCTTACACGCCGATAATATCATAATTTTCAAAGTTATCGCTAAAACCGACAACTTAGTAAATTAATGTAGCTTATCGGTTTCACTAAGTTATAGTTTAAATAAATTTTCATACGTTGGAATGTTGCATAGTTTGCGAGGAAATGTAAAACCTTGAAGAACCAAGCGTCTTTATTCAGGAACTGTAAAAGGCATTCTTTGTCACAATATTCTTTTTTTAGGATTTTAACTGTTATTCAACAGGATGTTGCATTGTGACTTGAATGAGATCATTGTTTGACCTAAAAGGTAGATTGTAGACAGATGAGAATTGTATTTGAAAAAAATATATACAATGACAGTACAGTGTAACAAAACAAAGGCCACAGTTACAAATAAACTTTATCCTCGGCAGTCGATTTTTTTAATAGATTGGGTAAATTGTATTTTTTTTCTTCAAATACCAACTTTCGGATTGGAAGGGGTTACGGAACCCCCAAATTGGGGAGGCATAATGTTTTCGTCCCATATAATATTACCGGTTTAACGGCTGTGTTGTAGTGTCTTATTATGTATTAGTTTATTATAAAATGTAGGTATTACAGCGTGATTTCATTCGTATTTAGTTAGTGTATGTTCATTTTTACCGAAAGAGATTTTTGGGCATTTCTAGGTCTAGTAGAGGTCGTGTGTTAGCGGTTTTCAGATTCGGTTGGGATAACCCATCCCTAGAGAGCCCTAGAGGATTTTTCGTACCACAACCCAGTTCATGTTCAGATCGCCTAGGGATTAGGTCAGGTAGAAACTGGGCGCGACTTGCTCGTAATCACTCACCTGACCTCCGAGGTCAGGGGACTTAGTCTGCTGTAGGGCTTGACTATGAAGACTCACTCATAATAATATGCTGGTGATAGGCTTCAATCAGCTGCCTTTACACCTCGAGGACTCCGCTTCCTCCTTCGCACGCGAGGGAGGTGACAACCATGTGGACTTGGGAGGTCTCTGGTCTGTTTGTAAATACTGTATGAAGGAACGAGTGAATGAAGAATTGTCACTCATTCAAGAATTGCCATGAAGAAAATATGGTATGAATGAGATCATTTATCACAATTAATTATTGCCCAATGAGGCAGATTGGAATTTTATCATAATAAAGTTGTTGTTATTGTTATTATTATCATACACCTAGTCGTCGAGATGTCCCCTGTAAGCGTTTTAAGTAGTTCTATCACACATTCAACATACAAACAAATCTGCTTCCATTCTGGTTACGTTACGGTATACGGCTTTGATTTTTGCAGTAATTAAGACTAGAGTCGTTTTGTTTTATTTATACAGTCCACTTTTCCACAGCACACCTGTGCTCACCAAATATTTCCCATTTATGGGATTGAGCTGTTTTGCGTTTCATGATTTGTTGTGTTTTATTTGTTAATGTCTTAATTGTCGTCTGTTTATGTTTCAAATGCTTTTAGTTGGCGTACATGTTAATAGAGGATCTTTCTATTTGTTAAATAAATACCCGGCATTACTGGAAGGTCTAAATTTCTTTTGTAGCAGGTATGCGTACATCTCAAGCTGAGTATAACTTCTCTCACCCGTACCTGGGAGGGGGGGGGGGTCCAGGCCGGATGATATTTTAGAGCGGCATTTTAAAATATTTTTGTCTAAATATTATAATAATTTTGTAATCAATAGAATCAATGATTATAATAAGTACGTAACTACAAAAATGAGTGCTGGCCCCGGCCTAGTCTTTGAAAAAAGAAAACAGCCACGCCGTAAACATGGGATTGGTGATGGAAAAATGCGCCTGGGAGCGAAATTGAAATCTAGCCATTCATTTCACAGAAAAACGACATATGACATAAATTTTGGCACTGTCATTCAAGACAATTTGTTCAAAGAAAAGAAATATTTTTTTTTATTGACGTTCAGTAATTGTTAATAACCAATCTTTATTTCGATTGACTTAGAAAGGAAGGCAAATAAGGCACCAAAAGCTTTAAGTACGCCACCGGTAGTTAATTTAGTTTACTATTGTCCGGTTATCTGTCGGTCTGCCAATAATGACGCAAGTGATTCATATTCTGGAATCTGGAATGCCATCAGGGTAAAGTGGGCCAGTAAAAACCAACTCGTGTGAAAACAATTGATAAGAACGTTAAAATATTCCCTGTTTTAGGCCAAAGAAGCCGATGCATAATAAATTCACCACTGAATGTACGATGGATATTTTTAAATATTCCTCAACTCCTTAGTCTTTCGATTTATATGTTTTAGTTTATTCTTTGATTATGAACTATAAGATATTTTTTGAATCCTGAATAAGAATTAACGAATTGAAACAACAATGGTGGGAGAGAGAGAGAGAGTTGTTGCCAGACGCCACAGCGCCTCTAAACGTTTTATGTAAAGATGATCAATCTTTATTTGAAGACAATCTGCCCTATAGACAATAAGTAATCGTGATTATAGATCGAATTCATACCGTATTCACAATATTCATTCATAGAGGCGTATGCGCATAGCACAGAGATCCCCTAATTCGCCCGCAGTCACTCCCGGCTATGTAACTGGTTTTTATAGGCTTTGTTTGTTCTTATAGAACAATATGTAAGAGAAATTGTCGTGTAATAAATATTTGCATAAGGCAATATGTACTATTGTTCTTATGTCCATTTGTGAACATATCGTTTCAATCTTGTTTGTAGTCTATATTTATGTGATTGTTTACTATATATAAGTTGTTGTGTAACAGTCGTTTGAGTGAGTCGATGTGAGTGTTTTTATGAAAATGGACAAAATCGAGTATCGAGCTGTAATTAAATATTGGTTTTTTAAAGGCAATAAGCCTGCGCAAATCAAAGATGAGTTGGATTCTGTGTATGGGGACTCTGCACCATCATTTACCACAGTGAAATTTTGGGCAGCTGAATTTAAACGTGGTCGTAAGAGCGTGGGAGACGATAAACGTTCGGGACGTCCAAAAACTGCAACTACCGACGAAAACATCGCCAAAGTTCACCAAATGGTGCTAGATGACCACCGAATAATTAAAGTGAGAGAGATAGCAGAGGTTATGAACATGTCAAAAGAACGTGTTTGTCACATATTAAATCAACATTTAGAGATGAGAAAGCTGTCCGCGCGTTGGGTGCCGCGTGACCAAAAACGTGTTTGAATGAACATTTCCAACGCTCTGTTGGCGCAGTTTAGGCGCAATAAATCCGAGTTTTTGCGCCGATTAATTACTGTGGATGAAACTTGGATACACCATTATACGCCCGAAACAAACATACAGTCCAAACAGTGGACTGTAAAGGGGAACCGGCTCCAAAAAAAGCAAAAACTGTTTTTTCGGCTGGGAAAGTGATGGCGACTGTTTTTTGTGATAGTCATGGAGTTATTTTAATCGATTATCTTCAAAAAGGAAAAACCATTACAGGAGCATACTACGCATCATTACTTGACAAGCTGAAGGCAGAACTTGCGGAAAAACGGCCACATTTGCAGAAAAAGAAAATCCTGTTTCACCAAGACAACGCACCGTCTCACACCTCAGCGGTTGCCATGGCGAAAATCCATGAATTACGGTTTGAACTGCTTGACCATCCGCCTTACTCTCCAGATCTAGCCCCAAGCGACTTCTTTTTGTTCCCTCATCTAAAAATCGCGCTCGGAGGACAGAGATTTTCGTCAAATAAAGAGACAATCACCTTCGTGAACGATTATTTTGCAGAGAAAAATGCCGAGTACTATTTGGACGGGTTACAGAGATGGGAGCATCGCTGGGAGAAGTGTGTAGAGTTACAAGGAGACCATGATGAAAAAAAAAAAAAAAAAAATTCTGAAAAAACGTCTTGTATCTTTGTTAGGTCGGAAACTTTTCAGCCACCCTTATATATATAGATAAATGTTGGCTTTCAGTTTGTATGTTACTTTCTGGTTTTATTTTGTATTAATTTACTCTTACTGTACAGACTTCTACATATTGTTGTTTTTATTTTGGTTTCTTATAGGTGGATCCTATAAAATCGATTCACTTAAAGCAGTTAAACAATCGTTTAGATGATTGTAAAAGAACTTCTCAGTATTTTTGACCAAAAATTGTATGTATTCAACAATCTGGATAATTGAAAACAGCCTTTTTCAACAAATTAAATTGCTGAACTATCGACAAAAATTTTTTTTATGAATTTCTGGAAAAACTATTTTTATTATTATTATTATTATTCCCTTCGGAGTTTCCGTTATTGCATCAGTGCTTGTAAAAATAATCGGTATATTCCAAGGTGTTGCAGAGTCTTGAAATTTCAGATCATAAACAACCCGACTGAAAGACCGCTTTAACTGTTATCTTGCTCACTTGTTTCTGCAACCCGCATTGTGTAAAAGAAAAAACTTTGAATTAAAAAAATAATAATAATTAGGTTTATTTATTGCTATTTTCATGTGAGTTTCATTGTAATACTTGTACTAAACTTCCTGAAATACCATAATTCGGTACCGGACAGCAGAGACTAAACCTTTAACATAAATTATCTAACAATTTAGGTAAGCTACGTGAAGCCAAGGTCCCTGGTATCGCTGCACCTGTCAATGTTTAAATTCAACCTGCCAACCGAGATAAGCTAAAGTACATAATTTTACGCATTATATTTACATACGAAAAAAAGTCTTGGAAATCTAATTTTTTAACCTGTTATTCTGACCTACATAGCCTAATAAACCATTAGGAAACCTTGACATAACTTATTCCAAATGCCTCGTGGTTATGAGTATTCGAAATTTTATAAAACTTAACCAACAGTTATAATAGAAATTTTGCATTTATCAAAGTATCAACTTTCGAACACAAAGGGAGAGACCATACTTTTAAAAGTACATAGGTCCCAACCGTTTCCTTATCCTGTTGAATAACTTTCCGGGATTATGTTGTGTAATTTTTGGTCAAAACATAACAACAGAAGTGAATAGATCAAAAAAATAAACTTTAGATTGACATCAATCGAACCAACTTTTTTTAATACCGTCTGAGTGATTTACCTATCTACAGTTAGTTTTTTTCGGTGATCAAGATTTTTGGTCAAAAAAATACTGATTATTTTTTTCACAAGCATTTATTATTTATTTAAAAGACTCAGGTCTCTGTTATGTACTCATGTTTTATAATACCCCTGACTTGAATTTCGAAGGAGCAACAATGTATGTTTCGTTTTTCTTAGAAAGTATACAAATAATTTTTTCCATTCTAAATTGTTCAAACAAGTTTTTCAAAATCCTTAGATTTGTTAAATATTTTTTGTATTAAACAAAGTTCCTTTTTATGTAATATTGATTTGCCGTTTTAAACCTTTACTTTAATTCCTTAGTAAGGTTACCAATTCGATAAATAAAAAAGAAATTATAAAAATTTAAAGATAATATCATCCACAGGCGCGTTGTTTTATTCTTTTTATTGTTTCTAATCTTATTATTTATTACTTTATGTGTTTTGTTTCTAATCGTCTTCTAGAAATGTAAATTTATGTTTCTAGTCTGAATTGAAGCCCTGAGGGCGCCTGAATTGATGAAACGTCGACTGATTCAGAAATATATTAAGTTATATTTATTTATACGTTTTTTTTAAAAACTATTCATGACAATGTAATTTATAAAAACCTGTGGTGGGAACGAAGGAAGTAACCATTCTATGTAATTAATTGCACATGCTGCATTCTGTGTTTTGAATCTTTCAAGTCTTAAGCCTCGTTCCCACGACGCGTAATTTGACGAGCTTTGAGGTGCACGAGGTGCGACTTGTGGTTGGTCGAATCCCGCCCGAGAACCGTTCCCACGGTGCGTGGTTTGTGTAATCTCAAGTGGTCCCTTTCTCGTCAAAACGTCATTGCCAGATGTCCTTTCTTCGGTTTCATTTGTTTTGTTGTTCTAAATGAATGAAGTTTATTACCACTCTGGCTTGTGTAATGTATAACACAAATTACATATTGATAATAAATATCGTTCGAATATAAATATATAGATCTTTAATTTGTTTAATACACTACTCAAAAGTAAACTTTTTTTCATGGTGTTTATGGAGACGGTTATGTATGCCATGTCTTTTTAAAGTCAAATGAGATCTTCATTTATAATTTCATATATAGCCCGTACAGGGGAATCATAACCAAGAACAGAGCGACACACATGAAAATATGCGGGTTGCTGTTTTTGAAAAAAAAAAAAGAAGCAACAAAAATTCCTAATAGAAAAATGATGGGTTTATGGATACTTGGATCAACTGCTAATTTGAAATGTGAATCGGGCAGTGACAAGTAGCATGTGCTGCAGTGGTTTATGTACTGTTGAGTGGTGAGTTTTTGAAGAAGAAAACGACGAAACGCAAAAGGCGTTGGTACTTGATGAAATTTCCAGAAAGTAACCATCATATGTTCTTTAATCGTTTTATGTTCTTTCAAAGAACACTCCATACTAATATTGGTTTTATATGTTTCCAAGCATCATAAACCTGGTTCCTATCTTTATGTCATTGGTTTTGTAGATTCCTTATAATAGGTTATCCCTTGTATAAATCCATCAACTTCATTAACAAATCATCCCACTCCATTATGAACTATTTAAAAATTGCTTCTACAAACTCAAACAAGATCGGTTGGGGGGGGGGGGGGGTAGTACCCTACTGGTGCACGAGCCGTACTAGCTTTTTTTTTTTTTTTAAATGACAAAGTAAAATAAATTTATAGATTGATTTACATATTAAAAAAAAACCGATATGAAGAACTCAGTAAATACAATACAACATGTAGCAATAAAAACCGCGGAAGGTGCCAGCCAAGCATCTGGACATACATAGTAAACAATGAAATAAAAATAGAAATACAAGGCATGATAGTATAATAAATAAATTGTTTTTTTTTGTTTCAAAACCCCTTTATTCAAAAAATTTTTTACAAACAAACGAACAATAATATGGACAAATTTACTGATTTATGGCTCCTTTTCCTGCAGAGTTTTTTAATTTTTATAGTTAAAATTACAAAATTCAATAGACTGGACTAAGTGATGGAGCTCACCTTCGGTTATAAATCGTTCTCAAAGCAGCAAGCAAGCGTCTATCAGGATGGCAAGGTGGTGTCGGAATAGTAGAGTTAAAGTCAGGCAATTCACAGAAAATGATTTATTTAATCACCTTGGTAATAAAGAGAAAAAACCATGTTGGATTTGTTTATAATTCTTTATTTATTTATATAACTTTAATAATCCATTATTATCAATTTCTCAATTGGAAACTTCCTGAGATATTAAGGTTCACTTTATTAAATAAATTTATTTTTGTCAAAATTATATTTTTTAATTATATATTTATTTCACTTTATTAGTCTATTTATTTCATTTCAGTTCAATTAAAAAACGTACAATATATTCCTGCATCTTCAATTTTTTCTCTTCGGTTTCTGATTTGGATTTTATTGTCTTTTCAGAACAGGGTTTTATCTAGAACCAAACCGAGATATTTGACTGATGTGAGCTGATAAAAAGATATTTAGAATTAATAGAATACCATTTTATAAGATATTTATTTATTTATTACTTTTATTATGCGATCGCCCTATGAACTATATATGTAGTTCTGTAGTGGTGTTTTCAGTGTCATTAGACACATGAAAAATAATATCAAAAACCGCTAGTTTTTCTTAGTATCTAGTTACTTAACAATTTTTTTCCTCTTATCCCATTGTGATTAATCAAATAAGAAATAATATTCATATTATTCTAAGATTTTTAATTATTCTATTGCTTTATAATAATCTGTCACGTAGATAATTACTTGGACGATCCATTTAATTGTTAAAGGATTGTTCAATGGCCCTACGTGGTGCGAAAAATAACGTATATGCAATATTAATAATTCGTTGAGTAAACGTTGATTAAGGTTTGGATGAAGTGTAGTGAAGGACTTATAGCACTTTTGGACAGCAGCAACTTATTAGCACCAGGACCTAAAGCATAAAAACCAAACAAAAAACTACTAAAGTTGTCTTTGAAAAGAGCTCCAAAAAATATTGACGCAAACTCGGTGTGTGACAACGAGAAAATTCTAATATAATAAAATATCGAAAAAAAAAAATTAAACATGAAAAAAGTCGGACCCGTTACGTTAAATTTTAACCTATCTCAAGCTCTCTGCCCTTATTAGAAATTATCTGTATTTTACTTTTTATAGACAGTTTTTGCAAATAAAAACAATCGTTATTTTGCCACAGATTAATCTTGAACACGTAGTTTAACGTGTATATTTGTATCTATTCTTTTAAGTTTACTGTCATCTTGCGTCGTTGATAGTCATAGTATATAAAATGACGAATCGGTGTTTGCAATAAAAGGGTTAAAGACGCAAACGGAAAAAGAATTTTGAAAATATTCCCGCCAGTAAAGTTTTGCGGGAAAACAATAGAAATTGTGTATTTAATACATTACAGCAGTTTTCAATTGATTTTTTATTAAATTATTGTGATAAGGTTATGTTCAATGACATAGGTTTTAACAAATTACCTTAGGATATTATCTTTATTATTGCCGGAATGTGTTCCTTAAGAACGAACATTTATTTAACATAAAGTGGTATCTTTGAAAAATTAAATCAGAAAAGATAAAATAAAATATGAATATATACAAATAAAAGATATATATTCTTCAAGGAATTATAAATATGAGCTGAAATTTGAAGAAAATAATACAAGCACTTGCTAGGAAAATAAAAGTAAAATAACTACGCAGATAAATTCACAGTTAGGTATTCACACAAAATATGTAAATAAATAAATACGTCGATGTACATATTTAAAAATAAAAAACAAAATTAAATACACTTAGTAAATATGTACCCTTGCGTAATAGTAATCTAAATTATTTAATTAGAAAGTACTTGTTCATTAGTTAGTACTGTATTCAACTACTCATCGCGAAATGCGGTAAATATCTCTGGATGGTATTTCTTCACTTTCCACTTCCTTTATTTCCGTTTTCAAGAATAACAATTTAGACCATAATTGGTATAAACTGATTGCCATCGGTGAAAATAAACAAAAAATCACGAGGCTACCTTACAATAAACTTTGATTAGAAGTTTAATCAAGAGTGAAATGTTTTCCAGAAATCTTGTACATTATGACAAGGTTTATTTATCAAGAGTTTGTTTTGTTTTTTTAAATGGCTTTTGTTCCATTGTAATAGATGGAAGTAATTTCTCTCCCGGACTGGAATAGGTTCCAGTCGAATAGCTTTTTTCCAGATTGGAGAGGAAACGAGACTACATCCCTTGCAATTTCATGAGGTCCGGCGGGAGGGGATCCATCGCACATTCTTCGGATTGCTATTTTCCTGCTGTCGGATGGATCGGGGTGGACCGTCCGGATAAGGTGACGCAACGGGGCCACATCGCCCAGCCGAAAAATGGCGAAAAAAAAAAACAAGAAGGGGGAGGTTTCGCGCGGGGGGAGGTGGGGGTGTACGGTGCGGGGGGAGGTGGTCCTTGGGGTGGGGGCGGCGGTAATGGAATCAATAGGACGTAGCGTGCGCATTGAGGACGGCCGTACGGAGATCGTACTAGTCTAGAGTGGCCCCTCACTGCTACACGGCTATGTGGCTGACAAGCTACTAGAGTGCATGTCTTCAGTGCATACAGCAACTGCACCGACATACAGACCAACATGTACCTGCCGTCAGTGCTGTCGCTTCTGTTGGCCGCCTGCCTCCCTTCCTCTCTTCAGCAGGACGAAGACATTCCTCACAATGAGTAAGCCCTTATCAGTCTACCTCCCCATCCCCTCCCCCGACCACAGCTTCACCCCTTCATGCACCTTGTTCCTCTCCCGTCTGCCTGCATCATTTTACCTTAACGCTAGTTTTTTTTGTTTTTTTTTTATACCTAATGTTTATATTGTATTTAGTTATTGACATTGGCAACGAAGATATATTTTTGCCCCGTGTTGCTTTGGATTATGTAACAGTCTACAACTGTCTTTGGCTGACATCCTTACAAGGGTGCGAAGCCTCCTTGGCCACACCCCCTCCTCGTGGGAGACACCCGCCTTGATCGTTTCCTCAAACACAGTCAGCTTTTTAAAGCGTGAATTGCCTTCCCGAGCTATGCCGGTACCTACTACCGTACGTGATTGGGTAGCAGTTTGGTTCAGGTGTGTAAACAGTGACTGGCTAATCACTGCTGTGCTCCTGCTACCTCTGCTCCGACCATCAATCTCCTGGCTCGTGACAACTGTTCCAGCCCCTCTTGCATCCTATTTCAGCCCGTAAATAAACATATCCTTTTCAAACATTGCTTTTGATCCGCTGGCATAAACTCTATTTCATACGCAGACAATATCTTGCTGTGTTCTTCCGTGGGTTTGGTGCCCCATTTCAAATTGAAATATCCCTTGATCATGACTTACTGCATAGCCTGGAGGGAGAGGTTCTACTTTCAAAACATCCAAGGGGCATCGCGACTTGGTTTAAAAAATAAAACGTAGCATTTTCGCTCAAAAATACTGAATGTCAATGGCCCACCTCTTGTTACTGTTCTGTAACTATCTCCTTCACTCTTTATCTCATTTGTATCTGTTTAAAAAAGTAAACTTTATTTCGTGATTGAAGTAATATAAGTAGAAAGAATAATGACTAGGCCGCTGATCCATGGATCAACCGGTACCACTTATTTCTTTATCATAGGCTCAGATATAGTGAAAGGGAGAGATAATAATATTAAGTGTGGTAAAAATAGAATCGCGTTTTTGGAATCGGTTCAATAATAAACACCCGGAAATAGAGTGCTTTATTATTAAAGAGAAGTAGTGGCTCTGAATGGAGAGGACCGGTAAGTTCTCGGAAACAGGAAAGTTTTTCGCCGAATCAGAATATGTCTTTTTTTCTCTTTTATGTTCTCGGCTTTGTTTTCATTTTTACACCGGACTCGTTATTTACTCACGGGTACGACTCCGGGATTAGTCATTTTCGTATTTTCTTTTGGAAATGGGTCATTTTTCAATAGCCTAAAATATGAACCAAATACGAAGAAGTCAACCAGCCCACATGTTCGATCGAGAAGAAATAAATGTCAGATGAAGCTGCATGTTACTATAAATAAAAGTTTTATTTTATTGTATTTTTTTTTATGTTCCTCTTCATTAACAACCATTAACGACCTGTTATGATAGTAACAGTTGTGGCAATGCTCAGTTATAAAATAGTGACAGATTATTTAGTGGACAACCTACTCACCGATAGGTATACATTGTTCACATAAATTGCGTAATGTCGTTTACTAATTTCTACATAAAACGAAGCATTGCAAGGCACAAAAGAATATTTTTTGAAGCATGGTGCACAAATTTGCTAGAGTAAAAGCATGTGGTAATACATTAGTAATGGCATCAAAATTAGAAAGTATAATTGCTAGAATAGTATTTTAAAATATTATTCATATTCCTTAAAATAATTGACTATATTTCTATAAACAATTGATTATACTCCACTATCCATAACAGTTTTATAAATGTTAGAATCTATGGAGTATAAAAAATTAAATTTCATCATAATGGTCTAAAAGAGGTACTATAAGAATTGACAGTAGAAAACTAACAAATTTAAATTTAATCATCACTTAATGGTATCATCCTCATAAATGTATTCATATTATAATTTTATTTTGATGTTATAATATTTTGCATGTTGAATTAATACAGTCAAGCCTAAGAATCTGACAAACATAATATTCTCTGTTGTCAGATCTCTCTCTTGATTTACATAATTATTTTTGACTTAAACATTAAATTATAGTAATTGTTGATGGAAAGTATAATTATATGAGATATCCATTGACTTAAAAACAAATGTGAAGAGATCATTAGTTTTTTTAAATAAAAGAAGTTTCTTTAATTTATATTGAAAAGTATGAAAAATATAATTACACTCCTGACTACGCTCATATACTTATTTCAATTATTCGTAATACCATTAAGGCCTATATCAGGAGATTTGCTGTCTGTATGAGGATTTGAACCCAGAACCTTCCTGATACGACAGAGGTTTTTTTTTTCTTTGGAAACTTGATTAAAGTCCGCCTTTCCCACCCTCAATGAGATAACCCAAACGCGTAAAGCCACAATAAAAATAAATAAAGTTTCGAATTATTTTTAGGTTTTTATACCAAATAAAATAAAATGTTGGACTTTTAGTAATGTAAATAAAAAAAATTAGTTATAATTAATGTTTAAGATTAAGTGAAACCATCGTAACGAGTGTGCAGTAAGGGAAGAAGATACAATGCAATTAATCATGTTATTATTATTGACGATGGTGTAAATTTTGGAGTAAACTTGTATGAGGTTCTATGTTCATGTGGATAAGTGTATTTCGTCTGTCTTTCTCAATGTTCTATGCTATTGACTGATTGTAGCTCCGAATCTGTTTAAGATAACCAGTAATCGTTTACCAAAGTGTTGCCGAGCTCGAAGGCTAATGTCTGACTGCCTGTGCTACAACGATCAGTCATAGAAACGATACGAAGGATGTCAAATTTTAAGGGTTTATTCAACAACAGCGAGGCTTGAATTTGCGCAAGGCCGGTTTGCAGATGCGACAGGCCAGCAAGCGACTAGGGGCCAATGAACCTAAACCACTATCATATCCGTCCTCGGGCACACAGGCAG
Source organism: Acanthosoma haemorrhoidale (assembly GCA_930367205.1). Lineage (NCBI taxonomy): Eukaryota > Metazoa > Arthropoda > Insecta > Hemiptera > Acanthosomatidae > Acanthosoma > Acanthosoma haemorrhoidale. The sequence continues at coordinate 93,839,069 of OV884009.1, forward strand.
TGATTTCAAACTGACTTTAAATTACCTGCTGGGAGGGGGCCCTGCTGGTGACTACCAAATTTCCTCATTAATTTGTAGTCAGGTTGTACTGGCATCCTGCTGGGGATCGACCAGTGGTGAATCACTTAGCATCGGCAGAAAATTCCACGAGTCACTCCTGAATGACATTAAGTTCCAGTTTAACCTTTAGCACATCATATTACTGGTAGATCCAAGGGTATGTCACCTTATCTCTAATTAAAAAATACTTGGTCGTATTGATTTTTTTGACTTGAGTCTTAAAAAGGCATCTTACGGGTAGTATTGTGTCCGTAGGTATAACAAGAAATGCACAAGAACCATTATGAAAGTTACAATGTTAAGGTTCGTATTAACGACTTATTTTATTATTAAAATACGCTTAAGTGACTATAGTCAAGTCACTGGCTACTTTTAACTCACAAAAGGTCAAGCAAAAGGTGTTTTTTTTTATCTCGTTTTATTAGTAGTAGTAAGAAGAATAGAATTTATCAATATCCTCCGAGAAAATTTCAGAGTTATTTTGGTTTTGGGAAAATTACATTTTTTCGGTTAACCGTAGAGATAATTAATTTCGAAACGAAACTCGTTACAACATTGGTCTGAAACAGAGTATCGAATTGGACATTTCTCTACTTACCCCAATATGTACCTGTATGAAAAACAGGTAAAGATATAAAAGCGTTGGTTGTCAAATTGCAAATATTTTATTTTTAAATAAAAAAAGATAATTTTAAATAAATGTTATAACAGCAAATGATATCAATAAAAATAAATTTTACATGTTTAAATAATATAAATTATTTAAAACTAATACAAAACAACTACAACACTAATCGAAATGATTTCATTACAATTTTCGAAGAAAAGTAAGAGGGAGGTTACAACAATGTCGATTTGGGAAGTCTCTGGGTTGTTTGTAAATATGTTATGAATGAGGACATTTATCACAATTACTTATTGCCCAATAAGGCAGTTTGTAATTTTTCCACAATAAAGATTATTAACATAAAAAAGTTTAAATGTTGCAGAGGGTAAACAATAGATTTGTATAAATAAACTGGTTATTCAAAGTATTAATGGACTCGCAATTTTTTATTCTTTTCTGGTAACTGAAATTTTGTGATTTATACTGAAAACTTATTAGATGATTGTGAAAAAACGATTTTCGATAAAACAACGCTTGGATTTATTAGAAATTGAGATTGGGATGAATGAATCCTTCATAGGCTGAAGTGCCGTGAGAATGCAATATACTCGTATTTGATGACCACTTCAGATAGGAACAAAAATTTTGACTCTAGGTATGGAACGCTGGACATTAACCTGCCAACGTAAATAGTTCCTTTAATGACCTGCTTCCGTGCTTCTGTGTTTGGACATTCACACTCCAGAACGCAGCGTTCACTTCGCCCGTCCAATAATTATTTTTGAGGCAAGTTTTATTTTTATGTGCATATTATACTCTTCAAATGTAACCATTAACGTCACTTTTAATGAAGTTTTGTAATCGCACATTGAAAAAACAAACAAAATTCCCACTTGTTTATATAAGCGCGTTAGATCTCGATAATCTACTTGAAGTTATGAAAAAAATACTAGATGTTTCGTACTAAGTAACTGAAAAATCATATTTTTCATGTCTTCATTATATCGAATGGGACATCAAAATTTGATTTCTCCAGATTCATCCGGGAACTCAATAGGACCAGGCAAGGCAAGTGTTTCTGGTTTTATATACTATAAAACTCTATGAGAAGAATGTACTTTCAGCAATTGGAGTGATAAATTCAAATGAGGGAATCGATTCTGACTAGATAGATAAATAAATATGTTTCTTTGGAGATATACAAGATTATGTATTTAACACTGCGTGTTACGAATTCGTAACGTAAGCAGACAATGCCAAAAAATTAGGCCGTCGAGATGTCTTGATTTACAGCAGAAAAAAAAACACATGAAAAATAGAAAAAAACATAATAGGTATACTCAAATAATAACAATATCCAATGCTTAGTGGCTGTCATGCTGACTTCTAATGACGGGGATATGAAATAAAGAATAAATAAAATAAATAAGAAGTAGAGAATAATAAAACCAAAAGTTGAGAGGTTACAGCCTAACGCAAACCACATTGCTCTTCAGCACCTCATACCCACCACAGCGAAATTTGGTCTGCCTTATCTCTTCATGTGTTGTGCCATGGGGTTTAATGTCTAATGTAATAAGCAAAAACTATCTATACACGTTTAAATGGCAGGAGACTATTTCAACGCTTTGGATAAACCAGAACATTCAATTCGTAGTAAAAAAAAAAGTTGTTGGCATAATTCAAAAAGAAAAACTAGCCTTTCAAGTCTTTTTCATTTAGAATGCCGTCTAATTAATCATTTCTTTAATTACCACGTTAACCTGAATCGGCTTAGTATTGGGGAAAAGTGCAATGAATGGTAAAGCACCTTACTTTAGATTGAAGCTGGACAGTGAACAATTGCTATATTTATTGGAACTCTGCACTTATTCCTCGCATGATAAATTCTTGATCGAGTTTGAGTTTTTAATCAAAGTTCTTTATCGTTGAATTAGGTTCAGCCAGTCGTTTCTAGCCAGAAATTGTTTGATGCAGCTTTCCAGGTCTGACCAAGTACTGCTCGATGGGATGCAATAATATGGGGCATTCTTTGAGAGTTACAATCAAGGGAAATCTGGAAGAGTTTTACGGTCCACAAGGAACAATTGCATATTCAACAACAACAACAACTTTATTATGATAAAATTACAATCTGCCTCATTGGGCAATAAGTAATTGTGATAAATGTTTTCATTCATACCATATTTACAATTTTCATTCACTCGCTCATTCATACTGTATTTACAAACAGCACAGAGACCTCCCAAATACACACGGTTGTCACCTCCCTCGCATGCAAGAGGAAGCGGAGTCTTGGGAAGTCCCTCACGCTCCTCCGTCAGCCGCGTCACCGGATACCAGCTAGCAGAGGCTGATCAAGGGTGCGAGAGAATTGCATATTAAGTCTAATCTTAGAGCTCGAGGTTATTCTTTCAAATAGGAAAGGAGAGCTGTCTGCCTGTATGTTTGTGCTCTATGATAGTTCTCTTAAAAATGATCCAATCTATCTGAAATTATAGAGGCATGTTCCAACAACTCACAACTCCACTAATAACTGTTTTACTTCAATTGGCTTCACTCGTTGCCATAGTTTCTTGTATGGCACTTTCTCTGGCCACTTTATCCTAAGGATCCTTTATAACCAGCGGTTCGCATTAGCTTCAGTGTTCAGGCCGTTTCTCTTAGTAACCCTTCGAATCTCCAAGTAAAGAAGACGAACCGATTTCACGTTATAAGCTTTAAGCTTGTTATGCGTGGAAATGGTTTTGTTTCTCCAGTGAGGGTACAGCTGGACTAACACGCTTCTGAATCCTGAGTACAATTCTTGATATTCTTGTTCGCCTTTTACCCTAGGAATGGAAAAAGTTGAACCATTTCTATCTTTTTATTATTTATGAGGAATTTACTTGCATAACTATTGTTTATCTGATACTTTCAGATAGTAGTGGTGTTGTTGATTCAATGTGCCATATTCGCAGATTTCCTTTCATGTCCTCTGGGCCATCTCACAAACATCCAGTAGGAAAAAAACTCGACTGTCATCTTCTGGTTCTAGAATAATAATGTCACTTGTATTCTTTTGTTCAAATTTCTATATTTGACCCTAAGGGAGAAGACTCTACTTTGATTTAGGTACGTTACAGGGGCAATGACCTTAAATAAATATTAACCCCCGATGTACTCCCCCCAAAAAATCTGACCTTGGTGTGGTAGCTTAATGTAATCAAAGGGTGTAAGGATGTTGTCTACGGGAGCGAGTGTGTATTAAGCCGTTACATGATGGGATCTGGAACCAGTGGTCTGTGGGTTGAGCACAATATTAGGTTGTCGACCAGGCGAGGTGTGGAATAATTAGCGGCAGACACCCGACCGTCAACTGTCTAACTCTTATCTCCCTCCTCGTCCCCGTGCCTGCTCTCCTCCTCCCAACGCTCAACATTTATCACTCAACATATTCAACAACCGGTCTCGTATCGCTTCTTTGGTTGATTGTATCTTTTCAATTTCAAACGGTCAACGATTCGATTCATTTCAAAACTGCTGTGAATTTAATATAATTTTAATTTATTATTAGCCCATCTCTCAATAGAAAATAAATTACTTATCTACAATGTTATACATAAGCCAATTTGGACATATGGGATAGAGCTAAGGGGGGGGGAACAAAAAAACGCGAGCATCAAGCGTATCCAATCCTTTCAATAAAAGTCATGAGAACAATAGTTAATGCCCCTTATTACGTCAGCAACAAAAACCTTCATAACGATCTTAATATACCCGACATTCTTGAACTCATCCCTTCCAAGTTCATGAAATTCCATTGTAACCTATCCAACTACCCTAATCCCCTAGCACAGTCATCACAATGCGCCATTCCTATATTCCTCCTCGAAGACTAAAGTGGCAGTTGCCTCGTGACCTTCCATAAATTCGTGACAGTGGGAGTCCTGGCAATGGCCAGTTTCTCCAATCATGTCCTGTGCGTATGTGGCTCTCGCGCTCTTGGTCAGCCTCAGCTGGTTCGTATCCGGTGACGCGGCTGGCGGAGGAGCGTGGGGACTTCCCAAGACTCCGCTTCCTCTTTCGCATGCGAGGGAGGTGACAACCATGTGGATTTTGGAGGTCTCTGGGCTGTTTGTAAATACTGTATGAATGGTGAGTGAATGAAAATTGTAAATATGGTATGAATGAGAACATTTATCACAATTTTTTTGTATGCATGGTATTCGACAGTGGCAGTAAAATTGATCCAATCGACATCATATTATATAATCAATTGTGGGTGTTTTGAGGAAAAAAAATTGACCCCTTTTCCCTAACATTTAAGCTTTCTCAAGTCAAGCTTTGTATCTTCCCCATAATTAAACTCAGTTAAAACTGAGAGTCCTGTCAGGCCCTAATAGTCGAGGCTATCTTCGATAATTATAGTGAAGGAGTTAAGAGTTACACAGCTTCACTTCAACAATGCTCGGATACCAGAGTTTGGCTGACCTGAAACACACAACTGAACCTTGGTGTCGCTTTTGAGCTGGAAGACACCTCCAGGTAAGATTAAGGAAGGTATGAAGGAGTCCGGGAATGGTTTGTGGACGGCTCAAATCTACCACAGTAGACATACCAAGCTAGAGACATGTTGCAGGGAGCAACAGGATTCTAAGTGTCACATCCTGAAAGCACCTCTCTACTCAATAAACATCGATAGCATACAATCCATTGGATAGATTTAGATTAGGAGGTCCGATCCTATGAACTAGCCCTAGTTCATTTTGGCTTGGTTTGCCATGTTCGCCTTAGGTGGGACATTTAAAAAAATATATGCATATTAAAAAAATGGACACACATCTATACAGGATACATAAGGTATAATGTTCATCGAGAAACTTCTCACAATTTCCCCCAATTTCGTAGATAAGGTACCTCAAGCTGGTTTGACCATGACAGCTGTGATTTTGCATTGATAGAAATGGTCTTACAAAGAAATTAAGAGTGTATTTTTTTATGGCCACTAATAAAGTCCCGTTATTATCCCATGAAATGGTTTTATGATGTCCTTTATATCGTTTATGTCTGCTTCAAAAAATGTAATTTAATACGCTGGTGTGTTTTAGTTCGCCTATTTCTAGCATTTTTTTAATTTTAAGAAATAAAGTTTTTCCGCTCTCATGATGTACTTTAGAACATTTCTCGTCTGTAAAAAAAAAAAAAAAAGAACTATGGAGCAACTGGTTCACTTTGTAGTGGTTAGCTCAGCTGTTTCATGCCATGAAGCAGTTAGCTCTGATATCTTTCTTACTATCACTGTGACATTGTTACCACTTGAAGTTTCATAAATTAGAGGGGACGAGATATGGTTGCTCACCCTTTCTACCCTGAATGGGTGTAAAACCAAATTTGACCATTTAAAGGCAGATACAATTCTAACAGAGCCTAGTAAAAAATCTTTTCAGATGCTGTCATAGCCCTTCGATCTCCACTATTCTTAAGGGGAGAAGGTTCCATATTCTTCGCCAAAATCAACAGAAATCAATACACCCAAACGTCAACATGGTCTCTAATTCAGTGTGAGCTGATACCACTAATACCCTTTTCTTGTAATAGGTTGGCATTATAATATGGCGTTATGGATAAGAAATGAGCAGTAGGAGAATGAAAATGATTATAAAAATAAATAACGCTTATTTCCTACTTGTTATATCACGTTGTTCATAAAATTCCATGACTTTTGAAGCGCAGTTTGGCCTCGAGCTGTGGATGAACTGGCATTCCCGAGTTTATGACTAGAAATATCCCATGACTGGCAATTAAGAAAAAAAAACCACCCCCTCATCTTTGCCATCCGGATCATTTTATTTGCTGAGAAGATGATTTTCAATTACTTCTAAGGTTAAACAAATCAATCTATGTATTTTCGAACAATAATAAACATTTTTTTTCCTGTTTGGCTAATGATCCATGGATCAACTAGTATTAGAATTTATGCTGTATTTACGATTGGTTCGTTGCAATCATGTATGCATGTGTCTATCGCAAACATTCATGCCTCCATCATTCTGCGGACGTCATTCTGTTTAATAAATGGTACTTTTGCTTAAATATCTTCTGTCACAATTAAATTTTAAACCAATGTTCGTTTCCCTTCAAAAGATTTTGACTAAGATCTCATTGTATATTTAAACATTTTTATTTATTTGTTTATGCCTTCAAATAAATGAAAAAAATATATACTAGTGGATTGTTTAAAGATTGATTTGTTTTACGATGAGGCCACCACTGTACAAGGCATGATCACACTGTGAAGTTGACTGTGGCGGGAATACGCTTTATAACTGACAAGTGTGTACTATCACACAATGATATAGATTCTAGCAAAGTTAACCTGTCTCATTGACGCAGCTGTATTAACGCTAATGTTCAGCCTCAGATTGTGCATTGAATGAAATAGAACCAGGCCAATAGGACATTTATAACAAATGGCCAAAATTTCAAAAGGACTTGACAAAAGGGATTTTTCTGTGATCATCGGAGAGAGGTGATTTGATATGCAAACAGTGAAAGATGAGGAAAATTGCAAAACAATACCTGAAGAATGGGAGATCAAAGGATATAAGGATAATACCTTTTGGGAGTTCATTGCGTTTACATTTTTCAGATAGGTTCGATACATTCATCTTAATGTATCATACCTTCTTTCAATTCCTCGAACGGTTCTCACCTACAATGGAATTCCGATCCTTGAAAATTAAGAACATAGAACTAGAAATCTTTTGAAGATTCACTCAAAAATTTAGAAAAAAACAAATATATTCTTAATCTTCACTTTTTTTTTCTGTAGTAAAAGTATCTTCGCTATTAGAAAATAAAACGTAATAAAGTATTTTTGCTCTGTGTCGTACATAGATTAGGTTTAGATTAGAAATCCCAATTTTTTAGTTTCTCGTTTGGGAAAGTAATCTCTTAATGAACATATCTCGTATTATTATTATTAAAAGTAAGTATGGTATAAATGCTCTGAAAATAGCGTTATGAGGAATATATGTACTATAGTTATCAGATGAAATCTATAGGTTTGTTACATTAATTGGAGAAGTGGGGAAATTGCTAGGTCAGAATGGAGGAACATTGTCAATTTGCGAAGAGCTCTATAATACCGGGGTGGGTATTTTGGAATATAGAACAGTTAGGCTACACGGTTCTTACCAAGCCTTACACCCAATTATTGAATGGAACATATGTTTTGATATGATGCAGTTTCTATCATCTTTTAACGTCTTGTAGTTTAGTTCTGTTGAATTATGTCTTAGTTCGACCAGAGAAAGGTGTCGGGTTTGAATCGGAGCAAAGAAGAGTTGTGACATTGATAAATGACAAGAATAGTACTGCAGGGATGGTTAGGGGTATAAGGGTAAACATGGATTTAAGATACTGGCTCTTGAAACAGTGACTTTTCAACCAAATACTTAAACCGAAACTGATTGCATATTTTTAAGTTTGGGTAATAAGTATATCAATTTGCAGTCTCGGTTCAGGAGAAAATAATTTTAAAAGGAGAACCTTAAATTTGACTTGTGAGGTTAGTATTAATCGTGTCAATTATTATAATTACAACGTTCTATTACCTATAAGTCATCACGTTTTATGATAGAGCCTTTATTGCCAATCCGAAAAGACAGAGGCTTAGGGATGTGGATATATTTCTGAAAATAAACGTATTTAATGTCGTTCAAACTGATTTAAAAGGTAAATACTAGGTAGTTACAAATGTTCTTGGGTATGAAACTAGTTTTGTTTTCAAAAATTAATATTCTTAGAGGAACACTTGAAGCCCTTATTACCAGTTCAATTCGTCATCGTCGATAACTGAAGAGCGATCTGAACAAAGTGCGTCTTGAATATATATTGCAATATATTGTTATACACAGCATTGAAGTGTTCGAACCGAAGCTGTGCCGTACTTCAATGCAACACCCCTTCACCTTCAACTGAATAAATGTCTGCGACAGTCACCTTCTCACACATTTATTTCTTCCAGTAGTGTCTTAAAACACAACGAATCTTCTTTTTTTTCTTCAGACGTTCTCGTTGCAATACTTAATAGTAATTGAAACGCAGAGACGACTGGGGTACATAATTGAATAACTACATCATTGAACAACAACAAAAAAAAGCAATAAATCAGATAATTTATTAAAATAAAAAATAAAAAATGCATAATAATTATTAATTACTTAAACAGTTTAATTATGATAAAATTACTATCTGCCTCATTGGGCAATATGTAATTGTGATAAATGTTTTCACTCATGCCATATTTACAATTTTCATTCTCTCACTAATTCATACAGTATTTACAAACAGCCCAGAGACCTCCCAAATCCACTTGGTTGTCACCTCCCTCGCATGCGAAAGAGGAAGCGGAGGAGTCTTGGGAAGTCCCCCCACTCTCCTCCTTCACCCACGTTACCGAATACGAGCCAGCGGAGGTTGACCATTAGCGCGAGAGCCACATACGCTCAGGACATGATAGGACAGGGAATAAATAATAGTAATAAAATTAAATACATAAATATTAGTGATTGCTATTCTAAAAGGATGCAGCTATGATTTTATTGACAGAGCAGTTAAATGGTAATGATCTTATATCATAGTAAGCATAAATGTAATGATCCTAGGTTGGCAAGTGTCTGAATGAGACTGTAAGGGTGAAGCATGGTAGATATTAAGAGGGAGAGAATTTCAGAGAGTTGATTATCCAAGCTCCGGATGGTGCGGTTATGTGGGAAGAGGTATAAAGTTCAGAAAGACGGGAGCCTGTGGTTCGTGAGTTGACTGAGGATTTGAACTGTAAAATATTGTGGTTATGAGACTGGGTAGTTTCGAAAAAGTATGAACAATGGAAGTATTTTCTAGGAGGAGAGAGAAGAGTCACCCTAACTCGACGCAGATATGTTACTCGGGAACACAACGGATTTTCATAGACAAATCTAACAAAACAGTTCATGACTCGCTCCACCTATGGATCAGTCATTGTAAATAATTATTTAAACAAAATAAGAATTATTATGTTTTCACACTCAAGAACATTGTTATACACAAAGTATTGTAAAGGGTTGATGATAATGTTTTTTTCACGTTCTATGTACTTTATTTCGTTTAAATACATTAAATATATATATATATATATATATATTCTTATGGATCCGGTAAAGATGGTTTTGATTGTGAGAATGTCCTGTGCGCGCTTCGGTTGAGGAAATGACCTCGAGAAAAGAGCAGGATGGAACACATTGCCACCAGGGCCAAGTTAAATGGAAGGGTTACTAATGTAGACACAATCCATTAGTGGGAGAGTGTGAAATGTTAATAACATGAGTGGAAGAGGATCCACAGAGACAGGATCAATACGGGCTTGGGTCTCCCGTCTCCAGCCATTGTAATGAACCTCCCACTGGTCAACTTCACACTGCCCACTCGATCGCGGATTTTTTTTAATAGCCAAGCCCAAAGGGAGCGGCTCTACTTTCATTCGGGTTGGTCGATCTCTTTTCGTCTTTTAGGTGATTTGCCTGCATGTATGAATTTACTCCTACGCTGAATTATGTTTCAAAACATTCTTGACTTTGAAATGACTTATTAAATGAGAGAGAGATTCCAATGTTTACTCTCACCAGTAGTATGAGAGAGAGAGAGAGAGAGAGAGAGAGAGAGAGAGAGAGAGAGAGAGAGAGAGAGAGAAAGAGAGAGGGAGGGAGGGAGGGAAAGAATTGCTTAATTTCTTTTTGTTTTGTGTTTCATGGACTCATTACATACGAGTCAGGGAGCCTAGGGACCCCCCAATTCACCCGCAGTATTGTCACCTCCCGGCTATGTAGGAGGGAGACAAGAATTTGGGATAGTCCTTCAGCCGCAATATCAGCGTGGGAGATCTCCTAAATTTCTAAACTGAAAATAAAATATGATGAAATCCTATTTTTATCCATTTATTTATGTCTAAGACTAATTTCTTTTGGTTCTCAAGGATAAAATGAATGTCATTATGCATAACCTTCCTAGTTGAAACATTTATTGAAACATCTTTACTGTGCTAATTTTTTTTTTTTTTATTAACAACAACTTTATTATGATAAAATTACAATCTGCCTTATTAGGCAATAAGTAATTGTCATAAATGTTCTCATTCATACGTATATACAATTTTCATTCACTTGCTCATTCATACAGTATTTACAAACAGCCCAGAGACCTCCCAAATTCATATGGTTGTTACCTCCCTCGCATGCGAAAGAGGAAGCGGAGTCTTGGGAAGTCCCCCACGATCCTCCGCCAGCCGCGTCAACGGATACGAGCCAGTGGACGCTGACCAAGAGCGCGAGAGCCACATACGCTCAGGACATTACTGGAGAAACTGGCCCCTGCCAGGACTCTCACTGTCACGTATTTATAGCAGTTCACGAGGCCACTGCCGTTTCAGTCTCCGAGGAGGATTATAAGGATGAGTGGTGCAGTGCAATGACTGTGATACGGGGTAGGGAGGATAGGGTGGTTGGATATGGAATTTCATGAACTTGGAAGGGATGAGTTCAAGAATGTAGTGTATATTAAGGTCGTTATGAAGGTTTTTGTTGCTGACGTAATAAGGAGCATTTACTATTGTTCTCAGGACGTTGAAATTGAAAGGATTGGATACGCTTGATGTTCGACTTTTTTGCTGTCCCCCATATCTCTATTCTGTATATCCAGATTGGATGAAGTATAACTTAGTTGAATAGTAATTTCATTTCTATTGAGAGATGTCCTTTGAAGTAGTCTGTACAATTGTCCAAAGCGTCTGTTTAGTTCTTGTCTTTTTATCCTCGTATGTGGGTTCCATGTCAACCGTTTGTCGAGATGGAAGCCTAAGTACCTTACTATTAGTTGAAACATTAAACACAACAGTTTTTACCAAGTTATTGTTGCTACTCTTTCAATTATCAAGAAACCTTTGAGTGCTTTCTTTCACTACGTTATAAATAAAATCAATGTCAGTGGTAACATGTAGTCGGGAGATGGTAGTACGCCAAGGTGAATTTGTTATTCTTCTTAGGAATTTATTCTGTATTCTCTACAGTGTAAGGAAGTTACAAGTTGACTTGCCTCGATCATGTCGCCCTTCAGTTGTCGATGGTGGTGGTAAAATAAGCGATTTTAATGTAAATATATTACTTTTTGAAATAAAATAGTTTTATACACAAGGAATTTTATAACAACCTTATTGTCCCCCTCCACATACCGTACGATGGTAAAGGTTGTGAATATGACTCGAATTAAAAAAAAGGTGTATTTCAGAATACTTCAAGACCATTAATTTCAAATACCATTCAATATTATAAGTAATTAATAATTGACGTTTCGCTATTTTTCATGGAGCAGATTTGTTCTTTATAATCATTGAAGCAACAAACAGAATTCATCGCAAACTGTTATTGGTGGAGTAAAAAAGGCAAACACATTTTAACGACTTTTTGTAACGATGGTTTAAAAATTTTAAATGAAAATCACATATAATTAGACGTTGAGTTCTTTAATTTGATGTGCAGCATAATATGATAGAAAACATTTGTCATTAAAAGAACCAGAACGCCGTACTTTTACGGTATTAGTAATGGTAAATTATCTGGTTCAATTCTTTGGGCACGCCAGCTTAGTGTAATCTGAGCTCGAGCCACAATGGCTGGGCGTGATCCAGCCAATTGGATTAGTCTGTAAAAACCTTTAACGTTAAATGGTCACACTAGTGGAACGGGGTAAACTTTCAGCAGAAAAATATTAATTTTTCACTGAATCATGTTTCGCAGAGTTGGGGGTATTTTTCATTTAGTTGAATGACAGTGACTCCTCCACGTACAATACACATACAATTACCAGAACATGTTTAATTACTATACATATTTAATTAATTATCAGAAACAATAATAAACAAATAACATGTTATTTTTTATTGAAATATAAAATTATATCATTTTTGCAATGAATGCCCAATAAGAAACAATATCATCACACTGTCGATATTTTATACAATTTAACATATCATTATGTACGGGTGTTGTTAATGGATAGATTCTTAAATGTTATTAAAAAGAAATTTTGGCACTTTTTAGGGTTTCATTGATTTTTTCAAAATCGGTCTGTCCTGGCAATTTTGAAGCCCCTGTATGACTTATAAACATGATATTTTAAATAGAGATTACCGAAGGGTACGAAAAATATAACTCTATAAAACATAACTAAGCGTCCTTAATTAATTAATTAAGAGATAATAAACAGACAAATATGTTCCTGTCTTATTAAATAGGGTATCAAAAATGATTTTGTCCCGCTAATTAATAATATATATATATAAAAAAATTTTGAACTTTAATTAATTGCACAAAATTATTAAAACTGTCTTAACTATTTTAACTCATTCCGTGTTCTAAAATAACGAGGTGATATTTTCATGTTAGTTCCATGTGATGCCCCGATGGTGCTAAAAATAAAACCAGCTACCTCGTAAATTATGACAAGTTGTAATTTAAAAGTAATTAGTTACTAGACAATAAAAAAAAAATCCTCTCATACTGAGTAAGGTATCAAATTAATGATCTCGTAACTATGATTACTAGCGTACATTTTTTTTTTGAACTGTATTAACACAGTCATTAAAATTTTCATCATCGTTCGTAACTTTAACTCGATATTCGTAGAGACATATTTTGCTTGGTAGTTCCATTTGACGATTGGATGATGCTACAAATAAAAGCCTTCTTGTAAAAAAAAATGTGTTATTAATCAGTTAATTACTATGTAGGTAATGAAAAAAAAAATTGCTTTCTAGTATAATTTCTAGGGTATCAAATCAAAGATATTGACGTGCTGGTTAAGAATGTGTATATTATGTCTGGAGTAGTCTAGTGGACTACAAATAAGAAACCATTTGTCGGGCTCAGGTTAACTAAGTACCCCTAAAGTGGGGAGGAGACGCACGCCGCGGGCTAGGGTCGCTACAACCTCTTAGCCGCCGTCCGGTGAGCGCCCAAAAAGAGATCTCGGTATCTAAGGGTAGGCGAAAACCGTCCGGATCCCAAAGGCGAGTGTGAACCGGAGAGAGGCAGACTTTATTGCCACAGGAGACACTACTAGGAAAATTTGCAGGGCCACGGCAACCGTCGTCCGCGAGGGAGAGGTCTCTCCCAAGGAGGTGCTAGTTTTAGCGAGACGCAGGCAGAGATTCCCACTAGGAAGGTGTGGGGTCTGACAACGCCGGACTAAAACGTAGCGAGGTTAGGAGAGAGAGATGCAGAGGTAGTTGAATGAGAAGACCATGGTTTTAGTAGAGCAGCAAACGCCAGTGCAGAGAGAGAGGAGAGAGTAGAGTTCCAAGTGACGGTCCGGTTCGTTTTATCAATCCGGTCTACTGCCACCCCTTATATAGCCAGTCCGCCCTGGAGGGGATGGCCCTCTACCAGGTGGCCAGAAGAAGTAGGGATGGGCCCCCGCCTCACTGGCTCCTCCCCCTACTCTCACTGACGTCATAATTTTTATTCAACAACAAATATGGAAACATAGACAGGTATAATATGATTCAAGAAGAGGGGAACTTTTAATTATTCATAATTAAGAGGTGGTCACAACACCATTAAATAAAATTTTATTATATTGGAAGAAAACAGAAACATTCCAAACCTAAATCCTCAGATCTTTCTTAGATAACTTGAAGAGTTACCGAAATCCTTGAAATCCTATCCACACATCTATGCTCCTGCAGCCATCGTGCTCGTAATAGTGTTACTACACTCATCCGTACAATCCTCTTCGTCACCTATAGAAACGGTGGCCTCTATTATAAATTGATAAGTATGTCATGGGGTCCTGAAACTAGCTGAGTGTCAGTGGCTCTCTTGTCCAAAAGATTGAGAAGGGTGAGCCTTCCCCTCCCCCCCCCGACTTTTCCGTCAGCTCACTGGAAGATTCCTCGGGGGAGTGATGGGATCCTGGGTAGATTTTGTATCTAATTATTGTTGTTGGTATGACTGTGAAATGCACATATTATGTGAGAGGAATTGCGAATATAGATAAATCGATAACGTATTAGTAAAGGGAATAATAAAGTTTTCTGGCAAGCTCAGATGCTCAGAGCTAATGCATCAAAATAGTGAAACTTACCTTGATATTTGGTAAAGTTTGTAATGAAGGAATAAACGACAGCCTTTGGAAAGAATTGAGGAAAGAAGAAAGGACGGAAAGTGGAAATACAATCCGCTTAGATTGTTGGTACAATCAGTGGCGTAACTATATCATCTGGGGCCCGTGGCAAATTCCTTTAATGGGGGCCCTATCATTAAGCTTTATTATACTTACGAGTTAATCATTAATGTACAATATTAAAACAATATTTCTGAGCTCGCGGCCACTTGGGCCGGGGCCCTCTTGGGTGGGGGACCCGTGGCATTTTGCCAGCCCTGCCACCCTGTAGTTATGCTACTGGGTACAATCATTAATACTGCTCACGAGAATATATTTATGAATGGAAGCAGCCGTTCATATGGAATGGAAGCAGACAGGCAATCAGACATTAGTAGATTCACTGCCTCTACAATTTGATCTTTATATTATACAGGCACCTTGGCTGCCTGTGCTAAACATACAAAATTATAATTGTCACAAGTTATGTTATTTGACAAATTATCAGGTATTAATGAGCTCTTAAATCACAATTATTAATGCTGGATAAGAAAATTGTAATTTGAAAAAAAAGAAATCATGAAATCAGTAAAATATGTTGTAATTAGTAAGATGGGCACACTCAACTAACTTATTTCCCCAAGTAAAAAATGCCTAGCCCGCATCCCAAAGTATGGGTTCATTAACCTCAACAAAGGTCCAACAACATCCTGGCCGTTATCAGCTGGGTCTGCGCAGCTCTCACTGAAAATAAAACGCTCAAGATTTTATCAAACTAGCGTTTAACTGTCCATCTACTTTTATGAATGAATGTTCGACAAGATAACACACGCGTCTCATCACGCTTCAGTCATCCATG
This sequence comes from Acanthosoma haemorrhoidale, assembly GCA_930367205.1. Lineage (NCBI taxonomy): Eukaryota > Metazoa > Arthropoda > Insecta > Hemiptera > Acanthosomatidae > Acanthosoma > Acanthosoma haemorrhoidale. The sequence goes on from OV884009.1 coordinate 93,854,773, forward strand.
CAAAAACGAGAATGACAGGCGGGGATTGGAGATGAGTCGATAGCCAATTATTAAATGGAACGGTGGCTTCAACACAGTCCCTGATAACCCAAGGACGAAATTCAGCTCGATTCTTGGCCATGACGATATCTTTTTCTGAACGGATATTCATGAACATGTTAATGTCACACGAGGACTAATGTCCAATAACATTGTCGGATTTATTGTACGTCCGCACTAACTAAGCTGAAGCAATATTTTTCACTAAAAGAAGGCCTAAAACGTACTTAGGGAGAAATAGAATGGCAGTGTTAAGTACCCTGGGTTTATTTAGACTGCATACACTAACTTTAGCACCACATAATAACCATTTATGCACAACCAGAAAATCAGCCTTCCAATTTATGAATCAAAATTCTAAGCTTCACTTCTAGACCAAATTACTCATTTTCAATTGCTAGTAAGGCCCTTATTAACCAATATCAGCGAATTTCAAATAATAGAAAATCAGTTTCCAAGAATGATAGTTGAAAAACCATGGTATCCTATTAAGGTGTACGGCCTATCCAAAAGCTGGTTATATTCCAGAGACTTTAAAAGCAATAACCATAAAACGTATGCGTAAATGCAAACAGTGAGAATCTATTATTTCAAAATATAGCATACATAAATAAATTACCTGAACATGATACCCGAGCATAGTATGCTATGAAGAAATATTTTTATATTACCATGTATTTTTTTGTTGTTGTCGTTAGGGTTTATACAGTGACTCACAAATTCGTTCACACCAATTAAAATATTTTTAATGTTTACACTATCAAAAAATTAGTATTTATTAATCCATCCAAACAACAACATGGACAAGTTTATCAAACTTTTGGAGTGTGATTTTGAGGTGAATTGGGGAGACTAGC